>CM048744.1:968441002-969090002 GCA_026315105.1 Locusta migratoria
AAACTTAATAATTTTGATATAATTATTTTATATTGATTTTTATATAATATATGACATTTCAATGTAATAATAATAGTACTAATATCTAAAAAGTTGTTTATGCCAGTAAATAGCACAAAAATGGAAGGGATGAAGGTTATGGTTTAACGTTGTCTGCAAAATGCCACAGTTTCTCAACATAATAATGAATAATCTGCAATTGCCTAAAATGTTTTTGAAAAAAAAAGTGCCCAGCACGTTACACACTGCATCTGTCACGCATTTACTTTAAGAACTACAGTAGCATCGAAGATGCTCCAGCTCCACCAAAGAGACTGCCTACATCACACTTATGCGTACTCTCCTGGAGTACTGTTGCCCCTTGTGGGACCCTCACCAGGTGGGGCTGACGGAAGACATTGAGAAGGTTCAGAGAAGGGCAGCTCGTTTTGTTTTATCACGTTACGAGGGGGGGGGGGGGAGGAGCGTCAGGGAAATGTTGGCGAATTGGGGTGGAAATCATTAAAAGAAAAACGTTATTCATTGCGGCGTGATCTGTTTGCGAAGTTTCAATCACCGACTTTTACTTCTGAGTGCGAAAATATTTTGGTAGCACCCACCTACTTAGGGAGACATGACTATCCCAATAAAATAAGAGAAATAAGGTCGAAAACGGAACGATTTAGGTGTTCTTTCTTCTCGTGCGCTATTAGAGAATGGAACGGTAGAGAGAAGTTATGAAAGTGGCTAATGAACCCTCTGCCAGGCACTTAAATGAGATTTGCAGAGTATCTGTGGAGATGTAGATGATGACGTCTTAACCTGCACAGGTTTTACAAACGAAGCGAGTACAAAAAGTAAAGGGATTATTAATTCCTTAAAATAATTTAATTTATTTTTCAACGTCACATTACCACCTTAAGTATCCTCAGTAAAAACGAGTATTGTTCGCTTATGACGTGACTGAAATAATCAGTATTAATTTACTTAACACAATCGAAGTGTATTTCAATTAGCACCACGACTGGAGTTTGGTATACAAACTGTGAGTATACGATTGTGTTAAGTAAATTAATGCTGATTATTTCAATCACGTCATAAGCAAAAAATACTCGTTTTACTGAGGATATTTAAAGTCGTAACGTGATGGAGAAAAATAAATGAAATTATTTTAAGAAATAAGAATTCGCGTTACTTTTCATGCACGCTTCCTTTGTAAAATCGAAAATGTTTCAGCAGAAGAAAAAAAAATGACCAACTAAACCTGACCAATCAATCATTGTTCTCACTGATTGACCATATGACAGACACAAATCCCAACACATAATCACAAACCTAAACCCCCCCCCACCACACACACACACAGACACACACTCACACTCACACATAACATACACACACACAAGCGCGCGCGCGCAAAGGTTCCTTCAACACACTTTCAGTGAAACAGTTGAATTTAAAATAAGCAACACTACAAAACAAACTACAGTGGACACGCTATGGCAGCGGATGACAGTGGAAGCAGAAAAATGCAAAGTTTTTCAGAAAACAGTGGAACCTTTCGACCTGGTTGTCGGAAAGAGACTGATGTGGAGTAGCAAGTGTTGTAAGTACACCATTTTACAGGAAAGAACGAACTGTTTTAAATCAGAAACGAATTGTTTTGTACACATGTAAGAAACCTAACCTCCATGTGTAAACAGAAACATGTAAATATTTCAGGACACCCACTGATGATGCCTTGTGACAAAGGCGAAACGCGTATGAGTGATTTATAAAAATAAATCCCTTCATTTGCAGAAGCAAAAGGCGTTACCTTTAAAAACATTAGAGTGAAATGCATAATATTCAGCTGCTGCTCAAATGGCCACTGCAAGCAACAAGAAGAGAGCTTGTTTTTCATTTTTGCAGGGTGGGGGGGGGGGTGGCATGACCCCCATGACCCCCCCACCCTTTGTGAGATTACCGCCCAATAGAAATACCGGTAAATTAATAGCATTTAATAACTAAACGGTATGAAGTTCACTGCAAACATTGACCATGCCAATGCACTAAATGTTACACAATTTTAATCTTATTAATTATGGTAGCAATGTATGTACGCAGTTGGGTGACAACATTTATAGTTAGGCCATAGGTAGAAATTCTCCACGTTGAGATTTGCTGTGTGCTTGTAACTGACGGGAGGCCAGCAAGCAGGCCAACGTTGGTGGCTTGTTCCAACTTAGGATTTTACAGTTTTTGTTTCCGGTGAGGGGAGAGGGACAATGGCGAGTGCCAGGTGGAGTGCAGTCCACAGCGTGAAATTAAATAATCTAATACTACTGGCATTTGAAGTAATACGATGCAGTTAGGAACCTTTAAGGCCCTCATTACAAAATAGCCTGTTGATAAATAAACAATACATTAGCTGATATAGTCACATCTGGCGTAATATGTTTAATTAACAATGAAAAGTAATAAATTACCAATGAATACAAGACAGTTACACAACTAGCATGGCAATGTTTGTTTATAAAAATAATATATTAACTATTTCTCATTTTGTTTTCAATTAATCTTGTGTATTTTATCTTGAAGTATTCAGTTAAATCACTTATCTGTGACATAAGAAATTGCACGATTATGATAAATAGTAGAAAGGATGTTTATACCAATATAAAAACCTTATTTAATGTGTAGTGTAATTACTTTGATTTTAAGTAAAGTTTTAGAAATGTATTGGCTGAGCGCTGTACGTTGGCAAATTTGTTAGAACAGCTCACATGGGGAAGTTGATGACGTAGGGGAAAAAAAACTGGCAGTTGAGCTTTTAGCATGCGCGCACGCGAGGGCAGGAAGTGACGAGTCGGGAGCACGTGGGGTAGCTGGCCGGGCGGCGTCGCTCTGCATCAGTCAGCATGTGGATCTTCAGGTGGAGGTTATAGATTTGTGTGTGGCAATCGCCACGTGTGGTTGCTCGTCGTAGACTGCACCAAGTTGAATCGAGTGCTACTGTGTGTTGTGAATATTTAGCCAGTGGAACAAGGTGTGCATCGCACTGAATTAAGGTGACTGTGTTTTGTTAGTGTAACACGTGTCGTCGCATAGGCATGAACATAAACGGTGTTTGAGACAGGCACCTGGTGTGAAAACAATTTGCGACAAATATTCATTTTGTCTGGGGTCTCACAAGCTATAACTTTATTTGATAAATGTGTCGACGCACAGACGTATCAGCCGCAGGGTTTTAATATGGTGTAATAAACAATATAAAGTGAACTTCTCTCACGAACTTGACTTTATTATGAATTTGTTTTGTTAATCATATGCAGGGAAGGAAAGCTGCGAACGTGTGATATCATCCCCTAGAAAACGAGTCAAACAGTAGTAATCACAGTTCCAGTGTTTTTGTGTGGCTTAGGAATTTGGTTCGCAGTTGGTGGTTGTGAGTTTTAAAAATTAAACTTTCCCTATTTTAAACTCTCACCCCGACCTTCACGCTCGCAACGCTTGTATAATAAAAAGTGCAATTATGACTTCATTATTAATGTTGATTGGAATAAACTCTTTAAAGTTCTGAAGCAAGCAGGAGTAAAATATAGGGAGCGTAAGGTTATTTACAACTTGTACAAAAACCAGAGAGCGGTTGTCAGAGTTGAAGGGCATGAAAGGGATGCAGTGGTTGGGAAGGGAGTGAGACAGGGTTGTAGCCTTTCTCCAATGTTATTCAATTTGTACATTGAACAAGCTATAAAGGAAAGCAAGGAGAAATTTGGTGAAGGAATAAAAGTTCAGGGGGAAGAATTAAAAACATTGCGTTTTGCCGACGACATAGTAATTCTGTCAGATACAGCAAAGGACCTGGAAGAGCAATTGAACGGAATGGACAGTGTGCTGAAAGGTGCATATAAGATGAACATTAACAAGAGCAAAACTAGGGTAATGGAGTGCAGTGTAAGAAAATCAGGTGATGCTGGAGGTATTAGATTGGGAAACGAAGCAATAAAGGAGGTAGATGAGTTTTGTTACTTGGGCAGTAAAATAACAAATGATGGTCGCAGTACAGAGGATATAAAATGCAGAATGGCAATGGGTAGAAAAGCGTTTTTGAAAAAGAGAAATTTGTTAACATCGAATATTGATTTAAGCCTAAGGAAGTCCTTTCTGAGGGCATTTGTATGGAGTGTTGCCTTGTATGGGAGTGAGACATGGACGATAAACAGTGCGGACAGGAAGAGAATTGAGGCTTTTGAAATATGGTGCTACAGAAGAATGCTGAAGATTAGGTGGGTGGATCGCGTAACTAATGAGGAGGTACTGAACAGAATTGGGGAGAAAAGAAATTTCTGGCATACCTTGACTAAAAGAAGGGATAGATTGGTGGGACACATTCTTAGACATCAAGGAATTGTGAATTTAGCATTAGAGGGAAGTGTGTGGGGTAAAAATCGCAGAGGAAGACCAAGAGATGGATACAGTAAGCAGATTCAGACAGATGTAGGTTGCCGTTCTTATGTAGAGATGAAGAGGCTTGCTCAGGATAGGGTATTGTGGAGAGCTGCATCAAACCAGTCTCCGGACTGAAGACCACAAAAAAAAAAAAAAAAAAAAAAAAAAAAAAAAAATTATGAGGCACCTTGCATCCACCCCTGCCACCGCATCTGTCTGGTGCCGCTCCGCTGATGTACCACCCCGTGCGGCCGCTTGTTTCACACGTTTCGCCTTGCTCCGATCCTGGACTAATGTGCAAGGGCAGTAACCCTGAAAAATAGCACAGGGTCAGACTGACCCTGGTGTACTCTTGCAAGGTCAATCGAGTACTACAGCCGTAACGTATGGTTGAAACCACTGTAGTGCCGTGTCTTACAGCTATAACGCGAGTGAACGACGCAGCTGACTTTTCTTATTGGTATTCCGCTCGCGGTAATGAATGAGGAACAGGCTGGGCCGCAGCCAGCCGGCTGCAGCACGGACTCTTGTCTGCTCCGCTGTCGGCACGATGCTCGTTTGTCGGCTCGCCACCCGCGCATGCGCAGACCGCCCCGCCCACGCGTGCGCCCCCAGTCTGCGCAGACAGCAGAATGTGCGCCACGTAACGAGGACACGTCTGGCTGCACAGCGCGCCGATAGCGGAGCTGCCGGCCAGTAGCAGACGGAACGGAGCAAACGCTGACCGGCGGCGCGTGCGTCGGAAGCGAGGTGTGCCCACACGATGCCTTCTTCCTAGTGCGGAGCCGCAAACGTACGGCAATAACGGCGCATTCACAGAAAATACGGAAAGGAGCGCATGAAAGCAATGGAGCTCTCTGCATCTAAAATCGAGATACATATCAAGCAGTTTATATAGATAGAAATGTGTGTGTGTGTGTGTATAAATGTATGTTCCTTATAGGCTGGTGCAAGTGGGACGCGTACTTCCAAGTGTGATGGCAGAACATGTGGGCCAGCATTAAAGGTGGGAACGATTGATAGAGTTACAGTCTTCCACAATTACTAACATTTATTGATACTTAAGTTGAAAACAAATTAGAAAACTCTTCTGCAAGGATACTGTTCGTCAAGTCGTTTGACGTTAACAAGTTACTTAACCACTTTCAATACTTTAAAAACCGACTATGTAACATTTGATAATTTACAAATACTTCAATAATGTGTTGTGAGCTCGCAACTGAACAAATTCGAAATCTAGTATACACTACAGCAATAATACTAGAATTTGAAAATTAAAACAATTATTAAATTCAAACAAACGTATGCTTCCCTTTCAGAATTTTATCCAGGTCAGAAAACAGGATTCGAAAAACGTATGTTTCCTTTATAGTCTTATTATCCAGCTCCTTGGTGACCTCATAACTCAGTTCAGTAAATACATTGGGCTTCCTGCCGTATACTGTAACAACATATTCCAAGATGACGAACCTGCAACAAACTAGTATTAACGGTTTGTCAATGTGCACCACAATACGTCACCACAGTTTCATCAGCTCATTGTTAATTAGCGGTATTAAGTATAGTGCACCAGCGAGAAACCACCCCCAAACAAAATCAACCAACGAAAACCAAATGTCAAGCAGTTCATATAGTTTAGCATACATTAAAAGTCACAATGTGGCTCAGCCATATAGAAATGTCCAGCGTATCTCACAGCAAGTTACACTCGATATCGCTCGGACCGATTCCAAGCAGCGAACACAATCACAGTACCTGCATTGCTGTATGCTATATCATGGGGCACTTGCACTTGCCACACGTAAATACATCATTCGTCGACGTGACCTTGATATACACGCCGACAATATACGCTGTATGATTTGGCCAAACTTGTCTCCGTGCAGTTCCTCCCCGGAAACGATAGACAGTACAGTCTTCCAGCACAATTTGCAAGCAACAACAACCTTCACCACGCTGTCACAGGAAGGCACTTCCTTCTCGCTCGCCCCGTCACCGACTGTCCACAGACCCATCCACCGGCGAAGATCCCCATTTTCCTCCACCAGAGTTCGTATTTGCGGAAGAAAACAAACGCCGAAATCGATCACAGGGTAGCCAATCTACTCATGTGCCTTACACGGCACACAAGTATGGTCTCTAGGTGGTGTCATACATGAAAGGGTCAATGAAACTGGCACACTTGCCCAATATCGTCTAGGGCCACCGTAAGCACTTAGAAGTGCTGCAACACGACGTGGGGTGGACCCGAACGATATCTGAAGAAGTGCTGGAGGGAACTGACACCAAGCATCCGGCTGGGCCGTCCTCAAATCCGCAAGAGTACGAGGGGCTGGAGATTTCTGAACACCGCGCTGCAAGGCATCCCAGATAGGCTCAATAATGCCCACGTCTGTGGAGTTCTGTGGCCAGCGGAGGGGTTGAAGTGGATAGAGTGTTCCTGGATCCATTCCGCACCAATTCTGGATGTGCGGATTGTGCCGCATTGTCGTGGGTAGAAGACCTTTGACATATACAATGAACAGGATGGGATGCAGGTGATCAACCGCGATGCGCAGGCCCGTGTCACCTGCCAGAATCGTATCTCGACGTGTCAGGAGTCTCATATCACTACAGGTGAACTCGCCCCACTCCATTACAGAGCCTTAACCAGCTTGAACAGTCCATTGCTGATATGTAGGGTGCATGGATTTTTACCAGTGCATGTTCATCCACTAGATACAACTGGAAAGTAGAGTGTTGAGACCAGGCGTCATGTTTCCAGTTATCAACAGTCCAACGTCAGCGTTAATGTCCCAGACGATGCGTAAAGCTTTATTTTGTGCAGTCAGTAGGAATACATGAGTAGGCCTTCACCTCCGAAAGCCCATATCGGCTATGTTTCGTAAATAGCCGGCACGCTGACATTGATATCCGCAGCAATTTAGGAAAGGGTTGCACTTCCGCCACGTTGAACGATTCACTTCAGTCGTGGTCGGTCCCGTTATTACAGGATCTTTTTCCGGCTCCATCGATGAAGGAGATTTGATGTTTCATCAAATTAGCTAAATTTCCTGCTAACGTTGACAGTGAATGTATCTCTATATACAGGGTGTTACAAAAAGGTACGGCCAAACTTCAGGAAACATTCCTCACACACAAAAAAAGAAAATATGTTCCGTGGACATGTGTCCTGAAACGCTTAATTTCCATGTTAGAGCTCATTTTATTACTTCTCTTCAAATTACATTAATCATGGAATGGAAACAAACAGCAACATAACGTACCAGCGTGACTTCAAACACTTTGTTACAGGAAATGTTCAAAATGTCCTCCGTTAGCGAGGATACATGCATCCACCCTCCGTCGCATGGAATCCCTGATGCGCTGATGCAGCCGTGGAGAATGGCGTATTGTATCATAGCCGTCCACAATACGAGCACGAAGAGTCTCTACATTTGGAACCGGGGTTGCGTAGACAAGAGCTTTCACATTCCCCCATCAATGAAAGTCAAGAGGGTTGAGGTCAGGAGAGCGTGGAAGCCATGGAATTGGTCCGCCTCTACCAATCCATTGGTCACCGAATCTGTTGTTCAGAAGTGTACGAACACGTCGACTGAAATGTGCAGGAGCTCCATCGTACATGAACCACATATTGTGTCGTACTTGCAAGGGCACATGTTCTAGCAGCACAGGTAGAGTATTCCGTATGAAATCATAATAACGTCCTCCAGTGAGCGTAGGTGGAAGAACATGAAGCCCATTCAAGACATCACCAACAATTCCTGCACAAACGTTCACAGAAAATCTGTGTTGACAACATGACTTCACAATTCCGTGCGGATTCTTGTCAGCCCACAGATGTTGATTGTGAAAATTTACAATTTGATCACGTTGGAATGAAGTCTCATCCGTAAATAGAACATTTGCACTGAAATGAGGAGTGACACATTGTTGGATGAACCATTCTCAGAAGTGTACCTGTGGAGGCCAATCAGCTGCAGATAGTGCCTGCACACGCTGTACATGATACGGAAACAACTGGTTCTCCCGTAGCACCCTCCATACAGTGACGTGGTCAACGTCACCTTGTACAGCAGCAACTTCTCTGACGCTGACATTAGGGTTATCGTCAACTGCACGAAGAATTGCCTCGTCCATTGCAGGTGTCCTCGTCCTTCTAGGTCTTCCCCAGTCGCCATCAACTGCTTCGAACCTCTTCCTGTCGGGACACCTTCGTTCTGGAAATCTGTCTCGATACAAACGTACCGCGACACGGATATTGCCCCGTGCTAATCCATACATCAAATGGGAATCTGCCAACTCCGCATTTGTAAACATTGCACTGACTGCAAAACCACGTTCGTGATGAACACTAACCAATTTATGCTACGTACTGATGTTCTTGATGCTAGTACTGTAGAGCAATGAGTCGCATGTCAACACAAGCACGGAAGTCAACATTACCTTCCTTCAATTGGGCCAACTGGCGGTGAATCTAGGAAGTACAGTACATACTAACGAAACAATTGGGTATTTTGACAATTGTCTGTACGAATTATTTCAATTTACATTTAATGAGAAATACTAAAATGAGCTCTAACATGGACACATGTCCACATAACATATTTTCTTTCTGTGTGTTTGAGGAATGTTTCCTGAAAGTTTGGCAGTACCTTTTTGTATCACCCTGCATACGATCCCATACAATATTATTGTTTTATATTATTGACATGATAAATAACAAACGCTTGATAAAATTTCCAAACCTATAATTCCCCTATTTTTATATGTCATGACTTTTCATATATTACACCTTCATTTTGACTGTTTACCAAAGATTTTAGAATCAGTGTATTGATACAATAGAATTGAAACCTGAATATCTTTGGTAAACATTAATCTGCACCAATAATGTCACCTGTGTATCTTGTTAGAATCTGAGACGGAAGGGGGGGGGGAGTTAGGAAGTGGTAATGTACTGAGCCTAAATAAACTGTTATAAAATACAGCCAATTTATTACAGCAATTATTAACATAAATCAAAACTTAGAGGCCTCCTTTGGTTACTAAACACATATCTCATGACACAGAATTTTCACCAACCATCAAATATCAACAGAGAATGTAACTTAACTACCGACAACCTTTATCAAAATGAAATGAATTAATTAATAACAGTAAACGTAGCCGTGCTCAGACGGCACTTGAAAGCAAACAAATCAGTCAGGTTTTGTCTAAAGGCATTATGTAATTACATAGTATGAAGGTATTACTGAACTTGAGAGGTTGGCTTTAATTGAGTCATCATCACAGGAGCTACATTTTACGTCCTCTCGACGCACTGCCATCCAACAGTAAGACATTGCCCCTTTTCTGGGCCTTAAAAGTTTTACCACTTATATTTAGTTACAAGGCACAAGGAACCAACTTGGGTGAAACACTTGAAACACAGGAACTGTTACCACACATACACAGAAAACATAAGGTTAGCCACCTATAGGCCAAACACCAGGTAAATGTCAAATTGAAACAGTCGCAGCAAAATGTGACGTGACATGTTAGCAGTGCAAGTTTGTACACAGGCATCAAACCATTTCTGTCCGTAGGGAGCACAGACAGCACAATAACAAGTGACACAATCCTTGTACGTCCCGAAGTTTCGGAGCAGTTTCGCCACAATTGGTTGACCTTTCCTCACGTTGGCTCCTCCAGTTAAGGTTTATCCACAACACCAACTGTTCCTGAGAGCTGACTAGACTTTTCAGATCATTTCCGCGTCGAGCACACACACACATGCCCTCGTGTATAACTTCGACCATGATCATTCGTTGTGGGACTTCACTCTCTCCGGCGCCACCGTCCAAACGTTACTGTTCCATCTGCTCCGACCTTTTCGCCTCCAGGAAAACAGGGCGCCGCCACCTACGCCCTCTGGCCTTCAGGTGGAATTCGCTCTCGATACCACCAGCGATACAAGTCCTCCAGTTAAGGTTTATCCACAACACGAACTGTTCCTGAGAGCTGACTAGACTTTTCAGATCATTTCCGCGTCGAGCACACACACACATGCCCTCGTGTATAACTTCGACCATGATCATTCGTTGTGGGACTTCACTCTCTCCGGCGCCACCGTCCAAACGTTACTGTTCCATCTGCTCCGACCTTTTCGCCTCCAGGAGAACAGGGCGCCGCCACCTACGCCCTCTGGCCTTCAGGTGGAATTCGCTCTCGATACCACCAGCGATACAAGTCCTCCAGTTAAGGTTTATCCACAACACGAACTGTTCCTGAGAGCTGACTAGACTTTTCAGATCATTTCCGCGTTGAGCACACACACACATGCCCTCGTGTATAACTTCGACCATGATCATTCGTTGTGGGCACTTCACTCTCTCCGGCGCCACCGTCCAAACGTTACTGTTCCATCTGCTCCGACCTTTTCGCCTCCAGGAAAACAGGGCGCCGCCACCTACGCCCTCTGGCCTTCAGGAGGAATTCGCTCTCGATACCACCAGCGATACCAGTCCGGCCAGCGACACGTAACTGCAAGAAGGCTCCGGCACGGCACAGAATCTATGTCGAAATTATAAGCTCATTAGCATTAGTTATGGATCAAGCAAAGGAATCGTCAGTTATTTTAGAGACGGTCAGAACAATTACTGCAAATTTGACGGAGCCGTATTCAGAAAAAATGTTACTTGTTGTTAATGTAAAATATGTAAGTACCAACAATATGTAAAAAAAAGCATTAGATTCGATTCCATGTTGTGTGATTGTATGTAGCTGTCATGTATTTTTCATCCATTTAGTTTAATAATCTCCTGTTGCAATTGCAGAAACCGGTCGAGCATAGCAAATAAAAATATTTTACTGCTCTGGGGACAAGAGTAATTTTTTAAAAGTACATCGCGGCTGTAGACTGCCACGTAAAAACAACATTAAGCTTCACGTACCGTTCGGTCATCACTGTGTGGTCAAGAAATATGGCGCCGATTATTCCGATTATTCCGTGGCTGGAGACGCTACACGACACAGTCATCCTCTGAGACTTTCCGATCGTGAAATACTGAAACTCCGGACCCCCAAATCTGCCAATTTTGCTTTCTGACGAACCCAAACAAACGGAATTGGACTTCGTTGCTAAACCAAACCATATTCATATCAAAGGTCGCATACTAATTCCCACCATGCTCCGCGACACAGAGCTGGACTTTTCTCACTGCAGACTGCAAAGGGTGTTACGCAGAGGGGATTAAAGCCACTAAGATCTAATTTAGCCTGCGTCTTCTTCGGTTGGAGCCCGGATCTCCCTGGCCCACGGAAACAGCGCGTCCCGCCAGCAAGCTGAAGGCCAGTCCACCGCAAGACTGTTGAGAGTTTGGAAGGTGTCAGCGTGACGAAACCAGGTAACAGCGTCGAAGTTGGGTAGTTGTTGTCTTTGTTCAGTGGCTATGTTGTCACATGTGGGACACTCACACATGACGTGTTCTGGAGTTCCCATTTCAACGACACAGTAGCACGCAGCTGTCGCCGTCCTCATATGGCGGACAGAGGCCCTGGACAGTGAGGAAGGGTATGGTCCCACGGCTCGGCTGAAAGTACTTCGTAGCCCCTGCACACTTGGTAGCACCTCATAGACCCTTCTGCCAGATTCCTCTTCAACCCAAACTTCTTGCCAAAGTTCTACCCATTTCCTCTCGTTGTACACCACAGCAGTTCCACGCCGATAGCTATAAGAGGGTAGAAGATATGGTGGTTGAAAGTCGTCAAATTATAAAAAAAATCTGACTGAAGGTCAGCGATGACGTTTGCGACTCTACAGCAAGGAGGTTACATACAGGGAAAGTGATGCCACAGACAGATCTTTAGTCTATGTCTTTAGCTCTTTCTCTGTAAGGATAAGCATATGAATAAGGAAATATAAGAATAAATAAATAAAGCAGAAAAAACGAAATTTCTTTTAATAGATCTCTTTAAAAAAATCGATTGGACATTTCGCGCATTATCTATCATAATCACTTTGGACAACAATTACACACAGACCATTCGTTTGCGTTCTGTAGTTTTCGCTGCAGAGCGAAATATTAACACACACACACACGTAGAATTTATATAGCCGGCCGCAGTGGCCGAGGAGACTAAGACGCTCCAGTCACGGTCTGCATGGTCACTACGGTCGGGGGTTCGAATCCCCCCTCGGGCATGGATATTTATGCCGTCCTAGTTCGTAAGTAGTTCATCAGTAGTTTGGAAGTTTAGGGACTGATGACCCCGTAGTTAAGTCCCATAAGATTTACAAACATTTGAAATTTTTTTAGAATTTTATACACACCGATAACTATCCATTCCAATATACTGCACCCTTTTATCATTCTCAAGCCTCAAGCAACAATGCAACTAATAAAACCATTTTCAAGACACAAGCGGAGTCGCGGGTTTAAGCTAGTATCTGTTATTTGTGTGAGGGTTTAAGAAACTACAGTGCGACCTGTCTACATGCAGCAGCTTTGGAAAAACGCATTTAGTATTTCCGCCTTTCGTGTGTCATCCTCTATTTAAACGCTATTATGGTCACAGTGTGTGTAAGTGGACAGCAACGGTCGGGTGTACCGTAGGAGTTGTCGGGGCTTTGCAGTGTAGCATCTCACGGTTATTTAAACGCCGCGACCGGACCGCGCGGCAGTGCCAACATTCAGAACTGCTCTTCCGTAAAGGGCGCGTATCTCGGTCCGCGTCACGACACATAAACATTTTGAGGACCGCCTGAGAGAACGTCCACAGTGATAGCGACCACGGCCGCTTAGCAAACGTAAACAGGCGGCGGCGAGCGCGCCCTCGGTCTCGGTCTCGGTGGCCTCGGACGTGACCGGCAGCTATTTGGAGCTTTTGTTCGGTAGCGGCACGGAGGGCCGCCGTCCGAACCAGTTCCCGGGTCTCGGCGCTCTTATTGCACGCGGGGCCTGCGATGGCGACCGATAGCCGGCCAGCCAGCACAAAGGCGGCTGCAAAACAGGCGCCTAGCCGCCAGCGCCGAACAGTGTAGAGCACTGTATAGTACAAGCAGAACAATCCGCCATTTTGAATCCCACATTGAAGGGCTACGGCACGCTTTTTAATATGCTCTCAAGGCCATTAAATATACTTCCCTAGCGTACAAATATTACAGCATAGTAAATTTATTGGCTTATTTGACTGTAAGAGGCAATCAACTTAATGTTAGTGATTAGAGAGATATTTACTTACATTCCATATTAAAGCATATGTTGCCCTTATAAATATGTACCAAATATAGTTAAAATACGTTACAATCATCGTATTTTCTAATTTATAACTAGTACATCCAAATACGTTTACGGTTACTAAGAGTTGCATACGAAAACAGTTACAAAATAATGTTAAACTGCGTTACTGTACTTCGCGTATTGCTCTCTCTAATGTCTCGCATATTTTACACACACCGTATTTCAGAGAAGATTTTACGACTTTCCTGTTCCCATTCTTTGCGAAGTTCAAGTTATTATTTTTCTTTTTCAGACGTCCTGTTCACAGCTTGGCTTAGGCCTACATATTCCAGTGTTGAGAGTCACATTTAATTTAAACAATAAACTAAAGTGAAATAATATAATTTAAAAACCAATAACTGGATAAAACCAGCTGCACTCATGCATCATTTAAAAATACAATGACTACCTAGTTGATCTAAATAATATCAAGAAAAGCAACTTTAAACACACTGTGTGTCGTGATATGTTAACAATCTATCAAAATTAAAATAAACCATTGCTTACATGTATAGGCCTATATTTTCTTTATTACATCTCTGTTAGATTACCTATTTTAATACAAATAAAAGAAGGTTTAATTCTTAATGTTACTCGATTTTGGCGTCCATACTTGGCATCTGGTATTTACAAGCCACATTTTACGCCGATCTGTGTTTCAAAAAAATCGACAAAACTTCTATCGACCATGTCTGCTATTATTTGAGCAGTTTGGAGATGCACTACCAACCATTTCACACTGTGAAACAATGAAATCACAAAGAGTTGGTTGATTCACTTCGCTGCACCAGGCAAATCATACAACTGTGCCGTCAGATTGGGATTCAAAATGGCGGATTGTTGAGCTCGGTATATCTAGTGCTTTACACTGTGCGTGACGTCACACACAGCAGGCAGCCGCTTCCTGCACCGCACGTTCAGTCTCTCGCGCAAGTAAATTAGCCTGTTTTTGTTGAACTATTTTTGGTAATATAGTGAAAAGTATCGGTGATTAACATTGTAACTTAAAGACTAGTTTACACGACGACACTACGTTTCATGAAACTGCACCACTGGCCAGTGCACATGCGTGGCAGGCGTTCGCGCAACTCGTTGGCGAAACTAAACAGTTTCGGCACCTTACAACTTTGGCGAAACTGGTTGTGCCTGTTTTTAGGTTAGGTTAAAAATAATACAGAACGAAACACAACATAAAGAAGGGAACGGAAGAAATAGTTTTTTGAACATATATGCGATGCATGGGTGTTTGTGCGATTTTAACGATGAAAATGTCAGGAGTAAACAGCGACGTGTTAGTGCTCTTGAAGCAATTATTCGTGAATTAAATATTGATGTGTTGACGATTAGCGAATTGCAGACTAAAATACATTCAATTAGAAATAGCTGTACAAACGAACTATGGCAATTGTGGATTTCGGAACTCTGTATAGGTACTGTAGAGACGAATATCAACTTGACAAGAAACGTAATGCAATTAGTAATTTCAGTTCTGGTAACAATGCTTCACACATAACGGTACCTTCTTTGTTTATAGCATTACTAACTCTGTATGAAAGGAACGTGAAGTTCTCTGGTGGCATTCTTAGGTATTCAATCACAATTTGTTTCAGCAAGTTCGCTGAGCAACCGAGCTGACGTATTTTTTTAATCCAGTCACGAAACCAAACACGTTTCTTATTCTTTTTTAGTCTTATGCAGCGACTTCACACAGAGGAGCAATAGCTCCGCCACAACTCTTACAACTACCAAAACTTTCATTCTACGCCGACTGCGGCACTCATAAAACAACGAAACTGGCGCCGTGTCTATAGACGTACACGAAACCAGTTGCGCGCAATTCATTTCATGCAACGAGTGTCGCAACGTAGTGTCGTCGTGTAGACTAGCCTTAAGGCTAGTTTACACGATGACACTACGTTTCATGAAACTGCACTTTTGGCCAGTGCGCATCCGCGGTAAGCGTACGCGTAACTCGTTGGCGAAACTAAAACAGTTTCGGCTCCTCCCAACTTTGGCGAAATTGTTTGCGTGAGTTTTTAGGTTAGGTGTTAACCAAATCACAAAATGAAATGGGGTACGGAAGAAATTGTTCGGTATTTGGACATATACGTTATGCATAGGTGTTTATGAGCTTTTAAACGCTTTCTGGAATAAGTAGCGGTGTGTTGGTGCTCTTGAAGCAATCATTCGTGAATTAAATATTGATGGGTGAACGGTAGCTAATTGCCGGGCTAAAATATATTCAGTTCAAAATACCTCTACAATGGAACTGTGCAAAATGCAATCTATAAAAACAGCTGGATGTTGATCAGTGGAAGATAACAAGACCAAGATCACGTGGTTTGAACTTACAGACTTTTTAAGGAAAATTATACACAGAAGAAAACGCTACACAAATCGGCTAAGCTGAATTCTTTTATTTGACATTATTTGTTAGAAACGTGACAACTTTTACATTTACAATTCTTTGTAAATATTTATTTAATACGTGACAGGGTTTTACATTCCCTTTTTTTCATGTAAGTACTTTTAAACATATTGTTCACTTTTTCCTGGTTAAGCAATTGTGGATTTCGGAACACGATGCAGGGTCTGTAGAGACGAATATGAATCCCCACTTGACGAGAAACGTAATGTAATTTTTAATTTCAGTTCTGGTGACAATGCTATACGCATAAGAGTATCTTGTTTCCTTATTGCATTACTATATTTGAAAAAAAATTAAAATACTCTGGTGACATTGTAAGATAATTAAAATAATTTGGAGCGTCTTCAACCACAATCTCTTTCAGCAAGGCCGGAGATCAACCGAACTGACGTCTTCCATTTAACAACCGAAATACGTTTCTTAGTCTTTTTACGTTTAGTCTTATGAAGTGGCTTCACACAGAGCAGTAATAGCTCCGCTGAAACTCTTACAGCTGGCAAAACTTTCATTTTACGACGACTGCGGCATTCCAAAACAACGAAACTGAAGGGTATAGTTTCGGTGTCGTGTCTACAGATATACGCGAAACGAGTTGCGTGCTATTCATTTCACGCAACGAGTGTCGCAACCTGGTGTCGTTGTGTAGACTAACATTAACATAAGTGACCTTTTGGAACATATACTTTGTGGCTTACTTCCAAAGACAAAATATCAGTAGCAATCGAGAGATTTATACCAAATAATTTAATAAAAGAGGGGGCTGACCCCCCGTGGTACACAAAACAGGTCAGATCACTGCTGCAGAAACAAAGAAAAACGCATGCAAAATTTAAAAAGACACAGAATCCACAAGACTGGGAATCTTTTACTGAAACTCGCAACCTAGTGAGGACTTCAATGCGAGAAGCCTATAATAGTTACCACAACGAAATCCTGTCTCGTAATCTTGCAGAAAATCCAAATAAATTCTGGTCATATGTGAAGTACACTAGCGGCAAAACACAAGCAATACCTTCAGTATGCGATAGGAATGGTAATACTACCGATGACAGTACTGCTAAGGCAGAATTACTAAACACAACTTTCCGAAATTCGTTCACCAAAGAAGACGAAGTGAACTTAGAAGTAGATGTTCCTGGAGTAGTAAAACAACTTCAGTCACTAAACAAAAACAAATCTCCCGGTCCAGATTGTATACCAACTAGATTCCTCTCCGAGTATGCGATGCAATAGCTATAATTTACAACCGATCACTCAGCGAAACATCCGTACGCAAAGGCTGGAAAGTTGCCCAGGTCACTTCAATATTCAAGAAAGGCAATAGGAGTGATCCCCAAAATTACAGGGCAATCTCGTTGACGTCGGTTTGCAGTAGGATTTTGGAGCATATATTTTGTTCGAATATTATGAACTACCTCGAAGAGAACGACCTATTAACCAGTAGTCGACACGGATTCAGAAAGTATCGCTCTTGCGAAACACAGCTTGCCCTTTATTCACATGAAGTGTTAAATGACATCGACAAGGGATCTCAAATCGATTCCATATTTCTGGATTTCCGGAAGGCTTTTGACACTGTACCCCACAAGCCGCTTCTAATGAAATTGCGTGCTTATGGATTATCTCCCCATTTGTGCGATTGGATTCACGATTTCCTATCAGAAAGGACACAGTTCGTTGTAATTGACGGTAAGTCATCGAGTAAAACAGAAGTGCTATCTGGCGTTCCACAGGGAAGCGTTATAGGTCCCCTACTCTTTCTCGTGTTTATAAACGATTTAGGAGATAATCTGAATAGCTCCCTTAGACTGTTCGCGGATGATGCTGTCGTTTATCGGTTAGTGAAGTCAACAGACGATCTAAAGCAACTGCAAAGCGATTTAGACAAAATTTCTACATGGTGCAAAAATTGGCAATTGACAAATAAATAAATAAATAAAAGTGACTACTAAACGAAATCCGCTGAACTTCAGTTACGCGATAAATCAGTCAAACCTTAAGGTCGTAAATTCTACCAAATACCTAGCAGTTACAATTACGAACAACTTGAACTAGAGAGAACACATATAACATATTGTGGGGAAGGCGAACCAAAGGTTACGTTTCATTGGCAGAACGCTTCGAAGATGCACCAGCTCCACCAAAGAGACTGCCTACATCACACTTATGCGTCCTCTCCTGGAGTACTGTTGCCCCTTGTGGGACCCTCACCAGGTGGGACTGACGGAAGACATTGAGAAGGTTCAGAGAAGGGCAGCTCGTTTTGTTTTATCACGTTACTGGGGGGGGGGGGGGGGAGCGTCACGGAAATGTTGCACGAGTTATTCATTGCGGCGTGATCTGTCTGCGAAGTTTCAATCACCCACTTTTACTTCTGAATATTAAAATATTTTGCTAGCAGCCACCTATTTAGGAAGACATGACCATCCCCATAAAATAAAATAAATCAGATCTAAAACGAGACGATTTAGGTCTTCTCTCTTCCCGCGCGCTATTAGAGAATGGAACGGTAGAGAAAAGTTTGGAATTGGTTAATGAACCCTCTGCCAGGCACTTAAATGTGATTTGCAGAGTATCTATGTAGATGTATCGGGGATTAACATTGTGACTATCAGAAGTGTAAATAACGGATTTGAAGGGTCTCACAAATTTGTTAAGCTTAAAAAAAAAAAAAAAAAAAAAAAAAAAAAATTAAAAAAAAATAAAAGCCGGTGCAGATAGTTGTGAAAACTACAGAATTATCAGTTTAATAAGTTATGGTTGCAAAATACTAACACGAATTATTTATAGAAGGACTAGCTGAAAACCCGGAGTTGCCCGGGTATTTATTTATTTATTTATTTATTCCTACCCATTTTTCAGGCATATATTCATTTTTATAAGGACTTTATGTCTGTAAAATCTCTTGGGAATACAGTTAGTAAAGAAGTCATAGATTAAAACTCGGTGCGGGAAGGAGCGGTTTTCCATGAACGTTACTGTTTATGTGCACATATCTCATGAACTACGTCTCGTACTGTGATACAATTTAGAAGGTACACTCAACTATATGCTTGTGTACTGTTTGTAAAATTTACTGCGGCCACAATTTGTAGTGTAGAAATTATAAATTGTAACGTAATACCGAAGCCGTAGTCTATGAACAGCGGAACGTTACTGTTTACGTGCTCATATCTTCAAATTCAAATGTTTGAAATGTTTGTATAGCTTATGGGACTTAACTACGGGGTCATCAGTCCCTAAACTTAAAAACTACTTATGAACTAGCTAACACTAAGGACGTCACAAATATCGGTGCCCGAGGGGGGATTCGAACCCTCGACCGTAGTGCTCATATCTCATGAACCACGTGTCGGAATGTGGTACAATTTAGAAGCTACATTTAACTATATATGTGTATACTGTCTGTAAAATTTCCTGTAGCTACAATTTGTAGTGTTCAAATTATAAATTGTAACATCATACCGAAAGCCGTAGTTTTACTCCATAAACAGCGGAAAAGTAGTAAGCGAGAAACTTTTTTCCTTTCATAATTTTACTGTGGTTGCCAGCGAGAAAAAGTTTAATAAAGGTTTGAAATTATGTTTAAAGTTTGTTGCAAGTCGCTTAGTACTGTCATTCTCATACAGTCGAAAGTCTCGCCGCCTTGTATGGCATTTTTTGCGATTTCTATTGTTTATGACGTAATATCTTTTGAACCATGTGCCGTATGTGATTCTTAACCATGCAGCAATTGTTTACCTCGCGTAAGGTATGTGTGTACCAAATTTGGTTGAAATCGGTCCAATGGTTTAGGAGAAAATGAGCAGCATTGTCGCAAAATGCAGCAGTTCCTCGAACATCTCATTGTTTATGACTACTACAGATGAACCGAGAAGCGTATATCCCAAAACACTTCTTAACAACTGCAGAAGTGCACTCTTCAGAATGGTGACTTGCACAGTAGCCGTCGCATACTTGATCAGAGCAAGAACATACGTAGTGGCAACCATCAAGATTACGCAATATTTGACCTTGAAGTCTTTTTAACTGGACATCATTAAACTGGGCAACACTCAATGTGGACTTCATTCATCCCTGGGCAACATTTGGACTGGAAAACCTTCTAGTTGCGGGAAGCCTTGGCAGTGTAGGAACCATCAACTTATGTAGAAAACTGTCGTGGGTTTCAAAGTGCTTTCTGAAACATTTGCCGTCCGCGGTGGCCGAGGGGAATGAGGCGCTCCAGTCACGGTCTACACGGCCACTACGGTCGGGGGTTCGAATCCCTCGGGTATGGATATTTGTGCCGTCCTTAGTGTTAGCTAGTTAATAAGTAGTTTGTAAGTTTAAGAACTGATGACCCCGTAGTTAAGTCCCATAACCTCTACAAACATTTGAACACTTGAAATCCTGGGTATTTTTCAAAATAAAATTTTTAAATTAAACTCTTTTATTGTACTCAGTATACACGTTGAAGCCATCCCACCAATACCTGTTGGCGTGCTAAGTATTTCTATTCCAAGTACAAAGACACCACACCAATACAATAAGTAATTAAACGCGACGACGGCGTTAGCTTCAGTTATTCCATCGCAGATGCGGTCATACGTGCCGGCGGCGGTGGTCGAGGGGACTGAGGCGCTTCAGTGACGGTCTGCACGGCCACTACGGTCGGGGGTTCGAATTCCGCCTCGGGTATGGATATTTGTGCCGTCCTAGTTCGTAAGTAGTTCATAAGTAGTTTGTAAGTTTAGGGACTGATGACCCCGTAGTTAAGTCCCATAGACTATACAAACATTTGAACATTTGAGTCCCATAAGCTTAACAAACATTTGAACATTTTTGCGGTTATACGTCCGACCTCGCACGGGAATCCGTAATGGCGAGTGTAAGAGGGCATGGACGATAGGGGCGCTACAAACATAGCGTGCGACGAACGGGAGGCGAGCACGGGTGGCCAAGTGGTCAAGGCGACCGCTGGCCAGAAGCGAGAGACCCGGGTTCGATTCCCGGTCCGGCTCACATTTTCACTTGTCGCCATTGCTTAATATCAATGCCCAAACGCTGCCACTGTCAATCCTTTCTTTCCTATCCTTCTTCAAATGTTCAAATGTTTGTAAATTTATCGGACCAAACTGCGTGGTCATCAGTCCGTAGCTTACAAACTACTTAAACCTAGGTAAACTAACCTAAGGACAAACACACACACCCATGCCCCAGGGAGTACTCGAACCTCCACGGCGAGCAACCGCGCGATCCGCAGCGAGACGCTTTAGACCGCTCGGCTACTCCACCGCGGCTATATCCTTCTTCCATCCCTTCCTTTATCAATCATTTGCAAATGCTATTTGGCTGCGAAGCAGGTGTGGTGTCTGTTCTTTCGGACGTCCGAAAGAACAGACACCACACCTATACAATAAGGTATTTACATCTAAACTTCTCACCTGTCACATATGCGTACCTTTCATACAGTGACAAATATTGTACATTTCAACTATTTTTATGTATACGATATGAACAGACTAGACTACAACATCTGTTACATGTTTTAATGCAAACCCTAAGAGACAATTATGTTTTATATTATAAACGCTCTAAGCCAGTTCTGGGATAGACATTGGTTAGCACCATCTGACGACTGTATTGTCACTACAGCTACTTTTAAAATTGACAACATTTGATTTTATTATTTTGACTGTGCACAAAATTATTAACAGGTCTACAATTAAAAAAATTATTTAATACAGTTACATCACCAATTAGTATACATTTTTACCACCAATTATATATAAACAGTAAACGAGACTGATAAATAACGATGCTGATTTTAACAGTGTACAGTGCACCGTGTGTCCAGTGCTTCGTCGTTCTGTGGTTTTAACGTCGTACAACATACCCATTGCAACGGTGCTTCGTGTTGTTTATCTTTTAATCAGTGTCGTCGTCTCCTTGTGTCTCCGCAATGTGTGTCGCCGTGGCAAAACATTTTACTCACTACGTATGTGTATTCACAATCAGTCTTTTGCATTTTTCTTATCCGCCATTTTCATCATGTCATTATGTAAAAGCATCAATTTATCACCATGTCTTTCATTTTAAAAACCAGTTGACAATGTGTTACCTTCTCTCGGCTGAAGAGCAGCATAGTAGGCTGCTGTCAGCCTGTCCATGTGGGCGTTGAAATCCAATAAAGAAAATAAAAAATAAAATATAAAAAATCATAAATACAGAACAGTTTAAAGTAAAAGTGCCTATTAATTTTAGGGTGTTATTTTTATCATTGACTTTAAATGAAACTTGTACAGTTGGCTTATAACGTGACATGCATGTTATTCTAACTGGTTGTTTTGTATTTATTTTACCACTGATAATGCCCACAGAGTGGTCGAAATGTAGATCTGCAAATAAATAAATATTATCAGTCTAGGTAATTCATTCTCTATTGTTATTCGCAAATAAACCAGAAAACGTTAACATCTCGTAGACCTACATTTGCAACTTCTTTCACATTCCATCTAACGAGACGATGATCTGCAACTGATAATGAAACCATGGAGTACAAAAGGAATATAGATTTCTAGTGAGACAGAAAGGAAAATCTCTCACTCTTCAAAGAATAGTTCCAATGCTGATGATTCAGCTAAATCTAAGGAATACCGTAAAATATTAAGAAAAGTAAAGCAGACAACTAAACAAATGCATTATGAGAGGACGATAGCAAAAAAGAAAAACAATGTGGGATAAAATGGAATAGGAGACTGATAGTTCCAGACAGGAACACGAGCAGGTAACATTAATAGTAGATGATGCATTAGTATTTGATGAGCATAGTGCGGCAAATCTATTTGACAGGTACTTTATACTGATAGTATGGGATTGTGTCAATAAATAATGCCCTTGAATATTTAAAACTATCATTTGCAACTTACTTCAGATACATAAATATGTCACTCACTCCGCTACAATAATAACTTCCATAATAAAATATTTAAAACGAAGCATTACGAATAAATATCAACAAAGTTATTACGGCGTGTTCTTGTGAGCTTAGTACAGTTTTAAGTTATTTGTGTAACCAGTCTATTGTAACTGGAACATTTCTTTATTGGCTAAAATATACGGGTGTTAAACGTTTATTGATGAAGAGGGATAAAGAGATACCAACAAACTACAGACCGATTTCACCTTTGCCAGCATTCTGGAAAATTCTAGAAAAAGAAATATATAAGGTATTCCTTAACCATCTGACCACAAATAACGTATTTTCAAGAACACAATTTGGATTTCTGAATGGTTCCGACATCGTGAAGGCTATTTACACCTACAGTTAGAATGTACTTAATTCATTACATAAGTGATGTTCGGGACCTCTTGCACAGTGGTAATGGGAGATTCTGGAATATCCACGATACTCACACTACAGGAGTCCAGGTGATTACCATCTATTTGCCAAACTGAAATATCCACTGCGAAAGGCCTGGTACAACGCCAGACCCGACATTATACCTACCATAAGGAGTTCAATACAGGACAACAGCAAATGTAGACACGCAAATCGTGTATGACGTCATCCAGCACTGATAATGACCAGACAGTGGTCGAAATCTAGACCTGCAAATAAATAAATATTTTTACGACTGATTGCTGAAAAAACGTTTCCATAACAGCAAATAACTGATTGCTACAAAAACACCCATTTGGATATTACAGTCGTGGGCGTAAGAAAACCACCTTTATGGAAGGCAATCTGACTAATTTTACAGTTAAGTTTTATAGCAGTCTACTCAGAAACACTGACTCTTGGACAACGTGCAGCGAGCCGTGACCTTGAGCGGTAGCTTCTACAGGGGACACGATGCACCGAGACGAAAGCCAGCAGCTGCCTTGCAATCTGAGGCAGACATCTCAGCCGCGTATCTGCTGCGCCTGACGCGGCATCAACCTGCAACGCAGCCTAAATAGCCTCTGCCGTCCACTCCACCAGGTAAGCGACCGATTAAAGCTGGAGTACGCAGCGCGAGGGCAGTAGCTGAGCACGTGCGGGGCTTTTGACTTCGGCACAATGCCACGCCGATACAAGGAAGCCTTACGACGAATTCTGGGTGTCTGCAGTGCAAATTTAATCCATTATTTCGAATTAAAAACAGAGGCCGTACTGAGTAACGTAGAAGTAGATACCAACAGAGTAGTGAAGCAACTAAAATCACTTAACAAGAACAAGTCTTCTGGTTCGGACTTTATACCCATTAAATTTCTATCTGATTACACTGAAGCGATAGCTCCTTACTTAACATCCATATACAACCGCTATCTCATAGACGGATCTGTATCAAAAGATTGGAAAGTTGTCCAGGTCACACCTATATTCAAGAAAGGCAGTAGGAGTAACCCACTAAACTACAGGCCTGTTTCATTTACTTCAATTTGCAGCAGGGTTTTCGAACATATCCTGTATTCAAATATTATAAATTCTCTCGAACAGAACGATCTATTGGCCCAAGGTCAACACGGATATAGAAAACATCGTTCAGGTGAAACAAAACTAGCTCATAACTCACACGAAGTTATGAGTGCTATCGACAAGGGTTTGCAAATCGATTCCGTATTTCCTGATTTCAATGAGGCTTTTGACACTGTACCTCACAAACGGCTTTTAATCAAATTACGTGGTTACGGTATATCGCCTCAAATTTGCGACTGGATAGGGAATTTCTTGTCAGAGAGGACACAATTTGTTGTAATCGATGGTAAGCCATCGACTAAAACAGAGTAGTGTTATTGGTCCGCTGCTGTTCCTTATTTACATAAACGGTTTGGGAGAAAATCTAAATAGCTTTCTTAGGTTGTTTGCAGGTGACGCCCTCATTTAACGTCTAGTAAAATCATCTGAAGATCAAAACGAACTGCAGAACGATCTGAATACGATATCACTATGGTGTAAAAATTGGCAATTAACTTTAAATAATGACAAGTCGTCCACATGAGTACGAAAAGAAATCCGTTAAACTTTGTTTACAAGATAAATCAATCAAAAGTGAAGGCCGTAAACTCCACAAAATACCTAGGAATCACTATAACTTCAGTCTTCAACTGGACAGAACACGTGGATAATGTCGTAGGAAAGGCGAACCAGAGACTGCGTTTTACTGGCAGAACCCTTAAAAGATGCAACAGAACTACTAAAGACACTGCATGCACTACGCTTGTCCTTTTTTGGAGTATTACTGCCCAGTGTGGGATCCTTATCAGTTGGGTTTGACGGAGGACATTGAAAGAGTCCAGAGAAGGGTAGCTCGTTTTGTATTGTTACGATACAGGGGAGACAACTTACGGAAATGATACAGGATCTGGGATGTGTATCATTACAACAACGGCGATTATCGATGCGGCGTGGGCTACTTACGAAACTCCAATCGCCAACATTCTCCTCCAAATGCGAAAATATATTGTTGACTCCCACTTACATAGGTAGAAATGATCATCAGAATAAAATACGAGAGATCAGAGTTCGATCGGAGAGATTCAGGTGTTTTTTCTTCCCGCGCGCTATTCGAGAATGGAATGGAAGATAAATAGTATAAAGGTGGTTCGATGAACCCTCTGCCAGGCACTTAAATTTTCAGAGTATCCCATGTAGAATTTACATGTAGATGTAGATTAAATAATGGAACTAGCTAGTAATATCCCGAAATCAGAAACATCCTGATTTGACGATTTACGTAGGTTCATGTACGTATAATGTATCCGTAAGTGATTACGGTTAAAACTCCAAGATGCGAAGGTAACACGTGCACGTGTTGACTTTCAGTTTAACGTGTTCTAAAGCATGGTCTAAGCCAGTGATTCTCAACGTGTGCGGCGCGACTCCCAGAGGGGTTGCAAAGTCTTGCTCGGGGGTCAGCGTCACAGGAAGAAGTATTCGCACCATAAAATAACTAGGGGTTCAGTAATACAGAAACGTTCGCCTAAGTGCAATGTATTTCATGTTAAAATTACGGAGTTCCTTGTGTAGCATTCATTGTAAACTGAACAGATCATAGTTTCCAAAAAACGTACGGGTATGCAGCCAGGTATCAAAATCGACGTCGGCCGATACTTCGGCAGGAGACCACCCTGCCATTTTCAAGGCGAAACTTCAGTGAGGAAGCAATGTGCAACATCTTTAAAATCTCGGTTTTCAATGAGTAAACAGGAAAGACAACACACACAGAGCTAGCAAGCACACAGTGCCGACACGACCAATGATCTAAACGGTCAGGATATCGATAATAAACAACAGTTCTCGCCGGATAAGGTCGAATTAGTTTTGTCCCTCTGTTTTTTGACTTTAAAAAAAGCCTACGACAACCTACACAGGGGTACTATAATCAATGTACTAAAAGAATTCCAGTTTCCATCTAAAATAATCCGCTTGCTAGCAATGTGTCTAGAACAGACACACTGTAAAGTGCGGACAAGTACTGGTCTATAAGAACAGTTCGAAGTTCGAACTGGCCTCAGACAGGGAGATTCACTCTCCCCTATGTTATTCAACCTTGTGCTAGTAAAAGTAGACCGGAAATTTATGAAAACTGGCCCCATTGGAATACCCTTAGACAACACGTCAGTGACTCGACTGGCTTATGCGGACGATGTAGTCCTAATCACCGGCAGTAGGGAAGAGCTGAGAAGAATGGCAAGCTCGTACTGCCAGATTGCCAGTAAAGCAGCCTTGCAAGTCAGTGAAGACAAGACGCAATACATGGTCCTAAGCTAGTCGGCTAGTGATGGGGACCCGCTCACGGTGGACAATCTCAGATTCAAAAGAGAGAGTACTTTCAAATATCTTGGTAGCCTCTTTAGTGATCAGAACCTCTGTGAAATTGAAACAAATGTAAGAATTGTTGGAGGCAATAGAGAATACTTTAGCCTACAGGACATGCTAAGGCAAAGATCCCTGACAAGAAGTTTCAAGACCAGGTTGTATCACAGTATGATTTTGCCAGTGGTTACGTACGGTTGTGAAAACCTCACCCTCAGAAGAACAGATGAACAGAAACTACTGGTTTTCGAACGAAAAATCTATGGTCCTTTTATAGATCCACAAACAGGAGAATGGAGAATTCGAAAAAATCAAGAATTAAAATAGGTTTACGCACAGCCGGACATAATAAAAAGAATGAAGAGAAGAAGGTTGACCTGGGCAGGACATGTAGCAAGGATGAGCGAAGGGAGGATACCCCGTGATGTGTTGCTGGGAACGGTAGCTTGTAGGAGATGCCCGGGACGACCACGGACAAGATGGAGAAACATTTTTGACAGAGACACCGAGGACACCAGACTAGGAGCAGGTGTTTGGTTGCAAGAGGCTCGTAACCGGGAGCGATGGAGGAGGCGTGTAGAGCAGGCATATGGTCACTAAGGTATTTCGTTCTCTATTGTTATTCGCAAAGTAAACCAGAAAACGTTATTCATCTCATAGGCCTACAATTGCAACTAGAAGATGATCTTCGACTCATAATGAAACCATGAATTACAAAGGAATATAGATTTCTTCTGAGACAAAAAGGAAAATCTCTCGTTCTGCAAAGAATAGCCTCAGTGCTGATGATTCAGCTAAATAGAAGGAATACTGTAGAATATCAAGAAAAGTAAAGCAGACAAACAAATGCATTATGAAAAAACGATAGTAACAAAAGAGAAACAATCTGGGATAACGTGAAGTAGGAGACTGGTAGAACCAAAAAGGAACAGGAGCAGATAACATTAATAGTACATGATGCATTAGTACCGTATGTGACGGGCGTAGTGTCAAATCTATTTGACAGGTACTTTATATGTGTCACTGATAGTATGGGATCGTAAGGGTCAATAAATAATGCCTTTGGATATGTAAAACTATCATTTCCAAATAACTTCAGATGACTATGTCACTCACTCTACTACAATAATAATTTCTATAATTGAAAACAAAGCATTCTAGTGGTTACGAATAAATATCAACAAAGTTAATTACAGCGTGTTCTTGTGAGTTTAATACAGTTTTAAGTTATTTGTGTAACCAGTCGATTAAAACTGGAACATTTCCTGATTGGCTAAAATATACGGATATTAAACGTCTATTGATGAAGGGGGATAAAGAGATACCATCAAACTACAGACCGATTTCAGGTTTGTCAGCATTCTGGAAAATTCTAGAAAAGGAAATATATAAAATGCTTCTTAACCATATGACCACAAATAACGTATTTTTAAGAACACAATTAGAACACAGGCTTCGCCCACATTTTATTCATTATGACGAACCACCCTGTGATGAAAAACTTTAACAAGATGTTTACGTGTGTTAGAAGGTTAAGTTTCTATTTTACATACGACGCTAAGTGATTGAGCTGGACTTTCTGAAGATGGTGACTGAGCTCACCGAAACCGGTTAAGGAACGAAAATAAATTTTTAGCGATCTTGGCTGAATGAAGTGTTTTATATAACTTAAGTTTCTCCATCCTTTATTTTTATTCAAACGCGGTATCCTTCTGTCCTTGCATTGAATATTTTAATCGGTTTGTTTTACGATATGTTCGGTTCTAATTAAGGAAAGCAGTTATTTTTGGCCTAACAATACTCAGCTGACGAAGCACTTTCATTTGCGCTTTTAAGCACTTGCATTGATTAATTCTGAATAAAACTACGCGTGAATATTCAACTTTACTTGCATTTTCCTCAACTTTTTTGTATGTCCAGTAACGGTACGAAATATTCCTCTAGTATGAGCTTAATGTGATACGTGACAGGACGTGATTTGAGAAGGCTGTTATGGGGCTTCATACGTGACATCTCTTGGCTGATGACAGTAGCTTCGTAGTCACAAATGATGCTATTAAAGAAATAGGTTAATGGCTTATAGATAATAAATATATACTGAATCATAATAACATGCAGTTTTTACAGTTTCTAATTCATAATTCAACAAAAACTGACTATTGATTATCCAGATAATGATACTCATCAGTTCATATTTCTAGGCGTTTAAAGACATATTAATATGTCTTGGAAAGCCAATATTCATGAGTTTTTTGAAAAACTAAATTCTGCGGTATTTTCCTATTAGAAAATTATCTGAAATAAGTGGCAGTTCAACACGACAAGTAGCCTATTTTGAATATTTTCATGAAGCATGGTTTTTTTTTCATTTTTTTTTTCATCCCATTCAGAAAGTGTATTTATTGCGCAGAAACTGGTGATGTAAGTACGCGAAGCTCTTTTCGACCCTTGTTCCGAAATTGCTCTCTAAATACAATATCTTCAATGCCATTTGTTGCAAATTTGGGGAAGGTCGAGTGAGTTGACGAGGAGTCTAAGGTGACGAATTTTGAATTTCTCCGATAAATCTACAGATTGTTTAACGTGCACTATGGTACCGCTCTCTTAGTAAGTTCTGCAGTCGTGTGTCTTGAAATAGAACTACTCGGTTATTTTGGCTTGTTGAAAACAGAGGCTATGAAGTGGATACTATTTTTGTAACAAATTTTCCTGTGGTTTAAATACGTTTCAAGCAAGTAATACTTTAGTATTAATGAATATCAGTTTATTCACCTTAAATCTTGTGGATTTACTGATGTTTTAATAACGGTTTAATGAATTTATTGTGTAAGACTGTGTACATGTCTAAGTCTGAATCCAAAATGTTGACTTGCAGTTCATAAGCAAGACTGGGTGACAAATGGAGCAAGGAATCATTCAAATGTTCAAATGTTTGTTAAGCTTATGGGACTTAACTACGGGGTCATCAGTCTCTAAACTTACAAACTACTCATGAACTACCTTATACTAAAGACGGCACAAATATCCATTCCCGGGGGGGGGGGGGGGGGGCGATTCGAACCCCCGACCGTAGTGGCCTTGCAGACCGTGACTGAAGCGCCTCAGTCTCCTCGGCCACCGCGGCCGGCAAGGAATCATTGAAAGAGGCAATGCAGCGTATAAGCAATGGTAAGTGTAAGAGCCAGAAAAAAATATAATAAACGTTAATGTTAAATGTTTGTAAATCTATCGAAGCAAACTGCGTGGTCATCAGTCCGTAGCTTACAAACTACTTAAACAAAGGTAAACTAACCTAGGGACAACACACACACACACACACACACACAGACCCATGCCTCAGGGAGGAGTCGAACCTCCGACGGCGAGCAACCGCGCGCTCCGCAGCGAGGCGCCTTGGACCGCTCGGCTACTCCACCGCGGCGAAACGTTAATGTCCTCACCTTACCCGATTTTCCCCTATTTATGGTTACTGCCAAGAGTTAACAGCCTTCACTTAGTTAATGCCGGACAGAAATCTAATCTCCATTTGGATAACCTCTCCTTGAGCATTGTTCAGAGAGGCATGTAGATTCTGACGCATCCATTTTAATAAGTTCCACAAGAATTCAAAAAGCTGAGTAGGCGTGCATTTTTAATAATTTGGCACAAGAATTCAAAAGACTTAGTTGTAATTCACAGACTTTCAAGGCTAAATTGAAGAGTTTACTCTTTCCTCACTCTCTCCATTCTGTCACGGAAATCCAGGAAAAATTAAAAAAATAAAGCTAATTTCTCTGTTGTTTTGAAATGCTTAGGCCGTCGTGTGTATAGGATTGTTTCCCTTTATCTAATACGACTCTTGTTACAATTCGAGTTACTGGTTACATGACCATGGAGTCTTGCTCCTCAGTTCAATCATGCGCAGCTTGTTAAATATAAAAAATGCAATATATCATGTGATATGTACGATCAGTGTAACAACTGATATGAGGTACAATTTAACATACGATATGGACTATAATACCAACAAGAAAAAAAAAACCTGGAATATGTAGAGATTTTTATAATCAAATATTTTTTTAGCTGCCGGATAAGTCGAGAAGCTAGTTTTCCTCTTTTGCGTCTTTGACTGTAGCCAGGACTTATTCGCCTTTTTTGTGCTGTGAACCACTAGAAAACAAAGAGGAAGAAGAGTGAACAGAAGTGTATTGTGGAAGTACGAGGTTTGCGAAAGTGGGAAACGAAAGTACGCAGCGGAACATTTTTAGCGGAGTCGAGAGGGAGAGAGAACCTCCTGCGTAAATTGGGAAGTGTAGGTGGTAGCAGCAGGGAAACGAGAAACACTGGTCTCAGACTTGATTTCGTAATTGTCTTTAAATCACTGTTTTATTATTCTTTAAACACATGTAAATGTGAGGTGTCTGCCCATATATTTCCATTAACTATACACACAATCCACTATATGGTTGTCAGCCAAGATCCATTCTTTGTCTATTACTAACCTTTACTACTTTAGGGAATTATAACTGGAGTGCCTGTTTCAGTCAAGTACAACCACTGCCACATGTTCTGTCACTTGTTTAATGATACGCCTATTGGTTTCCAAGTAGAGGGGACAATCAGCGTGACTGTGACTTGTTCCTGCTAGGCATTAACACAAGGGGCTATTCAAGGAAAACGGTTTCTACTTGTCTTGCTTGTGACTAAGTCTGAGGCATCAGTCTTTCTACGTGAGCTGGAGAAGTCCTGGCTTCTCGAAGTTCTAGAAGATCACCTGCTGTCGCTACAGCTTCTGGAGACCGCGGCCCTCGGTTGCCTTCTGGTGCTTCCTACTGCCGGCGGTCTCCAGCTACTGGCTGCCTACGACTGACTTCCCTGTCAAAATTCTGCCCCTTTATACTCCCTTTGAAGGACGTTTTCTAGTGTTCCCGTAGCCTAGCATACACTTTACCTCAGGTTTCTCCATTCTTAGCCCTGCTCTGTAATTTTCCCTAGCCAGGGTGTCGCTCCAGTTCCAGTCTTCTCCTTCTGCTGGAGACAATGACTAGTGCGAGTCATTCTGTCTCCTCCGTCGCACGTCCGCCTGTGGTGCTTCTAAATGGGTTACGATCTCGCTGTTTCTAGTATCTGAGTCTTGGCTGACTCCTTCTATTTGTTTAGACAATTCTTTGTTAATTTACTTGGCCATGACACTCCATATCCTCTCCCAGGGTAACTTCCTCCCCCTACCATATGACGCCCTCTGTCCCGACATGTATCCCTCCTACCAGGCCGCGGTGGAGTAGCCGTGCGGTCTAAGGCTCCTCGCTGCCGTGCGCGCGGTTGCTCGCCGTCGGAGGTTCGAGTCCTCCCGGGGGCATAGGTGTATGTGTGTTAGTTTAGTTTACCTAGGATTAAGTAGTTTGTAATCTACGGACTGATGATCACGCAGTTTGGTCCGATAGTTTTACAAAGAAACAAACCTCCTACCCGATCTTATCCCCATCCCTTTCCTCATAGATCCAATGCCCCCTCTTCCCGTCCTCTTCCTCCACCCCCCCCCTCCACCTGACGTTCCCTTTCTCTCCCTCCTATCCCCGGAATCCTTACACTCAATCCCCCCTCTCCTTCCCTCCATCTCATCATACGCCTCCCACCACCACCTCCTTTTTCCCTGCGGGGCCCACAGTGCCATACTTTTAACTGATGCTTCGTTATGTGTTGTGTGTGCAGTCTCTTTTTAACGCTGTGGCCACCAGAGGAAGAAGCGTCTCCAATGTTATCACTCTCTCTGTTCATCTCGTCGTGTCCAGTGCCTTTTTCCATCAGTGTGTTTTTAAGCCACCGTGACGTCACTTTATTTGCTACATGTATGTTTTTATCAACAGTGACAATTTTTGTCTATCTACGAGTTTGTCCCTGTTTTAATTCTCTGATTTCAATTCCATCTCACTGCATTTTAACTATTCCACTTACCATTATCAATACTATCGGCTGAAAAGCGGTGTGTGTTGTTGCTGCCTTTCTGCCCAGTACGGACTTTGAAATGGTAAATAAGGGGGAAGAAAGTTCAAAAATTAATGACGTTCGAGTAATTAACGTATTTGTGTTTCATTGCTGAAGCCTCGGTACGTGTAAACGGCTAGTAATTGGAATTACGTAATAATATACTTCAGAATTTTTTTGTTACTAGTCGACCCGGCAATGCATCGCAATTGCTAATATGTATCTACTCTTGCTTTGAACGTCAAATGTGCAAAACTTTATCGCAGTCGTACGAATGGTATTGATATCCCAAAGAAAAGAGCTCATTCAGTTTTCCACAAATTTTCCTATTTTGTGGCTAACTATTCCAAAATTCACGCACATATTTTCCTATTTTCCGGGCAACTATTCCAAACTTTTACTTGACTCAAACCTTCGTCTCGGTTCGAACGTAGAATGTGCCAAATTTTCTAGCAATCAGATTGTTATTGATATTTCATAGAAAAATCTCTTTATTTTTTCTAACTTTTCCAATTTGCCGGTAAATGTTTCCAAATTTTTATTTCATAACAACGTTACTCTTGCTGTGAACGTCAAATATGCAAAATTTTATCTCAATAAGACGAATGAACGTCAAATGATCAAAATTTTATCGCAATCAGGTGAACGGTTCTCAACTTATAGTGTTGAATATATTTCGAAACACATTGAAAAAGGGACTTGGTTCGAATTTTGCAACTTTCCTTTTTAACTGTCCCAATTTTTATTACTGATAACTTTTCCAGAACCATAATGAACAAAACAAATAAAGAATTACACCTCTCCTATGTGCGAATAGGCAGTTATAGTGCCGAATTCAATCAAAAACAAAGTGAAAACGCACATTCAGTTTTTCTCAAATTTTCCAGTTTTCCGGTACATTTTCACAAGACTTTATTTCATACAAACCTTGTCATGTCAAGCCGTTCTCAACTGATACTATTACAACCATGTGGCAATTGATTTTTATTCATAAAAAAAAATGCTTTCAGTTTTTCCTAAATTTTTCTACTTTCCGGGCGACTTCCAAATTTTTATTTGATGCAAACCTTCCTCTTGCTTTCAACATGAAATGTACAAAAGTTTACCGCAATTGGACGAACGTTGTTGACAGCTCACTGGAAAAAGCTGTTTCAGTTTTTCCCGATTTTCCTGTTTTCCGGACAACTTTTCCATATTTGTCACCGTTTAAACCTTCCCTGGACATTACGATGTATGGGGGTCTGCTCGCTGCAAAATTATTCTCCTGGGGCGTCGATGTGCTTTGTACAAAGTCGGGTGACATAAATATTCTGATCCATCAGTAAATATTTCAAAATACGCGGTAGAGAATGTCATTCGTCGTTTGCGCCACCTCTGTAGTGCCGATGGTGAACATTTTGAAAACATTGAGATGTGATTGTTTGCAAAGAGTGTTTTCGTACGATTATTTCACTTATGTATGCTGATGTGAACTGTACGGCGTACAGCGCCATCTGTTAGCAGCTTTTGTAACTATTATTTCAAACTGCTGAATAAACTTCTCACAGCTTTCACAATAAACATACCGTTTACTGCATTCCTCTATCGATCTTTGTTTTCGAGATATTTGATTTTGAAATCAGGGAGTCCTTTTCTGGACACCCTGCAGTTTTACTTCTGTACTTCTGATGAAGACTCCCTTAGTGAAGTCGAAACCATGGCAAAGTAAAACATTTTACCAAAACTTTCGCAACTGAAGAGCTGTTTTTCAAGTGATTATATTCCAGCAGTAGGTCTCAGTGATGGTGTTCCCTGGCGCGGCTCCCTCAGTAGGGATGGGAAAAACCGATACCGGTATTTTAGTTTTGAATAACCGGTTTTTTCGGTATTTATTTGGTGTCAGTTGTAACCGGTTTATTTTAGTTATTACCAAGAACCGGGTAAAAAATCCGGTACGACTACTTCCTGTAGTAGTGGTTCAAAATGTGTTTTTTGTAAATAATTTAAAAAAATTAAAACTAGTAGACCCTAATATTTAGTGCTATTCCTAAAATTTCCACTGCTGTTAAATATTAGGTCATCACAGAAACTAAGAAAAGCGATCAGTGATAATTTAAGAACAATTCCGGCAATCAGAAACGCGCAACAGACGCGTGGCATAAGAACTTAAGGACTGGTGCAGCTATCGAGGCATCGATGCACCTGTTGCCGTGTGGCGTGGCCTATTAGACGACGCGCGTGCACCGGTAGTGTACAAGACGTGCCTCCGTATGGTATGCAGCAGATCCTTGCTGTCGTCACCAGACGTCGGTTGCGTCTTAAATGGCACCATCTCGAGTATGGAAGTACTTCACGAAGTACGGTAGCAGTGAGGTACAATGCTCCATTTGCTTTAAAAAGCTGAAAACGGAGGGAGGTACTACAAACATGCTATGTCATTTAAGGAGAAAGCATCCAAAATGTTCCTTGGAAATGAAGGTAAATTCGATTCATATACCTATTATGTAAGTGATGTACTCTAAGCTTAGAATACTAACTTTTAATGTATTATCATATTGTTATGCTAACAACTTTTATTAATGTGATTCCGTGAAAGCGAGGGGCTTTTTTAATAACCAATATGGGTTTAGGTAACATTGATCATGTGGTGCGTCGCGAGGTAGCCGTGCGGTCTGAGGCTCCATGTCACAGACTGTGCGGCTGCTCCAGTCGGAGGGTAGAGTCCTCCCTCCTACCTCGGTCATGGATGTATATGTTGTTCTTAGCGTAAGTTTAAGTTAGATTAAGTAGTTTGTAAGTCTAGGGACCGATGACCTAAGCATTTAGGTCTCGTAAGAACTCAAACCCATTTGAACATTCTTTGATCATGTGGTACAGAGCTTTCCTAGTTCAATTTGCGTAAATTTACACTGACAACGATCATACTGTTAGTCGAAACTGTGACTTTATTCTTCGAAATACTTCTGCAGCACTGACTGAACTTTATTTACTGACTGTAACTTATATATGTTGTGTGTATAACGAGATATTCATATGCGCTGGCTCACCAGTCCAACTTACAGTGGTTGGCTCAATATTCGCAAGTGCCGGATGGAAATACTACGGACTCCTGGTTAGGCTTACACACACTCAAGAAGGCGTAGCACTGGGAGAGGATCTTGCAAAACATGGAAAGACTAGTGCTTTGTCGTATAACGTAAATTTAGGTGTATTTTAACTAAATTTCGTAAGTTTCGGTTTCGACCGAATCTAGAAGAACCGACGACTACGATTTCTGTTTCAGTCGCAAAATATGTTTCGTTCGAACTCTACTGGAAATGTTGTTGTTATGGTCTTCAGTCCGGAGACTGGTTTGATGCAGCTCTCCACCCTACTCTATCCTGAGCAAGCCTTTTCATCTCCTCATAAGAACGGCAACCCACATCCACTTGAATCTGCTTACTATACGCGTCTCTTGGTCTCCCTCTGCGATTTTTACCCCACACACTTCCCTCCAATGCTAAATTTACGATTCCCCGATGTCTAAGAATGTGTCCTACCAAGCGATCCCTTCTTTTAGTCAGGGTATGCCAGAAATTCCTTTTCTCACCAATTCTGTTCAGTACCTCTCTTCATTAGTTATGCGATCTACCCATCTAATCTTCAGTATTCTTCTTTAACACCACATTTCAAAAGCCTCTATTCTCTTCCTGTCCGCACTGCTTATCGTCCATGTTTCACTCCCGTACAAGGCAACACTCCACACAAATGCCTTCAGAAAAGACTTCCTTACCCTCAAATTAATATTCGATGTTTGCAAATTTCTCTTTTTCAAAAATGCTTTTCTTCCCATTGCCATTCTGCATTTTATATCCTCTGTACTGCGACCATCGCATGTTATTTTACTACCCAAGTAACAAAACTCATCTACCACCTTCATTGTTTCGTTACCTAATCTAATTCCTTCAGCATCGCCTGATTTTCTAAGACCGCATTCCATTATTTTTGTTTTGCTCTTGTTAATGTTCATTTTATATGCTGTCTTCAACACGGTGTCCATTCCATTCAACTGTTCTTCCAGGTCCTTTGCTGTCTCTGACACAATTACAATGTCATCAGCAAAACGCAATGTTTTTATTTCTTCCCCCTGAACTTTAATCCCTACTGGAAATAACAGCAATAAAAACCGAAAACCGGTTATCTTGAGCAATTTTTACGGTGCGGTTAAACTGGAGATGAAAAGAACCGATGTAACGGAAAACCGGTTGTTTCAGCGATAACCGCCATCCCTATCCCACAGTTGGCCCCCGCGGTCCTGCTCCAGCTAGCCTCGCCGCCGCCTCTCCTTCCGCGCGGCTGCTCCGGACGGCTGGTCCAGTACACTGTACCGCTCGCGACGTGCCACCAGCGCCGGCCTTTGAAGCCGCCTAATGGACCGCAGACGACTCTTCATCTCTTCACAGGCGCCGCCGCTTCCCACGGGCCTAATGCTCCCCCATTACCATAATACAGCTGCCTCCGCAGTGTCTTTCGAACGTAAAAGGCTCGACGGCGGCATTATTACGTGAATTCACTGCCGAGGTCTCGCGGACAGTTTATAGTTTTCTTTTAATAACTCATCTATGAGTAGCCTTTCTCCAATGTTATTCAATTTGTACATCGAGCAGGCGGTGAAGGAAAGCAAGGAAAAATTTGGAATAGGGATTAAAGTTCAGGGGGAAGAAATAAAAACATTGCGTTTTGCTGATGACATTGTAATTCTGTCAGAGACAGCGAAGGACCTGGAAGAGCAGTTGAATGGAATGGAAAGCGTGTTGAAGAGAGCATATAAAATGAACATTAACAAGAGCAAAACAAAAATAATGGAATGCGGTCTTAGAAAATCAGGCGATGCTGAAGGAATTAGATTAGGTAACGAAACAATGAAGGTGGTAGATGAGTTTTGTTACTTGGGCAGTAAAATAACATGCGATGGTCGCAGTACAGAGGATATAAAGTGCAGAATGGCAATGGGAAGAAAAGCATTTTTGAAAAAGAGAAATTTGCTAACATCGAATATTAATTTAAGGGTAAGGAAGTCTTTTCTGAAGGCATTTGTGTGGAGTGTTGCCTTGTACGGGAGTGAAACATGGACGATAAGCAGTGCTGACAGGAAGAGAATAGAGGCTTTTGAAATGTGGTGCTACAGAAGAATGCTGAAGATTAGGTGGGTAGATCACATAACTAATGAAGACGTACTGAACAGAATTGGTTAGCGAAGGAATTTTTGGCATACCCTGACTAAAAGAAGGGATCGCTTGGTAGGACACATTCTTAGACATCGGGGAATCGTAAATTTAGCATTGGAGGGAAGTGTGTGGGGTAAAAATCGCAGAGGGAGACCAAGAGACGCGTATAGTAAGCAGATTCAAGTGGATGTGGGTTGCTGTTCTTACGAGGAGATGAAAAGGCTTGCTCAGGATAGAGTAGGGTGGAGAGCTGCATCAAACCAGTCTCCGGACTGAAGACCATAACAACAATAACAACAACAACTCATCTATTGTCTGAAATCATATTTTTCATTTTTGCAGCATAGTGTGCGATGAAATTAAACGTCCTGGTAGATTAAGATCGTGTCCAGGACAGGGACACGAGCAAGCGCTCTACCGACTGAAATTCCACGACTCGAGGCCCGTCCTCACAGCGTTACCTCCGCCACAACCTCGCCTCGCGCAATCCGTAACGTGGCGCACCAGACCGCTCGGCTACTCCCGCGCGGCGTTCGTCTAAAGACGAGCATTTTTTTCCTTTTTTGCTAATAGATATGCAGTCAAAAGTTAATGAAGTTCGAATAATTAACGTTTCCGTGTTTCCATGCTGTAGGTTGGGTTTTTGTAAACATGAGCGCCTTCGCCAGTTCAAATGTTCAAATGTTTGTATAACTTATGGGACTTATCCACGGGGTCACCGGTCCCTAACCTTACAAACTACTTACGAACTACTTAATCCTAAGGACGGCACAAATATCCATGCCCGAGGGGGCATTCGAAGCCCCGACCGTAGTGGCCGTGCAGACCGTGAATGGACGCCGCAGTTCCCTCGGCCACCGCGGCCGGCGCCGTCGCCAGTACAGCATTACAGCATTCCAGATCTTTCGAAGGTCGAATTGTGGACCTAGATTTGAACCTCCAACATGGAATTTTTTGTTAGATTTTGTTCAACATTCTCAGATTTATAATACATTTTCTTGCCTTATTTTGAAATGTGATACACAGTGCAAAAACAATCTATGTATATAAAAATGAATTTCTGTTCGTTAGTCTCGCTAAGGGGGACAAGGAAGGAGCCTCCACGAGGCCGATAGCACCACATTAATTGCAGTTAGCAAATACTATCGGCGGCGTCCCCTGGTAACGTCTACTAGTAGACGGCCAATCCTTCCAATACCGGACTAAAGATGACGCGCAGTAATATAAAGCCACAATGGTTCTTCTCAGAACCAACACTGACAGTAGCGAGCATAAACATCGAGGGTATCACCACAGCTAAAGAAGAAATCGTATCGGAATTCTGTAAGACCTCGAAGTGCGATGTATTGTGCATTCAAGAGACTCACAGAGACCTAACTGCCAGAAGACCGAACATTCCAGGTATGAAATTAACGGCAGAAATACCACACAAAAAAGCATGGGAGCGCTGTGTTCGTGAAATCTCAAACTGTGGTCTCCTCTGTGGGAACAACTAACCTAAATAGTATAGAAATTATTACCATCTAAATTGGAAAATGCACCATAACCTCGGTATATAAACCCCCAAACCAACCCTTTACCTTTTCGCCTCCACCTAACTTCCAGTCACAACCCAACCAGCTCATTCTGGGAGATTTCAACAGTCACAGCATACTATGGGGTTATGCAGAATCGGATGCAAATGGTGATGCCGTAGAGACCTGGGCAGAAACGAGTGGTCTAGCACTAATTCATGACCCAAAACTCCCACCATCCTTCCAAAGTAATGTCTGGAAAAAGGGATACAACCCGGATATATGTTTTTCAAATATCGATCTTGAGGACCGATCTACCAAAGTGGAAGAGAAGGCAAACTGGCAAAGCTATGCATCTATGATAGATTCTGAGATACAACATGTTGAACCAAGACCAGAAAATTATGAACAACTTATTGAAATAGTAAAGAATACGTCTAGGAAAGTTATTCCCAGGGGGTGCAGACAACAGTATGTCGCTGGAATGTCCACTGAATCCAAAGAACTTCTCAAAAAATACGATACACTCTATACTGCTGATCCTTTCAGTGAAGAAACAGTTGACTGCGGAACAGCCCTACTCCAAAAATTAAGCCAAGGAAGGAAGGAGAAATGGACCGAAACATTGGAAAAAATGGACATGACACACAGTAGCAAAATAGCGTGGAACTTGATTAAGAAACTGAGCGGCGACCCTAAGGAACAAATATTACCATGCAAGGTTACAGCAAACCAAGTAGCCACCCAAATACTGTTGAACGGGAAAATCAAGAAACGACAAAAGTACCCAAAAATTGCCAGAAATATCAATCGGGAGACCAACCACTTGGGGACACCTTTCATTATGAAAGAACTTCAAGATGGCATGAACATGTTAAAAAACGGGAAAGCTGCTGGTGTGGATGACATATGCACTGAACAAATCAAGAATTTAGGGCAAAGGGCCAAGAGTTGGATTTTACAATTGTTCAATACGTGCTGCAAAACTTGCAAAATCCCAAAACCCTGGAGAAAATCTAAAGTAATAGCGTTACTTAAACCAGGGAAGGATCCAGAGAATCCTAGTAGCTACCGACCCATCTCCTTGCTCTGTCACTTTTTTAAACTGTATGAGAGACTTATCCTGTCCAGAATAGGAAAATATGTTGACAAACATCTCATTCCACAACAAGGAGGATTTAGACCTGGCAAGTCCTGTACCGGCCAAGTCCTTGCACTGACAAAACATATTGAAGAAGGGTATGAAGGGAAGCTCACAACAGGGGCAGTCTTCGTAGATCTGACAGCAGCCTACGATACCGTCAGGCACAATATATTACTCCATAAAATCTATGAGACACAGGGTGATTACCATCTAGTTAGGGTCGTACATTCATTGTTACAGAACAGAAGGTTCTTTGTATTGTTGGAGGGCAAAATGAGTAGATGGACGGACCAAAAGAACGGCCTCCCTCAGGGAAGCGTCTTAGCTCCAATCCTCTTCAACATATACACAAATGACCAACCTACACCGGCCCACACTAAGCAGTTCATCTACGCCGATGACCTTGCAATATGCGTTCAAGGAAAAAGATTTGAAGAAGTAGAGGAAAAACTTGAAAATGCCTTAAAATCGATGACTGCCTACTATAATAAAAATTCCTTAAGACCCAACCCTTCCAAAACTCAAGTTTGCGCTTTCCACCTTCGCACGAAAGAAGCCAAACGGAAACTCCAAATTACGTGGAACGGGAACACCTTAGAACACACAGACCACCCTAAATATCTTGGCGTGATTCTGGATCGGTCTCTAACTTATAAACAGCACTGCATCAAAACGAGACAGAAAATAACGACGAGAAATAATATACTTAGAAAGCTAACGGGTAGCAAATGGGGTGCATGTCCTGGTGTGCTACAAACAACGGCACAGGTGCTCTGTTTCTCAACGGCTGAGTACGCGTGCCCTGTATGGAATAGATGCGCTCACACGAAACAAGTAGATGTGGCCCTCAATGAGACCTGCAGGATAGTGACAGGGTGCATGAAACCGACGCCGGTCAGACTCTTGTACAAGGCAGTTGGTTTTGCAGATCCCACAGCTCGCAGAAACGCTTTAGAACATGTAGAGAAAGTAAAACAACTCGCAGATGAGCGGCATGTCCTCTACAGAGCTCGACCACCAGAGACACGACTGAAGTCTAGGAGAAGTTTCCTTGCAACCGTCCAGGACGAACCGCCTGAAAATTTCCCTCTCCCTCCAGTTCAGTGGACCGGTCAAAACCTAAATTTTAAAACCTGGAGAACCTTGAATAGGCTCAGAACGGGGGTCGCCCCAGTAAAAGTAAATATACTTAAGTGGGGTATAATCGACCAAACCGATATAAACTGTGACTGTGGAGAAAGTCAAGATATGGAACACCTTCTTATATGTGAAAAATGTCCACACCCGTGTACCCTCGAAGATTTGTGGCTCGCGAATACTAATGGAATAGACGTAGCCCAGTACTGGGCCGATAACCTTTAAATAGTCCGGACACGATAAAGAAAGAAAGTCTCGCTAAAACTCGAGAACGGCTGAACCGATTTGGCTAATTTTAGTAAGTTGTGATGATATTGCTGGCCCTCTCATCTCAATGTTATCGTACGATACCGTCTGTGTCGGACCCGGAATCGTGTAATCTAATAGTGATATATGTTGCGTGTGAAGTTAGTTACAAACGAAATAACCAGCCTAATAACTAATTAATTGACATTTAACATCGTGCTTTGTTGACAAACAAAAAGGAGCGAGATTTCGACTTAAAAAAGATATGCGCCATGTAAAATTATTGTATGTATAGTTTTCATTTTATATTGTGATTATTTTTGTGTACATGAAATGTTTTACTGTTGTGTTCGGTAATTGTAAATTAGTATCTTCAATTGTTATGAACAATGCATAATGTAATGTCATTATTGTCAATGTTATATATTTGCCTCACCGCCTTGCGTGGGGGAGTTCGAGTTTTGGCTTTTACAAAGTGCTCCGGAAGCTATGACTGTCTGCGTTTTAAAATGGAAGTACTATCATCTAACTTCTGTTCCATTGGGTACGTTATTAAGTTGTAATGTTTTAGTGGAGAAGAAGTTTGATTCAAATTAAAGAAGAAGTGAAAAATTGTACCTACGAGTATTTATTTCTACCACGACGCCCCAGGAGAATAATTTAAAAGCAGTCTGCTGATATATTTTGATTGGTAAAACCCGCCTGTGATATATTAAAATAGACTACTAATTAATTGCCAAACTGAAGATAATGTTGGGCAGGATCGCCATAGAAATGGATTTGGTACAAACACTACCACAAATTATAGTCATTAATAAATTCCTTAAAAATAATTTATCATAGCCCTACTCATATCTGTTAATTTAGAAGATAAATTCTTATACTGGATTATGTAAATCAAATATTTTCTTTAAACAGTTACGGTATGTAGCGTGCATGTGAGTTTTAGATTGAAATAAATCTGACTACGTGAAACAATTCTGCTGTATAAGAAAACTTAATTTATATCACTTGCGAGAATCTGTTCTGCTCTATAAAATGTAATGAGATGCACTTTCATATAATAATGACTTTCACATAAGGCAGTATTGATTATATCAGACAACAATTACAATACGCAATATTGTGTAAAAATTGTCAATTGACTCTAAATAATGAGAAGTGTGAAGTCGTCCACATGAGTACGAAAAGAAATCCGTTAAACTTTGTTTACAAGATAAATCAATAAAATGTGAAGACTGTAAACTCCACAAAATACCTAGGAATTACTTCAGAAATTGGAAAGAACACGTAGATAATATCGTGGGAAAGACGAACCAGAGACTGCGTTTTATTGGCAGAACCCTTAAAACATGCAACATAGCTACAAAAGAAACTGCAAATCGCCAACATTCTCCTCCGAATGCGCAAATATTTCGTTGACTCCCACTTACATAGGTAGAAATGATCGTCAGAATAAAATACGAGAAATCAGGGCTCACGCGCCCTATTCGAGAATGGAATGGGAGATAAATAGTATAATTGTGGCTTCCTGGCAGATTAAAATTGTTTGCCGGAACCGGGACTCGAACGAGGGACCTTTGCCTTTCGCGGGCAGGCGCACAGTCGGCAGTGCGCAGGGAAATTTCTTTGCTGCGTACATCTCGTAAGCTATATTTGTCCATTTTAGCCTGTTATTTGCGATAGTCTCTATTTCTCAGCATGGAGAGCATCCCTTTCGCTTCACACAGCCTCTCAGCAATTTCGTCAGTAACAGTATATTGCAATATATACTTAAAGAAGAAAGAAGATTACCAAACGATATGATGCAGAGGCTAATACACTGAAATCCCATTCGGATGAAGGAAGATGTAAATCCTAGATGATGTTTATTAAGCTTAAGGGACTTAACTGCGGGGTCATCAGTCCCTAAACTTACAATACTTATGAACTACCTACAACTAAGGACGGCACAAATATCCATGCCCGAGGGGGGATTCGAACCCCCGACTGTAGTGGCCGTGCAGACCGTGACTGAAGCGCCTCAGTCCCCTCGGCCACCGCGGCCGGCTGTAAATCCTAGACTGCGATACAAATTTTGCTTTTCCGTGATTTTCCTAAATCGCTCCAGGTTGATGGTTCCTTTGAAAAGGGTGCGGTCGCTTTCCTTCCCCATTCTTTCTCTAACAGATGCAGGTACATTACTTACCAGCCTTATAGTGACCAATGTATGGTAGAGCAGGTTGTGTCGGGCGTTACGCGATGTCAACGCACGCTGCTCCGCATGATTAGAGTCCTCCCTGCGCGCAGGTAATTTCTGTGGCGGTGCGTCGCGTCTTACAGCTGTGCCGGCGTGGCGCCGCTGACCACCCAGCAGGCTGACACCAGTCGCGGCCTCACACATTCGTCTCTGTCCGCCGCTCATCCCAGCCGCCGGCCCGCCGTGCTTTGTTTCTCCAGCAGAGGCCGCTTCGACAGTCAATCGATCCATCACCGCACCTCCGACACCCTGCCGCACAGTGGGGGTCAACAGAGGTCGGCGCAATACCGGCAGCGAGTGCACGTCATCTTCTGCCTGCGGACCAAGTGCGTAGAATAATCTTATTGTCAAAAGAAACGAGGCAAGCAGGTAGCAACACCAAACTAATGTACAGGTGATATCAAGGTAATAAGGAGTAACACTGTTTCTGTCCTCAGAAAGAAAAACCAGACCCCGAAGAGCCGGTGATTGTCGGCCGACTACCGTATCAGTCGTAACCCATAGTCTAATCATAGAATATTGACGGGTGTAGGCTTCGTTGGTGTACACTGCAGAGCTTTCCAAACTGGGTGTCGCGACACCCTGGGATGTCGTGTCGTAGTTCAAATGTTCAAATGTTTGTACAGCTTATGGGAGTTATCTACGAGGACATCAGTCCCTAAACGTACGAACTGCTTATGAACTAGCTAATTCTAAGGACGGTACAAATATCCATGCCTGAGGGGGGATTCGAACCCCCGACAGTAGTGGCCGTGCAGACCGTGACTGGAGCGCCTCAGTCCCCTCGGCCACCGCGGCCGGCCGTGTAGTAGTATCAAGGGTGTCGAGAGATTAACAAATTTAGACTCTAAACAAACAAACAAAAACTTGTATTTACAGACTGTTCCGCCGGTTCTTGACAGAATATTTGATTCATTTTGAGTGAAACACACGAGATAATTGTGCAATATTCTGCAAATTTTATTTGTTACTAACCGGTTTTCGGCAGTTACGCCATCGTCAGGTAAACACTACAGAGATATAGTTATTGAGCTTAGAAGTTCACAGGTCAAAGATCTTAAGTTGTTGTGCAGATAGTATGTATACAGAAATTTCTTAAAGAAGACTACTGTTATAGGTATAATTACATCATTGAACTTGTAGAACTTTGGTAAAATATGTGACACAAAATATAAATTACAACACAAAGAAATAATTAGTAACATATAAAATTGAACAAAATGGTCTATTGATTAACTGCACAAATATTCAGAATATAGTACGGTGAGTATAAGATGAATGAAACAACTGTGGATATATAGATTCCATTTTATGAGCTATTACTGGCAGAAATGTCCATTAATAACAGAACAAATTTATATCAGGCATCGTCAGGTAAACACTACAGAGATATAGTTATTGAGCTTAGAAGTTCACAGGTCAAAGATCTTAAGTTGTTGTGCAGATAGTATGTATACAGAAATTTCTTAAAGAAGACTACTGTTATAGGTATAATTACATCATTGAACTTGTAGAACTTTGGTAAAATATGTGACACAAAATATAAATTACAACACAAAGAAATAATTAGTAACATATAAAATTGAACAAAATGGTCTATTGATTAACTGCACAAATATTCAGAATATAGTACGGTGAGTATAAGATGAATGAAACAACTGTGGATATATAGATTCCATTTTATGAGCTATTACTGGCAGAAATGTCCATTAATAACAGAACAAATTTATATCAGGCATCGTCAGGTAAACACTACAGAGATATAGTTATTGAGCTTAGAAGTTCACAGGTCAAAGATCTTAAGTTGTTGTGCAGATAGTATGTATACAGAAATTTCTTAAAGAAGACTACTGTTATAGGTATAATTACATCATTGAACTTGTAGAACTTTGGTAAAATATGTGACACAAAATATAAATTACAACACAAAGAAATAATTAGTAACATATAAAATTGAACAAAATGGTCTATTGATTAACTGCACAAATATTCAGAATATAGTGCGGTGAGTATAAGATGAATGAAACAACTGTGAATATATAGATTCCATTTTATGAGCTATTACTAGCAGAATTGTCCATTAATAACAGAACAAATTTATATCAGGCAAGTAGGCTATTGAACTGTGGTAGGGGTGTCAGGCGAGTGAATAGGAGTCAGTGGTTTATGTGGGTCCATTAGATTCTGCAGACGGAAGTGGTGAGTAGGGAAACTGAGTTTGATCATTCAGCACAAGGTGTGGAGAAGTTGACATCTGTTTATTAATTTCCAGTATTTCAAAAAGTTCTGTTATTAATGGACATTTATGCAGTTAATCAATAGGCTTTTGTTCACTTTTAAATGTTACTAATTATTTCTTTGTGTTGTAATTTATATTTTGTGTCACATATTTTATCAAAGTTCTACAAGTTCAATGATGTATTTATACCTATAACACTAGTCTGCTTCAAGAAATTTCTGTATACATACTATCTGTACAACAACTTAAGATCTTTGACCTGTGAACTTCTAAGCTGCATAACTATATCTCTGTAGTGTTTACCTGACGATGGCGTAACTGCCGAAAACCCGTTAGTGACAAATAAAATTTGCAGAATATTGCAGAATTATCTCGTGTTTCATTCAATAAATAAATAAATAAATGAAAATAAAAAATAAAATAACACAAAATATCCTTCTCTTCATACTACCCTGAAGACTCGCCTGCAGCTAATCATCCTTCTCTTCATTCAGTGCACCACAGATCACGTATTAAAGGAATGAAAGGTGCACATTAATTGCGTGCTCAGCCGCTAGGCGGCAGCTCTGCTTCAACAGCAGTAGACACACAGGGTTCCTTCAAGCAGCTGCCAGTTACCAGATTCCAGCAAACTGCGCATGCGCAGAGCTGCTGCTGATACTCGGTAACAGATCTTCCCATGCGCAGTTTGCTGGAACTGGCAGCTGCATGAACGAACCTTCACTGTAGTCTGATTTCCTTCTAAAAAAGCTGAACCTGAGCGTTTTTAAATGGATTTATCAAAGCCACGTCTCCCTCGGTAGCATTTCTTACAATTAAATGTCAATCAATGACACAGTGGCTGTAAAAGCTGTCACAGATTGTAAAAGCAGTCACAATTGTCCACTGATTAAAGCTATTCAGTAGCGATGTTTAGTATGGAGTATGGCCGAGTGATTCACGGAGAGTAGTATTTTAAATGCAGTGATCGTTGGTTTGAATCCTGGTATGTGTTAATATTTTTTTTCTCTCAGTTTCCTGTATGTAACAGATCTGCGAGCAGAAATGACATTAATATTACTTGTGACAAATATTTTTCCATTTCTTCCGAATATATCGGGACTGCAGAGGTCGTGGTGAAGCAAGAACCTAACAATAGAACTTAAATAATAATTCATCACTTGTCATAAATACATCGTCTTTATTTCTGAAAATAATGTGATAATATTGAACTGAAAGGGAACAGCCACTGTGCTGTCTAAATCAGAAATCCGAGCTGCTAATTTCGAAATGCAGTTTTCAATCGATCCAGCAAAACCGTATCTGGCCTTTTCATGTACACACGACAACGAAAAACGGCTTTCGAAATTCAGTTTTCGTGTGAGTTAGGATTGTTATCTGCGGTGTTGCTCTGTTCTACATCTCCGTAGTTCCTAATACTTCCTTTTCTTGCGATGAGTGTACGTAATTGCTGCAGTCGGGATCAACATTAAACATATCAATGCGTACGAGGATTTCAGTTTCATTTACAAACTACATTTAAGCGATACTTTATTTCCGCCCTCCCCCCCCCCATTAGAACCATCAAAATTCTAACGTATGTATTTGTATTAGTGAAAGGGTGTCGCACAAAACTGTAAGCTATAAAAGGGTGTCGCCATGAGGGAAAGTTTGGAAAGCACTGATGTACATACATTTGAGTGTGATCCGTCTTTAAGTTCTGTGAGAATATGGGATATTTTGCAAAGGAGTATTCCAGTGCCAAGATCGCTACATTTTGGCCTACTATAGGATAGTAACACTACGTGTGGTCCTTTCCTGGTGGCCTTTTGACAGTTCGAAATTTGAATAATGTATTAATTGCAGCATTCTAAATCGTAATATAATATTTATTTTATTATGATGACCGGGTTCGATCATCAACGATGATCAGATCCTGTCCTTGGTGAGAAGCTGGCAGTGTTGCTCCACAAGTGATGGGCCAGCTCCTCGACCAAGGGCATGATCTGATGATGAGCATTGCTGATCGAAACCGGTCATCATAATAAAATGTAATATATACTATATTACGATCTAGACTTGTAACGAAGCATGTTGGGTTTTATTCCCATCTGCTTCCATAACTGAACCTCCAGATACCAGTGTTGCATAATAATAGGTACGAATGAAATTAGTCTATTATCATTTTTTTTTAAAAAAACTTTTGTTACCGTAACTTGGGGTGATTTGGAACTACTGGGGTGAGATAGAACATTGTCTCCATTTCAAGAAATCATCTTTGCTGGGGAGAGATACTTTAGTGTAACTAATGAAATCCACCTCTCATAGTCACCGAAGATATTAGTCGGTACAGTGATATAAAAATTGTGTGTGTGAAGGACGTATACAACTCCAAAAAAATTTTTATATTTAAGTGTAAAATTTCCCGTAATATGAAAGTCTGAAAACAAACTATTGCGCAGCTACTCTGCTAATAGTAATACAGTTTTCTGACGTTGGTATGTTAAGGGCAACTATCAGTCATGATATATGAAAAGTTAGGTTATGTTGGCTTATGTTATTTATTAGGTAGAGTTGTAAATATGCAAAAGCATATTTTTCAGGGTGAATTGGAACATGCCATGAGTGTACAAAAAGAAGATAGGGCCAGCTGACTATGAAACCAATAGGGAGATAAGCCTCCCGAAAGCTCTGAATGAAGTCAAGACACGTAAAATATCTCTCAGAAATATTTCGAAAAAAATATTGAATATCTGTTAGTACTCTCTCAAGGAAGTTAAATAATAAAAATCCTTAGAAAATAGGACAAACCATCTTGACAGTAGAAGAAGAGAGGGCTTTGATAAGTTGTTTATTTAAATGTTCAGAATGGGGTCAGCCAATTACGACAAGTGAGGTTAGGAATATTTTGAAGTGCTATATGGACCGAAGTGGACGAGTGGAAAAGAGGTGTGATGGCAACAGGCCTGGATATGAGTGGGTGAAAAATCTGCTCTCACATAACAAGGATCCTACAGTACGTTTAAGTGAAAATGTAGAGAAAAGTTATAGAAAACTATTTCAGAAATTTGGAGCAGACATAGAGAGGTGCTCCACCTAGTAATCAGCATTAATTGACATTAAACAGAAGTAATATAAAGGCATCCTCCACAACAAAGTTCTGTTAGATATGTTTACTGTGTTCCTATTAAGCCATCCACATGTTTTAAATGCAATTATTTATCAAAAAAGTCAGTGTTCCAAATCACTCCAACACAATTTGAATTAAAATATAAGGAAGTCTTTCGATAGAGGATTTTTATCCTTGCAACACGTTGATGTAAGAATAACTAGAGATGCTATATTTAAGATTTCAGAGTTGTAGTGCAATATTTAGACATTAATATTCAGTAAAAACTACATTTTCTGTTCCATTTCACCACAACATGACTAGCTGAAGTTATTTTGTATTATTTGACGTCGCCGACTTTTGTCTCATTAGAAAATATTAATTAGTTCATGGTAGAACGTATTGTTGTAGTTTAGATATTAGGTTAATTAGTATTTCTAATGAGACTAATTAAGTTATATCTGCATCACATTAAAGTAGGTATTATTGTGTTTCACAAATAATGTTAGGAAAGTGTTGCCCCCATTAGTTTCTGTGTAATTACCATTTATTACGAAGTTACTCCACTCCCATGAACCACAGACATTGCCGAGGTGGGGTGGCTTGCGTGCCTCAACGATACAGATAGCCGTACCGTAGGTGCAACCACAGCGGAGGGGTATCTGTGGAGAGGCCAGACAAACGTGTGGTTCCTGAAGAGGGGCAGCAGCCTCTTCAGTAGTTACAGGGGCAACAGTCTGGATGATTGACTGAGCTGGCCTTGTAACATCAGCAAATGTGTCTTTGCCACACAGCTACTGCGAACGGCTGAAAGCAAGGGGAAACTACAGCCGTTACCTTTCCCGAGGACATGCAGCTCTACTGTATGAACATATGATGATGGCATCCTCTCGGGTAAAATATTCCGGAGGTAAAATAGTCCCCCATTCGGATCTCCGGGCGGGGACTACTCAGGAGGATGTGATCATCAGGAAAGACAATACTGGCATTCTACGGGTCGGAGCGTGGAATGTTAGATCCCTTAATCGAGTAGGAAAATTAGAAAATTTAAAAAGGGAAATGGATAGGTTGAAGTTAGATATAGTGGGGATTAGTGAAGTTCGGTGGCAGGATGAACAGGATTTCTGGTCAGGTGAGTACAGGATTATACATACAAAATCAGTTGGGGGTATCACAGGAGTAGGATTGATAATGAATAAGAAAATAGGAATGCGGGTAAACTACTATGACCAGCACAGTGATCGCATTATCATTGTCAAGATAGATACGAAGCCAACACCGACAACAGTAGTACAGGTTTATATGCCAACTAGCTCTGCCGATGATGAGGAAATTGAAGAAATATATGAGGAGCTAAAGGAAATTATTCAGACAATTAAGGGAGAAGAAAATTTAATTGTTATGGGAGACTGGAATTCGGTAGTAGGACAAGGAAGTGAAGGGAAGATAGTAGGTGAATATGGTCTGGGCAAAAGGAATGAAAGAGGAAGCCGCCTGGTAGAATTTTGCACAGAACATAATTTAGTTATAACAAACACCTGGTTCAAGAATCACAAAAGAAGGTTGTATACGTGGAAGAGACCAGGAGACACCGGAAGATATCAGATAGATTTTATAATGGTAAGACATAGATTTCGGAATCAGGTTCTACAGTGTAAGACATACCCAGGGGCAGATATAGACTCTGACCATAACTTGTTGGTTATGAACTGTAGGCTGAAACTAAAGAAACTACAAAAAGGTAGGAAAATAAGGAGATGGGACCTGGATAAATTGAAGGAACCTGAGGTTCTTAAAAATTTCAGAGGGAGCTTTAGGCAACAATTGACAGAAACGGGGGGAAATAAAACAGTAGAGGAGGAATGGGTAAAATTGAGAGATGAAATAGTGAAGGTAGCAGAGGACAAAATAGGTAGGAAGGAAAGACCTACAAAAAATCCTTGGATATCACAGGATATACTAAATTTAATCGATGAAAGGAGAAAATATAAAAATGCAGTAAATGAAACAGGCAAAATGGAGTACAGACGACTAAGAAATGAGAGTGTCAGGAAGTGCAAAATGGCTAAGCAGGAGTGGCTAGAAGGCAAATGCAAGGATGTAGAAGAATGTATAAATAGGGGAAAAATAGATACAGCCTACAGGAAAATAAAAGAAACATTTGGAGATAAGAAAAACAGCCCTATGAATATCAAGGACACTGATGGAAAACCAGTTCTCAGCAAAGAAGGGAAAGCTGAAAGGTGGAAAGAATATATAGAGGGGCTCTACAAAGGAAATGAACTTCGAGACAATATTGTAGGAAGGGAAGATGATGTAGATGAAGATGAAATAGGAGATACTGTACTGAGAGAAGAATTTGACAGAGCCCTGAAAGACCTAAGTCGAAACAAGGCCCCTGGAATAGATGATATTCCCTCAGAGCTACTGAAGTCTCTGGGAGAACCAGCCATGACAAAATTGTTTCACCTGGTGTGTAAGATGTATGAGACAGGTGAAGTACCCTCAGACTTTAAGAAAAATGTTATAATCCCCATCCCTAAGAAAGCAGGTGCAGACAGGTGTGAAAACTACAGAACCATCAGTTTAATAAGTCATGGCTGCAAAATATTAACGCGAATTATATACAGAAGGATGGAAAAGCTGGTAGAAGCCGACCTCGGGGAAGATCAGTTTGGGTTCAGGAGAAATGTAGGAACACGGGAGGCAATACTCACTTTACGGCTTATCCTAGAAGATAGATTAAGAAAAGGCAAATCTACATTTCTAGCTTTTGTAGATTTGGAGAAGGCTTTTGACAATGTTGATTGGAATAAACTCTTTAAAGTTCTGAAAAAAGCAGGAGTAAATTATAGGGAGCGTAAGGTTATTTACAACTTGTACAAAAACCAGACAGCGGTTGTCAGAGTTGAAGGGCATGAAAGGGATGCAGTGGTTGGGAAGGGAGTGAGACAGGGTTGTAGCCTTTCTCCAATGTTATTCAATTTGTACATTGAACAAGCTATAAAGGAAAGCAAGGAGAAATTTGGTGAAGGAATAAAAGTTCAGGGGGAAGAATTAAAAACATTGCGTTTTGCCGATGACATAGTAATTCTGTCAGATACAGCAAAGGACCTGGAAGAGCAATTGAATGGAATGGACAGTGTGCTGAAAGGTGCATATAAGATGAACATTAACAAGAGCAAAACTAGGGTAATGGAGTGCAGTGTAAGAAAATCAGGTGATGCTGAAGGAATTAGATTGGGAAACGAAGCAATAAAGGAGGTAGATGAGTTTTGTTACTTGGGCAGTAAAATAACAAATGATGGTCGCAGTACAGAGGATATAAAATGCAGAATGGCAATGGGTAGAAAAGCGTTTTTGAAAAAGAGGAATTTGTTAACATCGAATATTGATTTAGGCCTAAGGAAGTCCTTTCTAAGGGCATTTGTATGGAGTGTTGCCTTGTATGGGAGTGAGACATGGACGATAAACAGTGCGGACAGGAAGAGGATTGAGGCTTTTGAAATATGGTGCTACAGAAGAATGCTGAAGATTAGGTGGGTGGATCGCGTAACTAATGAGGAGGTACTGAACAGAATTGGGGAGAAAAGGAATTTCTGGCATACCTTGACTAAAAGAAGGGATAGATTGGTAGGACACATTCTTAGACATCAAGGAATTGTTAATTTAGCGTTGGAGGGAAGTGTGTGGGGAAAAAATCGCAGGGGAAGACCAAGAGATGGATACGGTAAGCAGATTCAGACAGATGTAGGTTGTCGTTCTTATGTGGAGATGAAGAGGCTTGCTCAGGATAGGGTATTGTGGAGAGCTGCATCAAACCAGTCTCCGGACTGAAGACCACAACAACAACAACGAAGTTACTAGAGGACCTGTGCAAATACTTTGCACCGTTAGTGGACTGACTAAAAAGTTGGGAAAAAATGGAAATAAAATTGAATGTTCACGCATAGTTTTCTTCAGAATCAATCACTGCAACTGTTTAAAGCGGAAATGAAAGAGCTTGATCCGCTGAGTGTTGTTAGGTCAAAAAGAACTGCGTACCTTAATTGGAACCGAAGATATCGTAAAACAAACCTATTAACATATTCAATGCAAGGAAAGAAGGATACCGCGTTTGAATAAAAATAAAGGATGCAGAGACGTAAGTTAATTCTGATACTTGATGACAAATCTGCGAATGAACACTCGTAAAACTTAGGTGAAGTTTTGAAATAAAATTTTTCAGTTATTTCCCGAAAGTATTTTAGACTGGCTGGTCATCCTGTACAACGTCCCCCGTTAAGCGATAAAGGATTAGATTAGATTAGATTATTACTTGTTCCATAGATCATATATACGACATTTCATAATGATGTGGAACGTGTCAATCTAGTAAATGTTGTCTACTCTTGACAATCAATATTTTAAGGTTTTTATTACATTTTTGTTGTTTTTTATTTTTATTTATTTATTTTTAATTTATTTTAAGTTTTATCTAAAAATTCATTTACATTGTAGAAGGAGTTGCCATTCAGAAATTCCTTTACTTTCTTTTTAAATACTAGTTGGCTAACTGTCAGACTTCTGATGCTACTTGGTAAGTTACCGAAGACTTTTGTGGCAGCATAATTCACCCCTTTCTGAGCCAAAGTTAGATTTAACCTTGAATAGTGAATATCATTATTTCTCCTAGTGTTATAGCTATGTACACTGCTATTACTTTTGAATTGGGTCGGATTGTTAATAACAGATTTCATGAGTGAATATATGTTTGTGAAGCTACAGTGAAGATCCCTAGATACCTAAATAAATGTTCGCAGGATGCTCTTGGGTAGGCTCCAGCAATTATTCTGATTACACGCTTTTGTGCAATGAATACTTTTTTACTGAATGTTGAGTTGCCCCAGAATATGATACCATATGAAAGCAATGAAAGAAAATAGACATAGTAAGCTAATTTACTGAGTTGTATACCACCAGATTTTGCAATGTCTTTGATAGCATAAGTAGCTGAACTCAAACGTTTCAGGAGATCTTCAATATATTTCTTCCAATTCTGTCCCTCGTCAATGCAAACACCTAAAATTTTTGAATATTCTTCCTTAGCTACAGACTTATGTTCAAAGTCTAAATTTATTAATGGTGTCAAGCCATTTACTATATGAAACTGTATATACTGGGTTTCACCAAAGTTTAATGAGAGTCCATTTGTAGAGGACCACGTAATAACTTTCGGAAAGTTATCAGTTGACAGAAAATGGGGGAAATAAAACAGTAGAAGAGGAATGGGTAGCATTGAGAGATGAAATAGTGAAGGCAGCAGAATACAAAATAGGTAGAAAGACAAGACCTACAAAAAATCCTTGGATGTCACAGGAAATACTAAATTTTAATTGATGAAAGGAGAAAATATAAAAATGCAGTAAATGAAACAGGCAAAACGGAGTACAGACGACTAAGAAATGAGATTGACAGGAAGTGCAAAAAGGCTAAGCAGGAGTGGCTAGAAGCCAAATGCAAATCTGTAGAAGAATGTATAAGAAGGGGAAAAGTAGATACCGCCTACAGGAAAATAAGAGACATTTGGGGACAAGAAAAGCAACTCTACGAATATCAAAAACTGAGATGGGAAACCAGTTCTCAGCAAAGAAGGGAAAGCTGAAGGGTGGAAAGAGTACATAGAGCAGCTCTTCAAAGGAAATAAACTTAGAGACGATGTTGTAGGAAGGGAAGAGGAAGTAGATCTAGATGAAATAGGATATACTATACTGACAGATGAATTTGACAGAGCCCTAAAAGACCTAGGTCGAAACAAGGCCCCAGGAGTAGATGACATACCCTCAGAGCTATTAAAGTCTCTGGGAGACCCAGCCATGACAAAACTATTTGAACTGGTGTGTAGGATGTATGAAGCAGGCGAAATACCTTCAGACTTTAAGAAAAATGCAATAATCCCCATTCCAAAGAAATCAGGTGCAGACAGGTATGAAAATTACAGAACCATCAGTTTGATAAGTCATGGTTGCAAAATTTTAACACGAATTATCTACAGGACAATGGAAAAGCTGGTAGAAGCTGACCTCGGGGAAGATCAGTTTGGATTCAGGAGGAACGTAGGATCCCGGGAGGCAATACTCACTTTACGTCTTATCTTAGAAGATAGATTAAGAAAAGGTACACCTACATATTTAGCATTTGTAGATTTGAAGAAACCGTTTGACAATGTTGACTGGAATACACTGTTTCAAATTCTGAAGTCAGCGGGGGTAAGATACAGGGAAAGGAGAGTTATTTACAACTTGTACAAAAGCCAGACCGCAGTTATTAGACTCGAAGGGCATGAAAGGGAAGCATCACTTGGGAAGGGAGTAAGACAGGATTGCAGCCTTTCTCAGATGCTATTCAAATTGTACATCGAGCAGGCGGTAAAGGAAAGCAAGGAAAAATTTGGAATAGGGATTAAAGTTCAGGGGGAAGAAATAAAACATTGCGTTTCGATGATGACATTGTAATTCTGTCAGAGACAGCAAAGGACTTGGAAGAACCGTTGAATGGAATGGACAGTGTGTTGAAGAGAGCGTATAAAATTAACAAGAGCAAAACAAAACAAAACAATAATGGAATGCGGTCTTAGAAAATCAGGTTATGTTGAAAGGAATGCTGAAGGAATTAGATTAGGTAACGAAGCAATAAAGGTGGTAGATGAGTTTGGTTACTTGGGTAGTAAAATAACATGCTATGGTCGCAGTACAGAGGATATAAAATGCAGAACGGCAATGGGAAGGAAAGCATTTTTGAAAAAGAGAAATTTGCTAACATCGATTATTAATTTAAGTGTAAGGAAGTCTTTTCTGAAAGCATTTGTGTGGAGTGTTGCCTTGTATGGGAGTGAAACGTGGACGATAAGCAGTGCTGACAGGAAGAGAATAGAGGCTTTTGAAATGTGGTGCTACAGAAGAATGCTGAAGATTAGATGGGTAGATCGCATAACTAATGACGAGGTACTGAACAGAATTGGTGAGAAAAGGATTAAGAGTCGTAGAATTTTGTGCAATAAAATTTCTTTTGTATCTGTGCACAATTTCATTTTATTACCAAACGGAAATTACTTTGTGGACGCGCGTCGTAACCAGAATTTGTATTGATTCTGCGGATGACAGCGGCCCCAGAGAGCACATCATTTAACACGGAGCCACCGGACAGCCAGTGGCTGGTCTGTTTTTGTGTCGGCGCGGCTCGCTGTCAGACGACAGGTAGAAGCGGCCCACGCCTGCTACAGCGTGTCCCGAGCAGCGGCCGATAAGCCACCTGCCGGGAAAACACAGCCCCTCTGCCGCTGTAGGCGGCGCCACTTTCACTGCTGCACCAGCACACGCATGACGACCGACTTCCGCGCCGTTATTCAAGCTCCAAACTGTATCACTCACCCACCATCTATAGCGGGTCCCATAAAGAACACAGTTTCCAATCTTAGCCTACAAAAATAAATTGCTTCACTTTAGTCTACATCTACCTAGTTACTCTGCTAATCACTTTTTAAGTGCATGGCAGAGGGTTCATCGAAGCGATTTTGCGATATTTCTCTACCGTTCCATTATCTGACAGCGTGCGAAAAAAAAAGAGCACCTAAATCATTCTATTTTCGATCTGATTTCCGTTTTTTTAACCACCTTAAAAAAAAGAGGAGGTTCTCAATTATCATCATGATCATCATTAGAGACTGATTATGCCATTCAGCGTTCAGTCTGGAGCATAGTACCTCTAATAAAATTCGTCCATGATCCCCTATTCAATGTTAACATTGATGCCTCGTCTGATGTTATGCCTTTTACTTCAAAATCATTCTGCACCGAATCTAAGTACTTTTCCTTGGTCTACCTCGACTCCTCTTATCCTCCGCTGCCAAGTTCATGAGTCTCTTAGGTAACCTTGCTTCTCACATGCGTGTAACATGACCCCACCATCTCAGCCTGTTCGCTTAACCGCTTCATATATGGTGTTCATTCCAAGTTTTTATTTCATTTCCTCGTTATGGACACCCTCCTGCCATTGTTCCCATCTATTAGTACCTGCAATCATTCTTGATACTTTCATATCTGTAACCTCTACCTTATGAATAAGGTATCCTGTATCAACCCAACTTTCACTCCCATACAACAAAATTGATCGAAAGATAGAGCGGTGCACTGCAAACTTAGTCTTGGTACTCACTTCCTTATTGCAGAAGAGAGTAGACCTTAGCTGAGCACTCACTGCATTAGCTTTGCTGCACCTCGATTCCAGTTCTTTCGCTATGTTGCCATCCTGTGATAAAATACATCGCAGGTACTTGAAACTGTCTACCCACGGCCGGCGCAAGCCCAAGTGCCGCCCCTTGTGAGCTGCTAAATTGCCGCCCCCAGGCCGTTTTATTTTATTTTATTTATTTATTTATTTACAGAATGTTTGTAAAATTTTATTTCAACCAGTAAATAAAGAAAAGTGTGAAGTAATACACATGACCACTAAAAGAAATCCGCTGAACTTCAATTACGCGATAAATCAGTCAAACCTTAAGGTCGTAAATTCTACCAAATACCTAGGAGTTACAATTACGAACAACTTTGACTGGAGAGAACACATAGAAAATATTGTCGGGAAGGCGAATCAAAGGTTACGTTTCATTGGCAGAACGCTTCGAAGATGCACCAGCTCCACCAAAGAGACTGCCTACATCACACTTGTGCGTCCTCTCTTGGAGTACTGTTGCCCCTTGTGGGACCCTCATCAGGTGGGACTGACGGAAGATATTGAGAAGGTTCAGAGAAGGGCAGCTCGTTTTGTTTTATCACGTTACGGGGGGGGGGGGGGAAGCGTCACGGAAATGTTGCACGAATTGGGGTGGAAATCATTAAAAGAAGACGTTATTCATTGCGGCGTGATCTGTTTGCGAAGTTTCAATCACCGACTTTTAGTTCTGAATGTGAAAATATTTTGCTAGCACCCACCTACTTAGAGAGACATGACCATCCCAATAAAATAAGAGAAATCAGATCGAAAACGGAACGATTTAGGTGTTCTTTCTTCCCGCGCGCTATTAGAGAATGGAACGGTAGAGAAAAGTTATGAAGGCACTTAAATGTGATTTGCAGAGTATCTATGTAGATGTAGATGTCTACAAATCTGTAGGAAAAGTCAGCAATCAATCGCAATTTTTGTTTTTACTTTTCAGATCTACCTCGGTGTCGGTCACAGAGTGGCCAGTTCAAAGCTTTTAATATGTACTTACATCTAAACCGTCATGTTGACAGTTACGTTCAGTACGACGGTATAGATATAAACATAACTCAAAGCATTGACAATAGCCACTCTGTGCCAGAAATCTGTGAAGATATGGAGAAAAGCCGGCCGCGGTGGCCGAGCTGACTGCGGTGCGCCAGTCACGGTCTGCACAGCCACTACGGTCGGGGGTTCGAATCCCCCCTCGGGTATGGATATTTGTGCCGTCTGTAGTCTTAGCTAGCTCATAAGTAGTTTGTACGTTTAGGGACTGATAACCCCGTAGTTATGTTCCATAAGCTCTATAAACATTATATATTTATGAAAAACAAAAACTGTTGAAACGACCAAAGAGTGGGGCGGAAGACAATGGACAGAGGAAGAATAAGGAGATGGAGTAACATAATAATGCAAAAATTACACACTCGGGAATCGACAGATACTTATGCTAGTCGAAATATATTAACTCACTGAGCTGCGGTTATTCATTTCAAAGAACTGACACTCGACATCTGTTGTAATTTGCATGTGTCAGTTCTGTCGTGTCTGATTATGGAATAAGAGGTAACAAATTAGTCATCGCCGTATCACGTCACTTTTCTGCGCTTTATTTCCATTCTAGCTATTGGGGTGACGTGTGCTTATTTGCCTAGTTGCCAATTTTTTAAAGTAACAGATCATAAGATAAATGTATTTTCCTGTTCTGCATTCTTGAAGAAGAAAAATTATAACTTATGAGTAACGTGCATGCGCAATACTAATTGTTCGTTATATGAAAAGCACTTACCTATTACATCCCAAGTTGCAAGAAATTCGAGAGCACCAATTCTTCCGTTCTTGTGAACCGCAATGAAAGTACTTCTGACCTGTCTTCACTCTCTCGGCCAACTATAGAAACGATTTCTGCAGTTTTCGTTGTAGAGAACGCAATAATACCTATTGTCTGGAAAGGCGAAGTGGTGACGCGGCAGTGCCAGGAACTAGGTCACGTGATGCGGTACAGCGAGACTACGGTTTAACTAGCGCCCAAGTACATGAAGCTAGGGTTGCCAGATCTCCGGGCGCCGCCCGGAGTGCTCGGGCTTGGAATGAATTCTCCGGGTCTACGGGACAACGACTCTCATCTCCGGGCTTGAATGTAACCTTCATCATAACCTTTTTTTCGACGCTTTTTAAGTACTATGCTCATATAGCGACGATCTACATCGAACTTAACGTAACTTAAACTAAGGACGAACAACGTCCATGCCCTAGGGGGGGGATTCGAACCTCTGGCGGGAGCAGCCTCGCGCACCGTGGCAAGACGCCTCAGTGTGCTGGGCCATTCCCGGCCGGCTCCTCTCTAGTAATTATGAATAACTTTTATATAAATGTCAATTTCTTATTGCAACAAAACGCTACTTTTCTGTTCTTCCTCTGAAAACTTGTCATTGTTGCGTCAGTAGTAATCGGCTAGAGCATTATTAAGCAAACACTGTTGCAGCAACGTGTCAAATGGCGACGTCTATTATTTGTGTTCGTTCGTTCATTGTTTATTGTCAGTTTACGGGCAATTTTTGGAATACTCGGATCGTGTGAGAACAGACAAGCTTACATTAACTCAGATTAGTGAGTAATAACAATGAAATGAAGAGACGATATCAAAGTTCGTTCCGTGAAGAATGGTTGCAGAAAGAAAATTATAAAGAGTGGCTACAAAAAGTCGATACTGATCAGTGTATGTGTAAGTGCAGAATATGCAATATCTCATTGACTTGCTGGGAGGGAGGGAGGAGGTGAAATTTTTTTTAGAATGCACGTGTAATCCTGGTTGGGGTGGCAGTTGGGGGGGGGGTGAGTCATTGGCCAAGGGGGAGGGGGGCACGTCTGGTCTCCGGGCCTGCCTCGAGTTCAATCTGGCAACCCTACATGAAGCAAGAAGCTCACAATAAGTTAGCAAGGAAACCCTTAGAAGCAATGTTCTCTCTATGGATTTTCGTTTTACAAGGTGTCAAAATTAACGTTTTGTTTCGCGCGGACGAGAGGGCATTGTTGCTAAAAGGCCATACTTTCTCAGGTTTCCATCAGAATCAAAGCGACCAGTAGTTTACTTAGACGAAACTTGGATTCACACGCATTATACAGCAAATAAATGTTGGCAAAGTGATAGTGAGCGAGTATATTGTCACACAAAAGTGCTGGTCAGAGTTTAATTGTGTTCATGCAAGCAGTGGCGGACTAAGACTGTTGGAGATCCGGGGCAGCGTCGAAACGAAATGAGCCCCCCCCCCCCCTCCCTCCCGGCCACTTGGAAATACATGTATTACTATCAAAAAGAATTGGAGGCCCCTTCAGGACGAAAGGCACGGGACAGTCTGAGAAAATAGCTTTCGAGATTTTGAGGCCCCAGCAGAACAAAATGCAAAGAGCTACCACCCCCCCCAAAAAAAAAAAAAAAGAAAAAAAAAGAAATAAAAAAAAACTTGTTTTCCAGGTATTGGAGGCCATCAAGACCGGAGGCCCAGGGCGATCCGCCCCCTCCGCCCTCCCCACCCCTCCCCTTAGTCCGCCAGTGCATGCAAGCGGAGACGGGTGTTTCAGGGCTCAAAAATCAAAAAGTCCGACTATCACTCAGAAACGGATAGCAAACATTTTCAAAAATACGTCGAAACCTAACTTATGCCAGGCTTACTATCAATGTCTTTATCCCTTGTAATTCCTCGCAGTGTATTTACCCATTCGGAATACTTCTAGCCATTGCAGGGCTTAGCAAAATTGCTTGAAGCTTAACAGGCAACTGCAGTATCGAACATTGCATTCGAATTTCCAAATTAGATTTCGTCTCCTGCAAAATCAGTAGTGAGTTAAACGCAAGGCGCGTAACACGCTGGCAGCGCTCCGCTCATAAGAATACTGGCGTGTGCGCCAGACTGCTTCCCCCCCGGAGTAAACACGACGGTGCTGCCACAGTGGCGAGCAAGAAATCAGTCCTCCTCAAATGTTCAAATGTTTGTAAAGCTTATGGGACTTAACTACGGGGTCATCAGTCCCTAAACTTACAAACTACTTATGAACTACTTACGAACTAGGACGGCACAAATATCCATGCCCGAGGGGGGATTCGAACCCCCGACCGTAGTGGCCGTGCAGACCGTGACTGAAGCGCCTCAGTCCCCTCGGCCACCGCGGCCGGCCTCAGTCCTCCTCCCTCTCCTTGTTCAACAGGGGCGGCCGGCAGGTAGTCGAGGCGCCATGCCACAGTTCCCGAAGCCGCTCCCTCCGATGTTTGATTTCGAATCCCCTCTTGGGAATAAATGTTGAGTTTGTACCACAGTCTAACATATACAGTCACGACACTCCCGCAGATTTTTGTTATACACTGCGACAGCAGCGCTCCAAGCGGCCGGTAAGCTACGTTTCTGAATACAATATTGCATGAGTGCGAATAGTATCGTTTATATTGATTTTAACATACTTTTCACATCAGGAAACGTATGTAGTGTCATAAAAATAGGCAATAATTTAAAAATAGCTCCTCCTTTGTCTTTCTTAAGTTTCCTAAGATCCCTGACACGGTACGAAACGGTACATTACAGCACAGTTTATTTACTATTATCTTGTAACCTACAAGCTTTCACTGAATAATCTCATTTAGTATTAAAATTAGAAAAATTGCTAGGAAACACCAGAAGACCTGCCCTTTGGCAGAAAGACGTCGCTTTTCTAGTCAAGAACGTCAACACTACTTCACTACTTCACTACTTTCACTACAGTAAAATCTATGAGGGTGGAACGTAGGAAACGAATAAAGAATGTAATAAATACAGTATTTAACATAATAAATCAGCCGTCACAACTGTAGCTGAAAAATAAAGTCACAGGCCTGACAAGAAAACGGAAAAAAAATCAAATTGTGTCAACAAAGAAGAACCCAATTCTACAATTGTTGCTACAGTTTAACCACAAACGGCAAGAATCTTCAAGGCATTGTCTTCTTAAGCTAAAGTAATCACACTCAAAGGAATATGCGCGTGTAAGAAAGACGAGTGAAGCCTACAAATGTGCGAATCATTATACGTCATACCGGAATGACACATGTCAAAAATCACTTTGTCATAGGAAGAACACACCGTAATAGAAATTTATGTTTGTCTTATATTTATATTCTACTTACTTTTAGTGGAAAAAGCTGCAAATATACACGTATTCGTAAGTATTGGTTCATGACGAAGTTCTTCGTTATACCACTCAATCAGTTAAATTCGGCTGTTTTTACATTAGTTTCCGTATTATGTATGTCTGTTGATATTTTATTAATGTCCGTAACTCAAAAATTATACTATCTATTTTATTAATTACGCACACAAGTAATGATAAACAAACATTGCTCCTTCGGCAGCTTGCCAACCGCTAGGAGCGCTAGTGTCGTTGCAACTGTCAGTTGGTAACAACTTTCACAGCAGTGAGTGTCGCGACTGTATATGTTAGACTGTGTTTGTACCACAGAAAAAAAGGGGTGGCGGCATATTTGTGGCCCCTCGAAACGAAAAGTGCCACCGAGCGAGATGGCGCAGTCGTAACGCACTGGACTCGCATTCGGGAGGATGGTGGTTCAAATCCACCTCCGGCCATCCAGATTTAGGTTTTCCGTGATTTCCCTAAATCACTCCAGGCATATGCTGGGATGGTTCCTTTCAAAGGGCACGGCCGATTTCCTTCCTCATCCTAACCCAAAATCACCGAGCGTTAGCTCCGTCTCTAATGGCCAAGCTGTCGACGGGACGTTAAACCCTAAGCATCCATCCATCCATGCGAAAAGTGCCGCCCCGTGCGGCCGCACGTTTCGTACGTACCTTGCGCCGGCCCTGCGTCTACCTGTTCTGTGTTCCTTCTATTTGGCACTCAATCTGTTTGAATCTCTTTCCCACAAGCATTACTTTCGTTTTGGAGATGCTGATCTTAATATCATAGTCCTTACACCTCTGATCGAGCTCTGAAATATTAGTTTGCAACCTTTCAATCGAATCTGCCAATACAACTAAGTCATCCGCATATACGAGACTGCTTATTTTGTTTTCACCTATTTTAATCCCGCCTTTCCAGTCTACTGTTTCCAACATATGATCCATGTATAGTGTGAAGCCGGCCGCGGTGGCCGAGGAGACTGAGGCGCTTCAGGCACGGTCTGCACGGCCACTACGGTCGGGGGTTCGAATCCCCCCTCGGGCATGGATATTTGTGCCGTCCTTAGTATAAGGTAGTTCATAAGTAGTTTGTAAGTTTAGGGACTGATGACCCCGTAGTTAAGTCCCATAAGCTTAACAAACATTTGATTTATAGTGTGAACAGTGATGACAGGTTACAGCCTTGTCTTACCGCTGAAATTCAACTGTATTTATTTATTTATTTTTATTTATTTATTTATTTTTATTTATTTATTTATTTATTTATTTATTTATTTATTTATTTTATTTTTTTTTTTTTTTTTGTTACCTAAGAACCTTCAACTGTGTGAATCGATTTTGATGATTCTTGTTTTTTTATTTGACAGTTGTTGCTTCCCGTGTGTTCCCATTTCAGTTCGGTTCTGACAGCGGCATCCATAAGAAAACCATGTAAGTATTAAATTTGCATTAAGTATGCGCTACACAAATGGGCGAACAACTCAATATCATGCCAACCGGTTTCGGAGATTCTTTTTTTATTGGAAAGGATGTACTTCAAGGGTAGTTTGGTTCTGATTATGGTATCAATGAAAAAGTAACGGAGCTCTTCAATTCTTAGGAGCAAATTATAGACATTCGGCAGAATCTTTTATAGGCTATCCGGATATTTGAATCACCTACCGTATCGTCGTTATTGTCAAGTAATTCACTGTTCCAAACTTTTTTTCGTTATAAAGCCGCATTTTTCGAAGTATATTTTTGCGCTATTCGCAAGCCTATTTTGAAACTGTCCTCGAAGTACATTTCCTGTGTCGAGATAGGCGTTTCTCCCTGACTTCGCTTGTTTCCTTTAAACGGCGCTTTCTCATAGGAGCAACACGTTTATTAGGTCTACTCATATTCAGAAAAATTAGTTAGTGTACTTCAGATTTACTAAAAAAATGAACAAAAAATTTAACAAAAAAAAAAAAAAAGACTCAAAAAATATTCCAAAACAAATTAATATGCACTGAAAAGTAAAAAAACAACTTAATAATCAACGTACTTTTCTACTCATCAATATGTAGGTACGATCAGTGTGATTACCACGCAAAAAGACGGGTCGGTAACTTCCCATTTTAAATCTAACTCGACACATACCTATGAATAACAAACAATAATTTCTATTAATTATTTTGGACCCGGTGGTCTTGAAGTAATACGCTTGACTGGAAACCGAAGGATCGCGGATTCGAAACGCGGTCGAACCTCGGATTTTTTTCAATCTGCGTTTTAACCCATATAGTCCAGTCAAATTAGGGTTTCACCTCGGAATGAGAGGTAACAAGCTGAATATTTGCATGAGCCTTTGTTTTGGCATTCTAAAGGATGTGTCAAAAGTCCCATAAAATCTCGTGTCGCGTCTTAAGTTATTAGAGGTCAAAGGTCATGAAAATCAGTTTTTTGGAAATATCTCGCTTCCTATGCGTCAAATGGTATTTGCATCTCAGATAAAAGTTGTAGAGCATGAAATTCTTTAAAATTTTTGTTTTAAACATTTTTTTGTGTAATTCTTCGTTGTTTAGATAGAGCGCGGAGAGCGCACAGGTCACAGCGCTCAGACATATAAGACGTAATACGAGGTCAGCTGCGAAGGTAAATGGTACGTTGAATAAAACAATTATAATTGTAAATAGAATTTCATTATTTACGAATTAATATCCAATTTTAATAATACTTAATTATTTCAAGTAATTACAATGTCATGAATTCCATACTTTAAGTATATTTTAATTCTGTTCCAATGTATCGTAACTATATTTATATAGAAACTAATTTTAGTATTTTTCTCTTAAATTTGTAAACTGTAGAATATTTATAGTAATATTAAGTTTATACCTGGAAATATGGACCCTTACATCGCCACCTTCTCTATTTAAACGAGCTGATAAGGGTTTACCGCTTTCAGTTGTTAACAAATCTGTCACGATTAACAATTGCAAAGTTGCTGTAGACCCGTTACTACTCTTCCAGAGAATAGCTGCAGGCAAAAAGTTGGAATGTAATCTTCAAGAATATCTTAAATACGAACTAAGTCCGTATCCAACATCTTTATTTGATAATAATGGCATGAGGAAAACCACGAAAGCGACATTATATCACAAAATGAGACCTATCGATATCGATCTTGATGAAAGTAATGTAACATTTGTTATCAATGGTGGATTTCTTCTGCATCGCGTCATATGGAACAAAGACGATACTTTCACCGTTGTTTTAGATAAATATATAAAGTATTTACAAACACATTATGGCTCAAGAATGGTTGTTATATTTGACGGATACTCGGACTACAGTAGAAATACTAAAGCAATGGAACAACTAAGAAGAACTTATGTTCTTTCAGAATCGTATGAAGTTTGCTTTGAGGAAACAACGATTGTGCCAATCAGCCAAGAGAAATTTTTATCAAATCGATCTAATAAAAAAAAGCTAATTGACTTGCTTGTTGAGAAATAAAAACTGTTAATATCACTACAAAACAAGCCAGAGATGATGCTGATGTTTGTATAAACGAAACAGGCATTGAAGAATCAGAGCACCAAAGGACTGCCGTCATCGTAGGAGAAGATATTGGTTTGCTTGTCATTTTAATTGGACGTGCTCAATCGCATCAACAAGAAATTTTCTTTAAAAAAGTTGGTAAAGGCAATGTTAAAACACAAATATACTCTTCCAAAAGTTTTGAACATTATCCCCGTTGTAAAAAGCACATTTTACTTTTGCACGCATTGAGTGGCTGTGACACGACATCTGCGTTGCTTAAAAAAGGCAAAAAAACTTTTGTTAAAATATTGGAGAAACTTCCAGATTTGGATCAGCTAGCTTAAGTATTTCAACAAGAAAATTGCCCTGCGCAAACGTTACTTGAAAATGGAGTACGTATCTTGTTGGCAATATATAACAATCCAAAATCTGAAGACAATATAGATCATCTTCGATACACGCAATTTGTTAAATCGACAAAATTTAATAAACCTGTGCAACTATCAAATCTGCCACCAACTAGTGCAGCAGATCAACAACATATAAATCGTGCTTACTACCAAGTACAAACGTGGTTAGGAAGCTATGTAGAACCCCAATAATGGGGTTGGGTGCTGCAGAATGAACATTTGGAACCAATATTAACAATATTACCACCTGCACCAGACGAACTCCGGAATAAAATATTTTGCAACTGCAAAAATGGTTGTGGTTCGCGCTGCGGGTGCAGGAAATCGGGGATGCAATGTTCTTCAGCTTGTGGCCAGTGTAATGGGCAAGCTTGCCTCAATGCGTCATCACACCAGAACGATATCGATGAAGAAAGTGCATATGACCCCGAAATCTTGGAAGGCTTAGAGACGACGATCGGATGATGATAATGAAATGGACGTTTTCGAGGGACCGGATGAAGACGACGATGATGATCAAGAAGATGAGAATTGAGACCTATGTATGATTAATAATTAAAGTGAATAAAAATCGTCCTCACGTTTGAACTTCTAATTGTAATAAATGAAAGATACATGACTACTAAATAAAGATTAACATAACACATATTTTCTCGTTTTTTCATTTAATATATTTTTGCTTCAAATTTAATTAAGTCTTAATTATAGTTAATTTTATTCTTTTGTACATTAAACATAATTAAGATTTATTAGAATATAATTAAAATATACTTGAATTATTTGGCTTCATAACTTTATAATTTCATGAAATAAGTAAATATTATTAAACAAATCTTTTTGATTTATGAATAATATTATGAAATATTGAACAATAATTCATAAAGAATGAAGGTTTGTTATTGTAATTGTTGCAATGATTTATTAACTTTAAACAACCTACCATTGACTGGGATTCGCGGTTGACTTGCATTACATCTTATGTGTATGAGCACTGTGACCTATGCGCTCTCCGCGCTCTATATAGAAAACGATGAATTACACAAAAAATGTTTAAAACAAAAATTGTAAAGAATTTCATGCTCTACAACTTTTATCTGAGATGCAAAAACTATTTAACGCATTGGAAGCGAGATATTTGCGAAAAACTGATTTTCGTGACCTTTGACCTTTAATGTCTCAAGACGCGGACGCGAGATTTTATGAGACTTTTGACACATCATTTAGAATTTCAAAACAAAGGTTTATGCAAATATTCAGCTTGTTACCTCTCATTCCGAGGTTGACGCCTTTTTTCGGCTTATTTGACTGGACTAATACTTCACCTCTCATAGAAGTGATGAGTAGCCAGAAACGACGCGTAGTTAGGGTTCCACGTTAAGCTGTAGGTCCACTTTTCCCGGTTGGATAACTGGGGTAGGCTATGGACACGCAATTCGCAGAAGTTTCGTCCAGTTGAAAGAGTTGCACCAGGTCAATGAGCCATACGAAATTATTATTGTTAATGATTTCCAACCCAACTCGTGTTCATTTCTGTGACACTGACTCCCGATAATACAAAACGAGCTGCCCTTCTTTGAACTTTATCTACGTCATCCATCACTTCCACTTGGCGGGGATCCACCAATGGGCATCACTTGTATAGGCAGTTTCTTTAGAAGAAGTGTTGCGTCTTTTAAATGTTTTGCCAGTAAAACGTAGTCTTTGGTTCGCCTTCCTTACAAAAGCTTCTTTGTGTTCTTTACCATTTAAGCTGTTGGTAATTGGTATTCCTACATATGTACACTGCCCTCCAGAAGTTTGGAAACACCATACTGCGTATTACAACGGAACAAGACGAGTTATTGGTTAGAATACGGAATATCACGCTCGAATGACGGTTAATAATGACACAGTATTGTACAATAAATTATTGTATATATACATACATGTATGAACGTACTAGTATTGCTCCGTTTTATGTAAACCGACGTTACCTGTCCAAGCAGTTCTAATAAACACGCCAGATGGCGTGAGTAGACCGCACGGCTATGTAGAGAGGTACGTTGTTTCCAGTTCTGTTCACCTTGTAGCGATACATAGAATTTTTTTTTTAAATTAAAATTATATCTGCGACGCTTGTCGCTAGCATCCGTTCTTTCTGCCAATAAATCTCCGGCTATTTTGTTTCACAAGATACTTTCAATTATTTTGAATGAGCTGGAGAGAAAACGGAATCGCTATCTCGACCTCTCCACATTGAAATGAAAGTGTGAGCTGTTATGATCTTCTAATTGTAATAAATTCAACAATTTCATTCGAAATCTCTAATTTATTTAAAATGAAAATTTTCCCCATTTTTCACTCTTATCAAAAATCTTTGTTTTCAGCATAATTTGTAAAATGATACTTGGCCATTGTTGTACATTGCCTCACGATTTTGAAAGAACTTTCCAGACGCTAATTTCACTTTGTGTTAAAAATTATTTCAATGGCTGCAGTAATTCTTCTCCCTTTTAAAACGAAGTCCGACAATTTAGTAACTTTCAACATCAATAGTAATTGAAATTAAACACGGTTCTGAAACTTTAGTATTCACAGATCATGCAACCACGCATCAATTTACAATAAAGAAGAGATTAATTACTTCATACAGGTTCGACTACAGTGCGACGGGTCTCATTTATGAATGTATACCAGGTAACAAAACAGATTCCGCTATTTTCTTTTGTAATGATGCTTTCTGGTGTTGTCTTTATTCTAACTACCATTGCTACTAAATCATGATGGCGGAATCTTTCGTGCTTTTGACAGTGTTATTATCTTTTTAAAATTAATATTCATTGCCTTATTTCACGGTTGGCTAAATTTCAACACCGGCATTTAACTTTGATCCTTATGACAACACCAGCCATAAAAATAGAGAAAGTATCATTACAACCTGTAGTAGCGTTTGCATAATGGTATCACCCGCCTCGAAAGTGATTGAAAATGGCCCCAAAGTAACAGATTTCTTTTGAATCAAGGGTAATGACACTCACTTTGCATCAAGAAGGCAAATAGCAAGGAATCTGAAAATTTCCATCAGCGGAGTAGTCAAAACCATACACTGGCATCGAGAAGCTCCTACAAAGATCGTCTTCGCTTAGGAGCTCCCAGAAAAATATCAGAACGCCAGGAAAAGTATTTGGTAGTGATCAGTAAGAGTAACAGATTAAAAACTGTCCGTGAATTGACTGCTGAACTAGACGCAACTAAAGATAGACCGGTGAGTGAGTCAACAGTGAGACGATGCCTGGCAGACAACAACCTCCGAGGTTATGTAACAACAAGGAAACCACTGTTGCGCCATGTTAACAAGAAGAAAAACTTTCCGTGGGCTAAGACACACCAAAATTGGACAGCGGGGGATTGGGAAAGATGTTATTCACTGATGAATCCAAGTTCGAAATATTTGGAAGTAAACGTCGGCAATTTGTACGCTATTTTCCCCATGAACGCTTGAATCCTCAGTGCGTAATTCCAACTGTAAAGCATTTAGGGGGTTCTGTAATAGTATAGGGATCCTTTGGAGGGAATAAAGTCGGAGATTTGGTGAAAATGAACCGAGAGGTTTAACATGCCATTCTCCAGCTACATTCTAAGACATCTGTTTTGCGTCTGATTGGGAAAGGGTTTGTGTTGCAGGAAGGCAACGACCCGAAACAAACGTCTGTCTGGTGTCAGAACTATGTTAAGTCTTCAGAGGTTCGTAAAATATTGAAAAAAAATGGAATGGGCGCCCCAATCCCTTGATTGTAACCCAATCGAGCTGTTATGGGATGAAATGGAGAGGAGGATCCGAAAACGGGATATCATGAGTGGGGCACAATTGTGGGAGGCCTTGCAGCAAGAAAAGACATTAATTCCCACTGAAACCTAGACAAAACTGAAGCAGTGCGTGACGAGGGTGTGCAAGGCAGTGATGAAAGCAAAGGGTGTCTATTCTGAGGAATGGAAAATTTAATTGTTGCATATTCCTGTGTATTATTTGAGCTTAATAACATTTGGTTAATATCAACATGCACTTTTATACTGTATTTCCTTCTCATTGTGTTTCCAAACTTATGGAGGGTAGTGTAGTTGACTTTGTGGCTTTTTGCATCATTCACATGTCTTATCTACAAGGTGTCCAGAAAAGGACTCCCTGATTTCAAAATTAAATATCTCGAAAACAAAGATCGATAGAGGTATGCAGTAAACGGTATGTTTATTGTGAAAGCTCTAAGAAGTTTATAGAGCAGTTTGAAATAATAGTTACAAAAGCTGCTAACAGATGGCGCTGTATTCGCCATAAGTAATGCCTAGTATAAATAGTGATCCGAAGCCCAGAGCGATCAGTAGCTGACTCGCCAGCGTGAGGAGAGGAGCGCTGCGCCGCTGACGAGCGATCGCCGCGCACCTGACTCCACACCATGTCCGAACGCGGCAAGATCGGTTCCCGGCAGCGCCGACCACGGGTTGGGCTGCTGCGAATCCTTCTTGAGCATCTAGCCACGGAGGTGAAGACTTTCACCGCAACGACACGGAAGACACGGCGGAGGAGCAAACGGAAACTATTGCAATGTTTCCTTTGCCAGAGACTGGGACACGTCGCCCAGTCGTGCACGGCTACGCCAGCGTGTTTACGTTGTGCACAGGCGCACGACACGCGTGAGTGCACGGAACAGCGGGACGCCCCGAAAAGGTGCGCTAACTGTGGCGGACCGCACACCGCAAACTTCCGGAGATGCCCCTACATCGTAAGCTGGTGCAACGAACGTGAGAAGAGGCGAGCAATCGGAGGCACGTCTCCTGAGAAGAAGACGCCAGTCCACCCCCTACCCCCTCGCCAGCGAGAGGGCGGGGGACGCAAGGTCGAGCGGCGCAGCGCACATGGAAACCACCGCCCCTCGACCGACGACGCAATCCGAGCCCTACAGGCCGCGATGGCGGACGAGAGGGCCCGGTACGAATCAGAATTAGCCGCAGCACGCCGCCGGATTGACGCCCTGGAACGGGAACTGTCTGTGTTGAAGGCAGACCTTGCGGCCCCACGATCTCCCCCACACGCAGGGGAGGCGGCTTGGCTTCGCGCCATTCCGCATTCCGGCGCACACGTCGCTCCGGGAGGTGCGAGCCCCGCACCGGTCACGTCACCGCGGTCCAGCACGACGTCGCTGGAGATGGACCTCGCGTCAGCCCAGGAGGCTGACGGTGACGATGGAGAAGAGGGCGCGCGGGACGACTGTCTGCCTATGCCGACCACGACCAGCGTCCAGGCGGTGTTAAAGAAGATTGCCTCCTCCATCGAAAACAACTCCTATCCCCACTTTGATAACCCTTACCCCTTCCTTTCCCCTTCCCAAAAACCGAACCTGCCATACGTGCCTTCCAAACTTACTCACGATGAAATGTTCCCTATCCGGGAACTCATATCCAGGAAAGAGTTTCAATTAATCAATGCCCATCCCGTCTTCTCCCGCAACCAATGGAAGTTGGTGGCGGAGCTGGCGAATGGATGCGTCTTGCAGCGAATGGTCGCTTCCAGCCGGAGGAAACACGACACCTCGCCGGAAGATACCCTCAGCGAAACTTCCACAAAATCTGTACCCAAGAAATCAAAAAAAGGGACACCCACGTAGGTCGGCTAAGGGCTCTAGAAGCCCATGGACGCCTGAGCCTACAAATGTATGCTTTATTGTAAATAAAGATTTGACCCCTTACCTTTCATCCCACGGAAAGGCGCAAAGCGCCGAGCCCGAAAGCAAAGTGAAAAAAAAAAAAAAAAAAAAAAAAACCAGAGCGATCAGTTCCACTATTGAAACATGAAAGGAGGTTAGCGTACCGAAGGAAGAGATTAAAACCATGTACTCCATTGAACAACGCGTTTTTCTGGTGCTAGAGTACCACAGGTTAGAAGAGAGTCCTACGGCAACAAAGCGAAGTTTTCAAGCACGATTTAATGTTCCAAAAGGACCCTATGCGAAAACCATTCGTACGCTCTTCGCAAAATTTCAACGAACAGGCAGCGTAACTGATAATCTAGTGGGGCATGTTGGCCGCAAGCAAACTGCAGTTACGCCTGAAAATATCGCCACAGTTTCTGGAATTATTCAGCGAAATCCAATGTCATCCGTCCGTAGAATTGCATCTGAGACTGGTTTGAAGCGTTCCAGCACGCAGAAAATACTGAGAAAGAGCCTACACACGTTTCCATTCAAAATTCAAACGTACCGGGCCATACCCGTACGAGCTGTGCAACAAAGGGTTGCCTTTGCTAATCAGATGCTCACAATGATTGATAGTGAAGGATTTGATGTTGGCTGCATCTGGTTTACAGATGAAGCACACTTCCACCTGAATGGATACGTGAATAAGCAGAACTGGCGATTTTAGTGTTCCGAAAAGCCATATTGGTGTGAAGCGAAACCCCTGCATTCTCCTAAAGTTACTGTGTGGGCTTCACTATGCAGCAGAGGCATTATTGGCTCTTTTTTCATTCGAGAAACGGTCACTGGTGCACGCTACATTCCAATTTTGGAACAATTTGTCGTCACACAGCAAGCGATAGAGGATCGACCAGGTACTGAATGGTTTATGCAAGATGGAGCCCGACCACATCGGACCGAACAAGTGTTTCGCTTTCTTGGGGAATACTTCGGGAATAGAGTCATTGCTTTGGAATATTCCAAATTTACTGGTACAGGCCTCCATATTCGCCGGATTTGACTCCCTGTGACCTTTTTTTTTTTTTTTTTTTTTTTTTTTTTTTTTTTTTTTTTTTTTTTTTTTTTTTGTGGGGCACAGTGAAAGACATGGTCTACCCGAAGCATCCCCACCACACTGGACGAGCTTGAATCGGTGATCTCTGTGGCATGTGAATCCGTTTCGGTTGAGGCACTACGAAATGTGATGGCGAATTTCAATCTTCGTTAGCGCCATCTCTGTAGTGCCAATGGTGAACATTTTAAAAACATTGTGATGTGATTGTTTGCAAAGAGTGTTCTCATACGATTATTTCACTTAAGGTAAAGGAATCAACAATCCGAAGATTGGTTTGAACACCACAGTGCTTTACTAGGCATGGTCCTGTTTGGAGGTGGTATGCCGTTGCCTTCCTCCGACCTTCGAACTGACTTACCCAGCCAGTTATAGGGGGACCTACAGTTTAACGTGGGTTCCGAACCACGGTGTTACTCGGTATATTTCACATGAGCAATACTGCCAGAGGTGAAAGAAGTGGAAAGTGACAGATAAAAATCCTAGGACCTGGCGGGGATCGAACCCGCGACCTGTATGCTGATATGAGCTGTAGAGCATACAGCGCCATCTGTTAGCAGCTTTTGAACTAGTATTTCAAACTGCTGTAAACCTTCTTACAGCTTTCACGCCGGCCGCGGTGGCCGAGGGTACTGAGGCGCTCCAGTCACGGTCTGCACGGCCACTACGATCGGGGGTTCGAATCCCCCCTCGGGCATGGATATTTGTGCCGTCCTAGTTCGTAAGTAGTTCATAAGTAGTTTGTAAGTTTAGGGACTGATGACCCCGTAGTTGAGTCCCATAGACTATACAAACATTTCATTTCAAACAGCTTTCACAATAAACATGCCGTTTACTGCATTCCTCTATCGATCTTTGTTTTCGAGATATTTCATTTTGAAATCAGGGAGCCCTTTTCTGGACACCCTGTAAATCATTTTGCAGCTGACTCTTGACTTTTCTAACCGATAAACGGCAGCATGATCCACGAACGGTTTGAGAGTTGCTGATATTGTTTCCCAAATCGTTTATAATATAATAAGGGCATGAAAGGGAAGCATCAGTTGCGAAGGGAGTAAGACAGGGTTGTAGCCTTTCTCCAATGTTATTCAATTTTTACATTGAGCAGGCGGTGAAGGAAAGCAAGGAAAAATTTGGAATAGGGATTAAAGTTCAGGGGGAAGAAATAAAAACATTGCGTTTTGCTGATGATATTGTAATTCTATCAGAGACAGCAAAGGACCTGGAAGAGCAGTTGAATGGAATGGACAGTGTGTTGAAGAGAGCATATAAAATGAACATTAACAAGAGCAAAACAAAAATAATGGAATGCGGTCTTAGAAAATCAGGCGATGCTGAAGGAATTAGGTAACGAAACAATGAAGGTGGTAGATGAGTTTTGTTACTTGGGTAGTAAAATAACTTGTGATGGTCGCAGTACAGAGGATACAAAGTGCAGAATGGCAATGGGAAGAAAAGCATTTTTGAAAAAGAGAAATTTGCTAACATCGAATATTAATTTAAGTGTAAGGAAGTCTTTTCTGAAGGCATTTGTGTGGAGTGTTGCCTTGTACGGGAGTGAAACATGGACGATAAGCAGTGCGGACAGGAAGAGAATAGAGGCTTTTGAAATGTGGTGTTACAGAAGAATGCTGAAGATTAGGTGGGTAGATCGCATAACCAATGAAGAAGTACAGAATTGGTGAGAAAAGGAATTTTTGGCATACCCTGGCTAAAAGAAGAGATCGTTTGGTAGGATATATTCTTAGACATTGGGGAATCGTAAATTTAGCATTGGACGGAAGTGTGTGGGGTAAAAATCGCAGAGGGAGACCAAGAGACGCGTATAGTAAGCAGATTCAAGTGGATGTGGGTTGCCGTTCTTATGAGGAGATGAAAAGGCTTGCTCAGGATAGAGTAGGGTGGAGAGCTGCATCAAACCAGTCTCCGGACTGAAGACCACAACAACAACAATAATTACGAACAAATTAAATTGGAAAGAACAAGTAGAAAATATTGTAGGGAAGGCAAACCAAAGGCTACGTTACATGGACCGAACACTTAGAAGATGCAACGGTTCTACTAAAGAAACTGCCTACAATACATTTTGCCGTCCTATTTTGTAGTATTGTTGAACAGTGTGCGATCCTTATCAGGTGGGACTGATGCAGGACATGCTACGAAACGGCTCTGTGGGTATAATCATCCTGAAGTTGAGTCCCTTTTGATGTGTGCTTTCTTCATACATATTTAGTTGCTTTTCTACGAGTATCTACCTTCAGCAAAATACTGGTTTCTGTTTCCATATACCCATATATGTGTAGCAGCATAGCTTGGTCCCTTTTATTGCTTTAAAAGTTGAGGGATAAAGTGTAACACATGGAAGTTTGGGTCTGGCCAGGGAGCCGAGTAATTAAAGCGACTGCTCGCGAAAATCGGGAGACCTGGATTCGACTCCCGGTCCGGCAAAAAATTGTCATGGCTTGCAGATCGATTGTCTATTTTCAGAAGAGCAACAGATGTCGAAAAATTTCGCGATTTCCGATTTATATATGTAAATATGAAGACATACAATTTTTACAAGTTGTTATAAGTTCGTACTAATAAGAAATTTGTACAAGAAATTTATGTATGTATATATATGTTGAAGTAGTTCACAGTTTTCCTGCATATATGTTGAAGTAGTTCACAGTTTTCCTGCATCATCTACAAGTATATGACACATATACAAAAAACTGTTTGTATCGAAATTTTTCATCTGGTTTTTTAAAATTCTGTTTATTAGTAGTGCTAGGCCTGACCATAAAAATACAATAGAAAGACAGATGAAATATTTCGATACGAACAGTTTTGTATGTAAGTGCTATGTATTTGCAGATTACAAAATGCCAGGGGAGACCTACGCAGACGATGTAGGAACACTGTTAAGTACTGCAACATGTAAGACGATATATACATAAATAAAAATTCCTGTACAGAATTGTAATTAACAACACGAACTTATAATAACCTGTGCTATCTAGCTGCGCAGAGACTACATCGTCGAGAGCACTTCCTGCAAAACGGGTATTTGGAGAGCCTACACGCCGACTCACAAGTCTGGCTCGAAGGTAGGTCAGCTTCATTTGCACATCCCGGATGGACAGTGTGAGCTGGTAAATCCGTGCATCCCGTATACCATCTTATATGGATGTCTAATAAAGCCTACACTTTCTAGATAGGTTTAATATATAGGAGCGGATTGTTGCAAACTCTAACAGTTCTGACGTGGTTGGTGTCGCTGACTTACACATCAGCTACATGGGATACTCGGCAAATCACATTTAAGTGCCTGGAATAGGGTTCATCGAACAACCATTATACAATTTATCTCCCATTCCATTCTCTAATAGCGCCCGGGAAGAAACAACACCTGAATCTCTCTGTTAGAACTCTGATTTCTCGTATTTTATTCTGATGATCATTTCTACCTATGTAAGTGGGAGTCAACAATTTATTTTCGCATTCGGAGGAGAATGTTGGCGATTGGAGTAGCCCATGCCGCAGAGATAAGCGCCGTTGTTGTAATGATTCCCATCCCAGATCCTGTATCATTTGCGTAACGCTGTCTCCCCTGTATCGTGACAATACGAAACGAGCTGCCCTTCTTTGGACTCTTTCTATGTCCTCCGTCAAACCCACATGAAAACGATCCAACACTGGGCAGCAATACTCCAAAAATGGACGGACAAGCGTAGTGTATGCAGTTTCTTTTGCAGTTCTGTTGGATGTTTTAAGGGTTCTGCCAATAAAATTCAGTCTCTGGTTCGCCTTTCCCACGACATTATCTACGTGTTCTTTCCAATTTAAATCTGAAGTAATTGTAAATCCTAGGTATTTTGTGGAGTTTACTGCCTTCACTTTTGATTGATTTATCTTGTAAACAAAGTTTAACGAATTTCTTTTCGTACTCATGTGGACGACTTCACACTTCTCATCATTTAGAGTTATCTGCCAATTTTTATACCATACTGATATCTTATTCAGATCGTTCTGCATTTGCTTTTGATCTTCAAATGATTTTAGTAGACGGTAAATGACGGTGTCATCTGTAAACAACCCAAGAGAACTACTTAGATTTTCACCTAAATCGTTTAAGTAAATAAGAAGCAGCAAAGGACCAATAACACTACCCTGTGGAACGCCCGATATCACCTCTGTTCTAGTCGATGCCTTACCATCGATTACTACGAACTGTGTCCTCTCTGACAAGAAATCCCCTATCCAGTCGCAAATTTGTGGCGATATACCATAACCACGCAACTTGATTAAAAGCCGTTTGTGAGGTACGGTGTCAAAAGCCTTCTGGAAATCAAGAAATACGGAATCGATTTGCGAACCCTTGTCGACAGCACCAATCACTTCGTGTGAATAAAGAGCCAGATGTGTTTCGCATGAACGATATTTTCTAAATCCGTGTTGAGCTTGGGTCAATAGATCACTCTGTTCAAGATAATTCATAATATTTGATTACAGGATATGTTCCAAAACCCTGCTTCAAATTGACGTCAGTAAAATTGGCCTGTAGTTTAGTGGGTTCTTCCTACTGCCTTTCTTGAATATGAAGAAAACGATTACCATTACAGAGCGGTAGGATCATGAATCTTGGTTTTTCAGGTTCTTCGTTGTCCATTCCTATTTTAGTATGCGCCCAGAGCTCATGTGTCGGACTTTAGTTTGTAACAGGTGCGGCACTCATAGCTGGCGGCACCGGAAGGCGCCAGAGGAAGGCATTCGGTGGAACTGGCGCCAGTGCCGCGGCCTGCTGGCGCCAGCGGCCTTGTCGCGACGACAGTGACGCATCGACGTGCCGCGCCTGGGGCTGGCGACAAGAGCGAGCAGGCGACCGAGTCCAGCGATGGAGACGTCACCGGCCGGTTTGGCCGCCAGCGGACCGCCAGAAATAAACTGTTCCTTCCGGCCCAGGTACAGCACATGTAAACCACAATTTGGTCTGTGACCATGTGAGAGGAACAAGACGCAAGACGGCAAACCCTGAGTACCCACTTATTTATTTTGACTAGTATTGCCTGTGGTCAAAAATCTACCAATTGTGTTTACAATGGTCACTGGGGGTAAAATTTTACTTATCATGTGGCGACCTCGCGTGATTATGTTGGCAACATAAACAACACGATAGAAAATCTTGGCCCATTCGTTCGAACCACATAGAATGACTCGATTAGTGTATCGTACAGACCATGAAGTAAAGAAATAATGCTGTTCATGCCTAATGGTTGACAGGTTCTTGTTGACAGGTTCTTGTATGTATCCTCGTCCGCTATTTAAAATTAATTTCCCTCGTAAAGCGAAGATTCCATGAGAAAACATCAGCGTTGTCAAGCGATTGGCTAAAATGAAGACTCACAGGATTCTCACTATTCAGCATCTGTTGCCAACATTATCATAGGAGGCCGCTGGGATATTTGGTAAAATTTAACCAGCACTGGGAGGTATGAAACGGTATCTTTTACGTGTTAAGCAAAATGCCTGACATAATAACAACAAATATAAATGGAAGTATATACTTCTCATGCCATTTTCGAATTATATAACTTTCATTAGCCTAATATTTGAAATGGAACTACAATTTCGGTGTTCGCATATTTATACAACGCCAAGAAATAATGTTATTTCGAAACTGCGATATTCAGAATTCCAGTGCTGACAACATGTCCACTTCGTAGTTCCACCCGAGCACCGCTAGATGTCTCTCCCGGCGCATTATCCTTTACATCGGCATTCATTTGAAAACATCCATTTCCTTTAACCACTCTTAATCACTGCGAAAATGAAGCATTTGAACGGCACAATAAAGTGAGTTTGGAGCACTCCATGTTTCGATATTCACTTATTTTAATACTGCAGATGCGCTGCACTACAACCACAGTGTATCACATACAGTCGCGAAACTCTCTAGGGAAAAAATTGCAGCTGAAGCGATACTAAGTGCTCCAAGCGGCCAGTAGGGAATAACACAGGACTGTCATGAAACAAACTGAGAAGCTGCCGTTTTTAATGCTGTTACTTTCATATTTCCTGGTCACTGAACGTTCCTGTGAACTTTCTAATACAAATACGAAAACATCATTAAAGTAATATCACTGCTTCTGTTAATGGCAGTCTATAATTTAACAAACTGTCAGTGCAATGTAATTCATACAGTTCGATGAACCCTCTGCCAGGCACTTAAATGTGATTTGCAGAGTGTCCCATGTAGATGCAGATGTAGACAGTATCCGAGTCATATTAATATCGTCTGAAACCTTTCGAAAGCAGAAATGAATTTCTACCTTATGTGCTAAAGTATGTAAAAGGAACTGATTATGATTATGTTCGCGTTCTCGGTGCGTACTGACATGGTGCACGAGTTTTGTTTTAGCGAATTTCAGACATTGTAATGTTTTCAAAAGTACAACGATTTTTACATCTTAGGGGACTAGATTCTACATCGTCGTTTAAACCATCTTTTCACCTCGTCCTTCCTTCTGTACCTTTCGCGTACCTATCACAACTTTTTTAGCTACTTGGCATGTATCAAACAGAATATCTCCAAGAATGTGCCGGTTATATATGGACATAATATTTGGACATAATATTTGGACATAATATTTGGACATAATATTTGGACATAATATTTGGACATAATATTTGGACATAATATTTGGACATAATATATGGACATAATATTTATTTGTAGCTACGTATTCACTTTATCAAACTAGTAGGTAACCGACAAAATATATTAGTATACAGGGTTACCATTTTTGTGAACCTGAGGTACGAATCTAAGCAGTCATTCATACATTACTTTTATTCTGCAGTAATATTGTGAAATAGTGGTCAAGTATTTGCGATTATCAATAACAGCAGGAGTTTAGACATGAATGAATTGTTAAATATTTAACTCTATGCCTAAAAGTATAACTAACCACTGTAATCGCACACCTGTTGTTCATAATATTTTCTGTTATTTCTGAGCATCCTTTGCAAATGAGATAGTTCCGAATTATATTTTTGACATTTGCTACAATTTATAGAGCCACAGACGCCCGTAAATACGAAGTTATTTTGAAAATGCTGGTTCAGTCCAAATACACATTCATTACTCAATCGCTTCGCGGTGTGTTTTTACGACCCGTCCGCTTGGCAGCGCTGCAGTCGCGAAGTTGCAGAAAATCACTGGAAGTTCCGCGACTCTTATCTTCGACTATGCTACAACGTCTTTGGTCGAGGCGAATAGCCAATCAGTGAGCTGATTGTTGGAGAATGTAGAACTTAATCCAATCTGTGGAGAGGAAAATTTCTACCTCCTTTTAATGGCTAAATGCACACATAATATTTATAATCGTGAAATCTATGACAAATTATCTTTCGAATTATGTAACTTTCATTGGCCTTCTTGTACAAATAAATTAGTAATCAGTACCACAATTTTCGTGTTATCGTATTTATACAATGATTTAATGCCTGTTGTTGTTGTGGCGTTAAGTCTGCAGACTGGTTTGATACAGCTCTCCACGCTATCCTGTCCTGTGCAAGTCTCTTCATCTGAGAATACATTAGGCAACCCACATCGTTTTGGATCTGCTTATTGTATTCGTCCCTAGGCCTCCCTCTACGATTTTTACCCCACACACTTCCTTCTAATGCTAAGTTGACGACTCCTTGATATCTCAGAACGTGCCCCATCAACCTATCCTTACTCTTCGTCAGGATATGCCAGAAATCCCTTTTTTCGCCGATTCGGTTAAGCACCTCCTCATTAGTTACGTGATCTACCCTTCTAATTTTCATCATTCGTCTGTATCACCACATTTCGAAAGCTTCTATCAACTTTTTATGTGAACTCCTTATAGTCCACGTTTCACTCCTATACAGTGCTACACTCCAGACAAATGCTTTTAGAAAGAACTTCATTAAACTAATGCTGGAAACGCCTTTCTTCCCATAACCATTCTGCATTTTACATCTTCTTAACTTCAGCCATCATAAGTTATTTTGCTACCCAAATAACAAAACTCATCCACTACACATATTGCCTCATTACCTAATCTAATTCTTTCAGCATCACCCGATTTTCCGACACTACATTCCATTACTCTTCATTTACTCTTGTTAATGTTCATCTTATATCTTCCTTTCAACACACTATCCAATCCATTTTATTGCTCTTCCATGTCCTATGGTGTCTCTGATAGAATTACTATGTCACCAGCAAACCGCAAGGTTTTTATTCAAATGTTTCAAATGTTTGTATAGTCTATGGGACTTAACTACGGGGTCATCAGTCCCTAAACTTACAAACTACTTATGAATTACTTACGAACTAGGACGGCACAAATATCCATGCCCGAGGGGGGATTTGAACCCCCGACCGTAGTGGCCGTTCAGACCGTGACTGGAGCGCCTTAGTCCCCGCAGCCACCGCGGCCGGCAAGGTTTTTATTCCCTCTCCGTGGTCTTTAATTCCCTCTCCAAACTTCTCCTTGCATTCCTTCACAGCTTGGTCAATGTACAGATTCAGCAACATTGGGGAAAGGCTACAACCCTGTCTTACTCGCTTCCCAACCACTGCGACCCTTTCATACCCTCGACTCTAATAATTGCTGTTTGGTTTTTGTACAAGTTAAAAATGTAACTCTTCGCTCCCTATATTTTCCCCCTGCTACGTTCAGAATGTAAAAGAATGTATCCAGTCAACACTGTCAAAAGCTTTCGCCAGATCCCCAAATACTAAAGGCGTAGGTTTCCCTTTCTTTAACCTATCAATTGTGAGTATTGCCTCGCGTGTTCCTACATTTCAAACTGATCTTCCCCAAGGTCGGTTTTCACTAGTTTTTCCATTCGTCTGTAAATAATTCGTGTTAGTATTTTGGAATCATGACTTATTAAACAGTTCTATATTTTTTCACATTTGTCTGCAGTTGCTTTTTTAGGAATTGGAATTACTATAATCTTCTTGAAGTCTGAGGGTATTTCCCCTGTCTCATACATCTTGCATACCAAGTGGAACAATTTCTTCCTGACTTGCTCTACGAACCATAACAGCAGTTAGACGGAACATCATCTATTCCAGGGGCCTTTTCTACTCAAATCTTTTAGTGCTTAATGTCTATGATTTGTTAATGCTACATCTGGGCACAAAAACGTAATTTCTAGATAAATCAACCCAGTGAAGATGCCTACAAATAGATGACAATGTAGCGCTTCTGGATAAAATAAAGAATTTGCCACAAGAAAATGGCGCTTTCATTTCCAAAACTCGTATGAGAAGACAATTCTACTGCAGTCAGTGAGATTCCATGCCAAATGTGCCCGACACCACAGTAATTGGAGGCTAGAGACCTCTCCCGGGTATGAGTGTGTTGGTTGTCCTTAGCGTAAGTTAGTTGAAGTGGAGTGTAAGTCTAAGGACCGATCACCCTAGCAGTTGGGTCCCTTAGACTCTCAAACATTTGAACATTTTATTTGAAGACGGCCCCTCTGTTCAAACCGTCTTTTCCTGCGGGAAATTCGTGAGACATTTATTATACTCACAAGGAGACCACATGGGTATCGGATTTTAGAATTTTTTTATATTTATTGTACGTGAAGTTCAGAACTTAAATAACAATCAGCCTAAGCTATTCGACGCAACTGTCAAAAATTATCGACAAAATCGACTTTGAAGCTATGCAAAGGGCACATAAGTACCGATAATGAAAACAGTTGCAGCATTTCGCGATGTAGATCAGATGGTAGCGTTCTCGCCTCTCAACCGTAGAGTCACTGGTTCGAATCCCACTGTATCAAATATTGTTTTCCTTTTCGAATTCAGTTATATAAAACATTTCGGGATGTGTAACAGCACGTGTTGGTCAGTTTTTATTTATGCGTATGCGGACGAGCTAAAAACGTCGTCGTCACGTAAAACGATGGTTGAGTAGCTTAGCTACTTGGGAAGCCATTAATAGCTATGGAGATGATTTTCCAAAAACAGTGTCGTAGCTCTTCACAGACTGAACAAACAAAGATTACCGTCATCAACTAATAGTGAAGCCAATACTGTAAAAAAACGTATTTTTTATTGAAACCATAATTATTAACGAACTTCTACAACATATAGAAAATTACGAATAAACAAAAGTACTGCACTTTTTGTAAAAATTACCATTATATATTAGAATTGTGTAAGTATACGAACACAAAGAAAAAGAATTTAAAAAGGTATCACGACAGGATTCGAACCACCGACACTACGGTTGTAAGGCCTTTTTTAATTTTTTATTTCCTTCAGGTATATCCATGCTTTGCGGTCTTTTTTTTTTTTTTTTTTACAGAGAGGCTTTATCTCCCTGACTGGGTGCGCTGAGTCACCACCTGAGCTACACGGACAGATGATAAAATCTTACCGCGCACTGCCGTGTTCAAATATTTGTAATTCTATGGTACCAAACTACGTTGGTCATGTCCCTAGTTAAACTAACCTAAGGATGACAAATATTCCCGAGGGAGGATTCGAACCTCCGACACGGGAGGCCGCGCAATCTGTAACGTGGCGCTCCAGACCGCTCGGATACTCCCGCGCGGCTCCCGAAGTGATATGGAAAATCACTCAATGCACGATAAGACGGTTGCAGCACTGCATTCATACCGATGGTCATTACTTCAAACACCTTCTCTAAATGGACGTTCATGTCATCTTTTTTTTTTTACCTTTGTTGACCTTCAAACACCGTACTGAATTCGTCTCGAAAGCCGCTATCAGAAAATAAGTAACAAACTATGACATAAACTTTAAAAAAAATTGCTTCGTATCTCTGAAGCGACCCCACCTAGCAACAGAAAACCAACGTCACACTGTGACCCACGTTGTAGAATGCAACAATTGTCCCACAAACTTTTCAGCTCCAATCACACTTTCGGGGTTATTCTTGGTGGCAGTATCTCGAATTAGCAGTTATTGTGTGAGTTTCGATATTTTAAAATGTGGTAGATAACAGAATACGAAACACAACAAAAGTTGTTATATGACAATTGTAACATGTACGACCTGTTTAAACTGTTATGTTTTAACTTGTCTGATATTACGACTTAGCTGTAAGTTGTATGTTGTAACTATGCTGAGTATATTAGGCTTTAACTTCTAGTTTAAGTATTAGTTTTTAACTTACCTGTTGAAATTGGCGCTAAAAGGGAAGTGTCTGTCAAAATTTGCCTAAGGAAAGAGTGTATGAATCAAGCTGATAAAACTGTCTTTCGAAACATAGTTAGATTTCCGTGTAGTGAACCTACTCTACATAATATACCATAGAAGACTGTTAATTAGTCTTCACATTCAAATTACCATTTGTAAGCACAGTGGTAGGAGTGTCAGGCTATGAATCCAAAAGTCGCGGGTTCGAACCTCGCAATGTCGTGGGATATTTATCTGCCGCTTTTCACTACTTTCACATCTGGCAGTGTAGCTGATGTGAAAAATGTAGAGTAGCACCATGGTTAGAAATCCACGTAAAACTGTAGGTCCCTCCGTAACAGGCTGTGTAAGTAGGGTCAGAGGAAGGCAACGGCATACCACATCCGAATAGGTCCATGCCTAGTTGCTTAGATACAGGGCAGCAAACAGCCCGCTACTTCGGGGTGCAATCAGTCCTTGTGAAACCTATCCGGACGCGAAACCTGAGACACCACTACCTAGAACACAAGGCCTCACAACAGGCTATGCCACGTCGCACCGAGAGGATAAGAACGCTAGCTCATTGTCTGACCGCTAAGAGGCGGTGAGCATGCCTCAGTGGCCAGCCAGTAAGCTAGCTCTCAGTGTGACGTGGCATGGCCTATTGTGAGGTCTGTTCTCAAAACGGTGTTGATCACGTCCCAGATGGGCCTTTCGAGGCCTGTGAGAGACGGAGTTTAGGTTAATATTTAGAGTGTATGATAATTATACAGGGTGTTATAAAAAGGTACGGCCAAACTTCCAGGAAACATTCCTCACACAAAGAAAGAAATTGTGTTATGTGGACATGTGTCCGGAAGCGCTTAATTTCAATGTTAGAGCTCATTTTATTACTTCTCTTCAAATCACATTAATCGTGGAATGGAAACACACAGCAACAGAACGCACCGGCGTGACTTCAAACACTTTGTTACAGGAAATGTTCAAAATGTCCTCCGTTAGCGAGGATACATACATCCACCCTCCGTCGCATGGAATCCCTGATGCGCTGATGCAGCCCTGGAGAAAGGCGTATTGTATCACAGCCGTCCACAATACGAGCACGAAGAGTCTCTACATTTGCTACCAGGGTTGCGTAGACAAGAGCTTTCAAATGCCCTCATAAATGAAACTCAAGAGGGTTGAGGTCAGGAGAACGTGGAGGCCATGGAATTGGTCCGCCTCTACCAATCCATCGGTCACCGAATCTGTTGTTGAGAAGCGTACGAACACGTCGTCTGAAATGTGCAGGAGCTCCAACGTGCATGAACCACATGTCGTGTCGTACTTGTAAAGCCACATGTTCCAGCAGCACAGGTAGAGTATCCCGTATGAAATCATGATAACGTGCTCCAGTGAACGTAGGTGGAAGAACATGAGACCCAATCATGACATCACCAACAATTCCTGCCCAAACGTTCACAGAAAATTTGTGTTGATGATGTGAATCGAGAAAGTACAGTACATATTAACGAAACAATTGGGTATTTTGACAATTGTCTGCACGAATTATTTCAATTTACATTTAAAGAGAAATACTAATCAATCAAAAGTGAAGGCCGTAAACTCCACAAAATACCTAGGAATTACTATTACTTCAGACTTAAATTGGAAAGAACACGTAGATAATATCGAGGGAAAGGCGAACCAGAGACTGCGTTTTATTGGCAGAACCCTTAAAACATGCAACAGAACTACAAAAGAAACTGCATACACTGCGCTTGTCCGTCCATTTTTGGAATATTGCAGCCCAGTGTGGGATCCTTATCAGGTGGGTTTGACGGAGGACATCGAAAGAGTCCAAAGAAGGGCAGCTCGTTTCGTATTGTCACGATACAGGGGAGACAGCGTTACGGAAATGATACAGGCTCTGGGATGGGAATCATTACAACAACGGCGCTTATCGCTGCGGCGTGGGCTACTTGCGAAACTCCAATCGCCAACATTCTCCTCCGAATGCGAAAATATATTGTTGACTCCCACTTACATAGGTAGAAATGATCATCAGAATGAAATACGAGAAATCAGAGCTCGAAGAGAGAGATTCAGGTGTTCTTTCTTCCCGCGCGCTATTCGAGAATGGAATGGGGGATAAATAGCATAATTGTGGTTCGATGAACCCACTGCCGGGTGCTTAAATGTGATTTGCAGAGTATCCCATGTAGATGTAGAAAATGAGCTATAACATGGAAATTAAGTGTTTCAGGACACATGTCGACCTAACGTATTTTCTTTCTTTGTGTGTTAGGAATGTTTCCTGAAAGTTTGGCCGTACCTTTTTGTAACACCCTGTAGAATAGCTTCCAAAGCTGAGCAGTTTTACCGTCGGGTTTCTGCAAGATGCCGTCATTGCATCCCATACTTGACACTCTGCTTATCACTCTGTGATGCAGTCATCCACAACTACGGTTCCACTGACGATTTTCCGACAGAGTTTGCACGGCTTTCATCAGTCTGCCTCCAGATATGGGCAGAGTAGTCTCTCGCAGCGGAAGGCTAGATACCGCGTCCATTAGCCCGAAACGCATCGGACGAGTGCTGGTAGATCGGCGACCTCGCCGGAGCCAAGTCTGTGGCGAAGTGGTGAACCGCCTGGGTCGGTCGTGCTGCACGTGTCTTCGGAGCGTCCATTAGCAGTGCGTGTACCGGGCAGAGACCGCCACACGCACGACTGCCCTACCAGCAGTCCAGGCTCACGCAGAAGCACTTACCTGTCACCGGACACAGCGCTCTATTAGGGCCACGACCGGCAATTAATAATATTTTGACACCACTGTCAGCGTTATCATGTAGGGCAACAGGGCCTGCGCCGAATGAGTTTCTCTCCCATATGCTCTTGGTGTTCATTGCAGTAAATCTGAATAACAGATTTCGCGGACTGGCGATGATGAATATCGGTGAAACTTCCTGGCAGATTAAAATTGTGTGCCGGAACTGGGACTCGAACCCGGGACCTTTGCCTTTCGCGGGCAAGCGCTCTGCCGATTGAGCTATCCCGACACGACTCACGATGCCGCCTCACAACTGTACTTCCGCCAGTACCTAGCGTACTACTTTCCAAAGTTCACAGGAGCTCTCCTGCGAAACATGCAAGACTAGCGCTCCTGGAAGAAAGTATATGGTGGAGACATGGCTTCCACGAGGTACTGTCGGTGCAGTGTGCCTCCGAAGTTGCGTTTTGCGATGTTATTTGTGTGGTGAAGTGTCAGATGGGGCGGCGATTGGTAATCAATCCTGCTAATGTATTGCGATTGATTGAGCTGAAGTTACGAAGAACCCTTCTTCGTGAAGATGGTATTAGTGTAGAAGATGAATCATTCGCATGCTCTCCCGTATCTGTTATGGTAGAGAAATATGAGCATAAGTTAGATACTGTTGTAACACCAACACATAATGATGATAATAGGGATGATAATGACGAACAACACATTGCAAGCGGTAGTGCTACGGTAAGTGCGAGAAGAGGCGATGGAAGCAGTGGCAGTGAATATCAACAATCTTCCGAGAAGAAGGTTAAAGTTGCAACTAACATCACGGCTTTTGATGACAATATGCTACAGAACATGTGCGATGATTATTACATAAGTTATAGTTAAGATATCTGCATTACGTATGGCGTCTACAGTTACATCTACAAGGCTATCTGGAGCATGATTGCAGAGTTTTGCATAAAAATGACACCCACCAGTACATTGAGGTGTACGTATAGATCCTGTAAGCAAACGTTCATACCGATATGTTTGTTCGAGCCCATGTACTTTTCTTGTAAATCACTCTGTATGCTATTACAGTCAGTTAAAGAGGAAACCCTCCCATACGCCACAGTATCATCAGCAAACAGCCTATCCTTCTTACAATTAGATAATGACCCTAAAGTTCAAAACTGTGTAAAGCATATGTGTCAAATTTAGAAATAGAAAGTCAAAAATATAAATTGGCCCACCTCAATATCCCGACTATAATCCTATTGAACTGGTTTGGAAATACTTGGAGAGAGAAGTTACATCAGAGCTGTTACCAACGTTAGCCAACTCTGCACCAGACTACAAGAGGAATGACGGCGTATCAGTGCAAACTCTGGTTAAGCTGACAAAGAGAATGTCTCGGATATGGAGAGCAATGATTGCAGCCAAAGGAGGCTACCTAGAGGGGAGTAAAATTTGACTGTGTGTGTTTAGTTGCAATAGAAGATTATTCTAAATCTAACTCATGAGTACCGGGTGATCAAAACGTGAGTATAAATTTGAAAACTTAATAAATCACGGAATAATGTAGATAGAGAAGTAAAAATTGACACATGCTTGGAATGACATGGGGTTTTATTAGAACCAAGCATCTACCGTTATCGGGCCTTTTTTCTTAGAGGAACTGCGTGATTCTGGTTTTGTAACTGTTACGATGACGGGTGAGAGGTACGCCGATATGTTACAGAATCACATCATATGCCAGCCTGGCTGATAAACACCTGCTGGAACGTACGATTTTTATTCAGGATGGCGCTCTACCCCATATTGCTAGACGCCTGAAAGATCTCTTGTGCGCGTCGTTTGGTAATGATCGTGTGCTCAGCCTCAACTTTCGTCAAGCTTGGCCTTCCATGTCTCCAGACCTCAGTGTGTGCGGTTATCGGCTTTGGGGTTACCTGAAGTCGCAAGTGTATCGTGATTGACCGACATCTCTAGGGATGCTGAAAGACAACATCCGACGCCAATGCCTCACCATAACTCTGGACATGCTTTACAGTGCTGTTCACAACATTATTCCTCGACTACAGCTATTGTTGAGGAATGATGGTGAACATATTGAGCATTTCCTGTAAAGAACATCATATTTGCTTTGTCTTAATTTGTTATGCTAATTATTGCTTTTCTGATAAAATGAAGCGCCATCTGTCGGACATTTTTTGAACCTTTTTTGTTCTAATAAAACCCCATGTCATTCCAAGCATGTGGGTCAATTTTTACCTCTCTATCTACATTATTCCGTGATTTATTAAGTTTTCAAATTTATGCTGACTTTTTGATCACCTCGTATTTCTAACATTTCTGGTTCCAATTTGCACTTCTTTCATCATAATCATTAAGTTCAAAAATATCAGGGCTGTTGCGAGGGTGAAGGTCGGGGTGAGAGTTTAAAATAGGGAAAGATTAATTTTTAAAACTCACAACCACCAACTGCGAACCAATTTCCTCAACATGCAAAAACACTGGAACTGTGATTGCGACTGTTTGACTCGTTTTCTAGGGGATGATATCACACGTTCGCAGCTTTCCTTCCCTGCATATGATTAACAAAAAAATTCATAATAAAGTCAAGTTCATGAGATAAAAGGGTGTACTAACTACTATTTTTGAAAACACGTGAAAGTTCACTTTATGTGTTTATTACACAATATTAGAACCCTGTGGCTGATACGTCTGTTTGTCGACACATTTATCAAATAAAGTTATAGCTCGTGAGCCCCCAGACAAAATGAATATTTGTCGCAAATTGTTTTCACACCACGTGGCTGTCTCAAACACCGTTTATGTTCATGCCTATGTGACGACACGTGTTACATTAACAAAACACAGTCACTTTAATTTAGTGCATGCACACCTTGTTCCATCGGCTAAATATTCTCAATACACAGTAGCACTTGATACAACTTGGTGCAGTCTACGACGAGCAACCACACTTGGCAATTGCCACACCAAAATCTATAGTCTCCACCTGGAGATCCACATGCCGACCGAGTAGCGCGACGCCGCCCGGCCAGCTACCCCACATGCTCCCGACTCGTCACTTCCTGCCCATGCGCGTGCGCTCGCCTAAAGCTCAACTGCCGGGTTTTTCCCCTACGTCATCAACTTCTCCATGTGAGCTGTTCTAACCGATTTGCCAACATACAGCGCTCAGCCAATACATTTCTAAAACTTTACTTAAAATCAAAATAATTACACTACACATTAAATAAATTTCTTCTCAGTTTTTTATATTGGTATAAACATCCTTTGTACTACTTATTATAATCGTGCAATTTCTTATATCACAGGTAAGTGATTTAACTGAATACTTCAAGATAAAATACACAAGATTAATTGAAAATAAAATGAGAAATAGTTAATATATTATTTTTATAAACAAACATTGCCATGCTGGTTGTGTAACTGTCTTGTATTCATTGGTAATTTATTACTTTTCATTGTCAGTTAAACATATTACGCCAGATGTGACTATATCAGCTAATGTATTGTTTATTTATCAACAGGCTATTTTGTAATGAGGGCCTTAAAGGTTCCTAACTGCATCGTATTACTTTAAATGCAAGTAGTATTAGAATATTTTATTTCACGCTGTGCACTGCACTGCACCTGGCACTCACCATTGTCCCTCTCTCCCCTCACCGGAAACGAACCTGGAAAATCCTAAGCTGGAACAAGCCACCAACGTCGGCCTGCTCGCTGGCCTCCCGTCAGCTACAAGCACACAGCAAATTTCAATGTGGAGAATTTCTACCTATGGCCTAACTGTAAATGTTGTCACCCAACTGCGTACATACATTGCTACCATAATTAATAAGATTAAAATTGTGTAACATTTAGTGCATTGGCATGGTCAGTGTTTGCAGTGAACTTCATACTGTTTAATTATCAAATGCTATTAATTACCAATATTTATATTGGGCGGTAATCTCACACTGTATTGCAGGTTTCACACGCTCGATGGTTTAGGTATCCATGTATCCTATAGTGATTGGTCTCCAGAAATGACATAATACTGCAGCATATAAAAAGTTTCAATACTATTCACAGACTTCCGTCAATGATACTGGCCTATAGGTATTACGTTCTTTTTTTTTTCTCAAGTAATTAGGAACACTCACTCCTCTAGTGAGCTATGGGACACCGCTACAAGAAGTGGAGCCAATATATCACGTAGACTACCTGGCGGTCTACTTAAAATGTCCGCAGCAGATCGCTACGACTACTGTTTCAGCCATTAGAGCTGGATCTCATTATTGGAGACGGTACTCCGGTTATTATCCGGAACGGAGGGGCGCCTTACGACCCATTACTCCGGGTCCGTCTCCTCTGGTTACAGGGATTCCTGCGTCTCCTCTGGTTACAGGGATTCCTGCGTCTCCTCTGGTTTACAGGGACTCCTCCCTCTCCTCTGGTTACAGGGATTCCTGCGTCTCCTCTGGTTACAGGGACTCCTCCCTCTCCTCTGGTTACAGGGATTCCTGCGTCTCCTCTGGTTTACAGGGACTCCTCCCTCTCCTCTGGTTACAGGGATTCCTGCGTCTCCTCTGGTTTACAGGGACTCCTCCCTCTTCTCTGGTTACAGGGATTCCTGCGTCTCCTCTGGTTACAGGGACTCCTCCCTCTCCTCTGGTTACAGGGATTCCTGCGTCTCCTCTGGTTTACAGGGACTCCTCCCTCTCCTCTGGTTACAGGGACTCCTCCCTCTCCTTTGGTTACAGGGATTCCTGCGTCTCCTCTGGTTTACAGGGACTCCTCCCTCTCCTCTGGTTACAGGGATTCCTGCGTCTCCTCTGGTTTACAGGAACTCCTCCCTCTCCTCTGGTTACAGGGATTCCTGCGTCTCCTCTGGTTACAGGGACTCCTCCCTCTCCTCTGGTTACAGGGATTCCTGCGTCTCCTCTGGTTTACAGGGACTCCTCCCTCTCCTCTGGTTACAGGGATTCCTGCGTCTCCTCTGGTTACAGGGACTCCTCCCTCTCCTCTGGTTACAGGGATTCCTGCGTCTCCTCTGGTTTACAGGGACTCCTCCCTCTCCTCTGGTTACAGGGATTCCTGCGTCTCCTCTGGTTTACAGGGACTCCTCCCTCTCCTCTGGTTACAGGGATTCCTGCGTCTCCTCTGGTTTACAGGGACTCTTCCCTCTCCTCTGGTTACAGGGATTCCTGCGTCTCCTCTGGTTTACAGGGATTCCTGCGTCTCCTCTGGTTACAGGGACTCCTCCCTCTCCTCTGGTTACAGGGATTCCTGCGTCTCCTCTGGTTTACAGGGACTCCTCCCTCTCCTCTGGTTACAGGGATTCCTGCGTCTCCTCTGGTTTACAGGGACTCCTCCCTCTCCTCTGGTTACAGGGATTCCTGCGTCTCCTCTGGTTACAGGGACTCCTCCCTCTCCTCTGGTTACAGGGATTCCTGCGTCTCCTCTGGTTTACAGGGACTCCTCCCTCTCCTCTGGTTACAGGGACTCCTCCCTCTCCTCTGGTTACAGGGATTCCTGCGTCTCCTCTGGTTTACAGGGACTCCTCCCTCTCCTCTGGTTACAGGGATTCCTGCGTCTCCTCTGGTTACAGGGACTCCTCCCTCTCCTCTGGTTACAGGGATTCCTGCGTCTCCTCTGGTTTACAGGGACTCCTCCCTCTCCTCTGGTTACAGGGATTCCTGCGTCTCCTCTGGTTTACAGGGATTCCTGCGTCTCCTCTGGTTACAGGGACTCCTCCCTCTCCTCTGGTTACAGGGATTCCTGCGTCTCCTCTGGTTACAGGGACTCCTCCCTCTCCTCTGGTTACAGGGATTCCTGCGTCTCCTCTGGTTTACAGGGACTCCTCCCTCTCCTCTGGTTACAGGGATTCCTGCGTCTCCTCTGGTTTACAGGAACTCCTCCCTCTCCTCTGGTTACAGGGATTCCTGCGTCTCCTCTGGTTACAGGGACTCCTCCCTCTCCTCTGGTTACAGGGATTCCTGCGTCTCCTCTGGTTTACAGGGACTCCTCCCTCTCCTCTGGTTACAGGGATTCCTGCGTCTCCTCTGGTTACAGGGACTCCTCCCTCTCCTCTGGTTACAGGGATTCCTGCGTCTCCTCTGGTTTACAGGGACTCCTCCCTCTCCTCTGGTTACAGGGATTCCTGCGTCTCCTCTGGTTTACAGGGACTCCTCCCTCTCCTCTGGTTACAGGGATTCCTGCGTCTCCTCTGGTTTACAGGGACTCCTCCCTCTCCTCTGGTTACAGGGATTCCTGCGTCTCCTCTGGTTTACAGGGACTCCTCCCTCTCCTCTGGTTACAGGGATTCCTGCGTCTCCTCTGGTTTACAGGGACTCCTCCCTCTCCTCTGGTTACAGGGATTCCTGCGTCTCCTCTGGTTTACAGGGGCTCCTCCCTCTCCTCTGGTTACAGGGATTCCTGCGTCTCCTCTGGTTACAGGGATTCCTGCGTCTCCTCTGGTTACAGGGATTCCTGCGTCTCCTCTGGTTTACAGGGACTCCTCCCTCTCCTCTGGTTACAGGGATTCCTGCGTCTCCTCTGGTTTACAGGGACTCCTCCATCTCCCCTGGTTACAGGGATTCCTGCGTCTCCTCTGGTTTACAGGGACTCCTCCCTCTCCTCTGGTTACAGGGATTCCTGCGTCTCCTCTGGTTACAGGGACTCCTCCCTCTCCTCTGGTTACAGGGATTCCTGCGTCTCCTCTGGTTTACAGGGACTCCTCCCTCTCCTCTGGTTACAGGGATTCCTGCGTCTCCTCTGGTTTACAGGGACTCCTCCCTCTCCTCTGGTTACAGGGATTCCTGCGTCTCCTCTGGTTACAGGGACTCCTCCCTCTCCTCTGGTTACAGGGATTCCTGCGTCTCCTCTGGTTTACAGGGACTCCTCCCTCTCCTCTGGTTACAGGGATTCCTGCGTCTCCTCTGGTTTACAGGGACTCCTCCCTCTCCTCTGGTTACAGGGATTCCTGCGTCTCCTCTGGTTTACAGGGACTCCTCCCTCTCCTCTGGTTACAGGGATTCCTGCGTCTCCTCTGGTTTACAGGGACTCCTCCCTCTCCTCTGGTTACAGGGATTCCTGCGTCTCCTCTGGTTTACAGGGACTCCTCCCTCTCCTCTGGTTACAGGGATTCCTGCGTCTCCTCTGGTTTACAGGGACTCCTCCCTCTCCTCTGGTTACAGGGATTCCTGCGTCTCCTCTGGTTACAGGGACTCCTCCCTCTCCTCTGGTTACAGGGATTCCTGCGTCTCCTCTGGTTTACAGGGACTCCTCCCTCTCCTCTGGTTACAGGGATTCCTGCGTCTCCTCTGGTTACAGGGATTCCTGCGTCTCCTCTGGTTACAGGGATTCCTGCGTCTCCTCTGGTTTACAGGGACTCCTCCCTCTCCTCTGGTTACAGGGATTCCTGCGTCTCCTCTGGTTACAGGGGTTCCTGCGTCTCCTCTGGTTACAGGGATTCCTGCGTCTCCTCTGGTTTACAGGGACTCCTCCCTCTCCTCTGGTTACAGGGATTCCTGCGTCTCCTCTGGTTTACAGGGACTCCTCCCTCTCCTCTGGTTACAGGGATTCCTGCGTCTCCTCTGGTTTACAGGGACTCCTCCCTCTCCTCTGGTTACAGGGATTCCTGCGTCTCCTCTGGTTTACAGGGACTCCTCCCTCTCCTCTGGTTACAGGGATTCCTGCGTCTCCTCTGGTTACAGGGACTCCTCCCTCTCCTCTGGTTACAGGGATTCCTGCGTCTCCTCTGGTTTACAGGGACTCCTCCCTCTCCTCTGGTTACAGGGATTCCTGCGTCTCCTCTGGTTTACAGGGACTCCTCCCTCTCCTCTGGTTACAGGGATTCCTGCGTCTCCTCTGGTTTACAGGGACTCCTCCCTCTCCTCTGGTTACAGGGATTCCTGCGTCTCCTCTGGTTATAGGGACTCCTCCCTCTCCTCTGGTTACAGGGATTCCTGCGTCTCCTCTGGTTACAGGGACTCCTCCCTCTCCTCTGGTTACAGGGATTCCTGCGTCTCCTCTGGTTTACAGGGACTCCTCCCTCTCCTCTGGTTACAGGGATTCCTGCGCTTCCTCTGGTTTACAGGGACTCCTCCCTCTCCTCTGGTTACAGGGATTCCTGCGTCTCCTCTGGTTTACAGGGATTCCTCCCTCTCCTCTGGTTACAGGGATTCCTGCGTCTCCTCTGGTTACAGCGATTCCTGCGTCTCCTCTGGTTACAGGGATTCCTGCGTCTCCTCTGGTTACAGGGACTCCTCCCTCTCCTCTGGTTACAGGGATTCCTGCGTCTCCTCTGGTTTACAGGGACTCCTCCCTCTCCTCTGGTTACAGGGATTCCTGCGTCTCCTCTGGTTTACAGGGACTCCTCCCTCTCCTCTGGTTACAGGGATTCCTGCGTCTCCTCTGGTTACAGGGACTCCTCCCTCTCCTCTGGTTACAGGGATTCCTGCGTCTCCTCTGGTTTACAGGGACTCCTCCCTCTCCTCTGGTTACAGGGACTCCTCCCTCTCCTCTGGTTACAGGGATTCCTGCGTCTCCTCTGGTTTACAGGGACTCCTCCCTCTCCTCTGGTTACAGGGATTCCTGCGTCTCCTCTGGTTACAGGGACTCCTCCCTCTCCTCTGGTTACAGGGATTCCTGCGTCTCCTCTGGTTTACAGGGACTCCTCCCTCTCCTCTGGTTACAGGGATTCCTGCGTCTCCTCTGGTTACAGGGACTCCTCCCTCTCTGGTTACAGGGATTCCTGCGTCTCCTCTGGTTTACAGGGACTCCTCCCTCTCCTCTGGTTACAGGGATTCCTGCGTCTCCTCTGGTTTACAGGGACTCCTCCCTCTCCTCTGGTTACAGGGATTCCTGCGTCTCTTCTGGTTTACAGGGACTCCTCCCTCTCCTCTGGTTACAGGGATTCCTGCGTCTCCTCTGGTTTACAGGGACTCCTCCCTCTCCTCTGGTTACAGGGATTCCTGCGTCTCCTCTGGTTTACAGGGACTCCTCCCTCTCCTCTGGTTACAGGGATTCCTGCGTCTCCTCTGGTTTACAGGGACTCCTCCCTCTCCTCTGGTTACAGGGATTCCTGCGTCTCCTCTGGTTTACAGGGACTCCTCCCTCTCCTCTGGTTACAGGGATTCCTGCGTCTCCTCTGGTTACAGGGATTCCTGCATCTCCTCTGGTGACAGGGACTCCTCCCTCTCCTCTGGTTACAGGGATTCCTGCGTCTCCTCTGGTTTACAGGGACTCCTCCCTCTCCTCTGGTTACAGGGATTCCTGCGTCTCCTCTGGTTTACAGGGACTCCTCCCTCTCCTCTGGTTACAGGGATTCCTGCGTCTCCTCTGGTTACAGGGACTCCTCCCTCTCCTCTGGTTACAGGGATTCCTGCGTCTCCTCTGGTTTACAGGGACTCCTCCCTCTCCTCTGGTTACAGGGATTCCTGCGTCTCCTCTGGTTACAGGGATTCCTGCGTCTCCTCTGGTTTACAGGGACTCCTCCCTCTCCTCTGGTTACAGGGATTCCTGCGTCTCCTCTGGTTACAGGGATTCCTGCGTCTCCTCTGGTTACAGGGATTCCTGCGTCTCCTCTGGTTTACAGGGACTCCTCCCTCTCCTCTGGTTACAGGGATTCCTGCGTCTCCTCTGGTTTACAGGGACTCCTCCCTCTCCTCTGGTTACAGAGATTCCTGCGTCTCCTCTGGTTTACAGGGACTCCTCCCTTTCCTCTGGTTACAGGGACTCCTCCCTCTCCTCTGGTTACAGGGACTCCTCCCTCTCCTCTGGTTACAGGGATTCCTGCGTCTCCTCTGGTTACAGGGACTCCTCCCTCTCCTCTGGTTACAGGGATTCCTGCGTCTCCTCTGGTTTACAGGGACTCCTCCCTCTCCTCTGATTACAGGGATTCCTGCGTCTCCTCTGGTTACAGGGACTCCTCCCTCTCCTCTGGTTACAGGGATTCCTGCGTCTCCTCTGGTTTACAGGGACTCCTCCCTCTCCTCTGGTTACAGGGATTCCTGCGTCTCCTCTGGTTACAGGGACTCCTCCCTCTCCTCTGGTTACAGGGATTCCTGCGTCTCCTCTGGTTTACAGGGACTCCTCCCTCTCCTCTGGTTACAGGGATTCCTGCGTCTCCTCTGGTTTACAGGGACTCCTCCCTCTCCTCTGGTTACAGGGATTCCTGCGTCTCCTCTGGTTTACAGGGACTCCTCCCTCTCCTCTGGTTACAGAGATTCCTGCGTCTCCTCTGGTTTACAGGGACTCCTCCCTTTCCTCTGGTTACAGGGACTCCTCCCTCTCCTCTGGTTACAGGGACTCCTCCCTCTCCTCTGGTTACAGGGACTCCTCCCTCTCCTCTGGTTACAGGGATTCCTGCGTCTCCTCTGGTTACAGGGACTCCTCCCTCTCCTCTGGTTACAGGGATTCCTGCGTCTCCTCTGGTTTACAGGGACTCCTCCCTCTCCTCTTGTTACAGGGATTCCTGCGTCTCCTCTGGTTTACAGGGACTCCTCCCTCTCCTCTGGTTACAGGGATTCCTGCGTCTCCTCTGGTTTACAGGGACTCCTCCCTCTCCTCTGGTTACAGGGATTCCTGCGTCTCCTCTGGTTACAGGGATTCCTGCGTCTCCTCTGGTTACAGGGACTCCTCCCTCTCCTCTGGTTACAGGGACTCCTCCCTCTCCTCTGGCTACAGGGATTCCTGCGTCTCCTCTGGTTTACAGGGACTCCTCCCTCTCCTCTGGTTACAGGGATTCCTGCGTCTCCTCTGGTTTACAGGGACTCCTCCCTCTCCTCTGATTACAGGGATTCCTGCGTCTCCTCTGGTTACAGGGACTCCTCCCTCTCCTCTGGTTACAGGGATTCCTGCGTCTCCTCTGGTTTACAGGGACTCCTCCCTCTCCTCTGGTTACAGGGATTCCTGCGTCTCCTCTGGTTACAGGGATTCCTGCGTCTCCTCTGGTTACAGGGATTCCTGCGTCTCCTCTGGTTTACAGGGACTCCTCCCTCTCCTCTGGTTACAGGGATTCCTGCGTCTCCTCTGGTTACAGGGATTCCTGCGTCTCCTCTGGTTACAGGGATTCCTGCGTCTCCTCTGGTTTACAGGGACTCCTCCCTCTCCTCTGGTTACAGGGATTCCTGCGTCTCCTCTGGTTTACAGGGACTCCTCCCTCTCCTCTGGTTACAGGTATTCCTGCGTCTCCTCTGGTTACAGGGACTCCTCCCTCTCCTCTGGCTACAGGGATTCCTGCGTCTCCTCTGGTTTACAGGGACTCCTCCCTCTCCTCTGGTTACAGGGATTCCTGCGTCTCCTCTGGTTTACAGGGACTCCTCCCTCTCCTCTGGTTACAGGGATTCCTGCGTCTCCTCTGGTTTACAGGGACTCCTCCCTCTCCTCTGGTTACAGGGATTCCTGCGTCTCCTCTGGTTTACAGGGATTCCTGCGTCTCCTCTGGTTACAGGGACTCCTCCCTCTCCTCTGGTTACAGGGATTCCTGCGTCTCCTCTGGTTTACAGGGACTCCTCCCTCTCCTCTGGTTACAGGGATTCCTGCGTCTCCTCTGGTTTACAGGGACTCCTCCCTCTCCTCTGGTTACAGGGATTCCTGCGTCTCCTCTGGTTACAGGGACTCCTCCCTCTCCTCTGGTTACAGGGATTCCTGCGTCTCCTCTGGTTTACAGGGACTACTCCCTCTCCTCTGGTTACAGGGACTCCTCCCTCTCCACTGGTTACAGGGATTCCTGCGTCTCCTCTGGTTTACAGGGACTCCTCCCTCTCCTCTGGTTACAGGGATTCCTGCGTCTCCTCTGGTTACAGGGACTCCTCCCTCTCCTCTGGTTACAGGGATTGCTGCGTCTCCTCTGGTTTACAGGGACTCCTCCCTCTCCTCTGGTTACAGGGATTCCTGCGTCTCCTCTGGTTTACAGGGACTCCCTCTCCTCTGGTTACAGGGATTCCTGCGTCTCCTCTGGTTACAGGGACTCCTCCCTCTCCTCTGGTTACAGGGATTCCTGCGTCTCCTCTGGTTTACAGGGACTCCTCCCTCTCCTCTGGTTACAGGGATTCCTGCGTCTCCTCTGGTTTACAGGGACTCCTCCCTCTCCTCTGGTTACAGGGATTCCTGCGTCTCCTCTGGTTTACAGGGATTCCTGCGTCTCCTCTGGTTACAGGGACTCCTCCCTCTCCTCTGGTTACAGGGATTCCTGCGTCTCCTCTGGTTACAGGGACTCTTCCCTCTCCTCTGGTTACAGGGATTCCTGCGTCTCCTCTGGTTACAGGGATTCCTGCGTCTCCTCTGGTTACAGGGATTCCTGCGTCTCCTCTGGTTTACAGGGACTCCTCCCTCTCCTCTGGTTACAGGGATTCCTGCTTCTCCTCTGGTTTACAGGGACTCCTCCCTCTCCTCTGGTTACAGGGATTCCTGCGTCTCCTCTGGTTTACAGGGACTCCTCCCTCTCCTCTGGTTACAGGGATTCCTGCGTCTCCTCTGGTTACAGGGACTCCTCCCTCTCCTCTGGTTACAGGGATTCCTGCGTCTCCTCTGGTTTACAGGGACTCCTCCCTCTCCTCTGGTTATAGGGATTCCTGCGTCTCCTCTGGTTTACAGGGACTCCTCCCTCTCCTCTGGTTACAGGGATTCCTGCGTCTCCTCTGGTTACAGGGACTCCTCCCTCTCCTCTGGTTACAGGGATTCCTGCGTCTCCTCTGGTTTACAGGGACTCCTCCCTCTCCTCTGGTTACAGGGATTCCTGCGTCTCCTCTGGTTTACAGGGACTCCTCCCTCTCCTCTGGTTACAGGGATTCCTGCGTCTCCTCTGGTTTACAGGGACTCCTCCCTCTCCTCTGGTTACAGGGATTCCTGCGTCTCCTCTGGTTTACAGGGACTCCTCCCTCTCCTCTGGTTACAGGGATTCCTGCGTCTCCTCTGGTTTACAGGGACTCCTCCCTCTCCTCTGGTTACAGGGATTCCTGCGTCACCTCTGGTTTACAGGGCCTCCTCCCTCTCCTCTGGTTACAGGGATTCCTGCGTCTCCTCTGGTTACAGGGACTCCTCCCTCTCCTCTGGTTACAGGGATTCCTGCGTCTCCTCTGGTTTACAGGGACTCCTCCCTCTCCTCTGGTTACAGGGATTCCTGCGTCTCCTCTGGTTACAGGGATTCCTGCGTCTCCTCTGGTTACAGGGATTCCTGCGTCTCCTCTGGTTTACAGGGACTCCTCCCTCTCCTCTGGTTACAGGGATTCCTGCGTCTCCTCTGGTTTACAGGGACTCTACCCTCTCCTCTGGTTACAGGGATTCCTGCGTCTCCTCTGGTTTACAGGGACTCCTCCCTCTCCTCTGGTTACAGGGATTCCTGCGTCTCCTCTGGTTTACAGGGACTCCTCCCTCTCCTCTGGTTACAGGGATTCCTGCGTCTCCTCTGGTTACAGGGACTCCTCCCTCTCCTCTGGTTACAAGGATTCCTGCGTCTCCTCTGGTTTACAGGGACTCCTCCCTCTCCTCTGGTTACAGGGATTCCTGCGTCTCCTCTGGTTTACAGGGACTCCTCCCTCTCCTCTGGTTACAGGGATTCCTGCGTCTCCTCTGGTTACAGGGACTCCTCCCTCTCCTCTGGTTACAGGGATTCCTGCGTCTCCTCTGGTTTACAGGGACTCCTCCCTCTCCTCTGGTTACAGGGATTCCTGCGTCTCCTCTGGTTTACAGGGACTCCTCCCTCTCCTCTGGTTACAGGGATTCCTGCGTCTCCTCTGGTTACAGGGATTCCTGCGTCTCCACTGGTTACAGGGATTCCTGCGTCTCCTCTGGTTTACAGGGACTCCTCCCTCTTCTCTGGTTACAGGGATTCCTGCGTCTCCTCTGGTTACAGGGATTCCTGCATCTCCTCTGGTTACAGGGATTCCTGCGTCTCCTCTGGTTTACAGGGACTCCTCCCTCTCCTCTGGTTACAGGGATTCCTGCGTCTCCTCTGGTTTACAGGGACTCCTCCCTCTCCTCTGGTTACAGGGATTCCTGCGTCTCCTCTGGTTTACAGGGACTCCTCCCTCTCCTCTGGTTACAGGGATTCCTGCGTCTCCTCTGGTTATAGGGACTCCTCCCTCTCCTCTGATTACAGGGATTCCTGCGTCTCCTCTGGTTACAGGGACTCCTCCCTCTCCTCTGGTTACAGGGATTCCTGCGTCTCCTCTGGTTTACAGGGACTCCTCCCTCTCCTCTGGATACAGGGATTCCTGCGTCTCCTCTGGTTTACAGGGACTCCTCCCTCTCCTCTGGTTACAGGGATTCCTGCGTCTCCTCTGGTTTACAGGGACTCCTCCCTCTCCTCTGGTTACAGGGATTCCTGCGTCTCCTCTGGTTACAGGGATTCCTGCGTCTCCTCTGGTTACAGGGATTCCTGCGTCTCCTCTGGTTACAGGGACTCCTCCCTCTCCTCTGGTTACAGGGATTCCTGCGTCTCCTCTGGTTTACAGGGACTCCTCCCTCTCCTCTGGTTACAGGGATTCCTGCGTCTCCTCTGGTTTACAGGGACTCCTCCCTCTCCTCTGGTTACAGGGATTCCTGCGTCTCCTCTGGTTACAGGGACTCCTCCCTCTCCTCTGGTTACAGGGATTCCTGCGTCTCCTCTGGTTTACAGGGACTCCTCCCTCTCCTCTGGTTACAGGGATTCCTGCATCTCCTCTGGTTTACAGGGACTCCTCCCTCTCCTCTGGTTACAGGGATTCCTGCATCTCCTCTGGTTACAGGGACTCCTCCCTCTCCTCTGGTTACAGGGATTCCTGCGTCTCCTCTGGTTTACAGGGACTCCTCCCTCTCCTCTGGTTACAGGGATTCCTGCGTCTCCTCTGGTTACAGGGATTCCTGCGTCTCCTCTGGTTACAGGGATTCCTGCGTCTCCTCTGGTTTACAGGGACTCCTCCCTCTCCTCTGGTTACAGGGATTCCTGCGTCTCCTCTGGTTACAGGGATTCCTGCGTCTCCTCTGGTTACAGGGATTCCTGCGTCTCCTCTGGTTTACAGGGACTCCTCCCTCTCCTCTGGTTACAGGGATTCCTGCGTCTCCTCTGGTTTACAGGGACTCCTCCCTCTCCTCTGGTTACAGGGATTCCTGCGTCTCCTCTGGTTTACAGGGACTCCTCCCTCTCCTCTGGTTACAGGGATTCCTGCGTCTCCTCTGGTTACAGGGACTCCTCCCTCTCCTCTGGTTACAGGGATTCCTGCGTCTCCTCTGGTTTACAGGGACTCCTCCCTCTCCTCTGGTTACAGGGATTCCTGCGTCTCCTCTGGTTTACAGGGACTCCTCCCTCTCCTCTGGTTACAGGGATTCCTGCGTCTCCTCTGGTTACAGGGATTCCTGCGTCTCCTCTGGTTACAGGGATTCCTGCGTCTCCTCTGGTGACAGGGACTCCTCCCTCTCCTCTGGTTACAGGGATTCCTGCGTCTCCTCTGGTTTACAGGGACTCCTTCCTCTCCTCTGGTTTACAGGGATTCCTGCGTCTCCTCTGGTTTACAGGGACTCCTCCCTCTCCTCTGGTTACAGGGATTCCTGCGTCTCCTCTGGTTACAGGGACTCCTCCCTCTCCTCTGGATACAGGGATTCCTGCGTCTCCTCTGGTTTACAGGGACTCCTCCCTCTCCTCTGGTTACATGGATTCCTGCGTCTCCTCTGGTTACAGGGATTCCTGCGTCTCCTCTGGTTTACTGGGACTCCTCCCTCTCCTCTGGTTACAGGGATTCCTGCGTCTCCTCTGGTTACAGGGATTCCTGCGTCTCCTCTGGTTACAGGGATTCCTGCGTCTCCTCTGGTTACAGGGATTCCTGCGTCTCCTCTGGTTTACAGGGACTCCTCCCTCTCCTCTGGTTACAGGGATTCCTGCGTCTCCTCTGGTTTACAGGGACTCCTCCCTCTCCTCTGGTTACTGAGATTCCTGCGTCTCCTCTGGTTTACAGGGACTCCTCCCTTTCCTCTGGTTACAGGGACTCCTCCCTCTCCTCTGGTTACAGGGACTCCTCCCTCTCCTCTGGTTACAGGGATTCCTGCGTCTCCTCTGGTTACAGGGACTCCTCCCTCTCCTCTGGTTACAGGGATTCCTGCGTCTCCTCTGGTTTACAGGGACTCCTCCCTCTCCTCTTGTTACAGGGATTCCTGCGTCTCCTCTGGTTTACAGGGACTCCTCCCTCTCCTCTGGTTACAGGGATTCCTGCGTCTCCTCTGGTTTACAGGGACTCCTCCCTCTCCTCTGGTTACAGGGATTCCTGCGTCTCCTCTGGTTACAGGGATTCCTGCGTCTCCTCTGGTTACAGGGACTCCTCCCTCTCCTCTGGCTACAGGGATTCCTGCGTCTCCTCTGGTTTACAGGGACTCCTCCCTCTCCTCTGGTTACAGGGATTCCTGCGTCTCCTCTGGTTTACAGGGACTCCTCCCTCTCCTCTGATTACAGGGATTCCTGCGTCTCCTCTTGTTACAGGGACTCCTCCCTCTCCTCTGGTTACAGGGATTCCTGCGTCTCCTCTGGTTTACAGGGACTCCTCCCTCTCCTCTGGTTACAGGGATTCCTGCGTCTCCTCTGGTTTACAGGGACTCCTCCCTCTCCTCTGGTTACAGGGATTCCTGCGTCTCCTCTGGTTACAGGGACTCCTCCCTCTCCTCTGGTTACAGGGATTCCTGCGTCTCCTCTGGTTTACAGGGACTCCTCCCTCTCCTCTGGTTACAGGGATTCCTGCGTCTCCTCTGGTTTACAGGGACTCCTCCCTCTCCTCTGGTTACAGGGATTCCTGCGTCTCCTCTGGTTTACAGGGACTCCTCCCTCTCCTCTGGTTACAGGGATTCCTGTGTCTCCTCTGGTTACAGGGACTCCTCCCTCTCCTCTGGTTACAGGGATTCCTGCGTCTCCTCTGGTTTACAGGGACTCCTCCCTCTCCTCTGGTTACAGGGATTCCTGCGTCTCCTCTGGTTACAGGGATTCCTGCGTCTCCTCTGGTTACAGGGATTCCTGCGTCTCCTCTGGTTTACAGGGACTCCTCCCTCTCCTCTGGTTACAGGGATTCCTGCGTCTCCTCTGGTTACAGGGATTCCTGCGTCTCCTCTGGTTACAGGGATTCCTGCGTCTCCTCTGGTTACAGGGATTCCTGCGTCTCCTCTGGTTTACAGGGACTCCTCCCTCTCCTCTGGTTACAGGGATTCCTGCGTCTCCTCTGGTTTACAGGGACTCCTCCCTCTCCTCTGGTTACAGGGATTCCTGCGTCTCCTCTGGTTTACAGGGACTCCTCCCTCTCCTCTGGTTACAGGGATTCCTGCGTCTCCTCTGGTTACAGGGATTCCTGCGTCTCCTCTGGTTACAGGGATTCCTGCGTCTCCTCTGGTGACAGGGACTCCTCCCTCTCCTCTGGTTACAGGGATTCCTGCGTCTCCTCTGGTTTACAGGGACTCCTCCCTCTCCTCTGGTTACAGGGATTCCTGCGTCTCCTCTGGTTTACAGGGACTCCTCCCTCTCCTCTGGTTACAGGGATTCCTGCGTCTCCTCTGGTTACAGGGACTCCTCCCTCTCCTCTGGTTACAGGGATTCCTGCGTCTCCTCTGGTTTACAGGGACTCCTCCCTCTCCTCTGGTTACAGGGATTCCTGCGTCTCCTCTGGTTACAGGGATTCCTGCGTCTCCTCTGGTTTACAGGGACTCCTCCCTCTCCTCTGGTTACAGGGATTCCTGCGTCTCCTCTGGTTACAGGGATTCCTGCGTCTCCTCTGGTTACAGGGATTCCTGCGTCTCCTCTGGTTTACAGGGACTCCTCCCTCTCCTCTGGTTACAGGGATTCCTGCGTCTCCTCTGGTTTACAGGGACTCCTCCCTCTCCTCTGGTTACAGGGATTCCTGCGTCTCCTCTGGTTTACAGGGACTCCTCCCTTTCCTCTGGTTACAGGGACTCCTCCCTCTCCTCTGGTTACAGGGACTCCTCCCTCTCCTCTGGTTACAGGGATTCCTGCGTCTCCTCTGGTTACAGGGACTCCTCCCTCTCCTCTGGTTACAGGGATTCCTGCGTCTCCTCTGGTTTACAGGGACTCCTCCCTCTCCTCTGGTTACAGGGATTCCTGCGTCTCCTCTGGTTTACAGGGACTCCTCCCTCTCCTCTGGTTACAGGGATTCCTGCGTCTCCTCTGGTTACAGGGATTCCTGCGTCTCCTCTGGTTACAGGGATTCCTGCGTCTCCTCTGGTTACAGGGACTCCTCCCTCTCCTCTGGCTACAGGGATTCCTGCGTCTCCTCTGGTTTACAGGGACTCCTCCCTCTCCTCTGGTTACAGGGATTCCTGCGTCTCCTCTGGTTTACAGGGACTCCTCCCTCTCCTCTGATTACAGGGATTCCTGCGTCTCCTCTGGTTACAGGGACTCCTCCCTCTCCTCTGGTTACAGGGATTCCTGCGTCTCCTCTGGTTTACAGGGACTCCTCCCTCTCCTCTGGTTACAGGGATTCCTGCGTCTCCTCTGGTTTACAGGGACTCCTCCCTCTCCTCTGGTTACAGGGATTCCTGCGTCTCCTCTGGTTACAGGGACTCCTCCCTCTCCTCTGGTTACAGGGATTCCTGCGTCTCCTCTGGTTTACAGGGACTCCTCCCTCTCCTCTGGTTACAGGGATTCCTGCGTCTCCTCTGGTTTACAGGGACTCCTCCCTCTCCTCTGGTTACAGGGATTCCTGCGTCTCCTCTGGTTTACAGGGACTCCTCCCTCTCCTCTGGTTACAGGGATTCCTGCGTCTCCTCTGGTTACAGGGACTCCTCCCTCTCCTCTGGTTACAGGGATTCCTGCGCCGGGAACAAATTCGAACGACCGCGCGGACGCAGTAACTCTGGCGCAGCATGTGCTCGTACGGTTTCACCAGGTGGACGCGGTTGTCGCATTCCAGTGTCCCCGCCTGATCTAACGAGCTGCGGCACTGTCTGTGCCCCGTGGCCTTTAACGAAGAGCTGTGTCCGACTCCCTCCACCCAGTCGTAGCTACCTTACGTAATCACACCTCACAGTGGACATTTAATTACCGCTTGGGTATTCTGCGTGTTTTATGATACTATTCTTCCTCCTTCTTCTTCTACACTACTGGCCATTAAAATTGTAATACCAAGAAGAAATGCAGATGATAAACGACTATTTATTGGACAAATATATTATACTAGAATTGACATGTGATTACATTTTCACGCAATTTGGGTGCACAGATCCTGAGAAATCAGTACCCAGAACAACCACCTCTGGCCGTAATAACAGTCTTGATACACCTGGGCATTGAGTCAAACAGAGCTTGGATGGCGTGTACAGGAACAGATGCCCATGCAGCTTCAACACCATACCACAGTTCATCAAGAGTAGTGATTGGCGTATTGTCCTTTTTCAGTTGGTGAGAGATCTGGAGAATGTGTTGGCCAGGGCAGCAGTCGAACATTTTCCGTATCCGGAAAGGCCCGTACAGGACCTGCAACATGTTTCAACCTGCTGAATTGTATGGTTTCGCAGGGATCGAATAAAGGGTAGAGCCACGGGTCGTAACACAGCTGAAATGTAACGGTCACCGTTCAAAGTGTCATCGATGCGAACAAGAGGTGACCCAGAAGTGTAACAAATGGCACCCCATACCATCACGCCGGGTGATACGGCAGTATGTCGATGACGAATACATGCTTCCAATGTGCGTTCACTGCGATGTCGCCAAACGTGGAAGCGATCATCATGATGCTATAAACAGAATCTTGATTCATTAAAAAAAAATGACGTTTTTCCATTCGTGAACCCAGGTTCGTCGTTGCGTCCACCATCGCAGGCGTTCCTGTGATGGAGCGTCAAGGGTAACCGCAGCCATGGTCTCCGAGCTGATAGTCCATGCTGCTGCAAACGTCGTCAAACTGTTCGTGCAGATGGCTGTTGTATTGCGAACGTTCCCATCTGTTGACTCAGGATCGAGACGTGGCTGCACGATCCGTTACAGCCATGCGGATAAGATGCCTGTCATCTCGACTGCTAGTGATACGAGGCCGTTTGGATCCAGCACGGCGTCCCGTACTGCCCTCCTGAACCCATCGATTCCACATTCTGCTAACAGTCATTGGATCGCGACTAACGCGATGTCGCGATACGATAAACCGCAATCGTGATAGTCTACAATCTGACCTTTATCAAAGTCGGAAACGTGATGGTACGCATTTCTTCTCCTTACACGAGTCATCACAACATCATCAGGCAACGCCGGTCAACTGCTGTATGTGTATGAGAAATTGGTTGGAAACTTACCTCATGTCAGCACGATGTTGGTGTCGCCACCGGCACCAACCTTGTCTGAACGCTTTGAAAGTCTAATCGTTTGCACATCGCAGCGTCTTCTTGCTGTCGGTTTAATTTCGCGTCTGTATGACGGCACCTTCGTGGTGTAGCAATTTTAATGGCCATGAGTGTAGTTGGGAGTATACTGAAGTGCGCTCTTCTCTTGTCCAACATATTAGTCTAGGGTCTTTTACTTATGTCAATTTTGAAATCCTTATACGAGGTTCGGTACTTAAATAGCGGCAACTATTTATTCACAACCGATACAAAAGCGTTACACGTATGCACCTGTTACTGTCCATCAAAGTAATCACCAGCGTTGTGTAGAACCCGTAGCCATCGATGTGACAGGCGTAGTACACCGTTAGCAGCGCCTCTTCTGTTGATGGGTCGAATGGAGCGGTCTATTGCCTGTTGAATCTCTGGAACCTGAAACGAATGTCACGAAGTGGGTCCTTCATGGCTTCGATCAGCGTCCACTAACGCGGCAGCAGTATACCCTTCTCCTTGAGAGACGCTAGGATGACCTGCCCGATGCATGTGTGCCACTGTTCCGTACGGCCCTGCCAGTTCCCCGCATGCCTCTTCAAGACCTTGAGGACACTGGTGTGCTGTACGACGTCTGGCACGTTAGTCTTGATGCAACTCCATTGTTCCTGTTTCTAAAAAAAAAGTGAAACCGTTATGTCACAATTATTGATTGTTCTTTTCGGACACGTCCGAGAGAACAGGCACCATTTGTTGACAATAACGGCCGTAAATTTCCGAAATCGAAATATTTAAACATTTCGACAGTGTAGGGGTACTGAAATAAGTTCAAGTTGAAAATCCGTGCTGGACCGGGACTCGAACTCGGATTTCCCTCTTTGAGCCAGCGGTCGACTTAACCAATTAGATTATCCGGGCGTGCTTTCCTTCCAACTCAGATTCTCAAATTCTAATCCACTGCCCATTGATTCCTTTTGATCGCAGCCTATACTGGGTTCACCCAAGGGATTGTGCGTATGAATGCGTCCGCATTGAAATGTTCATTGCCAGTTGTGGGGATAGTTACATTATTATTGATATGGTGTCTGTTCTTTCGGACATGCCCACAACAGGCAATGAGCATTTCAATGCGGACGCATTCATACGCACGATCGCTTGAGGGAATCCAGTTAGGCTGCGAGCAAGAGGGATCAATGGGCAGTGGGCCAGAAGTTGAGAATCTGAGTTGGGAGGGAAGCGTGTCTGTATAGCCTAATTGGTTAAGGCGACCGCTCCAGTAAAAAGGTACATGCACTTTTAGTAGTGGTGGTATTTCGGAGAGACAGCACGACGTTAACGCTATGCTGAAAACAGTAACTTTGAACTGACGTAGCACCTCAGGAATCGAAGATATATCACTTTTCTTTGAGAGTAATATGCACCAAAGCCTCTACTACAAGATTCTATGGTAGCCAGCCTATTTGCTGACAGTCGCATTTTTCGATTTTTGGCCACCTTTTTTCCGATCCAGACCACTGTGCGCTGGCCCAAAGCGGGAAACCCGAGTTCGAGTCCCGGTCCAGAACGAATTTCCAACTTTCGTTGAACTTATTTCAACCACCCTGAGACGGTCGAAAATGTTTAAGTATTTCGATTTCGTAACCGTTACGTTAGACTGCTCGTTCTAAAATGTGTTTCCCTCAATTGTGAGCACGCCGGTGACGTGGTACGGGCGAGTCAATTAGCTCGGATGTAAGGTAGGTATGTCAATAACGTTTGTTATCAGCGATAATAGTAGATTTCATAGTATAGTGTCTCGACAGCAGTGTTGCCACGATTTAAGTTCCAACGCTCGTTGTTGCATGCCTATGTGGCTACTTGGCGGAATCAGTAATTAGGTAATATCATGATGCTGCAGGAAACTTACACACTGAAGAAGAAAAAAAGATGTGAGGTAGCGATATGCAGAGACACGGTTGCCGGTAGTATCCCGATCACAATGTGTACGTGGTACAGTCAGTACGTTCTGAGACTTGACACCTGGAGGATAGGCACCCCCGTTGGGGTGATGCTGTGAAATTGGGGCAACTTGTGCAACATACAGAGCTGTGTCGGTGCCTGTTCTCCATGTTTCAAGACTCAGAACTTATTGACTGTACTACTAATAAGGTCGAAGCATTGGCAGAGCTGTCGTTTGTATTCATGTAATTCACGTGGAAACTACCATCTGTTTCCATGTCATAGTAGTAACGATTAGTAACAGAGATCCCAGCTCCGACACGGGATTTGTGAGATATGCACATCACTGGTTCGTGTCACGTCTCTCCTAGTTTAGCAATTTTCGAAACAAAATCTGCAGTGTGTTACCCTTCTAGAGGCAATATTAACCAAGCGCCATCTCTGTATTCCATATTTTCTGTTTAGTAAAAGTAAGGCAAGCGCCATCTGTTTTGTAACAGTGATATGTTTTGTAACATTGGATCTTCTAAAATGCAGAAACGGATTGTGAAAAAAGAAGATCATATCAAGTTCTCCATAATTATATATCATAATAATGAAATCTATGTCACCGTGGTCTTAAAGAGGAGAACGTCTGAGACAAATTTTTATCATCTCTTTCAACCAGTGCTGTCTCAAAGAGAGGCATAAACTTGAAGATTTGAAATCTTCCTGATATGCATTGATGCTCAGATTTTTGTCGATCTCTTATTGCAGACGATCAAGTCGACAATGACATCGAAGAATTTAACAGTGTGATCTGTTTTGAAGAAGACACACAATAATGACAGAAACGTTGCGTAATGCACAAAATGCGTGTTTCATATTGACTCTTAATGAATTGCATTTGCTATAGTTTTAAATAAATAAATTCTGCTGAAAAGCGTATTACGTTATATATGTACTTGTTATAACCGTACTAACAATCACAAAATATCCTCCAACATTTGGTGATTTATTACTGATGAACCAAAGATATTAGTTTCCTAACGAAGCAATAATAATCCAAATGACATTAGTATCACAAAACTGCAAAAATATGTAATATTTTTGAACATTAACATATTTATAATACACTGAACTTAAAAGCTTAAAATTTCACGAATTTTGGAAATGATAGATTTTAAACAGATTTTACAATGAGAAGGTTTATATAGGGATCAGAATCTCAGTTTGTGATTTTGGCGATTAGATCATTGTTGCTAATAGTTATTCAACTTGTGCCTCGAAATATTGAGGCACGACATGCACCAATTGTCAAGTACGTAAACTTTAGTCCTGTATCCCAGTATCAAGTAGCGACACAAGGAAGCACACATTGAAATGCAACGCACGGATTAGAATAAATTAGCCAATATGCAATTTACGGGATAATATACCTTAAAAACTGATCTGTCATTATGCAACGTCATCAGTCAGATATACGTAGCATACGCGCTTCGATACAGGATTCTTTGGTTATCGTGAAAGCATGACAAAGATGATCGATAAACTCCAGTGGAAGACTCTGCAGGAAAGACGCCCTGTCGCTCGGTACAGGCTTTTGTCGAAGTTTCGAGAACATACCTTTACCGAGGAGTCTAGCAGTATATTGCTCCCTCCTACTTATATCTCGCCAAGAGATCAAGAGGATGAAATCAGAGAGATTAGAGCCCACACTGAGGCATACCGACAATCTTTCTTTCCACGAACAATACGAGACTGAAATAGGAGGGAGAACCGATAGTGGTACTCAAGGTACCCTCCGCCACGCACCGTAAGGTGGCTTGCGAGGTATGGATGTAGATATTTAAGTAGAGAAAAATAGCGATTTTCCTAACTAAATCACAAAGTGAGTCGTCTGTTTTTCAGCCGCCACATTACGTGGGCTCGAAAATCCGCTTCAGGGTGTAACATGTAAATACGACAGCGAAAATAAGTTTACGGAATTCGGGTTTCGTCTTCTGTAAGATATGTTGCAAGTAAACGTAGTGAATGCGTGCTATAGACGTTACTGGCAGATGCGTCACGTGTTACAGGGCGTCTGTTGAACACAAATCAGCTCAGCACCAGTGCTTTTGGAGTGGGATATTAGCACTGGTCTACAAATGAACAACAATGAAACCGAGAGAAAATATCGTGGCCTTCTGTTGCACGGTTTAAGCCTAGAGCGGGGTTGACAGCCATTTCGGCTACCTACGTTTGAATTTTGCGACATTTTAAGAAGCTAATACGACTGTCGCCATTTGGGCGATATTTCTCCCGAAAACCTGCGACTTTGGGCGACCTTTTTTGTGCTTTACGTCGCTTTCGAACTGCTTTGGTTATGTAACTTAAACTAGCTTAATGTAAGGACGAACACAACATCCATGCCCGAAGGGGGATTCGAACCCCCGGCGGGAGCGGCTTCGCGCACTGTGGCATGACGCCTTAGTACGCTCGGCCACACCCGGCCAGCGTAATTTTATTTTATTTTATTTATTTATTTTTTATTTGAGCTTTGCATCTAAATCATTCAAATTTCGATTTAACACTCATGAAGTTGCCTGTTCAGACAGAACAAATATTACTTTCTCTCGTTTATTAATCTGTATATTGTACTCAACCAGCTCCTTGACATGAAGTAATTATTTCAAGTATCTCAGTTTGTGGAAATCATTCATACCGGTAGTCAGAATATTAAGTCTTTAAGGGAATGCTGCATGTTTTAATAGCTGAAGTCGATAATGTAAACTGAAGGCGATTACCTTTAATTATACACAGAAAGGGAAACCGTTTGGGAAACAATCAAAACATACTTCCATTTTATAAATTACATTTGCATCCCCAGAATTTGAACAGTTCTAGATGAATTTAAATGTTAGTTAATCGAATCTTTCGTAAAACGTTGACAAAATTTGCTTTTACGTGCAGTTTATCACTTTTATAATAGCAACCCATTTCAATATTTCGTAATGAAATAAATCGCAATTTGCGATCACTTATGGCTTCACTGTACTAGGTTTAGATGTACAGTGAAGCCATAAATGATCACAAATTGCGATTTATTTCATTAAAAATGAACGCTGTAACGTTGTCAAAAATAAATAATTGTATACAAGCCGAGGCTGGGCTCCGACGACAATTAATTGTGTCTCGATACCTCACGGTCTGTTCTCCTGACGCGGGAATACAGTATTGTGGCTGCGAGCATTACAGAACAAATAGGCTATGGTAATAGGAAAGAGACAGCGTGGCGAATGGAGATGTGGGCGGGAGACGTGCAGGGAAGAGTCCTCTGCAGTCGCGTTGGTTGCCGGTCGCGGTGGCCGAGTGGACTGAGGCGCTCCAGTCACGGTCTGCACGGCCACTACGGTCGGGGGTTCGAATCCCCCCTCGGGCATGGATATTTGTGCCGTCCTTAGTGTAAGGTAGCTCATAAGTAGTTTGTAAGTTTAGGGACTGATGACCCCGTAGTTAAGTCCCATAAGCTTAACAAACATTTGACCATTTTCTCGTTGGTCACTGTGTCCTCGGTGGCGAAGTGGTCAACGCGTCTGCCTAGTAAGCAGGAGATCCCGGGTTCGAATCCCGGCTGGGCACGAATTTTCATTCGCCGCGCATTGGTATTACATCTAAACATAGTACAGTGAAGCCATAAGTGATCGCAAATTGCGATTTACTTCATTAAAAATGAACGCTGTAACGTCGTCAAAAATATATAATTCAATATTTGGTATTGCGAGTTTCACTAACAGTCAACATGTGAGTAGTGTAATTCAGCTTTAAGAAAGAGCGCCGCTCCTGGCATTTACGGGCAAAATCTCGCAATATCTCGTCGGCTTTAAAGTCCAGTGTTGCAAAACATAGGATCATTTGGCTCATTTAAAAAAAAAATTAGGTATAGATTTCTGATCCCTGTGCAAGACCTAGGGTTTTATTTTATTTTTACGAGAAAGAAATCTGTCACTGTCTGAAGAGGGTGCGTGACAGGGAAAATACTGAAGTTGCCTAGCACTCCTCGTGCCATGGAACTGCTGCTGCCTAAGTTACAAAATATTTATTTTTTTCTTTTCTTTTTATGAAACCATTTATATTTTGAGGGAAACTTAACTTCACTCTGTAGCGACATCGGGCTACACCATCGCACCCCAACTGGCGGCATTGGGCTACGGAAGTACGCCGAAGTGGCGACTTCACCTGCAACATTCTTTGTGGGTTGATAAGCTTTGTAGCTACCCATAGTTCAGGTATTGATATCCAATATAACGTGGCAGAGTTGCTACATATATTGAGATATCGATAACAAAACTCATTAGTTGCAACAAGGTCACGCCTACAACAAGTTGCACATCCGAGAGGATTTTTCTTTAACCACGTGTTATCCTAATGAACAAGGGCATCGGTGGTAACATTCAGTGCGGTGAACATCGGTTGCATTGCGAAACAAAACAGTGATAAGGTTACCAGGAGTCAGAAAAGCAATATTAGCGAACCAAATTACCGCTACAAAAAATTTAATTTACGGTCGTCAGTCCTTTACGGACAACAATTACTAAGTATCTCAATGAGTCGATAATTACTGAATAAAACTAAAACATTTCCTAAAAATTTAGAGAACATTAACAAACGTAATTTAAATGCAACACTTAGGTAGTGTGGTCGCTTTCTAAGGTAGCAGACAGCCTCACCATAATCTATACTTGTAAGTAAGCATTGTATGGAAATGGAAAAATTCAATTAAACTGTTTGCTAAAACCAATGTGCTGCATGGAAAAATCTACTATTCTTTAGTTAATTATTAAACTTCATACACTAACCTAGCCAACTTTCAGTTCAGGCCTACTTCACAATATTCGATAACCACTTTAAGAAAAAATGCTATTCTCTGTTACCATAGTGTAAGCACTTCAAAATAGCAATCTCTTAGTAAAGCACTGTTCAAGAATTATTTATAACACTAGCAAGCTTACATTTTCATTAACTGCTGAATGTAAAATTGTTGCGTAATAGATTACTTTCCTCTAAGTATTCTGCACTGAATTTACGTAACACCAAAGTTTATATCACTGCTCAACATATATTTTTAATAGTCAGATTTAAATTGACCACTTCACAAAACCTCATTATTGAACTAACTGAAACTGCATTTGCTCAGTCGAGATAAGATTTATTCTACTGCTCACTTTCAATGCAAACTCCACTATAGATTTAAGCAAAGCAAATGTTTCCAGAATGAAACTTCACTCTGCAGCGGAGTGTGCGCTGATATGAAATTTCCTGGCAGATTAAAATTGTGTGCCGGAACCGGGAGTCGAATCGGGTACCTTTGCCTTTCGCGGGCAAGCGCACTACGGACTGTGCTATCCCGACACGACTCACGATGCCGCCTCACAACTTTACTTCCGCCAGTACCTCGCCTCCTACTTTCCAAACTTCACAGAAGCTCTCCTGCGAACAAGCAAGACTAGCACTCCTGGAAGAAAGGGTATGGGGGAGACATGGCTTAGCCACAGCCTAAGGGATGTTTCCAGTTTGGAAAGTAGGAGGCGAGGTACTGGCGAAAGTAAAGTTGCGAGGCGGCATCGTGAGTCGTGTCGGGATAGCACAGTCGGTAGTGCGCTTGCCCGCGAAAGGCAAAGATCCCAGGTTCGAGTCCCGGTTCCGGCACACAATTTTAATCTGCCAGGAAGTTTCAAAGCAAATGTTATTTGAATCGTTTATAGTTATTTCAGTGGGTCTCTCGGAATAATCACTGTACCATAGGATAGGACTCTACTTGGATAAACGACATAGGACAATAATGGGTTAAAAGTCATCCCCGTTAACAGAAATAATTATTCATAGTTCTGAACAAAAATGAGGTTCGGACTGTTATACATAATAAAAAACCTTCCTACTTAACTGTGGAAGTTTGGCGCTGCAGTGTGGCTCCATGTGGTGCAATATGTTGCTTTACTGGCTCTTGAAGTATGTGGCCAAAAACCAATCTTCTTAGCAGCGGAATAGTAAGCCACCAATTGCTGCCAGTACTTACAACAGCAACAATATTTCATCCGAGGCCATATACGATGTTCTTATAGGAAAAGGCCTCCAGAACATAGCCACCAAGAAACAAAGGCACCTCAGTACATTCCACTGTGCCTACACCACTGCAACTACACGCTATCACGTCTCAGACCGTAATCCCTTGCCACACACTATCCACTGCGCCAGCCAACAACTTCCCGCGTTTTCCCACCTTTTCGCTCCCACACAGTCAGTATCCGTTACGGCGGGGATGCTCCCCGTCTTTTCTACTCCAGCACAATTTACAAAAGCCCTCAGTCAGAACCTCTACAAGATTTTCAGCTTACACAAATCCCCTCAGGGGCTCAGCATTAATTTGCTGAGTACGGGCTTGGCGAACCCGGGGTCCTGAGCTGTGGGCTGTGTCGCGCCAACAGTCCGCTACACCGTAAGCTCTGTGCGTGCTTCAACGACCATCGTTCGGCGCGACGGTGGAACGTTGTACGTTTCAGAGCCCGGGGATCTTGGCTTAATCGCCCGTGTCGTGAGGACGGTACAAACCTCTATAAAAAACCCTCAATCTCAAGGTGTGCTACGTGCCGAGGAGATGCATGGCTGTTGAGGTTGAACAGCCGCTAGCGAGCAACCTCTGAGGAACCTGCCGCACCTCAGTTGTACAAGGCTTACCCAGGCAAGCGGGGCTCTGCCTGGGTGGACCTTATTTCCCTAGCTGCTCGTGGGACGACAATGAAACGAGCCATAAACAGCGTAGGCGGGCGCAAAACCGCCGTCTCTAAGAGAGGAAGAAATGAATTTAATGGTGCGCAGTATGACCCCCGATCGTTCCCTTCCCTGGCCACACCTTGGGAAGAACGTCAGGCCCTTAACAGATCTGAGCCTTACTCACCCCAGTACTTAGTCTGTACTCGGGCTGATGGGGAATCCTTTACTAATACTAAGCCGCAATTTTTTGTTGAAACCATCGAAAATAGATTTGGCGAAGTCGCATCATTTTCTAAAATGAGAAGCGGGTCTGTCTTAATACAAACGGCATCCCCTGCACAGTCAAAGGCTTTACTCGCCTGTGACATGCTAGGAGACGTCGCCGTAAGTTTCACGCCGCATAAGACGCTCAACATGATCCAGGGCTTGATATTCCACCGTGATCTTCTGTCACAGACTGACGACGAATTGCGCATTGATTTAGAGCGGAGAGGAGTTCACTACGTCCGGCGCATCTACAGGGGACCGAAAGATCGCAGGGTTGCCACCGGTGCATTTATCTTGGCCTTCGAGGGCGATGTACTGCCTGAGAAGGTCAAGATAATGATATACCGGTGTGAAGTAAAACCGTACATCCCTCCCCCTATGCGATGCTTTCGGTGCTGGAAGTTCGGGCATATGTCCTCCCGATGCACTTCCAGCCCCGCCTGTAGGGACTGTGGGCGTCCATCACACCCGGACGCGCCATGTACACCTCCTCCTGTGTGTGTGAATTGTGGGCTGCAACACCCACCTTGCTCGCCGACCTGTAGTGTGCTACATAAAAAACGCAAGATCATGGAATTCAAAACCCTGGATAGATTACCGTACTCAGAGGCCAGACGAAAATATGAGCGTCTTCATCCCGTTCGGATGTCGTCATCCTTTGCTGCCATTGCGTCGTCTCCGACCGCTATGGGGACGTCAGCCTCCCATGTCACGCCACCTTCTGTGGCCCCTGTGGGCCGAAAACATCAAACTGCCCCCTTGACGGTTGGGGGCCCTTCCTCTGTTGCCCCCCACCACCTCCTGTGGGGGCAACTGCCCCACACCCGTTGGGGACTCCGGTCCCTAACACCCAGCCGGAGAAGCAGCAGCCTTCTCCGGCACCTCTCGCCAGGAAGGGGTCCCTGGGCTCCCTTCCTCCTATGGTTTCTCCCACTGATCATGTGGGTACCAGTGAGTGGCTGACACAGCCACTTACTCTGACTCGTGGTCGCAGGGCTTCAAGGTCCTCCTCAGTCCCTGAGGCTGAGGTCGAGGCCCCAAAGCCCTCCCAGCAAGAGAAACCTAAAAAGGAGCGAGAGAAGAAAAAGTCGAAGGCTGCTAAGCAAACGCCTTCCACGGTGGACACTGTGCCGCCGCCGCCGCCGCCACCACCACCACCACCACCACCACCACCACCACCACCTCACACATCTGAGGACGTGGTGGAACTCCTCGCCTCACCAGAGGACTTGGCTATCACCAAGACTTTGGAGGCGATGGATGTAGAGGCCCTGCCTCCACCGACGGCGACGACCGGTGCTTCTGTGGAACCAACAGCACCGTCGATACTGCCATGCCTCAGCAATCAAGAAGTAGCATGATCTTGCAATGGAACTGTGGCGGCTTTTTCCGCCACTTACCCGAGCTGCAGCAATTACTGTGCCGCTATCCTGCTTTCTGTGTAGCCCTACAGGAAACATGGTTTCCTGTCCAGCGGACCCCAGCCCTCCGTGGGTATCGGGGCTATTATAACAACCGCGCTGACTACAACAGGGTATCTGGAGGTGTCTGCATTTATGTCCTCGCCACTGTTCCTAGTGCTGCCGTGCCTCTTAACACGGCTCTCGAGGCAGTGGCTGTTAGACTCAGAACAATGCAGGACATAACTGTCTGCTCTCTATACCTCCCACCAGATGAGGTCATTTCCCTTGCTGACCTCACTGCCTTGGTCGCGCAGCTACCCCCACCATTTATCCTTTTGGGGGACTTCAACGCCCACCATCCTCTCTGGGGCGGTGTACAGCCCTCGGGACGTGGTAGAGACGTTGAAACGTTACTGACACAGCAGGACATATGCCTCTTAAACACCGGTGCACCCACACATTTTAGTATAGCACATGGCACATATTCTGCTATTGACCTATCTGTATGTAGCCCAGGCCTGCTCCCACATTTGAGTTGGAGGGTCCACGACGACCTTTGCGGGAGTGACCATTTCCCCATCCTTCTGTCAGTCCAGCACTTTGAACCTGCAGGCTACCCATCCAGATGGTGTCTACATCGAGCAGACTGGCAGCGTTACACCTCGGCTGCTGTGGCTTCTGTTCCATTACCAAATGATATTGATACGGCAGTCCAACAGGTCACAGCTATTATAGTCTCAGCTGCAGAGGAGACCGTTCCGATCACCACTGGTTCCCCTCGGCGCAAGGTCGTGCCCTGGTGGACGCCAGAGATTGCTGAGGCTATACGGGACCGTCGGCGAGCACTACAATGCCACCGGCGCCGCCCTACACTTGAGAATCTGATAGCTTTTAAAAGGCTCAGGGCCCGAGCCCGACGACTTATTAGGCAAAGTAAACAGGACTGTTGGGAGCGGTACGTCGCCTCTATAGGCTCTCGTGCCTCCCCTTCTTGCGTCTGGTCTCAGGTACGGCGCCTCTATGGATACCGCCCACCAGCGGGAATCCCATCTCTGACCGTCGATGGAACTCTCTGTACTGACCCGGCCGTAATTTCTGAGTGCATGGCAGAGCATTATGCAAGATGCTCCGCGACAGCAAATTTTAGTGCCTCCTTCCGCTCCCTTAAACAACGGGTGGAGCGAAATCCTCTATCTTTCCACACTCGCCGCCGGGAACTGTACAATGCTCCATTTACGGAATGGGAGTTTACCACTGCTCTTGCTGCATGTCCCGATACCTCTCCGGGACCAGACCGCATACATGGCCAGTTCATCCGTCACCTGTCAGCGGACTTCCATCAGAAATTGCTCGCCTTATTTAATAGGATCTGGACAGGGGGTGTTTTCCCGTCCCATTGGCGGGATAGTATTATTATCCCTGTTATGAAACCGGGAGCAGATCCGCTGGCAGTTGACAGTTACCGCCCCATCAGCTTGACTAATGTCCTGTGTAAGTTGCTTGAGCGAATGGTGAGTCGCCGTCTTATGTGGATCCTTGAAGATCGGAGTCTACTGGCCCCACAACAGGGGGGTTTCCGCCAGGGTCGCTCCACTATCGACAATTTAGTGTCATTGGAGTCGGCCATCCGTACAGCCTTCTCTAGACGTGAGCACTTAGTTGCCGTCTTTTTTGACCTCCGGCGGGCGTATGACACGACATGGCGCCACCATATTCTCGCTACACTGTATGATTGGGGCTTACGGGGTCCACTCCCAATTTTTATCAAGAATTTCCTCTCGCTACGCACTTTTAGGGTGAGAGTTGGTACCTCCTTCAGCTCACGCCGAGTGCTGGAGAACGGAGTCCCACAGGGCTCCGTTCTCAGTGTACCGCTCTTTTTAATAGCGATAAACGGTCTTGCTGCGGCAGTGGGGTCATCGGTTTGTTGTTCTTTATTCGCCGATGACTTCTGCTTATACTACAGCTCTCCTAGCATTGGTGTTGCTGAAAGGCGTCTTCAGGGAGCCATCCGAAGGGCACAGTCATGGGCTTTACTTTTTCAGCTTCTAAAACCCGGGTGATGCACTTTTGTCGTCATCGGGCTGTTCACCCTGACCCAGAACTGTACCTAGCTGCTGACCAGCTTCATGTTGCAGAAAGCCATCGGTTTCTCGGCTTGCTGTTTGACAACCGACTGACTTGGGGGCCACACCTTCGTCAGCTGAAGCAGAAGTGCTGGCGGCACCTAAATATATTGCGATGTCTCAGCCATACTGCCTGGGGAGCTCACCGTCGAACCCTCATGCACCTCTTTCAGGCGCTCATCCAATCACGCCTGGATTATGGGAGCCAAGTATATGGCTCTGCATCACCTTCAGCACTGAGGATCTTGGATCCCATTCTACATAGTGGTGTCCGTTTAGCAACAGGGGCATTCCGCACCAGCCCTGTGCCTAGCCTCCTTGCCGAAGCTGGCATCCCTCCCTTGAGGTACCGCCGGCAACAGTTGCTGGCCTCCTACATTGTCCATGTCCACGCTACGCCTCACCATCCAAATCGTAGGTTATTGTTTGCAAATTCCGACCTTCCCTCTCCGCAACGTCGACCCAGATCGGGTCTTCCAGTTGCGGTCCGTGTACATTCTCTTCTTTCTTCCCTAGAGTCTTTTCCTCTCCGTCCTGCATTCTCTTGCCTATCTAATATTCCTCCTTGGACCATCCCACGCCTCCAGCTTCACCTGCAACTGTCCGGCGGTCCAAAGGCGTCGATTTCACCACAATTACTTCGACACCAGTTCCTGGACATACTTAACACATTCCGTGATGCAGACGTCATATACACTGATGGCTCCCAGGTAGACGGCAGAGTGGGTTACGCCTATGTTCATGGCGACCACACCGAACAGCGCTCCCTGCCCTCTGGCTGTACTGTCTTTACGGCAGAGCTAATCGCAATAACCCGTGCACTCGACCATCTCAGAGCATGCCCCAGGAAGTCATATCTTATCTGTAGTGACTCCCTGAGTGCCTTGCACGCTCTAGACCACTGCTTCCCCAGGCACCACTTGGTGCGATCCATCCAAGTCACGGTGTTTAGTCTTGGCAAGTCAGGCCGTTCTGTGGCTTTCATATGGACCCCAGGCCACATCGGAATTCCAGGGAACGAACGCGCTGATCAGCTGGCCAAGCAGGCCATCACATGCCAGCGCCTGGATATCGTTACCCCAGAAGGCGATATCCGCTTGGGTCTCCACCGAAAGATCTTTGAGGCTTGGAATTCGGAATGGGCAACAATGAGTACGCCCAATAAGCTCCGTGGAATTAAGCCCACGACAGCAGCTTGGAAGACTTCCCTAAGGCCTTCTCGAAGGGACTCAGTCGTTCTCTGTCGCCTGCGTATCGGCCATACGTGGCTAACGCACGGCTACCTCTTACGCCGAGATGAACCGCCAGAATGTCATTGTGGAGCTGTATTGACTGTAGTCCACATCTTGTTGGACTGTCCAATTTTAGCCGCATTGCGGCAGTCTTTTAAGCTGCCTCCTGCACTCCCTTTGATTTTAGCTGACGACGCCTCTATGGCTGACTGTGTTTTAGGTTTTATTCGCGCAGCGGGCTTTTATCACAAGCTTTAGCGGTGGGTTCGTATGCATGATATTCAGGCATACACCGCTTATAGTTTTAATCTGTTGTCACTTATGTCTTGTCAGACCCTTTTCCGACTGGCATGTGCAGAATGGCTGGCTCATCCATTATTATCCTAGTGATCAGCCAGCCAACAACATCTGCTGTGATTTTTAGTTGATTATTTGTTCCACCACTACTGTGGTTCCCTTTTCCTTTTTATGTTGCAATTATGACCAACACTGTCTTCCTGTACGTCTTTTGTACTAGTTGCAGGGCGCTTATTTTAATCATACATGAAACCCTGTGATCTCTTAGCTGGGAACAGGGGACTGATGACCAAGCAGTTTAGTCCCCTTTAAACCCCCAACACCACCAATTGCTTACACAAATATTAACACAAATATATTGCATTAACAATATTACTTATATATTTCACAAACTACATTTTCCAATCTTCTTCAATATAAAATATATTTTCAAAGAATATAAGTTTGAAAGATAGGTTACTTATTGCATACACTGTATTTCCAGTAATAAAGCGAAGCATAATAAAATAAACAAATCAAAAATTTCATTATGGTGTCACACACCCAACAGTAATCTGGCAGCCTTGGCCTAGAGAGCTAGTTCAACGGCCGAGCGGCAGCGTAAATTCGTCGCAGGGCGGAGAGAAAGTTCGTCGTCTACAGCCAATGCCTCGGCTGTTGGAAACACTGCCTCAGTGACCGTAAAGGGCAGTGCGTCGGTGCCTCCCGAGTCCACGGCACGGAAGCTGAAGAATTCGCCTCGGGCCGCGGGGGCAGCGGCGGCTGACGTCGGACGGCGTTTATTGTCACCCAGGCTGGGCGAGGTCTCTTGATGCGGGAGAAAGCGTTACGACTTTGTCCTGCGGTGCACAGTGGGAGGAGCGCAACAGTAGCTGTTGTCTTTTATGCGTGGCAGCCGGGCTTTGTGGCAGACGGGGGCAGCGGCTTAACACGGGGGAACTAATTGGGAGAACACGGCGGCCGGATGGAGACGTCGTGTTAAAAGCTTTCTTAATTGCGCCCCTGGGTCCCTATTTGGCGGTGCCGGTGCCAGATATGGAGGCTGGACACGTGTGGACGTCGGCCCAGTAAATCAGGAGAAGCGCGCGCGGAGACTCACACCGTAGGAACGAGGCAGCGAGTGCGAGAATTTAGGACCACGCTTTTCGCTGAGGGGTGAATTTACTGTGCATCTACACATTTATTCTGCAAATCACATTTAAATGCCTAGCAGAAGGTTTATCGAATCGTTATCATAAGATACTTCTACCATTCAGGAAAAATGAACGCCTAAATCTTTTTCGTTTTCGACCTGATTTCTCTCATTTTACTACTAGCTGAACCCCCGCTGCTTCGCATGCGTAGGCTGGTTGGTCTGCACCAGTTGTTTCTTTTTAATCCTGACGAAGAATCCATATCTTGAGTTTCGTAGTTATATCTTGAAATTTGAGTTAACAGCACCACATTTTTGAAAATAAATTTTTACGTCTCGTATTTCACCCTCTTATTGGTGAATTTCCAAAAATACCGAAACACCTGTCTTTTAAATTTGAACCCCGAATCCAAATCCGAAAATTTGTAGTTCTAACTTCAAAATTGCCTAAAAAGCAACAGATTTTCGAAAGACACCCCCTCTGCAATTTAACCCCCTTGATGCGTAAATTTCCAAAAATACCGAAACATGTGTTTTTTAAATAATAGCGAACAATACAAATACCAGTTATTGCAGCTATAGCTTCAAAATTGTTTTGACAACAAACTGTTTTCGAAAAGAATTTTTGATCCCCTCTTTACCCCCTTAGTTTTCGAATTTCCTAAAATACCGAAACTCGTGTCTTTTTAATACTGATCAAGAGTCCATATCCTAAGTTTCGTAGTTATAGCTTCAAATTTGAGTTAACAGCAACATATTTTTGAAAATCAGTTTTTTGCGTCCTCTATTTCACCCCCTTATTGGTTGAATTTCAAAAAATGCCGAAACACTTTTCTTTTAAATTCGAACCCCGAATCCAAATTCGAAATTTTGTAGTTCTAACTTCAAAATTGCCTAAATAGCAACATATTTTCGAAAGCACCCCCTTTCCAATTTAACCCCGTTGATGGTTGAATTTCCAAAAATACCGAAACACGTATTTTTTAACGTCTAACCAACTATACAAATATCAAATTTTGCAGCTCTAGCTTCAAAATTGTATCAATATCGACGTGTTTTCAAAAATAATTTATGATCCTCTATTTAACGCTCTTACTTGTTGAATTTCCAAAATACTAAAAATCGTGGATTTTTAGTCCTAACCAAGATTTCATATCCGAAGTTTCGTAGTTGTAGCTTAAAATGTGAGTTAACAGCAACATATTTTTGAAAATCAATTTTTCGCGTCACCCATTTCCCCCTTATTCGTCGAATTTCAAAAAATGAAGAAATACGTGACTTTGAAATTCGAACCCTGAATTAAAATCCGATATTTTGTAGTTCAAAATTACCTAAATAGCTACGTATTTTCAAAAAACGTTTCATGCCTTATTTCATCCTGTGACAAAGCAAGATTGGCATCCCCCATCTTACTCTCTGTGTTTCGTACTATATAATTAAAACTAATTTTTTCCAGCCGTTAATATAGACCCTGTATAGTATAGCACACTTACTGAGTATCCTAAAATTGTAAATACTTGATTAAGCTCATATCATTTTTGTTTTATTATTCAGTACATTATTTATACTAATTGAAACATTTTTAGTGGTCAGTTAAATCAGAAACAATTTTAATTATGAAATATAGATAATTTGAAATATGCTCATAGCTCAACCATACAAATTTCGAGTGCGGAAATTGGCCTGTTTAAGTACGGCAACATACATCATTTGAAAGCTGCTTGCCTCCCCTTTCTAGTAAAGTATCTGGACTTTACTGAAACTTATTAATTCACGTAATATTTGTAATTAAAGTCTCAGACCCATGCCAACGTTCCCTATAAATTACGCCCAAACCACTGTTAGATCCTGCACTTTGACTTCATATTTTTGTTGCCCCGATTTTTCTGTTCCTTCCGATATGCACCATTCGTTGATTGATGCCTTAATTAAGAAGTTGAATTATTTTGGATAATTAAAAGTTTAATAGGGCTGCCGGTAACAAAAATCCTGGGAACCACAATGCGGAACAACAATTGGTTCCAGATACTTTATTAAATTCTTAAACATTAATAATTTTCATAAATCAGATGTCTTTACCAATAGATAGTCTAACATGTAAATATGTAATGAACCAAATTATAAACTATTTTATTAATACCAAAATTATAATTTATGCTTACGCGGGCCTATAAATAGCAGTTTCTGGCCCTATTTTAGTCAGTCGGCGGCAAAGTAATCAACGAGTATGAACTATGTGCCAAATTGCAATATGTGTATCTGTAAACTGAAAGAATATTCAGGAGTCATGATTATTTTGGACTGTGTTAATTATGTTTACGCTCTTTAAAGTGCAATGACACTAAAGGCTAATGACAACTATTCCGTGACTGTGCTTATACATCGACTCAGTGCCACACGTAATTTGATGACTAATATGAACAAAGTGTCACTGTATTTGGACATTGTGTGCATTCTGCTCATACCTACTGTGAACCCGAGCTGGCCAAAAATAACGTCAATAGTGTTCGTTAACGCAAATTTCAATAAAAGTACTTATAAAACAAACAAGTGTGTCGCCAACATCAATGAACCAAATACATACATCAGCAATTTTCAGACCAGACAACGCTACCGAGTGCAACGAGACTACAAAAGGTAAGGGCAGAATAGTTGCAACCCCCTTACGGACGGAATATCGAAAAATCGCTTCTTAAATGACGCCTACAGAGTAAGATCAACACCCTCCACAAATTTCAAGTTTCTATCTTCAGTGATTTGGGCTGGGCGACTATGAGTCAGTCAGTCAGTCAGTCAATCGGGACACTTCCTTTTATATATAGAGATGATAATCATTTCACCCTATGTACTGTACATACCTGGGTGCTAACAAATTATGTTCTTATTCGAAAGACAGAGTTGGTGAAAAAGATTTGCAAATAGATCTACTGTCACGAACAAAGCCTTTCTTTCAAAAAATTCCACCTTAACTCCATGACTCCGTGACACTCTATCCCTGCAAAACGAGTTGCCCTTCTCGGAATTTTCTCTACATCTTTTAGTGTTCGTATGGATGATTTCACACATTTCGTAATGTAGAGTCACATGTCAGTTTTCACACCATGCGTGTATCTTAAAAGTTACTTTGGATCTTCTGGTTCCTTTACTTAGCTATAAACAACTTAATCCGCGAACTGTCAAAGAAAACTGCCATATTGTCTCCTGAATCATTTATAAAAACAAGGAACACTTCCCTGAGAAACGCTAGATATGATTTCCGTCAACTACTACGTACTGTGTCCTTTCTCACAGGAAATCTGGTATCCAATAATCCAAATGCGGCGATATTTCACAATCACGCAATTTGATTAGAAGCCACTTGTGAGGTATAGTGGCAAGAAAACTTGATATATGGAATCGAACTGAGATCCCTTGCCGATAGCACACATCACTTCGCGCGAGTAGCTATGCACCACAAGAAAGATACTTTCTGATCCCGTCAACAGATAGTTCGAGGTAGTTCATAATGTCCGAAAAAAGGATATGTTTCGAAATCCTGCTGAAAACTGAACTGACGTCAGTGTTATAGGCCTGTAATTTGCCGGACCACTCCTAGATCCTTTCTTGAATGTTGGAGTGAAGTATGCTACTTTCCAGTCTTCGTTTAAGGATAATTTCGCTGCCAGAGCGGTTGTATATTATAGCTAGGTACGCAGCTATCCCATCAGGATACTCTGAAAGAAACCTAATTGGTATGCAATCGGGATAGGAAGACGTTTTTTTTTTTTTTTTTTTTTTTTTTTTTTTTACTAAGAGGATATCTACTTATGAATTATACATGCTGGCAGATACCCTTGATTCAAAATCTGGAGCATTTGCTTCCTCTTCTTTTGTGAACGAATTTCAGTTTGCTGTGTTTAGCGATTCTGCTTTAGCAGTACTGTCATCAGTATGATCACTAGCAACACAGAGGACTACATGACCCAGTAACAATAACAACCAGGGCCGGCGCAAGCCCAAGTGCCGTCCCGTGCGAGCTGCTAAATTGCCGCCCCCCCCCCCCCCGTTTTTTAACGTTTGTGAAAATTTATTTAAACCAATCTGTAGGAAAAGTCAGCAATCAATCGCAATTTTAGTTACGTCAGCACGACGGTATAGATGTAAACATAATTCAAAGCATTGAGAATAGCCACTCTGTTTCATAAATCTATGAAGATCTCGAAAATAAAAACAGTTGAAACGGCCAAAGAGTGGGGCAGAAGACAATGCAGAGAGGAAGAATAAGGAGATGGAGTAACATAACAATGCAATAATTACATACTCGGGAATCGACGGGTACTGATTCTAGTCGAAATATATTAACTTACTGCACTGCGGTTATTCATTTCAAAGAACTGACACTCGCTATCTGTCGTAATTTGCATGTGTCAGGAATAAGGGGTATGGAATAAGGGGTAACAAATTAGTCATCGCCGTATCACGTCACTTTTTTGCGCTTTATTTTCAATCTAGCTATTGGGGTGACGTGTGCTTATTTGCCGAGTTGCCAATTTTTTAAGTAACAGATCATAAAAAAAATCCTATTCTGCATTCTTGAAGGAGAAAAATTCTAACTTATGAGTAACGTGCATGCGCAATACTAATTGTAGGTTATATGAAAAACACTTACCTATTACTTCCCAAGTTGCAAAATATTCTGACGCACCAATTCTTCTGTTCTTGTGAAACGCAACGAAAGTGTTTCTGACCAGTCTTGACTCTCTCGGCCAACTGTCGAAACGATTTCTGCAGTTTTCGTTGTAGAGAACGCAACAATACCTATTGTCTGGAAAGGCGAAGTGGTGACGCGGCAGTGCCAGGAACTAGGTCACGTGACGAGGTACAGTGAGGCTACGGTTAAACTAGCGCCCAAGAAGAAGATGCAAGAAGCTTACAATTTGTATGTGACCGGTGATATAGATAAATTTATTATCAGGCAGTAATTTTTATAGCATTACGAACAATAGAAAGAAATACGAACTTTGCGAAAACTGCACAACTTTTGTGAAACAGAAATGAGCTTCAAAGCAAGCAAGGAAACCCTCAGAAGCAATGTTCTGTCTATGGATTTTCGTTTTACAAGGTGTCAAAATTAACGATTTTTTTCGCTTGGACGAGAAGGCATTGTTGCTAAAACACCATACTTTCTCAGGTTTTCATCAGAATCAAAGCGAAGTGTAGTTTACTTAGACGAAACATGGATTCACATGCATTATACAGTGAATAAATGTTGGCAAAGTGATAGTGTGTGAGTAGTATTGTCACACAAAAGTGATGGTCAGAGTTTGTGTTCATGCAGGCGGAGACAGGTGTTTGAGACTCAAAAACCAAAACGTCCGAATATCACTCAGAAACGGATAGCAAACATTTTCAAATATACGTAGAAACCCAACTTTTGCCAGGTTTACTATCAATGTCTTTATCCCTTGTAATTACAGCGTATTTACCCATTCGGAATACTACTAGCCATTGTAGGTGTTGAACATGATTGACTGTAGTAATGTTCAACAAATGTTTTTCCATAGCGCGGGAAGAATGAAACACACAACTGCCCTTGAAGGGCTTAGCAAAATTCCTTCAGGCTTAATATGTAACCGCAGTCTGGGGCATTGGTGTGTGTGTGTTTGTCCTTAGGTTAGTTTACCTATGTTTAAGTAGTTAGTAAGCTACGGACTGATGACCACGCAGTTTGGTCCGACAGATTTACAAACATTTGAACATTTTGTAACCGCAGTATCGAACATTGCATTCGAATTTCCAAATTGGATTTCGTCTCCTGCAAAATTAGTTGTGAGTAGCCGCGGTGGAGTAGCCGAGCGGTCTAAGGCGTCTCGCCTGAGGAGCGCGCGGTTGCTCGCCGTGGAGGTTCGAATCCTCACTGGGGCATGGGTGCGTGTGTTGTCCTTAGGTTAGTTTACCTAGGTTTAAATAGTTTGTAAAGTACGGACTGATGACCACGCAGTTTGGTCCGATAGATTTACAGACATTTGAACATTCAGTTGTGAGTAAACGCACGGCGCGTAACAGGCTGGCAGCGCTCCACTCTACTGGCGTGTGCGCCAGTCTGCTTCCCTTCCGGCGTAAACACGACGGCGCTGCCACAGTGGCGAGGAAGAAGTTAGCCCTCCTCCCTCTCCTTGTTCGACAGGGGCGGCCGGCATGTAGTAGAGACGCCATGCAACAGTTCCCGAAGCCGCTCCCTCCGCGGTTTGGTTTCGAATCCCCTCTTGGGAATAAATGTTGAGTTTTTACTACAGAAAGAAAGGGGGGGGGGGCGTCAGATTTGCCGTCCCCCGGAAAGTGCCGCCCCGTGCGGCCGCACGTTTCGCACGTGCCTTGCGCCGGCCCTGATAACAACTGTCACGCTTGCTTCCAGATCAGTACATCCGTTCCGTTTCTCAACTGTCAGTAGTATCTCTTTCTGATAAACAGTGCTATTATAAGGACCTTATACAGCGATGCTAAAAAGATTAACCAAACAATGACATACGATCGCCGCAACGCTATAAAATTAATTTACTGAAGTCTATTATTACTCAAATGACAAAGGAAGCTAGCAAGTCTAAGTAGATGGAACACAGCAATGACAAAACTATGGATTAAATGCACTGTAAATAGACGTAGAACTGTTTCGATTATATGGAAGTACCACGGAATGAGTAGGTTCTGGGTACTGAAGATGAACGTTTGCGACCTTCCTATCGTTGCTCAGCAATAAGAACTGGGCAATACATAACTCACAGTAGTAAAAGGTTTATGGCTCGTTGTCTCTGTTCATAGGGGTGAGTTACGTATTTCAGCTTCTATGCCCTAAACAGCTACGCAAACTGTTTAAATAAGATAAATAATTAATCTGTATTTTAGCCAGTCTATCAATCTGCATTCATTGTTTAGACGCCGTTGTTATGCTCTTTAAATCGAATTTTAAAATTTCTACCAGTCTGTCCCACATATTTCATTTCACAATCTAAACATTTTAACTTCATATACTCCCGCGTTCCCCGCCCAATCGTCTCCAAAGTAGGTTTTAGGACCAACAACAGATTAGAACGGAGGTTGAAACACAAGATTGATTCAGGAGACGATTGGGCGGGGGAAAGCGGGAGTTTATGAAGTTAAATGTTTAGATTGTGAAATGAAATACGTGGGACAGACTGGTAGGAATTTTAAAATTCGATTTAAAGAGCATAACAACGTTGAGAATGGCTCTTCGGTGGTGGCGAAGCATCTAAAAAATGACTGGCATTCGTTGGGCAACATTAATAACATTGTGAGGCCAATACATTATGAGGATAAGGTATGGTTGCTGTCTAACCTAGGGGAGGTTAAAAATTTTTGCGCGTTAAGGAAAGAACCGAATAGCATATTAAATGAACAGACGGAATTGTCTAAAAGGACATTTCTGGTCTCATTTTGGTAATGTCCTTCTCGATAAACAGTGAAACTTCCCCTCGCATTCGGTTCCTTGGGGTTGGGGTTGGCTGATTTAGTTTTTGGTATACGTTTTAAATTTGTGTTTTTAGACGGGTTTACTTTCGATAGTAGCAATACGATAGGTTTATTTTTGGTAGTGGGTAGCGTTTGGACTATCTCTGACATAGAGCAGATAGTTAGCAGTCCACAACTGTGCCGCTGACTAGAAACATGTTTTACGGCGAGGAATGTTTATCTGTTGTCATGGCGCATATGCCGCAAACATTTCAAAAATGTTCAAATGTTTGTTAAGCTTATGGTACTTAACTACGGGGTTATCAGTCCCTAAACTTACAAACTACTTAACAACTAGCTTATCCTAAGGACGGCACAAATATCCATGCCCGAGGGGGGGATTCGAACCCCCGACCCTAGTGGCCGTGCAGACCGTGACTGAAGCGCCTCAGTCCCCTCGGCCACCGCGGCCGGCCGCAAACATTTTACGACCGACGTTGCCTTAGGGCAGATATCTTTTAGAATTCAAGGTAAGCCTGTCTAGGATGAACACACTTGGTTATATTGACATGGATCGTATTTAAGGTTTTAGTGTTTTCGTTTTAATTTACGTTTTCCTTGGCTTTGTCCTTTTAGTACTTGAGAATGGGCTAATGTAGGCCCAAAACATGTCGTTCGGACATTTTTAAATGGTGACAAATGCAGCGGAAACTTTTGTGCGGCGTTATATATTTCAATTTATAAACAAAACATCATAGTTTTTGTGGATAAACAATGAAAATTTTTTCGTGTGTAAATTTATTTCGATTTTAACAAATTTTGACCCAATTCAGCCGACCTTGCCCTATTCTTCGAGGATGGTGACAACACCTGCACTTTAGATCCTTTCTATATAACGCGTCTGATTTTTGTGCAACATTGGAGCACGGAAGCAATTCACAACAGAGAAAATCTGAGTAGCCTAATATCAAACCTGGACATCTGTCCTAATGGTCGAAATTTAGTTAGCAGTCGATCACAGAGTGAAGTTCTTCCGCTCTTTTCATTGGTGAAGTCCGTTTTTTTCCAAAAATTGATGTAAAAGTGATAAATCATACGTTAAATTTGACTGTTCACATCAAAAGCGGACAACTACACAAGAGCTTGTTATCAAATTCTGACACTTGTTGAATGAAGCAGTCTGCACCAATGGGAACACAGTATATGATCACATGACCTCGAAAATCAGACATGGCGACAGTATGTGCCAGGTACTAAGACGTAGTAGCCCTTACTTCAGATTTTCCGTAATTTTTTATAGTATTATTACTAATGACCATCTTAAAGCGAGTGAAATGGAACATATCACCAGCGACCAGAAGGAAATGCTAGGAAACGCTTGAGACAACCTGAAAAGCGGAAAATAAACATTGAAAAGAAACAAAGGTAAGAGTAGCTTGTAAACTACGCTGTTCTGTTGTGAGGTGTGTTGTATGAAATTATCACTTGTTGGAAAGAAGTTCGATGTCAGAAAAAACTTAAGGATATTTACGGAAAAATCTGGCGACAGTTTCAACAGACCTTATGCTAATAAGTGCCATAACATTTCATTTTGTATACAAAATTAAAGAGATTATTATGATTGCTGTAGTTTTTCATTTTTCCAGTATGTAATAGAGTTCAGAATTTAATGTTTTCCACTTTATGTTGATATTCGTATAATTTCCCGTATTATACACTTGCAAAAGAATCTCGTCAGCAGTAAGCGAATCTCTGTGTATCAAAAACGGACGTGTTAAAGCTTGTTCACATCAAAAGCGGACACCTACACGTTTCGGTTTCAAAGACGGACATCGGTATTTTGAAATACGATTTAAGGTGCTTGAGTAATCAAATCGATTTTAGCCACTTTCAGGTATAAATCCTCGAGTATTAAAGTTGATAATATAGTTTCCAAATGATAAGCCAAGATCGAAAACTACCAATTTATTAAGTGACGCCCGCTTTCGGTGCACTGTGTCACCATCATCTGGTCATATATATACTATAATCTGGCCATCTTGTTAAAAAATTGGATATAAAATAAGAAGTGCAACATTGCACTTAGTCACCATATAACTTAAGTTAAAAACATGACAGCTTACAAAAATGAGTATTTTGTAAGCTGCCATTTTTTTAACTTAAGTATATATAGTGACTAAGTGCAATGTTGCACTTCTTATTTCATATCAAATTTTTTAAAAAGATGAGCTGGTGACACAGTGCACCGAAACCGGTCGTCACTTAATAAATTGGTAGTTTGCGATCTTGGCTTATCATTTGGAATCTATAAAACGAATTGATCGCCTCCAGACCAGACGATGTCAGGTAATCTTAAAGTTGATAATTCTCAAATCAGCTTATAAATATATTAGCTCTACGTTTCGCAATAAAAATGACGTTTATCTCAGTTTCTGGGACAGATGTCCGTCTTTGATAATAGGCTACTCAACTTATGTCCCATCTTCGTCCGGTGTCCTGGCGCGGTCGCCAGTCTACGCAGTTGAGTCCGCATCACGCGACACCGCACCCTCCCATTATCCCACCTCCCACCCCGGCAACCCCCACGCCCAGTTTTCCACAGGTACTTAACGCTGCTAGGGGGGAGGGGGTGGTCTCCCCCACGCACGCTCCAGCGCGTGCTCACGACTTACGCTCCGTCTGGCACCTATATTTACAGCGTAATTAAAGCAATGTTTAAATACGCTGTACAACCAATAAAGAACGGTGTCGTATTTCACGTGCGCGGTTATCCCGATATTTTAGAAAGTTAATAGCGGAAGGCCGTGTAATCTCGGCAGATGGTATCGGCGGTGGGCGTCCCACTAAATTGAGACGTGCTTCTCGGATGGTTTCCCCGGCCGCACGCGACCGAAGGCACAGGCGGTGCCAGGGTCTGCTCCAACACCCGACATGGCGAAGCTTAGTTTTCAAACATAAGCCTTGCGATAAGAGGCAGCAGTAAACAACACCCCGTTTTTTGGTTGTCTTTGTTTTTGATTTGTATTTTTCAGTACAGAAATGACTTAACAAATGTAAAAGGCATGCTACCGGTGTAATAAGACTTCCAACGTCACGGTTGTAGACTTCAGCAACTTGAAATGTACGAAAAACAATCACATCTCTGTTGTTAAAACTCTCAAATCCAGAAACTGCCTTAACGGTTCTACCATCGTACCGTACTATATCAACAGTTATAGGACGAGATTCAGGCGTTTGCGCCTTACTGTCTACAAGGGAATAGATAATGTGGAAATTACTATGCCGCAGTGGAGTAGCCGAGCGGTCTAAAGCACCTCGCCGCAGAGCGCGCGGTTGCTCACCGTGGAGATTCGAGTCCTCCATGGGGCATGGGTGTGTGTGTTTGTCTGTAGGTTAGTTTACCTGGGTTTAAGTAGTTTGCAAGCTACGGACTGATGACCATGCAGTTTGGTCCGATAGATTTACAGACATTTTGAAATTACTACGCCATCAGGTCTTGCAGGAGAAGCTTTTCTTCAGGGACCGTCTGTTTTTTGTGGAGGTGTTTTGAACTTCACAATTTCTCAGAATGATGCAGCTGGTCATGCCAATGGATGGATAACTGTTGCTATAGTACGGTACGATGGTAGTACCGTTACGGCAGTTTCTGGATTGGAGAGTTTTAATAACATAGATGTGATTACTTTTCGTACATTTCAAGTTGCTGAAGTGTACAACCGTGACGTTGGGAAGTCTTATTTCACCTCTAGCATGCCTTTTACATTGAGGAGGAGGAGTCATCGAAAAATTAATGAGCAAGAGGGTGCTTGTATCTGGGCGAAAGGTCATGATAATTGTTATAAAATAAAATTGACTGGTGATCTTGTATATTATTACCGAAGTTTGTATCCTTGATCGTTAACAAATCTGTATTTGCAATACGAGTGGTATCAGACATAGGAGACGTAAAAATAAAAAAAATGAAAACTTGCGTTCTTTGCTTACTTTCATTTCACAATGTCATATGGAATAATATTTTGAGGTAACTCTTCAAGTCAAGCAAAAGTTTTCAGAGTCCAAAAGTGTGTAATACGTATAATTTGTGGCGTAAATTCACGGACAGCCTGCAGAAGCCTCTTAAAAAAAAAAAAAAAAAAAAAAAAAAAAAAAAAAAAAAAAAACTTGGTATATTCACATAGCTCTCTTAGGTTGCTTGCACAGATGACGCCGTCATTTACCGTCTAGTAAAATCATCTGAAGATCAAAACCAACTGCAGAACGATCTAAATAAGAGAGCACTATGGTGTAAAAATTGACAATTGCGAAGTGCGAAGTGTGAAGTCGTCCTTATGAGTACGAAAATAAATCCGTTAAACTTCGTTTACAAGATAAATCAATGAAAAGTGAAGGCCGTAAACTCCACAAAATATTTAGGAATTACTATTACTTCAGACTTAAACTAGAAAGAACGCGTAGATAACGTCGTGAGAAAGTCGAACCGGAGACTGCGTTTTATTGGCAGAATTCTTAAAACATGCAACAAAACTACAAAAACTGCATACACTACGCTTGTCCGTCCTTTTTTTTGGAGTATTGCTGCCCAGTGTGCGATCCTCATCAGGTGGGTTTGACGGAGGACATCGAAACAGTCCACAGAAGGTTAACTCGTTTTGTGTTGTCACGATACAGGGGAGACAGCGTTATGGAAACGATACAGGACCTGGGATAGGAATCATTAAAACAACGGTGCTTATCGCTGCGGCGTGGTCTCTTATCACCAACATTATCCTCCGAATGCGAAAATATATTGTTGACTCCCACCTACAAAGGTAGAAATGATCATCAGAATAAAATACGAGAAATCAGAGCTCGAACGGGGAGATTCAGATGTTCTTTGTTCCCGCATGCTATACGAGAATGGAATGGGAAATGAATAGTATAAAGGTGGTTCGATGAACCCTCTGCCAGGCACTTAAACATGATTTGCAGAGTATCCCATGTAGATGCAGATGTAGAAATAATTGCTGTTGAATCTTCCGGTTTGTATGGTCGTGGTGGGAGAAACATTTCTGCTCCTGACGTTTCGTCCAGAGCTGCGCTGGACATCTTCAGAGGTGCTTCTGGTAGCGGTAAGTCTTGCCGACTAAAAGGAGCGTGGTCAAGTGTTCGCGTCCGCAGCAGAGATAAGCCTCGTCAAACATAAAACCATAACTATTGATAGTCGATGGTCAAGGATAAAAACGTCACTACCTGCTCTGAAGAGCCACTGTCCATATGTCACTAAGTTTCATAGCTTCTTCCTTTCTATTAAAATTATCCCCATGTTTGTATATTTTGATTGCTTCTCTGAACAGTCGTGGATAATAGTTCGTCGTTGTAGATAAAATTTCAGTTGCGGAAAACTTCATGATTTCCTGATAAAATATGTTCAGCTACAGATGATTTCTCTTTTTTACCTAGTCGGCAAAGACTTTTATGATCTTTCAGTTTTGTATTTACAGTTCCTTTCGTAGTAAGTACCAATATACACTTTTCCACAAGATCACGGAATATTGTACACCCCACGTGATGATAGAGGAGGACGTTTATCACAGATCGGAGTGCCTGATTTTGTTGTTGTTTCATAAACAGGTTTGATATCGTGTTTTTGTAAAATCTTTCCTATCTGATCCGTAACTGTTTTAATAAAGGGGAGAGAAGCCGTGTTCTTCCGTCACTGTGTTTTATTGCTGTCTTTTTGTCTACCGTTTCTTGGTCGCAGAAACCTAGTTACTTCTTTCCGTGTAAATCAGTTCTTCTTAAAAGCCTGCATCACATGCTGTAACTCGGCATCCAGGTGTTCTGGCGTGCAAATTCTTTTGGCTCGCTCAATAAGACTTTTAATGACACCCTCTTTTGCTGTGGATGATGCTTGGAATCCTTCTGCAAATATCTGTCCGTATGCGTGACTTTCCGGAAGTCCTTATGTTTCTCATCTACACCTACATAGTTACTCTGCAAATCACATTTAAGTGCCTGGCGGAGGGTTCATTAACCACTTTCATAACTTTTCTCTACCGTTCCATTCTCTAACAGCGCGCGGGAAGAAAGAACTCCTAAATCCTACAGTTTTCGATCTGATTTCTATTATTTTATTGGGGTGATCATGTCTCCCTAAGTAGGTGGGTGCTAGCAAAATATTTTCATATGCAGAAGTAAAAGTCGGTGATTGAAAGTTCGCAAACAGATCACGCCGCAATGAATAACGTCTTTTCTTTAATGATTTTCACCCCAGTTCGTGCAACATTTCCATGACGCTTTCCCCTCTGTAACGTGATAAAACGAAACGAGCTGCTCTTCTCTGAACTTTCTCAATATCTTCCGTCAGTCCCACCCGGTGAGGATCCCACAATGAGCAACAGTTACTCCAGGAGAGGATGCACAAGTGTGATGTAGGCAGTCTCTTTGGTGGAGATGGTGCATCTTCGAAGAGTTCTACGAATGAAACGTAATCTTTGGTTCGCCTTCCCCGCAATATTTTCTATGTGTTCTCTCCAGTCTAAGCTGTTCGTAATTGTAAGTCCTAGGTGTTTGGTAGGATTTACGACCTTAAGGTTTGACTGATTTATCACGTAATTGAAGTTCAGCGGATTTCTTTTAGTAGTCATGTGTATTACTTCACAGTTTTCTTTATTTAGTGTCAATTGCCAGTTTTCACGCCATTTAGAAACTTTGTCTAAATCGCTTTGCTGTTGCTTTTGATCCTCTGTTGACTTCACTAACCGATAAACGACAGCATCATCCGCGAACAGTCTAAGGGAGCTATTCAGATTGTCTCCTACATCGTTTATAAACACAAGGAAGAGTAGGGGACCTATAACGCTTCCCTTGGGAATGCCAGATAGCACTTTTTTTTACTCGAAGACTTACCTTCAATTACAACGAACTGTGTCCTTTCTGATAGGAAATTGTGAATCCAATCGCACAATTGGGGAGATATTCCATACGCACGCAATTTCATTAGAAGCCGCTTGTGGGATACAGTGTCAAAAGCCTTCCGGAAATCCAGAAATATGGAATCGATTTGAGATCCCTTGTCGATATTTCAAACTTCCATCAGTCTGTCGTATAACTGAAATATCCAAGAAATATATTTCGTTTTAATTTTCCATCTCTATAGTGAACTGGATCTTTGTATTTACACTATTCAGATAATTAAAGAAATGCTTTTTTATCCTGTGGCGAAACTACGAATGTGTCATTGACGTATCGAAACCATCGACTCGGTTTTTTTATTTACTTTTTCTAAGGATGACTCTTCAAATTTTTCCATGTAAAAATTAGCGATTGCCGGACCTAACGGGTTACTCATTGCGACACGGTCAACTTGTTCATAAAACTCATCATTGCACTGGAACTGGTCGAAGTAAGCAGTGTCGACAGTTAAATCTCCTGGGAAAAGATCCGTTATACAAACCATAACTTCGTTGACAGGAATCATAGTGAACAATGACACTATGCCAAAACTTACAAGAATATCTCCAGGAGCCAGGATTAGTCCTTCAATTTTCTTAGTAAATGACGTGAGTCTTTTATATAAGAGTATGATTGTAGACGAGTTGCTACTTCGTATGTTGGGGAATTGATAGCAGTAACTATCGGTCTCAGGAAATTGGTTTTGTGGATCTTGGGTAGCCCATAGAGTCTGGGAGACATTGCTTCAGATTTGAATAGGGCTTTGTTATCCTCTTTCTGTATCGAACTGGATCTTTATCATTGTGTTTGTTTTCTTCAGTAGGCTGACTGTAGGGTCCTTCTTACAGGGAGAAACTAAATAATGTTGTTATGTCCAAATATGTTAAAGCCAAGATCGCTGATGATTAATTTCATTTGGACGACCGGTTTCGCTGGTCTCTGCCAGCATCGTCTGGTCCAAAAATCTTTTTACATGGCCGCCATCTGTTAAAAAAATGCCGGCCGCTGTGGCCGAGGTGACTGAGGCGCTCCAGTCACGGTCAGCACGGCCACTACGGTCGGGGGTTAGAATCCCCCCTCGGGCATGGATATTTGTGCCGTCTTTAGTCTTAGCTAGTTCATAAGTAGTTTGTAAGCTTAGGGACTGATGACCCCATAATTAAGTCCCATAAGTTGTACAAACATTTGAACATTTGTTAAAAAAAGGGGAAGACGGAAATTTAAACTATACATGTAATTACAATAAAACAAGAAGATATATCAATTACATTCATAAGAGCGAAATCGCCCATACTTAGAGAAGTTGCTACATAACATAATTTAGAGTGCATAGGTGCACTATGTCATTATAATAAAGTGTACTTATCACTGTGAGTGACAGTAGCATACTGACACATGATAACGATACAAGTCATAGATAAAAAAAATATGGCGCCAGGTGGCAGTACAAACTAATGTAATATTAAAACCACAAGGGGGTTAAAAAAGATGGTAATTTCGTGGTAAGGTCATTGGGGAGCGGGTCAAAGAAGAATATTTATTGTGTTGTACAGATTATAAAAATAGAAGTAATTTGAAAAAAGATAACATATCTACGTTCATCTCGTATTTGCAATACTGGTTTGTGCATACCACAAAAATATTTGTATAAAACGACAGTAAATTATAAAAGACCATAAAGAGTAGTCACAATGCAACGGTCATGAAACATAGATACGGTTGCAATTCCATAATAGGTCAACCAAAACGAACACAAGGTATTGGTTATGGATCAGACCTACTTCTTTTAAAGGGGGCAATCAGCTGAAGGTTTAGGTAGGAGACAGCACAAGTCTAGGTTTTTAATATGATGTTTAAGATTTTGGTTAGAGATGTGACAATGTCTAGGTTTTGGATATAATGCTGAACGTTAGGGTTCAGGATGTAATATACTATGAAGTATGTGATATGATATTCAAGGTTGAGGATGAAGTGTGGTATAATGTTCAGGTATTAGATATAACTTTAAAGGTTTTGGGTGGCAATTTGGTACACCAATAGGTGATTGTTAAACATAGTGTCTAGGTTTTGGGTGGAAATGTGGTACACAGTCTAGGTTAAAGATCCAAGGTAAAATATAGTGACAGTGACTGAAATGCTACATATAATTTTATAATGTTAATTGTTGTTGTTGTGGTCTTCAGTCCGGAGACTGGTTTGATGCAGCTCTCCACAATACCCTATCCTGAGCAAGCCTCTTCATCTCCACATAAGAACGGCAACCTGCATCTGTCTGAATCTGCTTACTGTATCCATCTCTTGGTCTTCCTCTGCGGTTTTTACCCCACACACATCCCTCCAATGCTAAATTCACAATTCCTTGATGTCTAAGAATGTGCCCTACCAATCTATCCCTTCTTTTAGTCAAGGTATGCCAGAAATTTCTTTTCTCCCCAGTTCTGTTCAGTACCTCCTCATTAGTTATGCGGTCCACCCACCTAATCTTCAGCATTCTTCTTAGCACCATATTTCAAAAGCCTCAATCTTCTTCCTGTCCGCACTGTTTATCGTCCATGTTTCACTCCCATACAAGGCAACACTCCATACAAATGCCTTCAGAAAGGACTTCCTTAGGCTTAAATCAATATTCGATGTTAACAAATTTCTCTTTTTCAAGAACGCTTTTCTACCCATTGCCATTCTGCATTTTATATCCCCTGTACTGCGACCATCATTTGTTATTTTACTGCCCAAGTAACAAAACTCATCTACCTTCTTTATTGCTTCGTTACCTAATCTAATTCCTTCAGCATCGCCTGATTTTCTTAGACTGCACTCCATTACCCTAGTTTTGCTCTTGTTAATGTTCATCTTATATGCACCTTTCAGCACACTGTCCATTCCGTTCAATTGCTTTTCCAGATCTTTTGCTGTATCTGACAGAATTACTATGTCGTCGCCGGCCGCGGTGGCCGAGGTGACTGAGGCGCTTCAGTCACGGTCTGCTCGGCCACTACGGTCGGGGGTTCGAATCCCCTCTCTGGCATGGATATTTGTGCCGTCCTTAGTTGTAGGTAGTTCATAAGTAGTTTGTAAGTTTAGGGACTGATGACCCCGTAGTTAAGTCCCTTAAGCTTAACAAACATTTGAACTATGTCGTCGGCAAAACGCAATGTTTTTTATTCTTCCCCCTGAACTTTAATTCCTTCACCAAATTTCTCCTTGATTTCCTTTATAGCTTGCTCAATGTACAAATTGAGTAACACTGTCTCACTCCCTTCCCAACCACTGCATCTCTTTCATGCCCTTCAACTCTGACAACCGCTGTCTGGTTTTTGTACAAGTTGTAAATAACCTTACGATCCCTATATTTTACTCCTGCTTGCTTCAGAACTTGAAAGAGTTTATTCCAATCAACATTGTCAAAAGCCTTCTCCAAATCTACAAAAGCTAGAAATGTAGGATTGCCTTTTCTTAATCTATCTTCTAGGATAAGCCGTAAAGTGATGTTAACTATACACTCTAGAAACACTGAGATGTATTATAATACAGAGAAGTTGATTAGCTGGAAGGATATGAGTATTACCTCATGTATATTAGGCAACAGAACAAGGGTAAATTGTTAAGAGTAAATATTCTTTACAGTAGGTCATCAAAGATGGTAAACAAATGTTTTTGACAAAAATCAAGCTGTTCATTGAGTATTTTATCTGGAGCCTTTTTGTTGCTGCTATAAGTATATATATTTTCTAGTAAGTCTAGTTTTCTCCCTTTTACTGTTTTATGTAATGTGTTGGTGTGTACGAATTTGGTTATGAGTGTGGACTGTTATATTTGAGAGAGACCGGGCGACCAGTGAACACAAACATTTCGAAACATGGAAGATATATCCTGATTGAAGAAGCAACAACTCAGCAGTGTCAGAGTGCGGAAAACAGCTAGTGTTTCGTGAAGAGCGAGTATAGGTGCCATAGTAATAGTAAGGCGACACACCGAGCCTCTCGATACATCTACATGGGATTCTCTGCAAACCACATTTAAGTGCCTGGCAGAGGGTTCAAGGAACCACCAATATACTATTTATCTTCCATTCCATTCTCGAATAGCGCGCGGAAAGAAATTTCACCTGAATCTCTCTGTTCGAGCTCTGATTTCAGGTATGTTATTCTAATGGTCATTTCTACCTATGTAAGTGGGAATCAATAATATATTTTCGCATTCGGAGGAGAATGTTGGTGATTGGAGTTTCGTAATTAGCCCACGCCGCAGCGATAAGCGCCGTTGTTGTAATGATTCCCATCCCAGATTATGTATATTTTCCGTAACGGTGTCTCCCCTGTATCGTGACAATACGAAACGAGCTGCCCTTCTTTGGACTCTTTCGATGTCCTCCGTCAAAATGTTCAAATGTTTGTATAGTCTATGGGACTTAACTACGGGGTTATCAGTCCCTAAACTTACAAACTACTTATGAACTACTTACGAACTAGGACGGCACAAATATCCATGCCCGAGGGGGGATTCGAACCCCCGACCGTAGTGGTCGTGCAGACCGTGACTGAAGCGCCTTAGTCCCCTCGGCCACCGCGGCCGGCACCTCCGTCAAACCCACCTGATAAGCATCCCACACTGGGCAGCAATACTCCAAAAATGGACAAACAAGCGTAGTTTATGTAGTTTCTTTAGTAGTTGTCTCGCATGTTTTAAGGGTTCTGCCAATAAAACGCCGTCTCTGGTTCGCCTTTCCCACGACATTACCTACGTGTTCTTTCCAATATAAGTCTGAAGTAATAGTAATTTCTAGGTATATTGTGGAGTTTACGGCCATCACTTTTGATTGATTTATCTTGTAAACAAAGTTTAACTGATTTCTTTTCTTACTCATGTTGACGACTTCATACTTCTCATTATTTAGAGTCAATTGCGAATTTTACACCATAGTGATATCTTATTCAGATCGTTGTGCAGTTGGTTTTGATCTTAAGATGATAGTACTACACTACTAGAGCTACTTAGATTTTCCCCTAAATCGTTTACGTAAATAAGGAAAAGCAGAGGACCAATAACACTACCCTGTGGAACGCCCGATATCATCTCTGTTTTTTTCGATGCCTTACCATCGATTACTACGAAGTGTGTCCTCTGTGACAGGAAATCTCCTATCCAGTCTCAAATTTGGGGCGATATACCACAACCACGAGTTCCCGTGTCACAGTAACGGCCTTCAGTTGACACAGGAGCGTCAGGCAGCCTCGCTGGCGCTGGCCCAGCCTGCCATCAGCCGCTAGCCGGCACGTGTGGCTGCTGGCTGCTGGCTGGTGCTCGCCTCTGCCAGACCGCCGTGTTTGCGGTGGCAGCGACGGCAGGCCGTGCGTGCGCAGCTGCACCCGTCTGCTGGGTAAACACGCAGGACTCATCCTCACATTCATGCCGGGCACAGCCGCCTGCGCCACCAGGTGCGACGTCGACGTTCGCCGAAACCCGCTGCACGCCTCTGCCGCTCACACTCATCTTGTTCTTTTTTCAATTCCTGAGTCACGTTTCGAATATAGTAGTTGTAGTACTAGTAGTAGTAGGCTTCTAAGGGACTCGAAGCTCCCGTGCCGATCTAACTAAATTTACAGGCCTATTTCATTGACGTCAATTTGCAACAGGATCCTGTATTCAAATATTATGAATTATCTCGAACAGAACGATCTATTGACCCAAAGTCAACACGGATTTAGAAAATATCGCTCATGCGAAACACAACTAACTCTTTATTCACACGAAGTGATGGGTCCTATCGACAAGGGTTCGCAAATCGATTCCGTATTTCTTGATTTCCAGAAGGCCTTTACACCGTACCTCACAAACGACTTTTAATCAAATTGCGTGGTTATGGTATATCGCCCCAAATTTGCGATTGCATATGGGATTTCCTGTCGGAGAGCACACAGTACGTAGTAATCGATGGTAAGGCATTGACTAAAACAGAGGTGATATCGGGCGTTCCACAGGGTTGTTTCATTGGTCTCTGCTGTTCCTTATTTACATAAACGATTTAGGGGAAAATCTAAGTAGCTCCCTTGGCTTTGGATTGTTTGCAGATGACGCCGTCATTTACCGCTAGTGAAATCATATGCAGATCAAAACCAACTGCAGAACGATCTGAATAAGATATCAGTATGGTGTAAAAATTGGCAATTGTCTCTAAATAATGAGAAGCGTGAAGTCATCCACATGAGTACGAAAAGAAATCCGTTAAACTTTGTTTACAAGATAAATCAATCAAAAGTGAAGGCCGTAAACTCCACAAAATACCTAGAAATTACTATTACTTCAGACTTATATTGGAAAGAACGCGTAGATAATGTCGTGGGAAAGGCGAACCAGAGACTGCCTTTTATTGGCAGAACCCTCAAAACTTGCAACAGAACTACTAAAGAAACTGCATAAACTACGCTTGTCCGTCCATTTTTGGAGTATTGCTGCCCAGTGTGGGATGCTTATCAGGTGGGTTTGACGGAGGACATCGAAAGAGTCCAAACAAGGGCAGCTCGTTTCGTATTGTCACGATATAGGGGAGACAGCGTTACGGAAATGATACAGGATCTGGGATGGAAATCATTACAATAACGGCGCTTATCGTTGCGGCGTGGGCTACTTACGAAACTCCAATCGCCAACATTCTCCTCAGAATGCGAAAATATATTGTTGACTCTCACTTACATAGGTAGAAATGATCATCAGAATAAAATACAAGAAGTCAGACCTCGAACGAAGAGATTCAGGTTTCCGATTGACCTGCGAGCCAGGAATGCACCGCTTCCTTCACTGCTTCGTCCGAGTCAAATCGGCGGCCCCTTAAAGGTTAGTCTACATGACGACACTAGGTTGCGAAACTCGTTTCATGAATTGAGTTGCGCGCAACTGGTTTCGTGTATGTCTGTAGAAACGGCGCCAATACTATACACTTCAGATTCGTTGAATTGTGAGTGCCGTAGTCGCCGTAGAATGAACGTTTTGGTAGCTGTAAGAGCTGTGGCGGAGCTATTGCTTCTCTGTGTGAAGTCGCTGCATAAGACTAAACATAAAAAGACTAAGAAACGTGTTTTGGTTTGTGACTGGATTAAAAAAAGACGTCAGTTCGGTTGCTGAAAAAAATTGTGATCGAAGAGCCTAGAAGTTATTTTAATCAACTCAGAATATCATCAGAGCAGTTTACGTTCCTTTTGAACAGACTTAGTAATGCAATAAAGAAACAAGATACTATTATGCGTGAAGCATTGTCACCAGAACTGAAATTACAAATTGCATTACGTTTATTGTCAAATAGATACCTCTACAATACCTGTACCGTGTCCTCAAATCTACAATTGCCATAGTTCGTTTGTATATATATTTGGAATTGAATGTACTTTAGTCTGCAATTCACTAATCTTCAACCCATCAATATTTAATTCACGAATAATTGCTTCAAGGGCACTAACACGCCGCTGCTTATTCCTGAAATTTTCATCGTTAAAATGGCACAAACACCTTTGCATCGCATATATGTTCAGAAACCGTATTATTTCTTCCTTTCTCCCCTTTTATGTTGTGCTTTGTTCTGTATTGGTTATCACCTTCCTAAAAAAACGCGCAGTCAGTTTCGCCAAAGTTGGAAGGTGCCGAAACTGTTTAGTTTCGGCCACGAGTTGCGTGAACGCTTGCCGCGCATGCGCACTGGCCAGTAGCGCAGTTTCATGAAACATGCCTGTTTGAGTGGACCAAAAAAGTGATAGAAGGGGCAAGATCGGGACTATATGGAGGATGATCCAGTACTTCGAATTTGAGTTTCTGGAGCGTTTCAGCAGTGTGGACAGCAGTATGCGGACGGGCATTATCGTGCAACAACACAACACCTTCTGACAGCAATCCTCAGCGTTTGCTTCCAATTGCAGGCTTTAGCCTGTCAGTAAGCATCTCACTGTAAGGTACACTGTTTATTGTTGTGCCCCTTTCACCATAATGTTCCAGTACAGGACCTCGTGCATCCCAAAAAACCGTAAGTAACAGTTTTCCTGCGGACGGGTGGGTCTAGAACTTTTTCTTGCACGGCGAATTTGGATGTTTCCATTCCATACTCTGCCGTTTACTCTCCGGCTCGTAATGATGGATCCATGTTTCGTCACCAGTAATGATTCTGTCTAAGAAGTTGTCCCCTTCGTTACAATAGCGATCCAAATGTTTTTTGCAGATGTCGAGGCGCGTTTGCTTATGCAACTGTGTGAGTTGTTTTGGGACCCATCTTGCACAAACTCAGCGAAACCCAAGTCTGGTGTGAATAATTTCGTAGGCAGAACCATGACTAATTTTAAGACGATGAGCCCTTCATCAATAGTTAATTGTCTGTCTAAGAGAATCATTTCACGTGATCGCTCAATGATTTCTTCATTTGTGGCGGTAAACGGTCGTCCGGTTCCTTCATCGTGCTTAACATTCGTGCGACCATTTCGGAATTTTTCAATCCACTCGTACACACTTCGTTGTGGCAAAACACTGCTACCGTACTGTACTGAAAGTCTTCTATGAATTTCGGCCCTTGATACACCTTCCGCCCACAAAAAACGTATCACTGAACGTTGCTTTTCTCTGGTGCAAATAGACAGCACGGCAGCGACAACTAAACTAACGTAGCAGCTTGAAAATTGCAAAGATATAACAACAAATAAACAAAGCATGCGTCACCAACGTAAAACGATAGTACTAGCAACATAAACAAAAATATAACTAAATTGCGGATAATAATTGACTTACCCTAGAAGTAAATTTTCTTCAGCACGGATTCAGGAAACATCGTTCATGTGAAACTCAGCTTGCCCTTTTTTCACATGACATCTTGCGAGCCATTGATGAAGGACAACAGGAGGATTATGTTTTTCTCGACTTCAAAAAGGCGTTCGACGCGATGCCACACTGCAGACTGCTAACGAAGATACGAGCTTATGCAATAGGTTCACAGATTTGTGACTGGCTGGATGGCTTCCTAAGTAACAGAACGCAGTACGTTGTTCTCGACAGCGAGTGTTCGTCAGAGACGAGTGTATCGTCAGACGTGCCCCAAGGGAGTGTGATAGGACCGCTATTATTTTCTATCTATACGTGGACTGGGCAGGAGGACTGAAAGAGGAAGTCGCCTGGTAGAATTTTGCACGGAACATGATTTAATCCTAACAAACACGTGGTTTAAGAATCACAAAAGAAGGTTATATACATGGAAGAGACCAGGAGACACCGGAAGGTATCAGATAGATTTTATAATGGTAAGACATAGATTCCGGAACCAGGTTATAAACTGAAAGACGTACCCAGGGGCAGATATAGACTCTGACCATAACTTGTTAGTCATGAACTGTAGGCTGAAACTGAAAAAACTGCAGAAAGGTAGGAAAATAAGGAGATGGGACTTAGATAAATTGAAGGAAAGTGAAGTTCTGGCGAATTTCAGAGGGAGATTTAGGCAACAATTGACAGAAACAGGGGGAAATAAAACACTAGAAGAGGAATGGGTAACATTGAGAGATGAAATAGTGAAGGCAGCAGAGGACAAAATAGGTAGAAAGGCAAGACCTACAAAAAATCCTTGAATATCACAGGAAAAACTAAATTTCATTGATGAAAGGAGAAAATATAAAAATGTGGTAAATGAAACAGGCAAAATGGAGTACAGACGACTAAAAAATGAGATTGACAGGAGGTGAAAAATGGCTAAGCAGGAGTGGCTAGAATCCAAATGCAAATCTGTAGAAGAATGTATAAGAAGGGGAAAAGTAGATACCGCCTACAGGAAAATAAAAGAGGCATTTGGGGACAAGAAAAGCAAAACTACGAATATCAAGAACTCAGATGGGAAACCAGTTCTCAGCAAAGAAGGGAAAGCTGAAAGATGGAAAGAATACATAGAACAGCTCTACAAAGGAAATGAACTTAGAGACGATGTTGTAGCAAGGGAAGAGGAAGTAGATCAAGATGAAATAGGAGATGCTATACTGAGAGATGAATTTGACAGGGCCTTGAAAGACCTAGGTCGGAACTAGGCCCCAGGAGTAGATGACATACCCTCAGAGCTACAAAGTTTCTGGGAGAGCCAGCCATGACAAGACTATTCGAACTGGGGTGTAGGATTTATGAGACAGGCGAAATACCATCAGACTTTAAGAAAAATGTAATAATCCCCATTCCAAAGAAATCAGGCGCAGACAGGTGTGAAAATTACAGAACCATCAGTTTGATAAGTCACGGTTGCAAAATTTTAACACGAATTATCTACAGGAGAATGGAAAAGCTGGTAGAAGCTGACCTCGGGGAAGATGAGTTTGGATTCAGGAGGAACGTAGGAACCCGGGAGGCAATACTCACTTTACGTCTTATCTTAGAAGATAGATTAAGGAAAGGCAAACCTACATTTCTTTTGTAGATTTGGAAAAAGCATTTGACAGTGTTGACTGGAATACACTCTTTCAAATTCTGAAGTCAGCAGGGGTAAAATATAGGGAAAGGAGAGTTATTTATAACTTGTACAAAAGCCAGGCATGAAAGGGAAGCATCAGTTGGGAAGGGAGTAAGACAGGGTTGTAGCCTTTCTCCGATGTTATTCAATTTGCCTCTGCCTGGCAGAGGGTTCATCGAACCATCTTTATACTATTCCATCCCATCCCATCCCATCCCATCCCATTCCATTCTCTAATAGCGCGCGGGAAGAAAGAACACCTGAATCTCTCCGTTCGAGCTCTGATTTCTCGTATTTTATGCTAATGATATTTTCTACCTGTGTAAGTTGGAGTCAACCATATATTTTCGCACCGGAGGAGTGTGTTGGCGATTGGAGTTTCGCAAATAGCCAACGCCGCAGCGATAAGCGCCGTTTTTGTAATGATTCCCAACCCAGATCCTGTATCATTTCCGTAACGCTTTCTCCCCTGTATCGTGGCACTACGAAACGAGCTGCCCTTCTATGGACTCTTACAATGTCCTCCGTCAAACCCACCTGATAAGGATCCCACACTGGGCAGCAATACTCCAAAAATGGACGGACAAGCGTAGTTTATGCAGTTTCTTTTAGTGGTTCTGCCAATAAAACGGAGTCTCTAGTTCGCCTTTACCACGACATTATCTACGTGTTCTTTCCAGCTTAAGTCTGAAGTAATAGTAATTCCTAGGTATTTTGTGGAGTTTAGAGCCTACACTTTTGATTGATTTATCTTGTAAACAAAGTTTAACGGATATCTTCTCGTACTCATGTAGACGACTTCACACTTCCCATTATTTAGAGTCAATAGCCAATTTTTACATCATAGTGATATCTTATTTAGATCGTTCTGCAGTTGGTTTTGATCTTCAGATGATCCGAAGATTGGTTTGAACACTAGGCATGGTCCTGTTTGGAGGTGGTATGCCGTTGCCTTTCTCCGACCTTCGAACTGACTTACCCAGCCAGTTATAGAGGGACCTACAGTTTAACGTGGGTTCCGAACCACGGTGCTACTCGGTATTTTTCACATGAGCAATACTGCCAGAGGTGAAAGAAGTGGAAAGTGACAGATAAAAATCCTAGGACCTGTTGGGATCGAACCCGCCACCTTTGGATTTGTAGTCTGGCACTCTACCACTGTGCAACCGAGGCGCACACGAGATGAGCTCTCTTAGGTTGTTTGCAAATGACGCCGTCATTTACAGTCCAGATGATTTTACTAGACGGTAAATGACGGCGTCATTTGCAAACAACCTAAGAGGGTTACTTAGATTTTCTCCCAAATCGTTTATGTAAATAAGGAACAGCAGAGGACCAATGACACTACCCTGTGGAACGCCCGATATTACTTCCGTTTTTGTCGATTCCATACCATCGATTACTACGAATCTCCTCTATCCAGTCGCAAATTTGGGGCGATATACCATAACCACGAAACTTGATTAAAAGCCGTTTGTGAGGTACGGTGTCAAAAGCGGAATACGGAATCAATTTGAGAACCCGTGTCTATATCACTCATCTCATCGTGTGAGTAAAGAGCTAGTTGTGTTTCGCATGAACGATATTTTTTTTAAATCCGTGTTGACCTTAGGTCAATTGATCTGTTCGAGATAATTCATAATATTTGAATACTCACCAAGGAGTTGATGATGAGCCATGTAGATCGAAACCGGTCATCACATCAACATAAAATAAAACATAATATGCGAACTTGTCTGCTTTAATTATTATTTTACTGCGATTGAGAATGTCTGGGATGCATCTGGCAGACGCATTGCAGCCAGACCAGTACTCCCACAACGGTTGTAGAGCTGGATAATGCACTCATGCAAGAATGGCCAAATATCCCTCAACAGCTGACTGAGATCCTCATACTGTCCATGCCATGTAGATGTGCAACTTTTCTGGCCGTCCGAGGTGATCACACACCATATTACAGGGTTTCGAGAATGACGTTTTCACTATTTTGATTTCACCATAGTGTCTAGCTCTAAGTAAACGCCATGTAACCTCAAGCAAAGAGTCGAAACAGCAATATATCGTACTGAATGTTCAAATGTTCAAACGTTTGTAAATCTATCGGAAAAACTGCGTGGTCATCAGTCCGTAGCTTACAAACTACTTAAACTAAGTTCAACTAATCTAAAGGATAACACACACACACACCCATGCCCCAGGGAGGACTCGAACCTCCACGGCGAGCAACCGCGCGCGTACTGAATCACACACAAATTACAATTGTAGCCTACATCTAAATTAAATACATTGCCATATGTACAGGGTGTTACAAAAAGGTACGGCCAACCTGTCAGGAAACATTCCTCACACACAAAGAAAGAAAATATGTTATGTGCACATGTGTCCGGAAACGCTTAATTTCCATGTTAGAAATTGAAATAATTCGTGCAGACAATTATAAAATTTAAAAAAAGTTCAAATGTTTGTATAGTCTATGGGACTTAACTACGGGGTCATCAGTCCCTAAACTTACAAACTACTTATGAACTAACTAAGACTAAGGACGGCACAAATATCCATGCCAGAGGGGGGATTCGAACCCCCGACCGTAGTGGCCGTGCAGACCGTGACTGAAGCGCCTCAGTCCCCGCGGCCACCGCGGCCGGCAATTATAAAATACCCAATTGTTACGTTAGTATGTACTGTACTTCCTCGATTCACCGTTAGTTGGCCCAATTGAAGGAAGGTAATGTTGACTTCAGTGCTTGTGTTCATGTTCTTCCACCTACGCTCACTAGAGCACGTTATCATAATTTCGTACGCGATACTCTACCTGTGCTGCTAGAACATGTGCCTTTACAAGTACGACACATGTGGTTCATGGACATTTCAGTTGACGCGTTCGTACGCTTCTCAACAACAGATTCGGTGACCAATGGATTGGTAGAGGCGGACCAATTCCATGGCCTCCACGCTCTCCTGACCTCAACCCTCTTGACTTTCATTTATGGGGGGATTTGAAAGCCCTTGTCTACGCAACCCCGGTACCAAATGTAGAGCCGGCCGCGGTGGCCGAGGGGACTGAGGCGCTCCAGTCACGGTCAGCACGGCGACTACGGTCGGGGGTTCGAATCCCCCCTCGGGCATGGATATTTGTGCCGTCCTTAGTATAAGGTAGTTGATAAGTAGTTCGTAAGTTTAGGGACTGATGACCCCGTAGTTAAGTCCCATAAGCTTAACAAACATTTGAACCAAATGTAGAGACTTCGTGCTCGTATTGTGGACGGCTGTGATACAATGCGCCATCCTCCGGGGCTGCATCGGCGCATCAGAGATTCCATGCGATGGAGTGTGGATGCATGTATCCTCACTAACGGAGAACATTTTGAACATTTCCTGTAACAAAGTGTTTGAAGTCACGCTGGTACGTTCTGTTGCTGTGTGTTTCCATTCCATCATTAATGTGTTTTGAAGTGAAGTAATAAAATGAGCTCTAACATGGAAATTAAGCGTTTCCGGACACATGTCCACATAAGATATTTTCTTTCTTTGTGTGTGACGAATGTTTCCTGAAAGTTTGGCCGTACCTTTTTGTAACACCCTGTATATTGAGTAAGATGTCTCACCCGATCTGCTAATTGGTTTGAGGAGTGTACTTTTATTTTCCTGGAGGTTGAATGTAGTTGCTGACGAAAATGTATGATCGTGAGGGTTACTCTAGGTCATGTATTGCGGCAAGACGCTATTAATTCTTAGCATCGCCCTCTTTGACATGTTCTTAGACTTGTTTGCTTTCCAGTGTCGTAGATTATTCTTTTTTGTAGTAGTTGTGTAAATGTATAATTCTGATAAAAAAAGCTTAGTTGCAGTGTGTATCTGGACATTCCTAGGTACCTGTGTATTACCGAATTATCTATTTTGCGTGATTACTGCATCTGTAGTGCTTCGAAGTGTCTCAACCATCACACTCGTCATGGTTAAGCGTTGCTGAGAGATGATCAGCTATCTTTCTTTTAAGTCTTAAAATGCTGATTAACGCAATAGGTATTTCACGTCATTGCCCTTAGCGGAGAAATTGACTGAAATTATACTATATGGAAGTGGAACTATTTGGTCTACGGAATAAAGGGCTAAGTTCCTCTGTGAGGCAAACAGTGTACTAAGTATACAACACTTTGTCAGAAACGTGATTTAGTAGTTGTAGAGTGGAATGACGGCAACAAAGTAATAGTGGCTTAAACTACTGTGGCTCCACACAGACTAGCCTGTACAACGCTGGTCCAGAAATGAAAAGAAACACGATAATTTCATTGTCCTTCTCTGGTGTGACCAGCAGATGGATTGCTATAAAGATTTGTCCAGAAGTAAAAAAAAATGACCATGAAAGTAATTTTGCAGTTTGTGGACCTCTATGAGGTAAAAGGATGGAACCAGTACATGAGAAGTATCGAAGGGAGCAACGTTCAAAGAAAAGAACGTTAAGTTTTATTGCACTTCAAATTATATGTCAAGGATAACTTGCAATATCAAATTATTTTATAACTATACAAACGTTACTTAATATTATTGTGTGTTTCTGAGTATCAGAGGTCTAAATCATTTGACTGACCTCCTGCATGCATGCAGTGATAAGCATTATGGTGGACATGAAAATTTTAAGCGCTGATGGTATTGCAGCACCAAGTACTTGAAGATATGAGCCATGCAAAAGTCGCAGCAAAATTGCGGTGCGAATAGTGTAACATATAATAGTGTCTATTAAAGGACAAGAATGTTTGAGAACTTTAATATTTCTCCCAATTAATATTCAAGAAGGGAAGGGAAGAGGACGTAGAACAAGATGAAATAGGAGATGCTATACTGAGAGATGAATTTGACAGAGCCTTGAAAGACCTAGGTCGGAACAAGGCCCCAGGAGTAGATGACATACCCTCAGAGCTACTAAAGTCTCTGGGAGAGCCAGCCATGACAAGACTATTTGAACTGGTGTGTAGGATTTACGAGACAGGCGAAATGCCCCAAGACTTTAAGAAAAATGTAATAATCCCCATTCCAAAGAAATCAGGTGCAGACAGGTGTGAAAACTACAGAACCATCAGTTTGATAAGTCATGGTTGCAAAATTTTTAACACGAATTATCTACAGGAGAATGGAAAAGCTGGTAGAAGCTGACCTCGGGGAAGATCAGTTTGGATTCAGGAGGAACATAGGAACCCGGGAGGCAATACTCACTTTACGTCTTATCTTAGAAGATAGATTAAGGAAAGGCAAACCTACATTTTTAGCTTTTGTAGATTTGGAGAAAGCATTTGACAATGTTGACTGGAATACACTCTTCCAAATTCTGAAGTCAGCAGGGGTAAAATATAGGGAAAGGAGAGTTATTTATAACTTGTACAAAAGCCAGACCGCAGTTATTAGACTCGAAGGGCATGAAAGGGAAGCATCAGTTGGGAAGGGAGTAAGACAGGGTTGTAGCCTTTCTCCGATGTCATTAAAAAATGTTCAAATGTTTGTAAATCAATCGGACCAAACTGTGTGGTCATCAGTCCGTAGCTTACAAACTACTTAAACCTAGGTAAACTAAACTAAGGACAACACACACACCCATGCCCCAGAGAGGACTCGAACCTCCACGGCAAGCAACCGCGCGCTCCGCAGCGAGGCGCCTTAGACCGCTCGGCTACTCCACCGCGGCTGTTATTCAATTTGTACATCGAGCAGGCAGTGAAGGAAAGCAAGGAAAAATTTGGAATAGGGATTAAAGTACAGGGGGAAGAAATAAAAACATTGCGTTTTGCTGATGACATTGTAATTCTGTCAGAGACAGCAAAGGACCTGGAAGAGCAGTTGAATGGAATGGACAGTGTGTTGAAGACGGCATATAAAATGAACATTAACAAGAGCAAAACAAAAATAATGGAATGCGGTCTTAGAAAATCGGGCGATGCTGAAGGCATTAGATTAGGTAACGAAACAATGAAGGTGGTAGATGAGTTTTGTTACTTGGGTAGTAAAATAACATGCGATGGTCGCAGTACAGAGGATATAAAATGCAGAATGGCAATGGGAAGAAATGCATTTTTGAAAAAGAGAAACTTGCTAACATCGAATATTAATTTAAGTGTAAGGAAGTCTTTTCTGAAGGCATTTGTGTGGAGTGTTGCGTTGTACGGGAGTGAAACATGGACGATAAGCAGTGCGGACAGGAAGAGAATAGAGGCTTTTGAAATGTGGTGTTACAGAAGAATGCTGAAGATTAGGTGGGTAGATCGCATAACCAATGAAGAAGTACAGAATTGGTGAGAAAAGGAATTTTTGGCATACCCTGGCTAAAAGAAGAGATCGTTTGGTAGGATATATTCTTAGACATCGGGGAATCGTAAATTTAGCATTGGACGGAAGTGTGTGGGGTAAAAATCGCAGAGGGAGACCAAGAGACGCGTATAGTAAGCAGATTCAAGTGGATGTGGGTTGCCGTTCTTATAAGGAGATGGAAAGGCTTGCTAAGGATAGAGTAGGGTGGAGAGCTGCATCAAACCAGTCTCCGGACTGAAGACCATAACAACAACAATATTCAAGAAGACAAATTCGCAATTACTACAGCTATGAAAAAACTTGGACTTCAGAACGGAAGAATGCGCATTTTTCAGGCACTATTTTGTGTTAGTATTTACCTGAACCTTACCATCGTGTGCTGCCTCCTGCCAATAATTTTGAAAGTTAGATTTTTTTATGAAGGCAAACAAAGACGAAAAAGAATTGGGAAATGAAATAACTTTTTAAAAATTCTTCAGATCACAAATGGATAGAAATACATTAAAATAGGTCGTTTTGTGGTTCAAGCTCTTCTTCTTTCTGTGTTTGCTTCCTGTTACATCATAAGAATGCTTGTTTCTGCATTTAGCAAACCGTTTATGTTTTTTTTTACTCACCCGAACATGTTTCGGAGAAGTTTTTCCATCTTAACTGATTCTTCCCTCGGTTCTTGGTCGAACAAATTCATTTTGAAGATTAAAATATACAATTTTGTGTTTGTTTTACCTGTATTTTAATTTTCATAAGTTTTTCCATCATCAGTGAGATTTTTTTTTTCATTACTGTATCTGTTAAATGACATATTATGAGTTTTAACATTATTACATCTTACAATTTTTTGAGACCAAGCTACTTACATTAAAATACATTTTTAGAGATTACCGGAGATTTAACGTACACATTTTGTGTTTCTTGCGGTTGCCTGATATTTGGAGATCAGTTTGAATGCCATCCAGTATGTCATCTGCAATTAATAATCGATTTTCAAGGTTTTGTTACTTGCCAATAAGCTAAGTACATTGAGACCTAACCTGACATTATTGAATTTTCTACTCGTTTTTAAATAGCATAATTTGATACATTTGTTGTGGATAGGTTTTGTGGAATGTTGTGAGGTTGGATGTTACGTCTGAAGAAAAACATCTTTACTTACTTTTTATGGTTTTCTTGAATTCACATTTCAGTCAGTTTGTGTCACTGTGTTTCTTAATATGCTGTTTCATTGTACAAGATTAACTGTTGTGTGATGTTCAGTTGCTCAGCCGGATGAGAGGCATTTCAGGCACCTGCACAGAGGAAGCAGATCTAGATGTTGTTTGATTTAGTCTTATGTAGTTCGCGAACGAACTAGTTCGGAAGAGCGCTCCCACAGGCGAACTACGCGAACTAGTTCGCAGATCTCTCGCCTCTTAGTTCGTCCGCTCCTTTTCCGAAGACTGGCGGGGAACAGCGAGAGGACGCAAGAGCGCGCAGAATCGCGTGATTCTCTTCTGCCAGTTACCGTCATTTCGAGCTGAGATGCAGCTTAGCTGTGGTTTCATAGTTCACTGCCACAGATTTTCTATTCTAAGGCATTCATAATAAATATAACACTCATTGTGTCTTGTGTAGTTCGCGAACGAACTAGTGCGGATGAGCGCTCCCACGTTCTCACTCAGGGCTCATGATTATTTTTTGTGTGTGTAATTGTTAAGCAACAAATTAGAAAAGTTTCTTTTCTTAATGTTATAGGTATATTCTTTGTGCCATATAATACTTGACCTGTACCATAGTAGTAATATTTTTTGTTCATTACTTCCAAAACTTTATAAAAATTAAAAAGTCATTTACAAAAATTCCTTTTTATTCACGAAAATGACGAATTTAGCATATTTTGTAGTAATGTTCGTTTTAAATAAATAAAGAAATCCACTTTAAAAATAAACTACTACGAGTACTCTGTGTGCAAATTAGTTCAATACCATTGTAACACCCATTCGTCTAAATAACTGGTTTACTTGCTTAAGTATTTGAAATATCGAATTGCCCAAAAATGCGGGTAATAGCACACGCTTGGGTAACACTGATCATTATACAAAAAAGGTGTCATAACAAAAGAGGGTTGGGTTGGGTTGTTTGTTTGGGAAGAAAGAGCTCTTTTAGTAGTGGTAGCAAATGCCAAAAAGAGCGGACGAACTAAAAAGAGCGACATACTGCGAACTTAAAAGAGAGCAACCGGTCGCGAACTAAAATATGCGCGATTGGTCGCGAGCTAAAATGTGCGCGATCGGTGGCGAACTAAAATATGCGCAATCGATCGCGAACTAAGGTATGTGCAAACGGTCGCGAACTGAAATATGTGCAAACAGTCGCGAACTGAAATATGTGCAAACGGTCGCGAACTGAAATATGTGCAAACGGTCGCGAACTGAAACATGCGTTACCGGTCGCGAACTATTATGCCAAAAGTATCTCGCTTCTTAGGTCGTTGGATTCTTTTCCGAAGACGGACGGGCAATAGCGAGAGGGTGCGCTGCAGAATTAAAAATCACCTGTTTGCCTTCTGGTGATGAGAGCCATTTCGAGGTGAGCGTCTGCCTGCTACATTACATAGTTCAGTGCTACAGAATTTTTGTTTTGAAGTATTCTGGACTCTGCAATATCTGACTAATAAATTCCATAATGCCAAGATATAAAGACAACTCTAAACTTAAACGCGATAAATTATCCACAAACTGTTTCTTTTGGTTTGCGTGATATCGTTAGCGGCTCAAGCAGCAAGCGCATGAAGCAGCTAGGTGGGGGAACTTCCCCTTCCACCTGTATGCGCAGACCACGCCGCTCAGCCGTCACTGGGAGCGGACGAACTAAAAGAATGAACTAGTTCGCAGCAGAGTCGCGAACTAAAGTGAGCGCTCCCGATCGCGAACTATTATGCGCAAATCTGGTTTGAGTACAACACATACCAGTAACTGGAACAAATATATCCCAACTGAAGAAAATATCGACGTTAGGTGCCAGCAACGGAAACAGTCGCCTGCAAATCAGCCGATGTCTGAGTAGGCAGCGAACTGCGCCTGCAGATCTGAGTGCCTAATGACCGGGCCAGTCTACACGGCTGCTTCTACCCGTTGCCCGGCAACAGGTAGTTTTCGCTGTCAGTGCCCGCTTTCCGCCGCCGTGACTGGGCGTACCCGCTGCAGAAATAATTGTATTCCGACTATAGTCGGCGGCCGCAGAGGCACTGGCAGTACAGTGAGGAAATCCGCGGTTGCGTTGTCTGGCTACGACACCAGCCACGCGGCCGACCGCAGCACGCCTGCCTGCTTCCTGGATTACCACGCCGCGCAGCGTCGCCAGTAACGGCACCCGGCGAGTGCGCATTAAGCCGAATGGCAGGACGAGATGCTATCTGCCGCCCATCACACTGATTTATTTCTCGCCGCTGCCGCTGCCGCTCTGTCCGAGTACGGGATGGAGGGACGCAGTTTAACGTCCCGGCCGGCAGGCGTTGTCTGAGAGGGACCTCTGGCTCAGCCGGAGAGTAATTGTAGCTGCAGGAGAACAGGGCAGCTGTGGTCTATTCTGGGAACAACCCTAGAGTTAAAATGCAGTTTGTAGTGCTACATGCGCCTCCACATACGAGGGTTGTTTTTCAAGTAAGGGCCGTTTATATTTTTATTAAAAAAAAAAGATACAAATACTTTTGTAAAAAAACTTTTATTTTCTGATTCTACACACTTTTACCTATTGGCCCACTTTAGGTTACGGTAGTAACACTAAAAGTGGGCCTTTGCGATCGTCTTTTGACAGCTCGAAATTTAAATGAAAATAACGGCCTAACTATTGATCTGACACGAAAATTGAATAACCAAATTGGTAGAGGAGAAAATTCTCTACAACTTTGCTCTCTAATGTTTTCTTCATATCTCGTAGCGCGACACAGATATTTACAAAAATAACGGCGATTTTGGAATGTACGTCTGTCAGTCTGTCTGTCTGTAACGTGTTCCCTGTTTTTAAGACGAAACGTTTAACCGATCAGCACCAAATTTTACAGATATGATTGTAGGCCGCCAGAGACCAGAATCTCCCTTTTTCAAATTTTTCGGAGAAAAAATACGGTAGTAAAACCAAAGAAAGTCGTTTGCAAACGAACCGTTCATCTGTCACGAAAAATTGAATAACCTAATTGGTAGTGGAGAAAATTCTCTACAACTTAGTTCCCTTCTGGTTTTTTTCATATCTCGTATCGTTTGAGACATATTTGCAAAAATAACGGAGATTTAACACCCTCCATTGAATTAGCGAAAACCAGCCGTTCGCAGATGTCACGTGACGTTCCTCGCGTATTTGATGATTTTCTTATTGTAACTTACACGTTGTCATTTCAAAGCAACGGCACACTGAAGAATTAACAAAAACACATCGTTCTCCGTACGATAAATGATAATCTAATGTCTACAAATGCCAAATTAACATCTGTTAACAATGGCCATCGATAGTATGAGATTAAAGAATCCCTATTTTGATTTATAGCCGTAACGTAGTGGGCAGGGTGCTGGACTGTGACGCGAAAGGTCGGTGGTTCGAAACCCGCTACTACTTACATATTTTTTCCTAAAAGGGTTTCAGACACTCTTATTAATTAATTTATTATTCTTTAGATTATTATTTTGGTCCGAAATGTTTGCAATAACTTGTTGTTGTTGTGGTCTTCAGTCCGGAGACTGGTTTGATGCAGCTCTCCACAATACCCTATCCTGAGCATGCCTCTTCATCTCCACATAAGAGCGACAACCTACATCTGTCTGAATCTGCTTACTGTATCCATCTCTTGGTCTTCCCCTGCGATTTTTTCCCCATACACTTCCCTCCAACGCTAAATTCACAATTCCTTGATGTCTAAGAATGTGTCCTGCCAATCTACCCCTTCTTTTAGTCAAGGTATGCCAGAAATTCCTTTTCTCCCCAATTCTGTTCAGTACCTCCTCATTAGTTACGCGATCCACCCACCTAATCTTCAGCATTCTTCTGTAGCACCATATTTCAAAAGCCTCAATCCTCTTCCTGTCCGCACTGTTTATCGTCCATGTCTCACTCCCATACAAGGCAACACTCCATACAAATGCCTTCAGAAAGGAATTCCTTAGATTTAAATCAATATTCGATATTAACAAATTTCTCTTTTTCAAAAACGCTTTTCTATCCATTGCCATTCTGCATTTTATATCCTCTGTACTTCGACCATCATTTGTTATTTTACTGCCCAAGTAACAAAACTCATCTACCTCCTTTATTGCTTCGTTTCCCAATTTAATTCCTTCAGCATCACCTGATTTTCTTGCACTGCACTCCATTACCCTAGTTTTGCTCTTGTTAATCTTCATCTTATATGCACCATTCAGCACACTGTTCATTCCGTTCAATTGCTCTTCCAGGTCCTTTGCTGTGTCTGACAGAATTACTATGTCATCGGCAAAACGCAATGTTTTTAATTCTTCACCCTGAACTTTAATTCTTTCTCCAAATTTGTCCTTGCTTTCCTTTATAGCTTGCTCAATGTACAAATTGAATAACATTGGAGAAAGACTACAACCCTGTCTTACTCCCTTTCCAACCACTGCATCCCTTTCATGCCCTTCAACTCTGACAACCGCTGTCTGGTTTTTGTACAAGTTGTAAATAACCTTACGCTCCCTATATTTTACTCCTGCTTGCTTCAGAACTTGAAAGAGTTTATTCCAATCAACAATGTCAAAAGCCTTCTCCAAATCTACAAAAGCTAGAAATGTAGGTTTGCCTTTTCTTAATCTATCTTCTAGAATAAGCCGTAAAGTGAGTATTGCCTCCCGTGGTCCTACATTTCTCCTGAACCCAAACTGATCTTCCCCGAGGTCGGCTTCTACCAGCTTTTCCATCCTTCTGTATATAATTCGTGTTAATATTTTGCAACCATGACTTATTAAACTGATGGTTCTGTAGTTTTCACATCTGTCTGCACCTGCTTTCTTTGTGATGGGGATTATAACATTTTTCTTAAAGTCTGAGGGTACTTCGCCTGTCTCATACATCTTACACACCAGGTGAAACAGGTTTGTCATGGCTGGTTCTCCCAGAGACTTCAGTAGCTCTGAGGGAATATCATCTACTCCAGGGGCCTTGTTTCGACTTAGGTCTTTCAGGGCTCTGTGAAATTCTTCTCTCGGTACAGTATCTCCTATTTCATCTTCATCTACATCCTCTTCCCTTCCTACAATATTGTCTCGAAGTTCATTTCCTTTGTAGAGCCCCTCTATATACTCTTTCCATCTTTCAGCTTTCCCTTCTTTGCTGATATTCATAGAACTGTTTTTCTTATCTCCAAATGTTTCTTTTATTTTCTTGTAGGCTGTATCCATTTTACCCCTATTTATACATTCTTCTACATCCTTGCATTTGCATTCTAGCCACTCCTTCTTAGCCATTTTGCACTTCCTGTCAATCTCATTTCTTAGTCATCTGTACTCCATTTTGCCTGTTTCATTTACTGCATTTTTATACTTCCTTCTTTCATCGATTAAATTTAGTATCTCCTGTGATATCCAAGGATTTTTTTGTACGTATTGCCTTCCTACCAATTTTGTCCTCTGCTGCCTCCACTATTTCATCTCTCAATTTTACCCATTCCCCTGTTTCTGTCAATTGTTGCCTAAAGCTCCCTCTGAAATTCTTAAGAACATCAGGTTCCTGCAATTTATCTGGGTCCCATCTCCTTATTTTCTTGCCTTTTTGTAGTTTCTTCAGTTTCAGCCTACAGTTCATAACCAACAAGTTATGGTCAGAGTCTATATCTGGCCCTGGGTATGTCTTACATCTTAACATCTGGTTCCGAAATAACATATATCTATCTATATCTTTAATAATGATTTTGCAGCCAAGATCGCATTTTTCATTTATTATGTTACCGGTTTCGGCGTGCTCGACGCCATCTTCAGACCTGTCGTATTTTACATAACTTCACAACATTTTTTACATACTAAAAGAGTACATCTAGGTTGAGGTGTCACCAAACATAAACCTCGATGTCGTCTTTTAGTGTGTAAAAAATGCTGTCAAGTTATGTAAAATACGACAGGTCTGAAGATGGCGTCGAGCACGCCGAAACCGGTAACATAATAAATGAAAAATGCGATCTTGGCTGCAAAATCATTATTAAACAATTGTAGATCGCCTCATTGAACAATGAGTTCCTTATATAACTATCTATATCTATAAATGTGAATGTTTGCTCGGTGTACGTTTATCACGTCTGAACAAGATGACATAAAGAGCTGAAAATTTGTACAGTTACTAATGTGTATCTGTGGAAGTCTTTAGGCACGGTATTATGGCGATCGGATAGCTATTTATCTATACATAGTAATGTGAATGTCTATTCGGCATACGCTTATCAAGTCCGAACGACAAGACGAAGGGACTTAAATATTTGTACAGTTACTAATAAATATCTGAGGAAGGTTTTAGACACGGTTTTATAGCGATCTAATAGATATTTAGTAATTTGAAGAACATAACGTGAAAGTTATATTTACTCTTCGAAAATGGTTTTATTGGTTGCATTGTTGCTTGAGGGTTGACAATGATAAAAGAGTGGAGTATATTGGGATGGAAAGTTATCAGTGTATATAAAATTCTACGTGTGTGTTAATATTTCGCTCTGCAGAGAAAACTACAAAACGCAAACAAATGATCTGTGTGTACTTGTTGTCCGAAGTCTCCCGTTGTGCACCATAGCAGTTCCATGCCGATAGCTATAAGGGGATGGAAGGTATGATGGTTGTAAGTAGTCAAATTATAAAAAAAAATCCGACTGAAGGCCAGCAATGACGTTTGCGACTCCATAGCAAGGAGGTTAAATACAGCAAACGTGATGCCAAAGGCCATATCTTTGGTTTATGCGTGCTACAATGTCTTCAGCTCTTTCTCTGTAAGAAAAGCAAACGAATAAGGAAATCTAAGAATAAATAAATAAAGCAGTAAAAAAAAGAAATGACTTATAATACAAATAACGCAGTTGACCAGAATGCCCTAAAATGAAATTAAAATGAATTTGGACATTACTCTCACCACACGTATTGAGATATTGCAACACAGGCTGTAAGGAATAATGTATTTATTATTTATTGTAAATCATTAAGCACCGCGGGTTAAGCTAGTTTTTTTATAAAATTATTTTATATTCATGGTGACGTACAGAAAAAAGTGAAAATATATTTTGAATAAAAGCCGTTTTGGTTGCACTGTGTTTTACTATTGTTCTGTAACGCGTTTCGATCTTAATCAGTGCATCATCACATTATCGGCGTGACAGATGCTACACACGAATTTCAAAATGGGGTGGGTGGGGACGGGACATTAGCTTATTTTGTGCGTATAACATGACAAAACAATAAATAAATAAATAAGAAAGAAATCTTACAAGGCACTCTTTGTGGTGTGACACCGAATGTTGGTTTGCAGTATATGAAAGTTTTATACGTTTCTGAATTTCCTTCTCTAATTCTTATAGGACTACGAAGATATTCTGAAATGCAATCAAAGTTCAGCTGCCACAAACCAACGTACGATGTCACACCACGGAGAGTGCCTTGTAAGATTTTTTGTTTTTTGTTTTTGTTTCTGCCATTTCATACAAGTTACTTATCACAAAATAACCCCTTTCCCGCGCCTCCTCCAAGCCTTTTGTAATTCTTGTGTAACATCTGCCAGGCAGATAATCGGATGATGTCCTGCTGAAGGGCGAAACGCGTCATTCAAGAATAGACTCTTCAACCAAGTCGGCTTTTATTTGCAAACTAAGAGGCAGGTGAAGTACCCTCAGACTTTAAGAAGAATGTTATAATCCCCATTCCAAAGAAAGCAGCGAAAACTACAGAACCATCAGTTTAATAAGTCATGGTTGCGAAATATTAACTCGAATTATTTACAGAAGGATGGAAAAGCTGGTAGAAGCCGACCTCGGGCAAGTTCAGTTTGGGTTCAGGAGAAATGTAGGAACACGAGAGGCTTTTGACAATGCCGATTGGCATAAACTCTTTCAAGTTCTGAAGCAAGCAGGAGAAAAATATAGGGAGTGTAAGGTTATTTACAACTTGTTCAAGACAGCGGTTGTCAGGGTTGAAGGGCATGAAAGGGATGCAGAGGTTGGGAAGGGAGTAAGACAGGGTTGTAGCCTTTCACCAATGTTATTCCATTTGTACATTGAGCAAGCTGTAAAGGAAAGTAAGGAAAAATTTAGAGAACGGATTACAGATCAGGGTGAAGAATTAAAAACATTGCGTTTTGCCGACGACATAATAATTCTGTCAGAGACAGCAAAGGACCTGGCAGAGCAGTTGAACGGAATGGACAGAGTGCTGAAAGGTGCATATAAGATGAACATTAACAAGAGCAAAACTAGGGTAATGGAGTGAAGTCTAAGAAGATCAGGTGATGCTGAAGGAATTAGATTAGGTAACTAAACAATAAAGAAGGTAGATGAGTTTTGTTGCTTGGGCAGTAAAATAACAAATGATGGTCGCAGTACTGAGGATATAAAATGCAGAATGGCAATGGGTAGAAAAGCGTTCTTGAAAAAGAGAAATTTGTTAACATCGAATATTGATTTAAGCCTAAGGAAGTCCTTTCTGAAGGCATTTTTATGGAGTGTTGCCTTGTATGGGAGTGAAACATGGACGATAAACAGTGCAGACAGGAAGATGATTGAGGCTTTTGAAATATGGTGCTACAGAAGAATGCTGAAGATTAGGTGGGTGGATCGCGTAACTAATGACGAGGTACTGAACTGAATTAGGGAAAAAAAGGAATTTCTGGCACACCTTGACTAAAAGAAGGGACTGATTCGTAGGACACATTCTTAGACATCAAAGAACAATGAATTTAGAATAGGAGGGAATTGTGTGGGGTAAAAACCGCATAGGAAGACCAAGAGATGGATACAATAAGCAGATTCAGACATATGTAGGTTGCCGTTCTTATGTGGAGTTGAAGATGCTTACTCAGGATAGGATATTGTGGAGAGCTGCATCAAACCAGTCTCCGGACTGAAGACCACAACAACAACAACGTTAAATTATCCTTTACGAGAAAGATATTGCAAAATCTGTATATATAAGCGAAAGGCCACTCACTCGCTGACTAAACACCAAACCTAGAAAACTATAAATAAATTCTGTTCTTTAGAAAACTAAGTGAAGCAATTAAGGCCTTAAGCCATATAGAAAAAATCCTTAAACTATGACCTTTTATTATACTATTCACCCCGTTGTCTTTAGGTTAGTGTAATTTGGTTTCAGTAGTGTGTAAGTATAGTGACTGAAATCTGTAGTTGTTTGGCCCCGTAGGTTTACAAACTTTTAAACGTTTTGATTTTTGGTTCCATGTATTCATATAAAAGGAAAAGATCATCTACTCCCAATCTGCATTTTCTTCCAAATAAAATAGAAAAATAAGAATTAATGATTTGAACCAATTTTGTCCCGGAATCAAATACAGTGTGCTAACAGCTGCTCCACCTTACTTGGTAAACATGATATCTGAGCAGCCTATTATCAAAGACGGACATCTGTCGTTTGTCAGAAACTGAGATAAACGTCATTTCTTTATTGCGAAACGTAGGGCTAATATATTTATAAGCTGATTTCAGAATTATCAACATTAATACTCGAGGATTTATACCCGGAAGCGGCTAATATCGATTTGATTACTCAAGCACCTTCAAATTGTGTTTGAAAATACAAATGTCCGTCTATTAAACCGAAACGTGTAGGTGTTCGCTTTCAGATGTCCGTTTTTGATACGCAGAGATTCGCTTACTGCTGACGAGAATCTTTTACATGTGTATAATCTGGGAAATTATAGGAATATCAACATAAACTGGAAAACATTAAATTCTGAACTCTATTACAAATTGGAAAAATGAAGAACTACAGTAATCATAATAATCTCTTTAATTTTATATACGAAATGAAATGTTACGGCACTGAATCTCTAAAATTATTAGTACAATGTCTGTTGAAACTGTCGCCAGGTTTTTCCGTAAATACCCTTACGTTATTTCTGACATCGAACTTCTTTCCAACAAGTGATAATTTCATACAACACACCTTACAATTGGTTGCGTGCTGGGTGATATCTTACAGACCTACATCACTTAATGTGAACTCAAAACACAAGTCGCACTTTTCATAAAACTATTTTCCATAATACATTACATTGTTGGAATCCATCTGCATACTGACATACATAGTGACTGCCCAAAGACAGCCTTAATAATGACGCCTCGAGTCTCTCTGCTCGGATCCTTATATACTATTTTGACATATGACAACAATACATATTATTGTTAGAACCAGGAAGTTATATATTTATCATTAACGACCGATTTGTTTCAAGATATTCTTAATATTGGTAAGTAGAGCATTAAATGTTTATTCTTTTAAATACGATCACTTTGATAAGAATTGCCACAATTAAGCAATATCTGATATTATGTGTATTCGAACAATGGAATTCATAAAGACGTTAATAACGTGAGAATTATGTTATGAATAAAATTCCTAACTTGTACAGATTTACGTTTTTGCAAGCTTAACTATTGACAGTTTCTGTTAGTTCTATAAATATCATAGTTTCCAAGTAATGCTTAAAAGCTGACCATGTGGTCATGTTGGTTTCAGATTAAGTCTTCGGAATTAACATAATAAATTATTGCCAGTATTACATTAATGCATCAGACGGCATTTTAAGTCCATGTAGTGACTTTGATGATAATCTATTATCATTTAATATGTTTGCTGTTACTATCTGTTAATTCTACATGTGCTTACTTTATATTCCAGGATACAGCATTAATATGCAATAACTCTGCTTCCTACCAATGGATGAACATTAACTGAGTAGTTATTAGTTTCTGTGGTGTGTTTACAGTCTGGTAACATTCTTAAACCAAAGTTATGTGATATCTGTAGATCAGCATAGGGCTAATACACAGGGATTTTCTTACAAGAGTTACAAATTGTATTGGTGTTGCCTACATGCAAATGTACATTCTTTCGGTGTTTCCCTAAGTGGTCTGTTACGTCTCAGCCGGGATTCGAACAGTAAAGCAATAACTGATCGCAAATTGAAATTTATTTCATTCATTGAACGCTGTAACGTCGTCAAAAATATATAATTGTATACAAGCCGAGACTGGGCTCCTGACGTCAATTAATTGTGTCTCGGTACCTCATGGTCTCTTCTCCCTGAGGAGGGAATACAGTATTGTGGCTGCGAGCATTACAGAACAAATAGGCTGTGGTATAGGAAAGAGACAGCGTGGCGAATGGAGATTTGGGTGTAGCGGGAGACGTGCAGGGAAGAGTCCTCTGCAGTCGGGTTGGTCACTGTGTCCTATGTGGCGGAGTGCTCAACGCGTCTGCCTAGTAAACAGGAGATCCCGGGTTCGAATCCAGGCCGCGCACAAATTTTTATTTGCCGCGCTTTGGTATTCCATCTAAACCTAGTACCGTGAAGCAGTAACTGATCGCAAATTGTGATTTATTTCATTCATTGAACGCTGTAACATCGTCAAAAATGTAGTATAAGGCTACTATTTTCTGGTTTCCCCTCCCCATCCCCTCCTGTGCTAATAGGAAGCCCCATCGTCTGAGTGTGTTGCCTTCCTCACCTACTCGGACGACCGAGGCTCAATTAACCAGATTAAACTTTCGTGTAATCAGCGTAAATTATTGAAGGCTGGCGCCAGGCTGTTTCTTCGGGACAACCTTCAACCGAACTCTCCCCCTCCTCCATCTCACCTCCACGATATCTAATGAACTGTTCGTCTGCCGGGCCCTAAAATCCGAGCCAAGAGAAACACAAAAAACCCCGAAGGTACAAAACAAAAGAAAAACGCCTGTCTCTTGGCACGCTGCTATCTCTGACGGGGGGAGGGAGGGTTGAATTGCGTTGCAGCTGCCGAGTGAAACGATATAGCGCCTGCCGGCTGGGGTAGTAGCCCTGCCTTTGTGGCGGAGCGAGGCGCCACAAAAACACGACGAATGCCGGCGAGTTCCGACGTACGCAGCGGCAGGCATCTGGGCGACGCATCTGCTGATTGCCGCTGTCGCCGCCACAGGGAGCCCCAGAAGCTGAGCCTCCTGCCAGCGTGGTCGCACGCCACAACACCGTCTACACGCAGGGGAAGTAGCTGGGCGCCAGGAGCAACTCTGTAATCCACCCCTCCCTCCCCCGGGACGTACTAAGGCAGTGACGAAGTATTGTAGTATAAATCAAACAATCGCGCATTATAATGTTCCAACGTGGCTATTATTCAACATTCATAGAATATATGACATCAACTGCGATGGACAAAGCTGAAAATGTGTGCCCAGCCAGGATTCGAACCCGGGTCTCCTGCTTTCTAGGTAGTTGCGCTGACCCCTACACCACTGGGGACACAGTGATCACCGCACCTGCAAGGACTACCTAAGCACGCCTCCCGTCAGATACAAATTCCCAGCTTCGCCCTGCCCACAGTACTCAAACTCGTAATTATGAACTAATTCCCGTAAGAGTAAGGGCTTCAAACTTTGCCCACACCTCCCCACTAACGATCATTGCCCGTCACCGGTATATTATTTACATATGGCGTCTGTTCCGAGAGAACAGAGAACAGACGTCACTTCTGATCCTGCAGTTGTTATTATTCAACATTCATAGAATATATGACATCAACTGCGATTGGGCAAAGCTGAAAATGTGTACCCAGCCGGGATTCGAACCCGGGTCTCCTGCTTTCTAAGTAGTTGCGCTGATTCCTACACCACTGGGGACACAGTGATCACCGCACCTGCAAGGACTACCTAAGCACGCCTCCCGTCAGATACAAATTCCCAGCTTCGCCCTGCCCTGGCTATTATTGTTTGAGATTAACATATTTACTGAGTGCATGTTTTCGCGGCGATATCCATTAATGAAAACTGTACACGACGTTCAAAGTCTTCGCCACGCAAATCCTGGTGCATAGAAATATGGTAAGGGTGAAATTTATGTTGATGTGGAATTCTCAACACTGACGTTTTTGACATTCCCGATTCTCTCTCATTTTGTCTGCTACTGATGTGAGGATTAGCGACTGCAGCTGCAGCTAAAACACTTACTTGGGCATCATCATTTGTTTCAGGTCGTGGTTGACGTTTGACGTGTGCCTGAACACTTCCTGTTTCTTTAAATAACGTAACTATCCTACAAAAGTTCCGGACACTTGGATGATGTCTTCCAGGATAACGAACATCATACATAGCACAGGCCAGTTGGACATTTTGGTCACAATATCCATACATTAATACCATATCTACCTTTTCTGCAATTGGTAAACGGTCCACTTTAACGAGAGTAATGTACCACGAAGCAAATACTGTCCGCACTGGCGAAATGTTACACGACACCACGACTTATAGGTTTGTGACTATTATAGCGCCATCTATCACAAAGCGAAAAAACTGTTCCAAATAAAACATTCATGTTTATTTACGTACTAGACGAATATGTAATAAAAATGGGGGTACCTATTTAAAAACATGCATTTGATATCCGTTTGACCCATGGCAGCGCTGTCTAGCGGGCCAACCATAGCGCCATCTGTTTTCCCCTTTCAAGCTACAAAAGTTTTGTTATTTGTAGTTTTTCGTTTGATACTTATTTCGTGAGATATTGGGTCCGGTCACTATCAACGGACCACCCTGTATATGAGGGTTGGAAGTTAAATAGTGGTAACTATTTATTCACAACCGATACAAAAGCGTTACAAGTTTTCCCTCGTTACTGTCCTCCAAATAGGTCACCAGTGGTGTATAGAACCCGTTGCGAGCGATGCGGCAGGCGCAGTTTACGGTTAGTAGAGACTGTTTTGTTGATGGTGTCAATGGAGCGGTCCACTACCTAACGAATTCTGGAACAGTTCTGAAGCGAATTCCACGAAATGACTAATTTGATTCCGAAGATGAAGGAACCACTTCGTGGCATTCGCTTCAGAACTGTTCCAGAGATTCGACAGGAAGTAGACCGCTCCATTCGCGCGAACAACAGAACAGGCTCTGCTAACGGCATACTACACCTTCCACATCGCTGACAATGGGTTTTACACAACGCTGGTGACTACCTTGAAGGACAGTAACCGGTGCAAACATGTAATGCTTGTATCGGTTGTTAATAAATAGCTGCCATATGTATATGAGGTAAAAAGGTAAAGCAGTCAACAACCCGAAGATTCGTTTGAACACCACAGAGCTCTTTACTAGGCACGGTCCTGTTTGGAGGTGGTATGCCGTTGCCTTCCTCCGACCTTCGAACTGACTTAACCAGCCAGTTATATGGGGGCCTAGAGTTTAACATGGGTTTCGAACCACGGTGCTACTCGATATTTTTCACATTAGCAACACTGCCAGAGGGGAAAGAAGTGGAAAGTGACAGATAAATATCCCAGGAGCTGGCGGGGATCGAACCAGCGTTCTTTGGGTTTGAAGTCTCGCACTCTACCGCTGTGCTATCTACATGGAATACTCTGCAAATCATATTTAAATGCCTGGCAGAGGGTTCATTCCATTCTCGAATAGCGCGCGGGAAGAAAGAACACCTGAATCTTACCGTTCGAGCTCTGATTTCTCGTATTTTATTCTGATGATCATTTCTACCTATGTAAGTGGGAGTCAATAATATATTTTCGCAATAGGAGGAGAATGTTGGCGATTGGAGTTTCGTAAGTAGCCCACGCCGCAGCGATAAGCGCCGTTGTTGTAATGATTCCCATACCAAATCCTGTATAATTTCCGTAACGCTGTCTCCCCTGTATCGTGACAATACGAAACGAGCTGCCCTTCTTTGGACTCTTTCGAAGTCCTCCGTCAAACCCACTGGGCAGCAATACTCCAAAAATGGACGGACAAGCGTAGTGTATGCAGTTTCTTTTGTAGTTCTGTTGCATGTTTTAAGGGTTCTACCAGTAAAACACAGTCTCTGGTTCGCCTTTCCCACAACATTATCTACGTGTTCTTTCCAATTTAAGTCTGAAGTAATAGTAATTCCTAGGTTTTTTGTGGAGTTTGCGGCCTTCACTTTTGATTGATTTATCTTGTAAACGAAGTCTAACTGATTTCTTTTCGTACTCATGTGGACGACTTCATACTTCTCATTATTTAGAGTCAATTGCCAATTTTCACACCTTATTGATATCTTATTCAGATCGTTCTGCTGTTGGTTTTGATCTTCAGATGATTTTACTAGACGGCAAATGACGGCGTCGTCTGCAAACAATCTAAGTAAGCTACTTAGATTTCCTCTAAATCGTTTATATAAATAAGGAACAGCAGAGGCCCCATAACACTACCCTGTGGAACGCCCGATATCACCTCTGACTTAGTCGACGCCTTACCATCGATTAGTACGACCTGTGTCCTCTCTGACAGGAAATCCCCTATCCAATTGCAAATTTGGAGCGATACACCATAACCACGCCGATATAATGCGAGATAAAACAGCAGTTTCATCAAACTAGGATTTAGCCAGCGTATAAGATTTAGAGATGTAAACGGAGAAATGTAGCTCAGGAGAAATCAGTAGGACATAGTAGTTGGTGAATGTATCTAATATATAAAGCTGTCCGTATGTTTGTACGTGTTGCATACAAATCTACAGTTTTGTTCCAATCTTTATGAAATTTTGTACACGTAAGCTTCAATCCATGAGGACGGTCGCCGTAAGTGTAAGAACCACATACGATATATAGTTCACGAGATATGACGTCATAAACAATGAGATGCGCAAAAAACTTCTGCTTTTTGCGAAAATGCTGCTCATTTTCTCCTAAACCATTGGACCGATTTCAACCAAATTTGGTACACACATTCCTTACCGTGGGATAGCAATTGCTGCATGGGTAAGAATCACATACCACACATTATTCAAAAGATATCACGTCATAACCAATAGAAATCGCAAAAAATGCCATATAATGCGCCGAGACTTTCGAAATACACAGTATGAGAATGATAGTACTTAGCGACTTGCAACAAACTTTAAACATAATTTCAAACCCTGTATTAAACTTTTTCTCGCTGGCAACCATAGTAAAATGATGAAAGGAAAAAAGTTTCTCGCGTACTACTTTTTCGCTGTTTATGGAGTAAAACTACGGCTCTCGGTATGACGTTACAATTTATAATTTTAACACTAAAAATTGTAGCCGCAGGAAATTTTATAGACTGTATACACACATTTAGTTGAATGTACCTTCTAAATTATTTCTCAGTGCTACACTTAGTTCATGAGATATGAGTGCATAAACAGTAACTTTCATGGAAAACCGCCCCATCACGCATCAATTTTAATCTATTACTTCTTTACTAATAATTCTATTCCCAAGAGAGTTTACAGCCATACAGCCCTTATAGAAATGAATATATACGTGAATAATGGCAGTAATGAATAAATAAATACCCGGGTAACGCCGGGTTTTCAGCTAGTCTTTGAATAACGACAGGTAGCGTTGTGAAATTCTCCTGAGCCTGAATCAGTTACAAAAAAATGTTCAAATGTTTGTTAAGCTTATGGGACTTAACTACGGGGTCATCAGTCCCTAAACTTACAAACTACTTATCAACTACCTTATACTAAGGACGGCACAAATATCCATGTCCGAGGGGGGATTCGAACCCGCAACCGTAGTGGCCGTGCAAACCGTGACTGGAGCGCCTCAGTCCCCTCGGCCACCGCGGCCGGCAATCAGTTACAGTAATTCTTGTTTCACTAAAGCGTGTTTCTACCAGCGCTTTAACATCAGTGGGGTGTTATTTAGAGAATAGGTTTTAAAATGCATTATGGTAGCCAAGGGACAATTTATAATCTAGTTTCACAACGCTCACCCCCCGAGGTAGCCCCGCCCATAAAGTAGAGGACAAATTGCCGAATAACTTGTTATTGGTGGGAGCGTGCCGCTTGGACCAGAATACCATTAGCGTCGCTAGCCCGGAGCGGAAGGCCGGCAGAAGAGAAAGCTCCGAAGCCGCCTCGCCCCGCTCTGAGTTCGCGGCCTTCCCCTCGCAGATAAGAAATTATGCGTCCGCGTCCACCGGCGTCACATGTTTACTGCGCCGCGGCGTGAAAGTTCCTTCCAGGCTCTCCTACGACGTGCGGCCCACATCTGTACCACCCTCTGCAGGGTGAATGGCCTCGCATATTGAATGAGACGGAGGATGTTCCGTTTCGGTGATCTGTTTAGGGACAAGAACTACTCCGATGCCGGTGACTTGGTCCCTATGTATACATGACTTCCAAAATGTGTAGCAAGTAGATGAGGAAGTCATCCTCATAAGTCGTTGTGCTCATTGCTGAGCGGCTCCATTCCGGACGGTTGTCAGCTTCTCTCAGTGCCTGCTGAAGAGGTACGCCGTAATCTCCACAAAATACCTAGGAATTACTATTACTTCAGACCTAAACTGGAAAGAACAAGTAGATAATATCGTGGGAAAGGCGAACCAGAGACTGCGTTTTATTGGCAGAACCCTTAAAAGATGCAACAGAACTACTAAAGGAACTGCATACACTGCGCTTGTCCGTCCATTTGTGGAGTATTGCAGCCCAGTGTGGGATCCTTATCAGGTGGGTTTGACGGAGGACATCGAAAGAGTCCAAAGAAGGGCAGCTCGTTTCGTATTGTCACGATACAGGGGAGACAGCGTTACGGAAATGATACAGGTTCGGCGATGGGAATCATTACAACAACGGTGCTTATCGCTGCGGCGTGGGCTACTTGCGAAACTCCAATCGCCAACATTCTCCTCCGAATGCGAAAATATATTGCTGACTCCCACTTACATAGGTAGAAATGATCATCAGAATAAAATAAGAGAAATCAGAGCTCGAACAGAGAGATTCAGGTGTTCTCTCTTCCCGCGCGCTATTCGAGAATGGTATGGGAGATAAATAGTATAATTGTAGTTCGATGAACCCTCTGCCAGGCACTTAAATGGGATTTGCAGAGTATCCCATGTAGATGTAGATCTTCTTGATTTGGTCCATCCATCTGCTCGCTGCTCTTCCTCTTCGTCTTGTGCCCTCGATCTTTCCTTGTAAGATTATTTTTTTTGCTAGGTTTTCTCCGTCTCTTCTCACAATATGGCGAAAGAACTGGAGAATTTTTTCGTCGACTCGAGAAGAAAGGCGTCTGGAGACATTCAGTTGTTCAATAATGGACACATTTGTTCTTCTTTCGGTCCATTTTATTCGTAGCATCCTACGCCAGCACCAAAGCTCAAACGCATCAATGCATTGTTTGTCTCTGGCCTTGAGTGTCCATGATTCACAGCCATAAAAGAAGACAGAAAAAACCCGATTGTTTCTACTAGCCGGACCTTTTTATGCTATTTGTTATTGCTCTGCTCTGCCAGATCTTCGTGACCTTCTTCATAGCCACTCGTCCTAGCGTGATCCGTCTTCTTATCTCCTCTTCACAACTACCTGTGCTGCAGATGGTTGACCCAAGATAGGTGAAGGATTGCACGACTTCCAGTTCCTTTAATTGACCTGTGAGCTGGGTCTATTGTTCTCGATCAATTAACATGAGTTTGGACTTACTGAGGTTGATGTCCAGTCCATATGCCAGACTAATATCTTTTATTCTAGTTAGTAGCTCAGCAAGTTCATCTTCGCTGTTGGCTAAAAGTACAGTGTCATCAGCAAAACGGAGGTTCTTGACAGTTCTTCCGCCAATTGAGATGCCTTTTGTCCAACCGTCTATAGCTTTCCTAATGACGTGTTCTGCACAGATATTGTACAGTTGTGGGGATAGAACACAACCCCGTCTCACACCTTTTGAAACTCTGAAGGAATCAGACGTGCCAGCACTTGCCTTTACAACTGCGGAGTTATCATTGTACAGATTTTTGAACAATGCTGGCAAGTGGGAAGAGAAAAAAATTACACAGCCTCTTTTCACTTCACTAAGGGTTTGTTGTTCTCACTGTGGATACAGAGTAAATGAAATGATTACAGTTACGGATCAATATATCAAGTGGTTCCGAGTTGGCAGGTGCCGCAGTGGAGTAGCCGAGCGGTCTAAAGCGTCTCGCTGCGGAGCGCGCGGTTGCTCGCCGTGGAGGTTCGAGTCCTTGTGTGTTTGTCCTTAGGTTAGTTTACCTAGGTGTAAGTAGTTTTGTAAGCTACGGACTGATGATCACGCAGTTTGGTCCGATAGATTTACAAACATTTGAACTTTTTAATTTTTCCGAGGCTGGTGACTTGGTTTCAATGTATACTTGACTTCCCAAATGTGTAGAAAGTAGATGTGGAAGTACACATTATCATCATCATCATTATAAACTGATTATGCCTTTCTACATCTACAACCATACTCCGCAAGTCACCCGACGGTCTGCGGCGGAAGGTACCTTGAGTACCACTATCGATCTTCCCTCCTATTCCAGTCACGTATTGTTCGCGGAAAGAAGGATTGTCGGTATGCCTCTGTGTGGGCTCTAATCTCTCTGACTGTATCCTCATGATCTCTTCGAGAGATATACGTAGGAGGGAGCAATATACTGCCAGTCTCCTCAGTAAAGGTAAGTTCTCGAAACATCGACAAAAGCCCGCACCGAGCGACAGAGCGTCTCTCCTGCAGTCTTCCACTGGAGTTTAGCGATCATCTCCGTAACGCCTTCACGATTACCAAATGATCCTGTAACGAAGCGCGCTGCTCTCCGTTGGATCTTCTCCACTTTCTCTATCAATCCCACCTGGTACGGATCCCACACCGGTGAGCGAATTCAAGCTGTGGGCGAACAAGTGTACTGTAACCTACTTCCTTTGTTTTCGGACTGCATTTCCTTAGAATTCTCCCAATGAATCTAAGTCTGGCATCTGCTTTACCGACGATTGATTTTATATGGTCGTTCCATTTTAGATCCCTCCTAATGACTACTCCCAGATACTTTATGGAATTAACTGCTTCCAGTTACTGCCCTGCTATAGTGTAGCTAAATGATAAAGGATCTTTCTTTCTGTGTATTCGCAGCACATTACACTTGTCTACATTGAGCTTTAATTGCTATTCCCTGCACCTTGCGTCAATTCGATGCAGATCCTCCTGCATATCATTATAATTTTCCATTGTTACAACCTCTCTATACAGTACCGCATCATCCGCAAAAGGCCTCAGTGAACTTCCGACGTTATCCGCAATGTCATTTATATATATCGTGAACAGCAACGGACCCACGTCACTCCCCTGTGGCACACCTGACATAACTCCTACTTCGGAAGACTTCTCTCCATTGAGAATGACCTGCTGCTTTCTTTTATCTAGGAATTCCTCAATCCAATCACACAATTGGTCTGATAGACCATATGCTCTTACTTTGTTCATTAAACGTTTGTGGGGAACTGTATCAAACGCCTTGTGGAAGTCGAGAAACACAGCATCTACTTGAGAACCCGTGTCTATGGCTCTCTGAGTCTCGTGGACGAATAGCGCAAGCTGGGTTTCACACGAACGCCTTTTTCGAAACCCATGCTGATTCCAATAGAGCAGATTTCTAGTCTCGAGAAATGTCATTATACTCGAACACAATACATGTTCCAAAATTCAGCGCTCCATTTTTCAGCGTTAAGTCTGCAGCATAGTTGTTTTTGTTGTGGTCTTCAGTCCGCAGGCTGGTTTGATGCAGCTCTCCACGCTACCCTGTCAGGATATGCCAGAAACTCCTTTTCTCCCCGATTTGGTTAAGCACCTCCTCATTAGTTACGTGATCCACCCATCCAATGCTCATCATTCGTCTGCAGCACCACATTTCAAAAGCTCCTATCATCTTTTTATCTGAACTCCTTGTCGTCCACGTTTCACTCCCATACAGTGGTACACTCCAGACAAATGCTTTCAGAAAGAACTTCCTAACATTCAAATTAATATTGGATGTTAACAAGTTTCGCTTCTTTAGAGACGCTTTTCTTCCCATAGCCAGTCTGCATTTTATATCTTATTTACTTCAGCCATCAGAAGTTATCTTGCTACCCAAATAACAAAATCATAGTACCTCTAATTAAATTCCTCCATGATCCCCTATACAATGCTAACATTGATGCCTCTCCTGATGTTATGCCTTTTACTTCAAAATCATTCTGCACCGAAACTAAGTACGTTCTTCTTTGTCTACCTCGACACCTCTTACCCTCCACTGCCGAGCTCATGAGTCTCTTGGGTAACCTTGCTTCTCCCATGCGTGTAACATAACCCAACGAACTCAGTCTGTTCGCTCTAACTACTTCATCTATGGTGTTCATTCCTAGTTTTTCTTTGATTTCCTCATTATGGACACCCTCCTGCCATTGTTCCCATCTATTAGTACCTGCAATCATTCTTGCTACTTTCATATCTGTAACCTCTATCTTATGAATAAGGTAACCTGTATCCACACAACTTTCACTCCCATACAACAACGTTGGTCGAAAGATAGAGCGGTGCACTGCTAACATAGTCTTGGTACTTACTTCCTTCTTGCAGAAGAGAGTACATCTTAGCAGAGAACTCACTGCATTAGCTTTGCTGCACATCGATTCCAGTTCTTTCACTATGTTGCCATCCTGGGGAAAAATAATTACACAGTCTCTTAGACATTTTCAATTCACTAAGGGTTTATTATTCTCACAGTGGATACAGAGTAAATGAAATGATTACAGTTACGGATCAATGTATCAAGTCGTGCTTAGTTACCAGGTATAGATCCGGGCAGAAACGCCCATGTTAGTACCTGGTGTACCCTCCCCGGTCCTCAATGTAAGTACAGTCAGACCTCGATAATCAAATGTCTAGGGAAGACAAAATTAATGAGATATACCGAGGGTTTGATAAAATGAGGTGTTCCAGAAAAAAAGTCACGATTTTTTATTACTGTACTTAATGTGAATTTTTTACGCGTTTGTGTGTGATTCAAGGCTACGTTTAGTTTTAGAAACATAACATACAGGTCAAGATAGATTGTTATCAGTGATGAATAAGCACGAGTGCATCTCTATGGTATGGCGCCTGGTAGCTGAACACGTTGACAATACACTGAGCGTTATGGCTATAAACATTCCCTATTAACGGTTATACGCAGATGGCGCTTACTCAGCTAAGGCACTAAGTTAAATGTAGGCCGACGACGTTGAAACAATCATCAGTAGCTTTACTATCCACCAGGTGATATCTGCCTTCGTCGTATCAAAATCGACTTCATTTTTCCAGGTGTACTATTTTTTTTTATTTCTATCCGTATATTTTACGACTAAGATCGCAACGGAAATTGAAGGGGGTCCTTTGCGAACTGTTGCATTTCAACCGGTAAAAACGGAACCCTTATAGAATGACTTCAATAAAATTGTTTTTCGTAACAAAGAATATTTTAAAACACAGATGAAAATAACATAAATACTGAAATATGGTAGCTCGGGTATGGATGTTTGTGCTGTCTTTACTATTAGTTAGATTATAAGTGGTTTGTAAGTTTAGGGACTGATGACCCCGCAGTCGCAGAAGTTGAACAAACGTTTGTACAGTTTTTGAACATACCTCCAGAATAGGTGTTTGTCGCCGACCAACGTCCTAGGCGCATATGTATCTGTGGCCGCATGCGCAGTACGCGATACGCAAGTATAAAGGGTCGAACAGAGCTCTGGAGCGACAGTCTTACGGCTCACTCTGAACGTTATACAGCCAAAATCTATAAATATAAAAGAAAGTCATGTTAGTTACACTATTTATAACTAAAGAACGTCTGAACCGATTTGCCCCAAAATTGGTGGGTAGGTAGCTTAGAAGCAGGAGACGGACATAGGATACTTTTTGTCCCGTTTGACCGCGTATTATATCAGAATTTGAGAAAAACTGAATGTTCTCGATTCTCCAACAATCAGATTATTCATTCGCTACGCTCCTAGCGATCAAATACGCTGTAAGAGAACGAACAAATACGCCAGCGAGGTTAGAATAAAGGGAGATGGCGTTATGCCACAGTCTAACACATACAGTCACGACACTCCAACAGATTTTTGTTATACGCTGCGATAGCAGCGCTCCAAGCGGCCGGAAAGCTACGTTTCTAAATACGATGCGAATAGTATCGTTTACATTGACTTCACTATACTTTTTACATTAGGGAACATATGTAGTGCCTTATAAATAGGTATTAATTTAAAAATAGCTCCCCATTTGTCTTTCTTAGGTTTCATACTACGGGACAGTTAATTTACAATCATCCTGTAACATACAGGCTTTAAATGAATAATTTCATTTTCTATTAAAAATATAAATGCCTCGGAAACACCAGGCGACATAGCCTTTAGCAAAGAGACGTCAATTTATACGCAGGAACGTTAAGTATTCTTCATAACAATTCCAGTAAAATCGGTGAGGGTGGAACATAGGAAACGTATATATAATGTAATAAATACGGTATTTAACATACCAAATCAACCATCACAGCAGTAGCTGAAGGGAAAACGTCACAGACATGGCAATATAACGATAAAAGCAACCAAACTGTTTTCCAACAAAGAAGAACCCATTTCCACAATTGTTGCTACATCTGAACCACAAACGGCAAGAATCAAAGAATTGGTTTTTAAAGCTAAATTAATTACAATTAAAAGAATATGCATGTATAAGAAAGACGAGTGACGTATAAAACTGTGAGAATCATTAGACTCCGTACCGAATTGATACACGTCAATAACTGGCTGTCATAGTAAGAACAGAAAATAATAGAAATTTATTATACCATTATGTTTATATGCAACTTACTTTCAGCGGAATAAGCTGCAAATATACACGTATTCGTAAGTATTTGTTCATGACAGAGTTGTTCTTTACTCCATTGAATCATTTAAATGAGGCTGCTTTTATAGTAATTTCCGTATTATTTTTGTCCCTCGATATTTTAATAATGCTTGTAACGTAAAAATTACAGTAAGTATTTCGTTAATTACGTACAAAAGCGATTATAAACAAACATCACTACTTCGGCAGCTTGCCCACCGCTAGGAGCGCTAGTGTCGCAGCAATTGTCAGTTGGTAACAACTTTTACAGCAGTATATGTTAGACTGTGGTTATGCCATTGATCTCTATACTATCTGGATGTTGAATTTCAGCTGTCTTAGCGTGCCAGACATAGACATTCATATTTAGTTTCTTGCCAAATTCAAACATGGCTGCTAAGAAGCATTTCAAGAAAAAGAGAAGAAAACATGTTTCGATTCCAATACCACATCAGCCTACAACATCGAATATTGAATTAAATTCCAAATCAAGAGGAAAGCAAGCAATTCTTTGTCACATAATAACTGATGGAAACTCGTTTGTCAAATTTAAACATGGCGGACAATGCAAAATCGTGTGCAAAACACATGAATGTACAGGCACGCAGGAGTTCTATGCTCAGGCACCAGAATTATACATCCAGTTTGTATAGAGATCACTGCGTTATGCACACAAGGTTAAAATTGTCAGACAGATTTAACATGAAACGTTGTTTCTTTACCAGCCCCTCCGTATTATTCTAAACTCCATGTTGTTATCGGTGGTGATCTTATCTTTGGAGCATTGCAAAAATAGAATTGATGTTATTACGTGGTATTTTTGAGTGTTACAAACAAATTAAGTACAGATCGTGGTTTACTTTTTAGAACAATGCCTCCATTGCGGCGGCGTAATATCGGTCGGCGTGCGTGCAACGCAATCTTACTACGTGATCGTAGTCAATGAGACCGACGAAGATAGTACACACGCTTGGAGGTAAATCGAAACGAAATTCTCAAGCGCGATCCGTTATGACTCTGAAACAAAGGGTACAGTCGAGTTCGACTCCCTCAGATGCAGTTTACGCACGAAATAATTTGGGTCATCGACAAAACAGACGGCCACGCGTGGCAATTGTAATTGAACGTTTGGGGTACAGATTCAATCAAGTAGTCGGTTACGCAGCGGAAGAAACTGTCGCCATCTAAAATTTCATTGGCTATCTCAAGCTTTGCCACGATTGGTCGGCTTCATTCCCACGATCCAACAGCTGTTGCCAACATAGCTATACCAAGCATGTGTCGCGGATTGTAAAATTTTACCGGTATGTAGCAATGTTGTTAATCGTGTTTCAATTAGATTCCTAACAAGACAAGAAATTAACACAAGACTTTCGAAACGTTGTATTGCCATCCCATTTATTTAATTTCAAATAATTGTTTTGTTTCATATGGAATTTCTATCATTAAAGTATGATCATGTTACAATTACTTTGTATCTAATTCAAAAACTCTTTAATTAAATAATTCTCAGACTCTGTTGCAATATTTTTATTACTCCAATTACGCATTTCGCGCTGTTAACGCGTCATCAGACTGGAAACAGACAAATGGTTTATTACAGTCCGTGTACCTAGCGGGCAGCGAATCTAATGTGGCCCTCCAGGTAGACGGACTGTAATAAAACTTATTCTTTTTACAGTCTGATGATACGCTAACAGCGCGAAACGCGTATTTGGAGTAATAAAAATATTGCAACAGAGACTGCGAATTATTTAATTATTCAACACTGTTGCTGCACCAGCCGCCACCACCACTAAAATGGAATGGGTAAAATGTTATAAATTGTTGAAGAAGATACACATGTATTATAACAAACATTTCTATACTGCTCGCTGCGAGAAAAACATGCTAAGCTGTGCTGCGAACATGTGCGATTTTTTTTCCAGTCATTTTTAACATAAAACAGGAAAGTTGTTTTTATGCCTAAATTTATAATCATACCTGTTCGTACAATGCAACCATTGAACGTGCGGCCAATGAAGTTACTAACCTCACAGACAGAGCAGCTCGAAATGTCTCTCTAATAACATGTTTCTAATTGATTTACCTGTCCATTTTGACTTCTATCCCCAATCAAGTTCCCGATTGCAATAACAATAAATAAGATCAGAGAGCTGGGAAGTAGGAGACACAGTATGGGGGAATGAATTGCATTTAAAAAGGGGAGATGATATAGACGCAGAGAGGAAGGGGAGGAGATGGATATGGTGTGTAGGTAGGCGGATGAGGAGATGGACAAAGGAAGGGGAAGGAAGGGATAAACATAGGGAGAAGCTACTGCGAAGCGTTGCCGGGTTTGCTAGTATTAAGATAAGAAGGAGAGTTCTTGCGGCTCCACACCCGAAACGTAATGGAACAGTTTATTCCTTTTCTCTGTGATAAACAGAACCCGAGAATTTCAATTTTGCTCTCGTACTGCAGATCGTATTAATACCTTGCGTACTCTGTGATAAATAGACTGTCCAGAATAAATAGAGAAAGCTCCCATCCTCCGCTCCCTAGACGTTTCCCCGCCACTTTGTCAGTGCACGTCAGCCACTGAGCCATCGGGCCAGAGCTGTTGATGCACGCTGGCATTCCTCGTGGGATTACCGCACCCACCAACACGTACACCGGCCTGCAGCCACGGCTTATCTCATCGGGAAAACAAGCCAAGCATTTTCCTCCCCGAGCGAGATTTTTGTCGTTTTGTCCGGCGCAGCAACACTTATGTTACACTTCTCCGTGATTGACGTTAAGTGATGGAGGGGAAGGAAAAAACGAGGAGATAGGAAGCGTGTCGTTGCGTCTGTCAGGACGGTGACGGCGGACGCAGGGAGTGACTCACCGGAGAAACTCGTCCCCAGCGGATAATCCGGCTTTTCGGTTACGTCTGCGCTGTATAAACACGGTATTCTATAAATCATAGCCATTTGAAAATGTATTGTCACTCCCAAAAAAATAATATTTTTATTTTTATTTGTTTGGCTCTGAGAAGAGCCTTTGTTGAAGTTCGTTTTCTTGTGTAACAGCACGTCATGGCGTCGAAGACCCAACTGCCGGCCTACCAGGGTTCCATCTGCAGAGAAGTGTGTGGAGAAAATTAAACAGAATAAGAACTGCCCAAGCCAGGTGCAATGCTATGATGCACAAGTGGGGACTCCGAGATTCTCCAGCCTGTGATTGTGGTGCCCAAGAACAAACGATCCAACATATCGTCACAAACTGTCCTCTGAGGAAATATCCTGGACCATTCAGTGACTTGCAACTTGTTGGATTCAGTTACTTGATGTTGATTTATGATCATCTGTATATATGTATTTACTTCAGTTGTCACAGTATCTCATGTATTAAAGTTGTGTATTTATCAAATTAGTAACTTTTAGTATTTGAACATATATATTAAACTTGTATCTAATGTAAAAGTAAATAACTATATCATATGTAATGCTCAAAGCTGCTGTTGTTGCCATACGATAAATAAGTAAATAAATAAACTCCCAAATAGTTTAATCATCCAGTCTGTGGCAGCTTCGAAGTAGATATAGCATGTTTCAAACTTATGTGGTAAAGACTGTAGACGATGCTAAACTGTAAACTAAAAAGAAAGAAAGTAACTGTCGAAATTGAATACTTTTAGACAAGTAGTTGTGTTGTGCATCTGTTACAAGGTGTTGTAACAGGTGCATGCAAGAATAGAGGATGCATACAAAAATTGTTAGAAACTTTAGGAATGTATTCTTGAAGTCTAAAAATTATCAAAAGGTAATGTGGACATTGTTCCGAAAATCTTAAATTTTGGGGGTACGAACGAACAAAATATCAGACCACTCTCAGTTTAGATTTAAGAGCTTCCAGTAAACAATACAAGAAAGTCATTCCCATCGGACAAAGTAGTCTCCAGACATGAGAGTAATTTCTGCAATACCGTAAAAGAGTATTATCATCATCATCATCATTTATTGTACATAACAGGCCATTAAGACCCATGACAGAAAGCAAAAGAAATATTACAAAGATTAATTACTATATAAAGTTCACTGTCAAAATCAGTCACACAGGAAGGAGTACTGTCCCAATCACAGTCGCAGGTATCTACTGCAGATGTTGAGCCACTTTCTTCTGTCCATCGCATCTTCAAGGGATGCTGTTGGTTTTACCTGCTGCAACGTTCTCATCACCCTATCTTTCCATCTAGTCTTTGGACGACCTCTTGAACGTCTTCCGATCAGCTGAGAGTTAAACACTCGGTTAGAAATAGATTCTCCAGCTCTTATGACATGTCCCAACCACTGAAGTCGTCGCCCTCTGATGTACCTACCAACGTCTACTTTTCCAAAACGTTGGTACAGGTCCTAAAAGAGAATTATAGCCATGAAGCTTTTTGCTTTCTTAGGAACTGAAATTGTGATATTCTTCTTGAAGCCCTAGATAATTACGCTGTCTCAAACACCTTGACACATGGTGGAACAGAGAATATTATCTTCTCCAGAAACATTTTATCGAGTCTAATCTTTCAGTTATCGGTGTAATTCTTCTCGCAGTATCGTATCTCCTATGTAATATTCGTCTACTTCCTTTTCTATAATTCTGCCTTCGAGTTGATTTTTTTTGTTTAGTCCCGCTATATACCTGGTCAATACGTTTTTAGACTTGACACGTGGAGAATAGACACCCACACGACTCAGTATCTTGCACACGCTGCCGTATTCCAGGTGACTGTCATTTCAGTGTCGGATCGTAAAGGGAACATCAATGTTTCGTCTCCAGTTATTATCCGGTGAAGAAACGTCGGATCATCGTCTGCACAACTGAAGTGGTGCGATCACCAATTTGGTCTTGCGACAGGTATCATGGCACACTGTGCTGGCTACGCGAGACATGTTGTGGTCGTCCGTCAGAATTTTGTGGCAAGTAGCACAGCCTACCACCATTGCAGCTGCAGCGAGAGCGCCTACCGATTGGGAATGGTTAGCACGCACCAACGTAACAATCCTGGATCTTGTGTCCGTGCGAACTGTACGTGGACGACCACTACGCACATCATCTTCCACACTTCCGCGTCCTTGCATAAAACGTCGATGCCACCTAAACACAACACTGCGACTCTTTGCGTCCTCGACATACAGCTATTGCATCATTTCAAGATAAGACGATAGGCTGAAAAAATCAGTTTTCAGTTTTTCGCACAATTAGTTACTATGTTCTTTTGTGGACATTCATATGTATTTTTTATTCCTGTCCACCAGTTACAAGTGCATTTTATGACATCTGTTACTCTATAATAATTTACGCCCCTTTTCCAGTTGCCGGCCGCGGTGGCCGAGGGGACTGAGGCGCTCCTGTCACGGTCTGCACGGCCACTACGGTCGGGGGTTCGAATCCCCCCTCGGGCATGGATATTTGTGCCGTCCTAGTTCGTAAGTAGTTCATAAGTAGTTTGTAAGTTTAGGGACTGATGACCCCATAGTTAAGTCCCATAGACTACACAAACATTTGAACATCTTTTTTTTCAGTTAGAGTGTTGGGATTTTTATGTATTGTACAGAAAATGTACGTTTGATATGTTAGTTAATCTGCTAGAGCGCATTTCGATATTCAAATGTCTGGAGGCGCGCTTGCAAACAACAGTTATCTTGGAAAAACGTCTTTGAAGTATAAAATGTTCAAATGTTTGTACAACTTATGGGACTTAACTACGGGGTCATCAGTCCCTAAGCTTACAAACTACTTATGAACTAGCTAAGACTAAAGACGCCACAATTATCCATGCCCGAGGGGGGATTCGAACCCCCGACCGTAGTGGCCGTGCTGACCGTGAGTGGAGCGCCTCAGTCACCTCGGCCACCGCGGCCGGCTTTTGAAGTATAGGTTGACAGATAAGATTATCAATGAGTCGCCGGAATATTATGGGAACACCAGTAAGAAGACTTCTGGTGATCTTGACGCAATTAAGAAAGCAGTGTGAGCCACTTTCTTGCACCGTATATCCACTGACGAGAAGCCAACCAGGGGCGGACCCAGGACGGCCTGCTGTGGAGTGAGGACGGGGGGAGGGCGATGAAAGAATTTTTAATCGTCAGCTAAACTCTCTGGCACTCTATCCCTGAATCAATTATGGATCAAATCAAAACAATCTACAGAGACTTTGCTCACCCTGATCTACTGACGAAAAGCTTACATGTAAAAGCTCAAAACGTAAATGAGGCCTTCAACAACATCGTGTGGACCCGCATCCCTAAAAATGTGTTTGTTGCTTACAGAACTCTAGTTGTTGTTGTTGGATTTTTGAAGGGACTAAACAGCAACGGTTATCAGTCCCTTTTTTCGTTCTGAGAGATAAAACAGTGTGTTAGGAGTTCCTAAATGTTCCTAAAAATCATTGGTAAATATGAGGAAAGGATACAAATAAAAACGAAGAAGAAAACACACCACCATTAAATCACATGATAAAAACCAGCTGCGCGAATAGAATCTGAAACACGTTCAACCATAGCAGTATCGTCTCCTAGCATAAAAGAAAGCTCAACTGGCAGATTAAAAGATTGTCGCAAGACAACTAAAAGTGGACAGTCCACCAGAATGTGGACCGCTGTCAAGGGGGCGCCACAGTCACACTGTGGTGCGTCCTCCCGCCGAAGAAGGTGGCCATGCGTCAGCCATGTGTGGCCGATTCGTAGGCGACAGAGAACAACAGATTCCCTACGAGACGACCGCAGTGAGGACTTCCATGCGACCGTAGAGAGCTTCACTGCACGAAGCTTGTTGGGCTGAGCAGAGTTAGCCTACTCGTAATCCCACAGGCTACGGATCTTCCGATGGAACTCCAGTCTGAGATCGCTCTCTGGAAGACCAATAGCCAATGAACTGGAGGAAGTAGCCTGCTTATCCAGCTGATCCACACGTTCGTTTCCAGGAATGCCGATGTGGCCTGGGGTCCAAACAAAAGACCACCGAGCGACCAGACCGAACAAGCCTGGAAACAGACTCCTGTATGGATTGCACTAAAGGGTGTTTCGAGAAACATTTGGCGAGGGATTGCAAACCACTAAGGGAGTCGAACAGATGACCAGAGACTCCCCAGGGCACCCTCTGAGATGTTCAAGTGCCCGATAGATGGCAACCAGTTCCGCAGTGAACACGCTACTTCCACAGAGCAGTGAATGCTGTTCGGTATGCTCACCATGGACGTATGCATAGCCAGTACGGCCGTCGACCACTGAACCATCCGTGTACACGACTCTAAAACCGCCTGAAACTGGCGACGGAGACTCAGTGGCGCTACAGAGTCTTTCGAGACATGCGCCAAGTCCAGCCGAAGCTGTGGACGTGAAAGTGACCAAGGAGCGATGCGGTAAGGCCAGTGAAAAGCAGGAGGGATAGGAAGGGACTCAAGAGACGACAGCCGGCCGCGGTGGCCGAGGGGACTGAGGCGCTCCAGTCATGGTCTGCACGGCCACTACGGTTGGGGGTTCGAATCCCCCCTCGGGCATGGATATTTGTGCCGTCCTTAGTTGTAAGTAGTTCATAAGTAGTTTGTAAGTTTAGGGACTGATGACCCCGTAGGTAAGTCCCATAGACTCTACAAACATTTGAACATTTGAAGAGACGACAGGACGGAACGAACACGGACCAAGATCGGAAGACCCGACCTCGGTCGTTGTCGTGGAGACGGGAGTGTAGCAGCTGGAAAAAGAAGCCTGCGATTCGGATGGTGCGCTATTGCACGAACATGGGCGGCATAGGAGGATAACAGCTGCTGACGGCGAAATCGCAGGGGAAGGACTCCAGCTTCAGCTAGTAGGCTTGCCACTGGAGTGTCAGATGCTGTGATAACGTCGAACAATGGAAACATTGCCAGACTAAAAGTTTTAGAACAGTTAGGCATATCATCCGGACAGAATACTGTAACTATTTTAAGAGAACTTGACAGCTTGCGTTTTGCCAAGTCAGATTTTGCTGATTCTCTAATGTCTAAAGAGTCAAGAGGCAGAAGAAGGAAACAGGCAAATGAACCCAAAGATAATGAAGACCCTGATTATGGTGCAGACTGCTTCTAACCACTTCTTGAGGACAGATCTGTAAGTTTTTCCTAGAATCAACATGTTTTCTCAAAACTATAAATTCTCAAACATTTGCCCCATTTTCACAGAAATTATCAGAGAAACTTAATGAAAATTGCTCAGATTGTAAACAATGCTGCATTACAGCTGTGGAACCGCAGTCATGTTGATTGCACCAGTAATTCTGCTGTAATAAAATTTTTATGACTTTCTTTTCACACAAAAATTTTAATGCACATCAATTAAATTAATAAGTATATTATAAACTAGCAAGATCAGTTTGGGTTCAGGAGAAATGTAGGAACTCGGGAGGCAATACTCACGTTACGGCTTATCCTAGAAGATAGATTAAGAAAAGGCAAACCTACATTTCTAGCTTTTGTAGATTTGGAGAAGGCTTTTGACAATGTTGATTGGAATAAACTCTTTCAACTTCTGAAGCAAGCAGGAGTAAAATATAGGGAGCGTAAGGTTATTTACAACTTGTACAAAAACCAGACAGCGGTTGTCAGAGTTGAAGGGCATGAAAGGGATGCAGTGGTTGGAAAGGGAGTAAGACAGAGTTGTAGTCTTTCTCCATTGTTATTCAATTTGTACATTGAGCAAGCTATAAAGGAAAGCAAAGAGAAATTTGGAGAAGGAATTAAAGTTCAGGGCGAAGAATTAAAAACATTGCGTTTTGCCGACGACATAGTAATTCTGTCAGATACAGCAAAGGACCTGGAAGAGCAATTGAACGGAATGGACAGTGTGCTGAAAGGTGCATATAAGATGAACATTAACAAAAGCAAAACTAGGGTAATGGAGTGCAGTGTAAGGAAATCAGGTGATGCTGCAGGAATTAGATTGGGGAACGAAGCAATAAAGAAGGTAGATGAGTTTTGTTATTTGGGCAGTAAAATAACAAATGATTGTCGCAGTACAGAGGATATAAAATGCAGAATGGCAATGGGTAGAAAAGCGTTCTTGAAAAAGAGAAATTTGTTAACATCGAATATTGATTTAAGCCTAAGGAAGTCCTTTCTGAAGGCATTTGTATGGAGTGTTGCCTTGTATGGGAGTGAGACATGGACGATAAACAGTGCGGACAGGAAGAGGATTGAGGCTTTTGAAATATGGTGCTACAGAAGAATGCTGAAGATTAGGTGGGTGGATCGCGTAACTAATGAGGAGGTATTGAACAGAATTGGGGAGAAAAGAAATTTCTAGCATACCTTGACTAAAAGAAGGGATAGATTGGTAGGACACATTCTTAGACATCAAGGAATTGTGAATTTAGCGTTGGAGGGAAGTGCGTGGGGAAAAAATCGCAGAGGAAGACCAAGAGATGGATACAGTAAGCAGATTCGGGCAGATGTAGGTTGCCGTTCTTATGTGGAGATGAAGAGGCTTGCTCAAGATAGGGTATTGTGGAGAGCTGCATCAAACCAGTCTCCGGACTGAAGACCACAACAACAGCAAACCCGGCAACGCTTCTCCTATGTCTATCCCTTCCTCCCACCTCTATTTTCACACCGCCTCCTCCCCCTGTCTTTTTTCCATCACCTTCACACCATTCCCTCTTATGCCACACCATATCCATATCCTCCACCTCCTCTCTGCGTCTATATCATCCCCCTTTTTAAATCCATTTCATTCCCAATCTCAATCTCCTCCTCCACCTCTCTGTCATCTTATTTATTGTTATTGGGACCCTGACTGGTAATATAAGTCAAAATGGATGGGCAAATCAATTGGAAAAGGGTTATTACAGAAACCTTTCGAGTCGCTCTCTCTGTGAGCTTAGTAGATTTAATGGGCGTACTTTTAATGATTTTATTGTACGAACAGACGTGATTATACATTTAACCGTAAAAAAAAAAAAAAAAAAAAAAAAAAATCAAACTTTCCTGTTTCATGTTAAAAATGACTGGAAAAAGGAAAACAAAACCGCACATTTTTACAGCACAGCTTAGCAAGTAGCGAGAAGAATAGAAATGCTTTTTCAAATGTTCAAATGTTTGTATAGCTTATGGGACTTAACTACGGGGTCATCAGTCCCTAAACTTATAAACTACTTATGTACTACTAAGGACGGCACAAATATCCATGCCCGAGGGGGGATTCTAACCCCCGACCGTAGTGGCCGTGCAGACCGTGACTGGAGCGCCTCAGTCCCCTCGGCCACCGCGGCCGGCAAATGCTTTTTATAACTTGTTTATACCTATGAGTTGAAAACAAAGTAATAAGAGCATGATCATACTTCAATGATAGGAAGTCCTGCGTTGATTGTAACGCTAGTTGATGAACGACATGTTTTGTCTTTCTGCTCGGAGAGAAAACGAACAGTGCAGATGGTTTACCAACTCTCGAACACGTCACGTAAAATTGCCCAAATGAAAAACACGGTGATTCAAGTTTCATCCACAAACTTCCAACGACTGGCCATGGGCTTTATTAATCGTCATTGCGAATGCAAGGCGAACGGTAAACTGGACACGCTTAAATTGCAACGGCAAGTCAATTGGAATCAGTGGTATTCTTGGAATCAAAACATCCACTCCTTTGAACGTTCCTGTGATTATCGTTGCTTCAATCACATTGCTCATCAGCTTCTTCACAGAGAGTCTTGTTCCATTGCATAGTTTCGGTTGGCTTAGATTGCGTAACATGATTATCACAGACCCAACCTTGAATTGCAAATCGTGCGGTGGCATTCCTAGAAAATCCAATGAATTCAGGAATTTTGTTGGATAACTGACGACTTCAACAGGATCGGAAATGGAAACCATCAAAGTAAATGAATGCAAATATCAACAATAATACATTTCCTTGAGACAATATCAATAAATGTATGTTATTGGCCAGCGATTAGACTTTGAATTTTTATGTTCAAATCTTCTACGTCCTTATTTTTCGCTGTCAAAATAGCTAGTTCGCTCAACCAGATGTATGGTTTTTGTAATTGGCAGCGATATTCGTCTGTTTACTGACCTGTAAATGAATAATGAACTCTTATTAGGTATCTAATTGAAACACGATTAACAACATTGCTATATACCGGCAAAATTTTACAATCGGCGACATAGGCGTGGAATAGCTATGTTGGCGACAGCTGCTGGATCGTGGGAATGAAGCCGACCAATCGCGGCAAAGCTTGAGATAGCCAAAGAAATTTTAGATGGCAACAGTTGTTTTCTCTTCATAGTAAATATTATTTTGATAATCCACATAATAATTTAGTTTCAGACACATTAAACTTACTGAGGAAGATTATGTTTCTCATGTATTCTCAGTACTGATAACGCCGTCTCCCTCTAATCTAACCTCCTTAGCGTATTTGTTTGCTCCGATGCAGCGTAATTTTGTCGCTAGGCGAGTAACGAACGAATAAGCTGATTCTCGGAGAATCTAAAAAATGATCCGATCTGGAAGCGTACTTTCAGTTTTATGTCACGTAACACGGGAACGCGGTCGAACGGGACAAAAAGTATCCTATGTCCGTCTCCTGCCTCTAAACTACCTCCCCACCAATTTTGAGCTTAATCGATTCAGACGTTCTTTAGTTATTAATAGTGTAACTAACACACACACACACACACACACACACACACACACACACACATATATATATATATGATTACAATACACACACACACACACACACACATATATATATATATATATATATATATATATATATATATATATATATATATGATTACAATACCACAACGACTTCTGTTCAATGAGCTGCACAAAGAGCATTTAATTTTCAGTGAATATTTCAGACAAATCGGTTAGCTAGTTTCTGAGAAAATGGGGCACGAATTTGCTTAACATTGTTAGTATATGGCCTATCGTCTCACCTTCAAACGTTCCGGCAACGATTTTACTAATTTCTGGCAGAACTTTATGTTTTTCCATGGTTCAAAATGTGATATGCCAAGGTCCGACTGGCGCGTTCAACTCACCGCCAGAACGATGACCGTACGTATGTTTCCAGTCAATGAAATCAATACAGGTCTGCGCGAATGTGGATATCCGCGAATATCCGCATTTTTTCTTTGCGATTAAAATTGTGAGCGACGTCGATATCCGCGTGTTATGTGCGGGTAAAGATCGAGGTATCTGTCCAGTACGTCTGTTGTCATCCACTGGTCACAACGGACGCAGCTGTACCCGACGGACCTGCGCCTAATCCTTTATCGCAACCACGTCTTGTCTTACAGGGTGTCCAAAAAGGACTCCCTGATTTCAAAATTAAAGATCTCGAAAACAAAGATCGATAGAGGAATTCAGTGAACGGTATGTTTAGTGTGACAGCTGTAAGAAGTTTATAAAGCAGTTTGAAATAATAGTTACAAAAGCTGCTAACAGATGGCGCTGCAATCGCCATACGTAATGCCTAGTATAAATAGTGATCCGAAGCCCAGAGCGATCAGTTCCACTGTTGAAAAGTGAAAGGAAGAGATTAAAACCATGTACTCCATTGAACAACGCGTTTTTCTGGTGCTAGAGTACCACAGGTTAGAAGAGAGTCCTACGGCAACAACGCCAAGTTTTCAAGCACGATTTAATGTTCCAAAAGGACCCGATGCGAAAACCATTCGTACGCTCTTCGCAACGAACAGGCAGCGTAACTGATGATCTCGTGGGGCATGGTGGCCGCAAGCAAACCGCAGTTATGCCTGACAATATCGCCACAGTTTCTGGAATTATTCAGCGAAATCCAATGTCATCCGTCCGTAGAATTGAATCTGAGACTGGTTTGAAGCGTTCCAGCACGCAGAAAATACTGTGAAAGAGCCTACACATGTTTCCATTCAAAATCAAACGCATCAGGCCATACCCGTACGAGCTGTGCAACAATGGGTTGCCTTTGCTAATCAGATGCTCACAGTGATTGATAGTGAAGGATTTGATGTTGGCTGCTTCTGGTTTACAGATGAAGCACACTTCCACCTGAATGGATACGTGAATAAGCAGAACTGGCGATTTTGGGGTTCCGAGAAGCCATATTGGTGTGAAGCGAAACCCCTGTATTCTCCTAAAGTTACTGTGTGGGCTGCAGTATGCAGCAGAGGCATTATTGGCCCTTTTTTATTCGAGAAACGGTCACTGGTGCACGTTACGTTGCAATTTTGGAGCAATTTGTCACCACACAGTAAGCGTTAGAGGATCGACCAGGTACTGAATGGTTTATGCAACATGGAGCCCGACCACATCGGACCGAACAAGTGTTTCGCTTTCTTGAGGAATACTTCGGGAATCGAGCTATTGCTTTGGAATATCCCAAATTTACTGGTGCAGGCATGGATTGGCCTCCATATTCGCCGAATTTGACTCCCTGTGACTTTTTTTTGTGGGGGACAGTGAAAGACATGGTCTACCCGAAGCATCCCGCCACGCTGGACGAGCTTGAATCGGCGATCTCTGTGGCATGTGAATCCAATTCGGTTGAGACACTTCGAAATGTGATGGCGAATTTCATTCTTCGTTTGCGCCACCTCTGTAGTGCTAGTGGTGAACATTTTGAAAACACCGTGACGTGATTGTTTGCAAAGAGTGTTTTCATACGATTGTTTCACTTATTTATGCTGATATGAGCTATACAGCTTACAGTACCATCTGTTAGCAGCTTTTGTAACTATTATTTGAAACTGCTGTATAAACTTCTTACAGCTTTCACAATAAACATACCGTTTACTGCTTTCCTCTATCGATCTTTCGAGATATTTAATTTTGAAATCAGGGAGCCCTTATCTGGACACCCTGTATCTGCGGTCTGTCAAGTGCTTTCTGGGTGGCATACCGGCCCACTGCCCACCACAGGTGTCATGCCAATTTCCGCTGCCTTCAGTTATCGCTTTGTAGTGACCGAGTGACAACGTCTATCGTAGTGAATACAGTGACAGTTCTTTCTTAAAATGAACACGACTTGAATGGATACCAAATCGTGTAAAGTGAGAAGAGGTGATTTGACATTAGTGAAAGAAAACAAATCGAAATCGTTAATTTGGAGAAAAATTTGGATGCATATTTGATGGAGAGGAAAATATCAACGATATAGTAGCCTGTTTTGCGTGTAAAAAAGTTTATTCTTACATTGGACACAAAAGTGGAACTTCAAATTTGCTGAAACATTCGTGTGTGACAGGACAAAGTAGCATAATTACTTATTTAAATACCAAGACTGATGCAAAAGTTCCTGAAGTACCACCAAATTTGAGGAAGACAACCGCGACCGAAAAACGTATCAATTTTGTCAGTAAAGACATTTTACCGCTCGTATGGAAACACAGTAAAATCTCCTCTACGCCGATCAGTTTTAACGGTCACTGAAATTTAAGAAGCTGCCTGTATTACACAGCTGCCGGCCGCAGTGGCCGAGGTGACTGAGGCGCTTCAGTCACGGTCAGCACGGCCACTACGGTCGGGGGTTCGAATCCCCCCTCGGGCATGGATATTTGTGCCGTCCTAGTTCGTAAGTAGTTCATAAGTAGTTTGTAAGTTTAGGGACTGATGACCCCTTAGTTAAGTCCCATAAACAATACAAACATGTGAACATTATTACACAGCTGACGTAGTGCTCCGACTACATGGGCTCCGAAGCGCTAGTGTGTGTTGTGGCGGTACTGGCTTGCACGCCAACTAGACAAGTTCACACGCTGCTCGCGGTAACGTGAGTTAAAACGCAGATAGGAAAGTGTCGAGGAAACTGTCACAAGTGGACTTGATAACATAAACTTTAACCTAAGGAGGCCAACAGTCCCGGATTCTGCGGGACAGTCTCGCATTTGGACGCGTTGTCCGCATTGGGATGATTACTGAAAATGTCCCACAAAATTTCAAAAGCGTCCTGCATGCCAGTAATTTTAAAATTGCTGGTCTAAGAGCACAAGCCAAAACTATTTGTCTACGGTACACTATGTCCTGCTGCTTGCAAGTCAACTTCACAATGCTTCATCTACAAATAACTGACAGTCTTTTTACATTAAATAAAAAAGAAAGAAAAAACTATACACATCATCTGTTGTTGTTGTGTTGTTGTTGGTGGTGCGGTCTTCAGTCCGTAGACTGGTTTGATGCAGCTCTCGACGCTACCCTGTCCTGTGCAAGCCTGTTCATCTGAGAATACGTTCGGCAACCTATAACCTTTTGAATCTGCTTACTATCTTCGTCCCTCGGTCTCCCTCTACGATTTTTACCCCACACGCTTCCTTCTAATGCTAGGTTGAAAATTCCTTGATGTCTCAGAATGTGTCCTACCAATCTATCCCTTCTCTTAGTCAGGATATGCCAGAAACTCCTTTTCTCCCCGATTCGGTTAAGCACCTCCCCATTAATTACATGATCTACCCATCTAATTTTCATCATTCGTCTGTAGCACCACATTTCAAAAGCTTCTATCATCTTTTTATCTGAACTCCTAATCGTGCACGTTTCACTCCCATACAATGCTACACTCCAGACAAATGCTTTCAGAAAGGACTTCCTAACACTTATATTAATACTGAATGTTAACAAGTTTCGCTTCTTTAGAAACGCCTTTCTTCCCATAGCCATTGTGCACTTTTTATCTTCTTTACTTCGGCCATCAGAAGTAATCTTGCTACCCAAATAACATTCAACTACTACTTTCATTGTCTCATTACCTAATCTAATTCCTTCAGCATCGCCTGATTTTCTGACATTTCATTCCATTACCTTCGTTTTACACATCATCTGACTATTTCAAAATGACGCATTCGCCAGCACTGGTGGTAGGATGACTTATTAAAAAATTCTGTTTTTGACATATTGTCTATGAGTTCTTAAGTACGTTTCAATAAGTGTAATGGGCTATTTTTCGGTGCTCAACGTGGCAAACATGATGTAATATTATCTCAGTCTGTATAAAGGTATTTAAAATCTGACAGACATACAATATCAGCATTCATCTTACTTCCTTCAGGAACAAAAAAGGTAGCGAAATTCTGAAAATGTAAAGAAGAAAGTGTGTTACCATTGCATGTAGTAAGGTACAATGAAATCTGCGCTATATCGAAAGAACGTTTATAATATGGTAGTTCAAATGGTTTTGAACAGTAGTTTTTATCAAATTTGATTCGAGGTTATTGCAAAACATAATTCATTGCGCGAAGTAAGCTACTTATTAAAATGTGTGGAACACGATGCTCTTAGAGCTTGAACAGATAAAAGTAGTAAAGACAACAAACGTCATCGGAAAAACGTAAAGGAGAAAGAATACATAAACATTTACAGACTTTAAAATTCAAAATAGGGGCACGAGAAAATACTTATAAACCTTAAATGAAGATTAAAAATTATAAATAAAATGTCACTGATGTTAGGTATGTTTTTTAAAAGTAAATGAGTAAGCCTACTCTGCTTGTCCAAATTTCTTTCCTAGTTTCAGAATAACTGGCACAATGAGTCACGCGATTTTAGTCCTGCTCCTCATCCTCGAAATGTCCCGCACTTAGTTTTGGAAAAGTTGGCCGCCTTACTTTAACCGTAACTTTGAATAGTTTAAAGATTATTTTTCTATCTCGCCTCCACCGTAGTGTGTCGGGAAAAACAATGTTTTCCTGTTTGGAATAGCCTGTTTTGAACTAGGTACAGAACAGTTACCGTGATTCGAGAAGTCAAAAGTAGTTAATTTCTCGCAGGAATTAAACTCTAACAATAATTATATCATTACATACCATGGTTATAAATACTGCTATCTATTAATATTACCCATTCAAAATTTTAATACATGTGGATGCGGATAACCAACTTGCGGATGCGGATGAAGTGCGGCGGATGCGAAAAATGTTCAAATGTTTGTTAAGCTTAAGGGACTTAACTGTGGGGTCGTAAGTCCCTAAACTTACATAACTATTTATGAACTAGCTTATACTAAAGACGACACAAACATCCATGCCTGAGGGGGATTAGAACCCCCGACCCACAGACATACATTACTAGACTGGCAAAGCCGTATACAGTATCATTGGTGTCACTGAAGTCTCGCCGCCATATTTCTATACTATAAACGTGCGAGCAGTCGCGTGTGTTATTAGAGAAAAAAGTCGTAAAATACGGTTGAACTGACGTAACTATGGCTGTCCTTAGAGTTTTGACATGTAGGAAATTGGTGTTTTGTATATGGTTGTAATTTTTTCAGCTGGAGTAAAACTGACACATATAGTAACGAGTTGCATCGATTAGCTGTTATTATTAATCTCTTACTAATTTCAGTCCATTTCGGATTTTCCTTCAGTAGTATGGTAATTATAAAAGTGTTGTTTATCGTGTATAAGACGTATCATTCTTTTGAGAGTTATCAGGAAATCTATAGTCTGCTTTGACATACACACTAATGAGTCGCGTTACAGGAAATCGGTTGTCAGTTTCGGTCAACTTAGGCTTTTCTTTCAATAGCGTGACCGTGATAAATGTGCTGTTTATCGTAGATAACATATATCTTTATTCTCCTTGGTGTTATTCAGATAACTACTTTTCCTTCCACTGTATGTAATGGTGAAATGTTACCTACCATTTCAGCGGTCTCGCATCATTATGTTAGCAACATCAACGAAACGGAAGGACGTTTTTGCCAAGGTGTTAATAATCTCAGAAGTCCACATTGAGTGAGTTGATTAGTTTCGGACAGACGATGAAGTAGATAAATAATGCTGTTCCTGCTCTATGGTTGACAGGTTCTTGTATGTACCCTCGTTCACTCAGCAAAAGAAACTGCTCTGGTAAAACGAAGATTTCATGACAAACAACATGACTGACAACGTAATCACGCGAGGGCGCCAGCGCCATAAGTAAAATTTAACAGCACGTAACACGTTCTTCTCATAACGCGAGCCGGCCGCGGTGGCCGAGATGACTGAGGCGCTCCAGTCACGGTCAGCACGGCCATTACGGTCGGGGGTTCGAATCCCCCCTCGGGCATGGATATTTGTGCCGTCCTAGTTCGTAAGTAGTTCGTAAGTAGTTTGTAAGTTTAGGGACTGATGACGCCTTAGTTAAGTCCCATAAGCTTAACAAACATTTGAACTTTTTTTTTTCATAACGCGATTCGCGATGTATGTGTTAATTCATTGCGGATGCATTGGCTCAAATGCAAATCGTATTCAAACCAACTAATATGGCTTACAACGTCATATCGTGTCAGAAGTTCATACTAATACTGTACGGAATATGACGTGAGGTGAGGCAAGATGGCGGCATCAGGCTTCAGTCATAGAGGCTAGTTAGCAAGTCTAGTAATATACGTCTGTGCCCCGACCGTAGCGGCCGTGCAGACTGTGACTTGAGCGCCGCAGACCGCTCGGCCACTGCGGCCGGCGATGCGGATGCGGATATGCGTCTTGCGGATGCGGATAACACTTTTCTTATCCGTGCAGACCTCCAGCAATCACCTGTCTCTTTCAGGGACGAGAGACTAACTGACATGGTACCATACCACGGCTCCACGTGCACCACAGGGCCGCCATACGGTCAGTCTCAGAAGTTACTGACTTTATTGCTGGGGTCAGATCGTTTTGTTGACAATTTTGTTGGCCCTGACAAGAGCCATTCTGGATTATCGTGGTAGCTGACATAGCTGGGTGGTGACAGGACCAGCTACCAGAGATTGTTGTCCGTTTAGAACTACCTCAGAAATTACTTCGCAATGTGGAAACTAAAGCCAAACCCAAATAAAACGGAAGTAGCTTGTTTCCATCTCAATAATAGGATGGGTGACTATAAACTTAATATCTCGTTTGATGGTGTACATCTTGAACATGCTGTACATCCACTTTTAAGTATCACATTCAAAAAACAGCAAAGTTAAAACTAGGAATAACATATTGCAGCACTTAGCAGGATCGTCTTGGGGAGCCAGTGCTATGGTCTTGCGTACGGCAGCTTTGTCACTAGTTTACTCCGCAGCTGAATACTGTTCTCCTGTCTGACTGAACAGTGTCCATGTGAGGGACATTGAAGTACAATTAAATAGAGCAATGAAATTGATCAGTGGTACTCTGATGGCTGCCCCACTTCAGTGGCTCCCAATATTATGCAACATCGTTCCTCCTGATCTAAGGCGGAAGGAGAGAGAGTATTATAAGATTTTGTCCACTCCTGAGCTTCCTATCCTGCAAGAACTTTCACCACAGGTAAACCAGTTGAAATCACATAAACCACCTCTTAAAACAGCTATGCAACTACATGAGAGTGGCTTCTCTACTAAATCGAACTGGGCAAGAACTTGGGATTCGTTTAATGGACAAAACAACATCTGGATAGACGATCCCTCGAAGGACCGAAAGACCAAGCAATGCACCTTCCCAGGAGAGAATGGTCTTTGACCAACCGCTTCCGAACTGAAGTTGGTCGCTGTAACTATTAGAAATTCAAATGGCGACAGGCAGAAGACCAATCATGTGACTGTGGAGCAGACATACAAACGATGACCCACAGCCGGCCGCGGTGGCCGAGGGACTGAGGCGCTCTAGTCACGGTTTGCACGGCCACTACGGTTGGGGGTTCGAATCCCCACTCGGGCGTGGATATTTGTGCCGTCCTTAGCATTAGCTAGTTTGTAAGTTTAGGGACTGATGACCCCATAGTTAAGTCCCATAAGCTATACAGACATTTTAAGATGACTCACATTACGATCATTCAGGAGGGATGACCGAACTCCATTTAGTCAATAACGAAGCTGTCTAGTGGTTAAAGGAGTTGGACTTGGCTCAGTGACAGAGATGTTTTATCTTTCCAGAATGAAACTTTCACTCTGCAGCGGAGTGTGCGCTGATATGAAACTTCCTGGCAGATTAAAATTTTGTGCTGGAACCGGGACTCGAACCTGGGACCTTTGTCTTTCGCGGGCAAGCGCACTACCGACTGTGTTATCCCGACACGACTCACGATGCCGCCTCACAACTTTACTTCCGCCAGTACCTCGCCTCCTACTTTCCAAACTTCACAGAAGCTCTCCTGCGAACCATGCAAGACTAGCACTCCTGGAAGAAAGGATATGGTGGAGACATGGCTTAGCCACAGCCTAAGGGATGTTTCCAGAATGAAACTTTCACTCTGCAGCGGAGTGTGCGCTGATATGAAACTTCCTGGCAGATTAAAATTGTGTGCCGGAACCGAGACTCGAACCTGGGACCTTTGCCTTTCGCGGGCAAGCGTTCTACTGACCGACCTATCCCGACACGACTCAGGATGCCGCCTCACAAAGGTCACAGGTTCGAGTCCCGGTTCTGGCACGCTATTTTAATCTGCCAGGAAGTTTCATGTTTTATCTTATTAATTAGACACTAGTATATTTTACTAAAGTATTATATGTAGCTGACATTATACCATATATATATACGTCACGCCTTCCTTCCAACATTCATATTTCCCTTCTTTGCTTTATACTGTTTTATCTAAACTCTTGATGTTCTGCTTTGCAGACATCTATCACTTCGCGTAGGACTGAATCATTTACAATTAATAAATACTGTGATCTTTGAGCAATGCGTTTGTTATCTGGAATAAATCTGCTGTGATAGCCCTGGTGCTGCATTTTCGACTGCCAGCAGTGTATTATAACGTACAGATGGGGGCCAGCCTTTAAACATGTCGTCAATTCGAAGAAGAACTCTCCGCTCTCGTTATTTTCTTTGCACGTAATTTGTAAGGGGCAGTCCATCTCCCTCTGTGGAGGGTGTGAAAGGTGGCGATATAATGAGCAGTAGGAATGCGTGAGGGCGGCGATTAAATCGTTGGCTCGTCTGGTTCTGGGAGTGCGGCTTGTCCACGGGTAATGCATCATGGAAGCCGCCGTCGGCCAGGGTGGGTCGGTATTAGTGGCAGCTGGGGAGTGGGGTAATGTTTTGATGAGATAGAGCGCAGCTAATTCACACGTCGCGTCGCCCCAGTGCCGGTCTACCCAGCTGCCGACGGCCAGGGGTGGCCAGTCCCACCAGGAGGGGTCGGGCATACATCAACGTCTGCCCCCTGACAGACGTACTCTTCTCGGAAATTTACCGCGGCCATCGGCAGTGCCCGAGATCCTCACACCCGATACGCGGCCGTCCTCGGCGCTTATCTACGGTACCTGCTACCGACATCCGGGGTTCCGCCTTCCCCCTTTATTTATTGCCACACACTGGAAACAGTAATAAACAATTAATAGGGGTGTAAAACACTGGGCCAGATGGCAGTGTATCGTCCGTTCCTATCCAAGGAGCGACCACGCGACGTCTGTCGAGTAGTCTTCTGTAGTTCGCGAAAGAACTAGTTCGGAAGAGCGCTCTCACAGGCGAACTACGTGAACTATACCCCATTCACCGAAACGAGAGACGTACTCAGTGTTGCCAGATAGCAGAGAGAGAAAATACCTACAGTCTCACAAAATGTACCTACGTTTTCCCTACTTTCTCCCTACCACCTCATTTATGTCCCTACATCAGGTCGTAGCCAGGATTTGGGTCTGGGAGGGGCTGAATCCAGGAGTCCGGCCAGCAGAGGTTAACCAGTTGATTAATGTGCCAAGCCACAATTTTGAAAAACTTTAACATAAATATTTGGCATCATGCTTCACTTGCTACATATGTTTTTCCAATGACTGATCGTTACTGATGGAGTCAAGTGTAGATTATGCCGAGAATTCCAAGTGCTCTGTAACAAGATGATTACTGATTTATTGATCGGACAAGGGTACATGGAGAACCTGGCAACCATAGAGAGGGACAGCATTAATTAGTTTCCCCAAATATGCCGCTAATTCAGAGTGCAATGTTACACGAGGATAACTGTTTTATTGACCGCACAAGGTTACATCGCCGACACTATCAATCATAGAGTAGGAATAGTAGTAATAATTTAATTCACAGTCAGCACAAAAAAGGAAGTCCGTCACTCTACATGATTCGATTTCCAAAGAGTACTTCTACGTTGACAACGAATATCTAGCGCTTTGTTCACTATAACGTTGGCTGTCGCAAATGTGTAAGAGTTTTGTTGTCAGCATCTTCTCATGTACAAGTACTTACTAGTGTATCGTAAATAAATAAATCTAGTCAAGGTAATAAAACGTTTTTCATTCATAGAAACAATAATTTTTTCTTGTGCTGACATTTTCTAACACTATTTCCAAACTGACTCTCCATTCCACTGATACACAGTGAAATCATCGTAATTCGCATCACTTTTAATGTGTCTGAAACTATATTTCAGATTAATAATATTTAGTATGAACAAAAAAAAAAAAAACAACTATGCCGTCTAAAATATCATTGGCTACTTCAAACTTTCCCACAGTTGGTCGGCTTCATTCACGCATGCTAACAACTGTTCTGTTGCCAACATTACCCACTAGGTCTGTGTCGGCGATTCTAAAATTTTACCAAAGTACCTACGCGTTGGGGACGTTTGGATGAAAATTCCCCACATGGTTTTAATGCTTAAAAGTACCTACGTGTAGGAAAAATTCCCTACGTCTGACAACACTGGACATACTGTAAACACGGCAAAGACCACAGCGCTGCCGGCGAGGGGTGTACAAGCACAGACTCCGTGGTACAAGGCAGGAGTGCACAATCAGCGTGGCCATTTCAATTGCAGGGATGAGCTCGTTAGTGCGCGTTGAACAGTGGCGATTTCAGGATCTCGTAAGTTCATCTTTAAAGACGCTTGAAAGACTAGTTGAACCTTCGAGAAGTGGTTTTAAGATATTCTTCCTCGGCTTGCAGTTATTGTTGTTGATAAAGCGCCATTATCGTAGAAAAGAAAAACTTCCCTTTCCGAATTCCAATAATCACGAAATATCAGAGTGGCTACCATCTAAAAAACCTCTATTTTGAAGACGGTATGTTGAAAGAGAAATCACACCGACATGTTTTGCGGCCCACTTTAGATTTGTAGTTTAATAAGTTTTTGCAAATATGTTGGACTAAAATAATAATCTAAATAATAAAAAATTAATTAATAAGAGTCTTTGAAACCCTTATAGGAAAAAAAAAAAAAAAATAAGTAGAGGCGAGTTCCGAACCACCTACCTTTAACGTCATAGTCCAACGCCTTGCCCACTATGCTACGGCTGTCAATCAAAAGATCAGTTATTTAATCTCATACTATTGATGGCCGTTGTTAACTTATGCTAATATGGCATTTGTAGACACTAGATTATCAATTATCGTACGAAGAACGATGTGTTTTTGTTAATTCTTCAGTGCGCCATTGCTTTGAAATGACAATGAGTAAGTTAGAATAAGAAAATCATCAAATACGCAACGCAAGATGGCGTATGCCAGAGAGAGTTCTGGGCAAGGAATGTCACGTGACATCTGCGAACGGCTGGTTTTCGTTAATTCAATGGAGGGTATCAAATCTCCATTATTTTGCAAATATGTCTCAAACGATACGAGATATGAAAAAAAAGAAAAGAAAAGAAAATAAGGGAGCTAAGTTGTAGAGAATTTTCTCCTCTACAAATTCGGTTATTCAATTTTCGTGTAAGATGAACGGTTCGTTTGCAATTACAATTATATTACAAACGGCTTTTACTACCGTATTTTTTGTACGAAAAATTTGAAAAAGGGAGGTTCTTGTCTCTGGCGGCCTACAATCACGTCTGTAAAATTTGGTGCTGATCGGTTGATCGTTTCGTCTTAAAAACAGGGAACACGTTACGGACAGACAAACAGACAGACAGACATCCCAAAATCGCCGTTACTTTTGGAAATATCTTTGAAATGCTACGAGATATGAAAAGAACATAAGAGAGCAAATTTTTAGAGGATTTTCTCCTCTACAAATTCGGTTATTCAATTTTCGTGCCGTTATTTTCACTTAAATTTCGAGCTGTCAAAAGACGATCGCAAAGGCCCACTTTTAGTGTTACTACCGTAACCTAAAGTGGGCCAAAATTTTCAGATATATTTCAAAATTGCAGAGCATCGCACGACGAATACGCGATAGATGAAATAGCAAAGAATGCAGGGAAAACTGTTCTTAGAATTCCTTCGTACCGCTGTGAATTAAACGCCATCGAGTTAGTGTGGGCCAGAATGAAAGGCTATGTTGCAGCCAAAGACAAAACATTCGAAATGCCGAAAGTTAAAGAACTGCAAGAAGAAGCAGTAAAAACATTGACTGCAGAAGTTTGGAACAAGTGCGTCCTGCGAGTCGTATTTTTAGCTCAAAGTCAAATGTGGAAATTGTAGAGGAGATAGAGAGAGGAGTGGTTCGGTATAAACCTCAATGAAAACAGTTCAAATTTGACAGAATGAACCTTGTTTCGCCGTCCTTTACCATTATTATTAGTGGTAATGTTTAAAAAATTGTATATGAATGGAGCGTTTTGTTAGCAACCTGTGTGAAAACAAATCTGTTTCGACAGAATGAACTTAGTTTGATCGTACTGTTAACATTATTGTAACTGGCTTTGAATCTTTCATGTAGTGCTTTATTTCGTTACATTGTTGTTCAGGTTTCTCAGGGTCCGCTATGACGTCAGCTCGGCAGCCAGCCGACGTCACCAGCTACAAGGCGTGCGGCAAGGATTTTGTACACCCCTTCGTATCACGTGAACACCGAATGCTTTCGCGGCAAACGATCGTAGTCGCTCACGTGACACTGTTTACTTTCGTCCCAGCTCTCGATGAACGCACTATAAATCGCAGATGCCTCTTAGTTCGTCCGCTCCTTTTCCGAAAACTGACGGGGAACAGCGAGAGGACGCGAGAGCGCGCAGAATCGCGTGATTCCCTTCTGCCAGTTGCCGTCATTTCGAGCTGAGATGCAGCTCAGCTGTACTTTTAGTAGCGGTAGCAAAAGCCAAAACGAGCGGACGAACTAAAAAGAGCGACCTACGTCGCGGCCGAGCTGCGAACTAAAAGGAGAGCTACCGGTCGCGAACTAAAATATGCGCGATAGATCGCGAGCTAAAATATGCGTGATAAGTCGCGAACTAAAATATGCGCGATAGGTCGCGAACTGAATTATGGGCGATAGGTGACGAACTAAAATATGCGCGATAGGTCGCGAACAGAATTAAAAATCACGTGTTTGCCTCCTGCTGATGAGAGCCATTTCGAAGTGAGCGTCTGCCTGCTAGATTACATAGTTCAGTGCTACAGAATTTCTGTTTTGAAATATTCTGCACTCTGCAATATCTGACTAATAAATTCCACAATGCCAAGATATAGAGATAATTCTAAATTTAAACGCGAGATATTATCCACAAACTGTTTCTTTTGGTTTGTATGATATCGTTAACGGCTCAAGCATCAAGCGCATGAAGCAACTAGGTGGGGGAACTTCTCCATCCACCTGCATGCTCAGACCACGCCGCTTAGACTTCACGGGGAACGGACGAACTAAAGAACGAACTAGTTTACGGCTCTGCCGCGAACTAAAGTGAGCGCTCCCGATCGCGAACTATTATGCGCAAGTCTACTGTTGAGAGTCGCTGTTTCCATACCCGAGGTGTGATGCAATGTTTTAATTTCGCATACTTTAAATCAAATGTTCAAATGTTTGTAAAGCTTATGGGACTTAACTACGGGGTCATCAGTCCCTAAACTTACAAACTACTTATGAACTACTTACGAACTAGGACGACACAAATATCCATGCCCGAGGGGGTATTCGAACCCCCGAGCGTAGAGGCCGTGCAGACCGTGACTGAAGCGCCTCAGTCCCCTCGGCCACATACTTTAAACCTTAGCGGCATTTGTATGAGTCGAACCAGAAACAGCTGTGTATTCTGTGGACTGAAATTCTGTGTTCCTTCCGCTGGCTTCACGTGGGGCAACTATGCAGTTCCACTCACAAGGGGAACACCAAGTATGGTGCAAACGGATTTTGATGGGACACAGTTATGTCGTGAGGGATTTCCTCCAGAACACCAAAATACAAGCATTTGTTACAGTGCGCCTTGGTTTTCACAACAATCGAGATCAAAGTCCTGCGCGTAACTCCTATACCTGCACTTTGTTTCCTTACCTAAATGAGGCAGCGTAGTTCGGCTACCAAGGCACTTCCCTGCAACGCAGACGGCTTGTGTTAAAATCCTAGTCGGAATTTTTTTTTCACCCTTACACAATGACTGATTGTACACAATTATATGCTTTTACAGCCAGATCTTCTAGCTTAATACTCAGGACACAAATGCAATGCGTGAATGTTTATACAGGCTTAATAAATTTGTAAGTCTCGTAAAGCAGTTTATCTCTGCCGAATGTTAATAATCATATTTTACGATCTTCTGGTAATATCGACAATTGGCAGTTGATCAATAAGAAATTAAAAGTTTCTTGTCATGTATCTCAAAGCAAATGCTATTATTTCAAATTTTCTGTTGAATATCCATTGCTGAAATTAGTTAAATCTTATCCCTTTCCGCTCCCATATAATGCATGTCAAGTGTTTTACTGTCGATCTCATAACATTTTCCTACAATTTGAAATAACAAAAAAAGTTATTTTGTACAAACTGTCAGGAACGCTGTGCCACATAAAATCGGTAAAATATGAATACTTTCTTTACTGATATAGCTGAAACTGACTCAAAATGGGTAACTGAATATCCACAATAAGCCACTGTGACTAGACAACAATACACAGCCAAAGACATCCGTTTACAGGGTTTACAAGCATGTTAAAATATATTGTGTAGCATGTCGTGTCAAAAATTAAAATCATGAACTAATAAAAAGCTAGAAAAGAATGATAAAAAAATATTGGCGCTTACCGGATACGAATTCGCTACCTTCAGATTACTGACTCAGTACACATCCTCTACGCCACTGAAGAATTGAACTTACGCTAATTTATTTACTAACTTCTGTCAACGCGTTTCTTGCATTCGGGTGGAGGGGGTCAAGAGAAAATAATTACTTCACGTAGAAAGGAATAAGTGGTTGTTTTTCATAAGTCGCCTTTATGGTTTCCGCCTTCTCAATTAACTTTCACCACTCACTGTTTCCGTCTTTCTTCATTTCTTAGGAACACAAGCACTATATAGCCATCTTCATTTCGGTTTTTATAGTCAACAGCGGAATAACGAGGCATTTCTCTTGACTGTACGTAATGATTGTGTAATGCACATTATTAGTTACTCAGTATGTCACTTCAATATTTAATCTTCAAAATTGATGCGAAGTTTAAATTTGTCCTCACAGACCGACCAATAGCATGTTTATTGATGTCAATTTACGTAAATAGAACCGATGGAAGACATGCAAAAGTGCAGCCATACTTACTATAATACAGCCTGTAAATAACTGTACAGTGAAATCGCCGACAGAAGCATTTAAGACCCCTACAGTACAGAAACTCACACAATGGGTATTCACACACACGTAAAGCCCGCCAAGTCTGGTAAAAACATGGCGTCCTGGGTTCTCAGCCAATCAGCAGCTTTTTCAAGCACGGCCACTCCTTCCCTCTACAGGCTCTCTAACTTTTGCAGTGCTGCAAGCCGTGTTTGCGCTGTGCACAAAATCTGTCATTATTGCAGTAAGCATGAACATAGAATAGAAGCTGATGTGATTCTTGTTATGATTCCTATTCCTTTCACCTCTGATTTTTGTTTTCCTCACAAAAAATTTGAATATTTGCATTCTTCATTATAAATGATTTATTTACAAAAACAAAAAGTAACATAAATAAGTTTTTACCTACTTAGTTTACCCCAAATGGAGTCAATACACTGTTCAGAACCTATCGTGAAGTATTTTACTCGCAAGTTGCTTAAAATTGTAAATCGTGTGTGATACAGTCGATATATTACGGTCGAAACTCTTTACTTAAGGTTTACATGGCGTTAGAGCGAGGCACTATGGAGCTACCATGATAGTGAAAAAGTCATTCTCGTTCCCGTGTAATATGGAGTGTGGTCCAATGAAGGGTAGAGCCATGGGTCGTAACACATCTGAAATGTAACGGCTACTGTACCAAGTACCGTCGATGCGAACAAAGAGGTGACCGAGACGTGTAACCGATGGCACCCCATACCATCACGCCGTGTGATACGCCAGTATTGGGATGACGAATACACACTTCCAATGTGCGTTCACCGCGATGTGGCCAAACACGGATGCTACCACCATAATGCTGTAAACAGAACCTCGATTCATCCGAAAAAAAGACGTTTTGCCATTCGTGCACCCAGGTTCGTCGTTGTGTACACCATCGCAGACGCTCCTGTCTGTGATGCAGCGTCAGGGGTAACCGCAGCCATGGTCTCCGAGCTGATAGTCCATGCTGCTGCAAACGTCGTCGAACTGTTCGTGCAGATGGTTGTTGTCTTGCAAACGTCCCTAATCTGTTGACTCAGCAACCAATAAAAGATTTTTCTGAAATATGGTAAAGTTGTAAAATCAAAGAGTAAATTGCTTTTCCATAGAGTAATTATTGTCCCATTTTTTCCATTATTCTTAAAATTCAATAAATATCTTGATCTGAAATCTACCAATCATCACGAGACAACTTGCGAGCTAACTTGAAGATTTTATCAAAATTGTTCAATTATTTTTGAGAACATTATGGATAACAGCGATCTTACAAATAATTTCTAACTCATGTAACAAGGCAGTCTACATCGCAATTTCTTTTTTTTCCCTGGTAACCGGTTTCGGCCACTTATATAACCATCATCAGACCACAACTGTAACGATACATCTAATATATAAAGCAGAGTGCCCGTATGTTTGTACGTGTTGCATCTACAGTTTTGTACCAATCTTTATGAAATTTTGTACACGTAAGCTTCAATCCATGAGGACGGTCGCCGTAAGTGTAAGAATCACATACGATATATAGTTCACGAGACATAAACAATGAGATGCGCAAAAAACTGCTGCATTTTGCGACAATGCTGCTCATTTCCTCCTAAACCACTGGACCGGTTTCAACCAAATTTGGTACACACATTCCTTACTGTGAGGTAACAATTGCTGCATGGTTAAGAATCGCATACGGCACATGGTTCAAAAGATATTACATTATAATCAATAGAAATTGCAAAAAATTACATATAATGCGGCGAGACTTACGTAGCGACTTGCGATAAACTTTAAACATAATTTCAAACCTTTATTAAGCCTTTTCACACAGGCAACCATAGTAAAATGATGAAAGGAAAAACGTTTCTCGCTTACTACTTTTCCGCTGTTTATGGAGTAAAGGCTACGGCTCTCGCTAAGACGTTACGATTTATAATTTGAACGCTACAAATTGTAGCGACAGGAAATTTTACACACAGTATACACATATGTAGTTGAATGTACCTTCTAAAGAGTGTCACAGTTCGAGACGTAGTTGATGAAATATGATCACATAAACAATAACGTTCACGGAAAACCGCCCCATCACGCACCAAGTTTTGATCTATTACTTATTTACTACTAATTGTATTCCCAAGAGATTTTACAGACAAACAGCCGTTATAAAAATTAATATATACCTGAAAAATGGCAGTAATAAATAAATAAATAAATACCTGGGCAACGCCGGGTTTTCAGCTAGTAATGTAATATTAGAAGAATAAATTACTTCTAATACAAGTATTTAAATTAAGAATAAAATATACCTGTAATGTTAGCCACTGGTTGTTTTCAGCTGGAGCTGCCTAATGGTTTAATGTCGACTGCTGTAGAATTAAGTGTAGTCATTCTTTAAGTACTGGAAACTCCACAGGATGACTACACCTATTCACTTCAATTTTTTTTTTCTTTATTATAATTTTGAAGCCACTAGTGGTGGCAGGCTGGCAGCAGCAGGGGAGGAAGGGAGATGTACAAATACAGGGATGGACCAAGGTTGATAGGGGGGTAGATGCAGGGATGGAGGACATCATCCAGGAGAAGGCGTTGATGGAATTTACCCTCGGAGAGGACGCGGGGAGTGTGATAATAAGGTATCGGCGTGTCAGAGGCCCAGGATGCAGCAAGAGGTGGGAGACGACCAGGTCGTGGGATTCTATTTTACGGGACACATAGTGGAGGCGGAGGTGTTCCAGGAACTTCAGAAGGTGAGGAGAGAGAATCAAGTCGTACAGGATCTGTGTTGGGGAGGGGAGGCGAATACAATAAGCGAGGTGGAGGGCATGGCATTCTAGGATCTGGAGGGATTCGAAGTGGGCAGGGGGAGCAGAGACCCAGTTGAGATGGAAGTAGCAGAGGATAGGGTGCATGATGGATCGGTAAGTGAAGAGGGTAATGGAGGGGCTAAGCCCCCTCGTCTGGCTGGACAGGAGCTTGAGGAACTTAAGGTAGGAAATGGCTTTTTCACGGACAGATTGGAGGTGTGGTTTCCAAGGAGAGGCAGCGGTCATTGGCGAGGCCAAGGTAGTTTGGTTGGTTTTGGTTTGTGGGATGGGACGGCCATGAAGTGTGAGGTAAAGGTCGCATTAACGGAAGAAAGGGTTGGAGTGACCTATGATGATTGCCTGGTATTTTGTGGGATTGACAGTGAGGAGCCACTGGTTGCACCAAGAGGAGAATTCGGAGAGATGGGACTGAAGATGTTGGGAGTGGGCTAGGGAGGGGCGACAGTAAGGAAGGCGGTGACGTCAGCGTATTGGAGGAGATAGGCAGGGTGCTGGGGCTGTGTCATATCAGCCAAATATATAACCTAGAGAAGGGGGGCAGAGGATAGAGCCCTGGGCACCTTGGTGGATGGGTAAAACGAACGGGTGATGGAGTTCTTGGCAGTGACATAGGATGGCCGGTGGGCGAGAAAGGAAGCGATGATGTGGGCGTAATTAATGGGACGGGCATAGAGCTGGAGTTTGAAAAGGAGACCATAATGCCATACATGGTCGTAGGCCTTCTCAATGTCAAGGGAAACAAGAATGGTGATACAATGGGAATTTACCTGGACAGATAGAAGGTGCGTGAGATGCAGGAGATGGTCATCGGCAGAAAAGGATAGCCGGAAGCCATACTGAGAAAGGGAAGGTGTTGGCGGAGATGCTAGTGGATACGGCGAGACAGGATTGTTTCCAGGACCTTGCTGAACACCGAGATGAGGCTGATTTCACGGTAGGAGGAGGGGTCAGAAGGCGACTTGCCAGGCTTAAGGAACATAAGAATGTGGAAGGTCTTCCACAGGTTGGGGTATAGAGGGAAGCAAGGGCGACATGGAAACAGCAGGGGCAGGCATGGAAGTGCCTGTATGTAAGGCAGTTATGGCCGGGAGCTTTGTGGGAAGTGTAGATTCGATGTCCAGGGCGATAATGGATGTGACAAGATCTGTGGGGGAGATGCTGTCCAAGTACTGAAACCCAGGTGGGAAGGAGGTGTTGGTACGCTCTTGGACGTCCAGGAAGAGGGAACAACCGAACATGGTATTGTTGGGAACGGATAAGGTATCTTCAAGGTGGGTGGCAAAGGAATTCGCCTCACTGGTGTTGTCAGGAAGGGGAAGGTCATTGAGGAGAAGCAGGTAGGGAGAGGCAGAATGACTGCCAGTACTTAGAGGAATTGAGTAGGAGTGAAACATTTAGATGGGTGCATATCTGTCGCCAGTAATAGCGTCTTTTTGCGGTCAAGAGGTTTCAGGTGTGGTGTTGGAGTTCCCGGTGGCAGAAGGAATGATAAAGTCAACGGATTTCAGGGAGAAGGAGCATCCCAGTTGGTGCAGGCATAGTCATGGACCATTTTAGAATGGGGCACAGGTCAGGAAGTGCAAGACTCACAGCCGCGGGGTCTAGGGTAAGGAGTACGGCGGCATGGTCACTGGCAATGAGGTCTAGAACTTCCATATGCAGGTGGCCCAGGAGGTTGGGAGTGGTGAGAATATCAGGGTGGTATTGCTCTCTGGGAGATTGAGTTGTGGGAGGGGAACAATGTCGCCACGGAGTTAGGCGAGGAACTGACACCAGTGCCGCAGTTCGGCGGCAGAACAGGAAGTAAGGTTTAGGTCATCAGCAGCCACATAGGTCGTAAAGGGACGGTCAACATACGAGAGGAAGTCATATGGAAAAGGATCATTGCCACGAATGTAGATCGTGGCAAGAGTGACGATGAGGGAGGGGAGGAAGGGGCTGATAATCAGGTGTTCAGTCGGGGTGTTAAGGAGAGGTTGTGGCTGGGCAGGGAGGTGGCACAGGTGGCTGATCACCACTCTGCCTTGAGCAAGGGAAGGGGGGCTGTCTGTGAAATGGAGGAGGTAAGGAGTGGTACTGATGGAATGGTGGGGTTGGACAAAGGTTTCATTTGGGAGAAAGGTGTTGGAAGAGGGTGTGCAGGAAAAATGTTTGTTGGTAGGGAGAGAGCGGATATTGTGATATAGGATGTTACAGAGCAGGTGTGCCATGGGCAGCTGCAGGGGAGGGTACAGAGCAATGGGAAACGGGTTATTGGTGCTCTTTTGACGAGGGTAACATTGTGGATGAAGTTGGAGTTGTTCCAGGAGAGAGTGGCAATTGCCTCCAATTGCCAGATGGGACAGGCGGCAAGGATGATTTGTTGGAGGGAGTGGGGACGCTGGAACAGGTGGATGTTCTGGATGACGGTGGTGACAAATCTGACGACGTCCTCCTCTGTGGGAGGGGGCCAGAGGGAGTTGTTGGATGGGAGGATCGATGGGGTGGATGAGGACTGTCATCTCAGGGGTAATGGGGGAGGGGCGAGCCTGATGGACTGGAAGGCCGCCACAAGTGTTGCAGGACGTTGAGATATTGGCGAAGGAAGTGGGCCAACTTACTGTGGGGACAGGTGAGGGGATTGTGGGGGGGGGGAGGGGAGGCGATTGTAAATGTACACCCCCTTGGTGAGGATACAGTTGATGGACGATGCGACCTCGGTAATGAACTGCATCAGATAGATGGGACTAGGGAAGAGTTTTGGATCTGCTTGTGGAGTGGATGGAGATGTTGGAGTTGAGGTGCTCCAACACCTCAGCCTCTGTGATCGCTGGGCTGAACTCAGTGATCATGGCAGTGAGGATGGGCAGATGGTGGGGAGCTTGGGGTAGGGGGGAAGAGCAGTGTAAGTGATGTAGGGATCAGGGGGCATGAGGATGTGGAGGATATTGGTGTGGATGGTGGGGGAGGGGAGACTTTATGAGAATGGACTCCTTGCATGGGATGAGCTACAAGGTTGGAGGGATGTAGGCGGGGATGTACTTTCTAATTTCGAGGAAGAGGGCATGGTTGTCAAGGAAATGGGGTCAGTGATGAGACAGGATGTAGATGTAGATTTGGGCGGCAGTGGCTTAGGAAGCGGGAGGGGTAGTATCCATGGTGACGGCAGAGGAAAAGGGAGAAACAGAGGCAGTGGCAGAGGGGGCTTTTTTGGAGGCACCAAGGGGCGGTTCTATGCTGGAATGTTTGGCAGCGGAGTGGAGGGGGCAGAAAGGGTGGGGATGGGTTGGATGAGGATGTGGCAAGGAGCAGTTGCAGGCTGTGGTTAGAGTGGCGACTCTGCCACCATGGCATGGCAGTGCTGTATTCTGGCAGGAGAGGGTTGAGGAAAGTCTTCTGAGTAGGGGTAAGGAGAGTGGGAGGGGGTGAGGTTGCTGAGAGGGGGACTGTGAGGAGGGAGTGTGCAGTGGTGGTAGGAGAGGAGGTGGTGGGGGATAAAAGGACATAGACTGATGGGAGATGGCACTCCACGGGATGGTTGTGGAGGCCTGGGAGGGTGTAGAGGTCGGTGGTGGTGTTAACTTGGAGCTGAGTCCATCTCGGAAGGAAAGTTTAAAAGGGTGGAAATGAAGAGAAGAAAGAAGCAAGAGAAGAAGGCACTCTCGAAGTCCTATGTCCTATGTCTTCGAGGGTGTCTGCTGCAAATCGGTCCTACGAGAGGAGGCGGGGATGTCCGATGGCAGTGGCGGCGGTGGCGGCGGCGATGGTTGCTGGTCCCTGGCCGTGTGAAGCGGCGGAGAGAGGCAGTGGTCCGATGGGCGACGGCAGAAGCTGCTGCGGCTGGGTGAGTGCGGAGGTGGCGAGAAGCAGTAGGGGAGCCTCGGCGACCCCCTGGAGGTGGCTGTGGTGGCGGCAGGGCCGGGGGAGGGGGAGGGTCCCCATTGCTGGAGGCGCGGACGGCCGCGGTGGCCGAGGGTCTGCACAGCCACTACGGTCGGGGGATCGAATCCCCCCTCGGGCATGAATATTGGTGCCGTCCTTAGTGTTAGCCAGTTCATAAGTATTTTTTAAGTTTAGGGACTGATGACCCCGCAGTTAAAAGTCCCATAAGCTCTGCAAAGATTTGAACATTGTGCTGGTGGCGCTGGTGCTGACTCCTGGCTCGGCTGCGGCTCCGATGCTGGCGTCCTCGATGTCGTCGGCGGCTGGGAGGTACCTTGGCTGGCGTCGCTTTACTGGCCCTAAAAACCACGAAAATGACCGGTTAGTGCCTTTTCCTGGTTTGCCCAGCAAGTTTGCACTCCTAGACCAGTGATGCATAGCAATAATTTATCCATCTAATATTATATATCACTACAGTTGTCGTCTGGTGACCGAAACGGGTTACCATTAACTAAAACAACTTGCGATATAGACTGCCTTGTTTTATGAATTAAAAACTGTTCAGGCTCTTTTGCAGTCCTTGCGGAATGTAAGTACAAACACACTTTGATTTTTAAACGTATGGTTTAAATCTGCCATCTACATCTACATGGAATATTCTGCAAATTGCATTTAAGTGCCTGGCAAAGGGTTCATCGAACCACCATTATACTATTTATCTCCCATTCCATTCTCGAATAGCGCGAGGAAAGAAAGAACACCTGAATCTCTCCGTTGGAGCTCTGATTTCTTGTATATTATTCTGGTGATCATTTCTACCTATGTAAGTGGGAGTCAACAATATATTTTCGCATTCGGTGGAGAATGTTGGCGTTTGGAGGTGTTTAAGTAGCCTACTCCGCAGAGATAAGCGCCGTTGTTGTAATGATTCCGATCCCAGATCCTGTATCATTTCTGTAACGCTGTCTCCCCTGTATCGTAACAATATGAAACGAGTTGCCCTTCTTTGGACTTTTTCGATGTCCTCCGTAAAACCCACCTGATAAAGATCCCACACTGGGCAGCAATACTCCAAAAATGGACGGACAAGCGTAGTGTATGCAGTTTCTTTTGTAGTTCTGTTGCATGTTTTAAGGGTTCTGCTAATATGTTTCAAATGTTTGTATAGGTTATGGGACTTAACTACGGGGTTTGGACGACCGGTTTCCCTGGACTCTGCCAGCATCGTCTGGTCCAAAAATCTTTTTACATGGCCGTCGTCTGTTAAAATAGGAGATAACGGAAATTTAAAATATACATGTCATTACAATAAATGTACAAATGTTTGTAAAGTCTATGGGACTACGGGGTTATCAGTCCCTAAACTTACAAACTTCTTATGAACTAGCTAACACTAAGGACAGCACAAATATCCATGCCCGAGGGGGGATTCCAACCCCCGACCGTAGTGGCCGTGCAGACTGTGACTGACGCGCCGCAGTTCCCTCAGCCACTGCGGCCAGCGTTCTGCCAATAAAACGCAGTCTCTGGTTGGCCTTTCCGACGGCATTATCTATGTTTTCTTTCCAATTTAAGTCTGAAGTAATAGTAATTCCTAGGTATTTTGTGGAGTTTACGGCCTTCACTTTTAATTGATTTATCATGTAAACAAAGTTTAACGGATTTCTTTTGTTACTCATGTGAACGAATTCACACTTCTCATTATATAAAGCCAATTGCCAATTTTTACACCATACTGTTATCTTATTCAGATCGTTCTGCAGTTAGTTTGGATCTTCAGTTGATTTTACTAGACAGTAAATGACGGCGTCATCTACAAACAACCTAAGACAGATACTTAATCGTTTATGTAGATAAGGGACAGCAGAGGACCAATAACACTACTCTGTGGAACGCCCGATATCACCTCTGTTTTAGTCGATGCCTTACCATCGATTACTACGAACTGTGTCCTCTCTGACAGGAAATCCCCTATCCAGTCGCAAATTTGGGGCGATATACCATATCCACGCAATTTGATAAATAGCCGTTTGTGAGGTACGGTGTCAGTAGTAAAACGGAAACAACAGCGCACCCAGTGGCCTGCTAGCGAACCGCGACCTCGCTGGCGGAAGCGGCGTCTCTGCGCGGCCAGGCTGGGCCAGCCGTGCTGCGGCTAGCCCAGCCGTGCTGCGGCTAGCCCGCGGCGCCGCCACAGCCGCCATTCGGAAGGTCAGTGCCTGCTGCTGCTGTGTAAACACGCGGCGGGCGGCGGTCGTTCGCCGCCAGATAATCACCGCCGATACGGCCACGGCCGGCCGCTTACGGTGTCTGGCGTAATAGCCGCCGCCCCGCGCTGCTCCTCGGAAATAATTTCACGCAGATTACACTTGATTAAATAGCGCGCGAGTCGTTCAACCTCGGCCGGCCTCGCCACGTTCCGCGGACAGCTGCTCCGCCATGCCGTCGAGCGGACGCCGGTGGCGCCATCTAGCGCGTGGTCCCGAAACAAAAATGGCCCGGAACGAACAAAAGACGTGCGGTAGCAAGCGGCGGCGGCATCACAAAAGGAGAGTGACATACACTACGCATGCAACACATCTTCCGAAAAATTAATTTCGTAAACCGTTTATGGGAGTCGTGCTTACATTTAAAGCCACAAGCGAATTTCATACACTACGTTTACATGCAACACATCTTCCGGAAGACGATAACCGAATCGGATTTCCTAGCTCACTTAACATGGCGGCTGGAAAACAGCTGATTCAGTTCCTTATTTAGTCTGCACAATCGCTATTTTTCTTTATTTAAATACACAGATTTATGTTCACTCTAATATTTATTTCACATTAGAAAATATCACTCTTTCCATATGTGACGAAAATTCTTAACAAAAAAAAAAAAAAAAAAAAAAAAAAAAAAAAAAAATCTGACAAGGCAAGAACGCTTCAAAAACGGTTGCGTTTACATGGGTACGAACATCGATTGTGGAGCTGGAAAACCGCTTTAGGGAAGCGAGTTTTCAGAATCGATTTTGGTGTGTTTACATGACCAACCAAAAGCGGTATTGGGAAATCGGTTTACGAAATCCGGTTTCTGGAGCCGATGTAAACGGGGTGATAGACTTAGTAAATAAAAAGTAGACCGCTCGCTGGCGCTAGTGTCGCGTCCCCACATTGAACGTGACAGAAGCCGCCATTTGCAGGGCAAATAGCGCGTAAAAATCGATCGTTCGTGTGCTGCTTTTAACTGCAACAGTAAGAAGGAAGGCAAAGATTAAGACGGAAACAGTGTTATATTTCACAGATCAGTCATTGTCATTGTCATTGTCATTGTGTACCGTATAGTATTTTCATTGAGAAATAATAAATCATGAGCGTTTGTTCTGGTTTAGGTTTTCTCTTACAAATGATTCTCTAAGACTGAGAAACGTATTTTGTTGCATGACAAGTACTTATATTTTATTTGTATATAAATTACTAAAAATACTTTTCAATTCAAATGTGGATTCACAGTTGCTACACCAGGCCAAAGATCTTTCGAGTAACGTATACTAAAAATACTAATTTCTGTTGAATGAATAACTAAGCGTATAAGAGGTATTAATCACATATAAGTATTATGCAGAAGTAGATCGAATAATTGTTTTTAGACACTTAAAGGGCCCTACACACGATGCGATTTATTGGACCAATTCGTTGGTTACTCGATAAACTGGACGGTTTTAGGCGCTACCCAACCAATTTTCCTTGTCGGCCGGTTGGTTGTGCCTGACCACCCTATCTCCTATTCCCCCACCACTTCACCCGACAAATTGTACCGTGTGTAGCGCTTCCCGACAAACTTCCATGCCAGAGTTCGTCTTCACAGCGAACACGCGAAAACAAAATCAGTTCGACAGACAGACACCAGAACAGCGTGGCGCTGCGTACAATTCAATTGGTCGGAACGTGTGTAGGCTGCTGCCAATTGGTTGGTACGTTGGACATCTTGTTGGCCGTACGATAAATCGGAGCGTTTGTAGGGGCCTTAACAGGTGGTGACTGTACTTCGTAAATGGTCATTACTTGATCGAATGTTGCATACTCAACCACTTTGAGAAGTACTATCTCTGTTAAAAAGTAATGTGCGAATGGTAATGCGTATTTAAAATTTTATGTGTTATTACAATTATTCATTCCCAAATTCGAGGAAGTTGAAAGAAAAATTCTATGTTATATGGAGAGGAATGTAGACAAAAATGTGATGTACAAAAATAAGCGTGCAAAACGTACAGAGTAGTCGGCGAAAAGTAAACAGGACCTGACAGAAAATTACGTGAATTAAAAAATAATCACACTCTCTGCTACTTTACAAGTTTCATGGAATCAATATCTCGACGAAAAGTCGCTCCACCTTATCAGAAAAGAGTCGTACATTCATAAATTTCGTGTCTCTACGCAGACGTTATGTCGAAAATTAGAAAACTTTCGTCATTTGAGAATACTTTTTAAACAGACAGAAAAAATCAGTATTTTTTTTAAAACAAACATGTGTTTATTTTGTGCTTTATTTTGCTCTTGTTGCGTCTCATACACTTAAAATCACAACGCCAGTACTGGGATTCTTCCCTGCAAATGGCGGCGATCAGCCGCTTCAATTCGGGGACAGTTTCGTCGCTTCTCCGCTACGGCGTGGTAGGGACTTGGCGGATTTAGAAGCTCACTCAATATGGCGGCTGAAAAACAGCTGACTCAGTTCCTGATTTAGTCAGTACAATAGCCTTTTTTCTTTACTTAAATGCACAGATTCATACTCACCCTAATAGTACAGTTCTCTTTCAATGCAGAAAAATCTTTGTCCATATAGGCCGAAAATTCTTAACAAGAAAACAATCTGACAACCTAAGGACTTTAAAAAACGGTTGCTTTTACATGGGCACGAAAATCGACTGTAGACCTGGAAAACCACTTTACAGAAGTGAATTTCCAGAATCTACTTTGGAGTGCTTACATGACCGACCGAAAGCGGAACTGGAAAATCGGTTTATGAAATACGGATTTGTAAGCCCATGTAAATGGAGTGATGAATGAGGATTCCTGTCTGCATAGACAGGAGAAAATCAAATATTGTACAGAAACAGATGAAACTTTTCTTCGTAATCTCTTTGCGTTTTGTTGTCGGATAAGAAAATCAAAATGACTCAAAATTTTGGCGATACATCTGTCCTCCATCTTTAGGTGAATACTTAGTTCCGCTGCGACTGCTGCTAAAATTGTATTTGGTTGTCCTATTGTAAGGGTTCTAGTGTTAGGAAGTCCTTTCTGAAACCATTTGTCTGGAATGTAGCAATGTATGGGAGTGAAACGTGAACGATAAGGATTTCAGAAGAAAAGATGATAGAAGCTTTTGATATGTGGTGCTACAGACGAATGATGAAAATTAGATGGGTAGATCACGCAAATAATCAGGAGGTGCTTAACAGAATTTGGGAGAAAAGGAGTTTCTGGCATATCCTGATTAAGAGAAGGGATAAATTGGTTGGATACATTTGGAGTCATCAAGGAATTGTCAACTTAGCATTAGAAGGAAGTGTGTGGGGTAAAAAAACGTAGAGGGAGACCGAGGGACGAATACAGTAAGCAGATTCAAAAGGATGTAGGTTGCGGAAATTCTCTGATGAAGAGACTTGCACAGGACAGGGTAGCCTGAAAAGTTGCATCAAACCAGTCACCGGACTGAAGACCGTCAACAAAAAGTTTTGAAATTGATGACCCCGCAGTTAAGTCGTATAAGCTTTTCAAACATTTTTATGAAATTAACATAATCTTCTATGGGTACCTTAGTTTCCTACACCATGTTACTAAAGTCACAATATCTTTTTCTCCAAGATCCGATTATAATGAACTACAGTCTGTAATATAGTACCAAGCTATGCTCCACTTATATGTGGAAACCTCGTGGCATCTCTACTAGTATTTCCAAATATCAGCGTTTTCAAACAAAGACATATGACGCTCGCAAAAAAAAACCGTAAATTGTTAGATTTATATCTGATTTTGATTAAATAATGGTTATAATTTGACCACACTACACCAACTCGTGCAAAATCGTGCATTTGTTTCGGTAATTTAAAAAAAAAATTGCATACCCAGTCTGTTCAAATAATTCCGTGACATTTGTAATTTTGCGGCAGTGGAATGTTTAGAGCGAAATCTGGTTGGGATCCTGCATACGCGTGTGTTGAATGTGTAGCTGCTGGAAGCTTCCATCGCTGTACGTATTTTTTTACATAAGAGACTAAACTGCTAACGTCATCGGTACGTAAACGCATTCACTACTTAAACTAACTTATGCTAGCGACAGCACACAGACGCAAGCAAGAACATGTACTCAAACCTTCGTCAGGAGAGGCCGCGCAAACCCTGGCATGGTACTTCCGAAAACGTGGACATCCCCGTGTAGCATTTGTCTGTTAGTTATTGATAAGTGCTATATTGAGTACGGTAGTACATTGTTTAGCACAATCTGCTAATTTCTAGATCACAGAGGAGCAATTCGTCAGCATTATTGTGTGAAACTACCTTTACAGAGACATACCAACGGTACTCGCTTCTGCGAATGGTTCACGCGGTTAAATATGTCCAGACGGAAGTTGAGGATGACCCTTGTTGAGCGTCCTTCGACGTCTACCAACGATTCTCATATTAGGAACAACAACTCAACTATGCGTGCTAATCGAAGACTAATTGTCGGAAATACGGCAGGAGAATGGAACATTTCAGTTGGATCATACAATGAAATCCTGATACAGCACCTCGGAAAGTATCGTGTTGCCGGTACCATGGCTTCATAACCCGGTTATGATGTTGTGACCAACATTCAGGCTTCACTGTGGTTCTGGAAAGGTTCGCCAAGACCAGAAAAAGCTCATCAAGTTGGGTCAAATCTCAAAGCCACTACTGATAGCTTTTATTTATTTGACATTGAAGGATGAGTTCATCATGCATTCTTGCCACCAGGACTGTTAATCGATAGTACTATTGGCACATGTTCGACTACTGGGAGGATATAAGAGACAGAAATCGTCTGAAAAGTGACGAGACAATTCATGGTTCTTATATCACGATAATGAACCTGCACATTCCTCGTAGTCGGTGTTTGATCTCACCAATCCGCCTCCTCCAGCGTCCTCGGTCCTTGTAATCTTCTTCAGACAGTCCCAGTGTACTCATATCCTCTCTGATCTCTTCAATCTACCACAGTCTTAGTCCTCCCCTTTGTCTTTTGCGTCTGATGACTTCTTCCACAACCTGTCTGATTGTCTGGCCTACTCATTACGTATCCACACCACTTCCAACTTCTTGCTTTAATCGCTGCCACGACGAACATGTACTTGAATAAGTCCTGCAATTCGAGTTTTTTTTCTCCATTCATCTCCATCCTTTAATAGCCCAAAAATCTGTCTGAGGATGGCATTCTCAAGTGTCAGGACTTTTCTTCCGATAGTTCAGGTAATAGTCTAGGTCTCTGCTTCATATAAGACTACACGTTGTATTATTGTCATGTAGATGTTGGTCTTTGAGAATCTCAATAGTAGCCGGGTCTTCAGTGGCGTTCCCAAAGCAAACCTTGATCTGTTTCCATCTTGTATTCGTGCAGTAATTTCCTGATCTATCTCGTTCCTTTCACTGAGTATTGCACCAAGATATTTGAAGTCTTTTACACCTTTAAAGAATTTGCTGTCTACATTTAGAGGTCTGTCTTAGTGCTTGCACGAAGAAAGAAATCACTGTGCAGCTTCATCTTCCGTATTCTCTAGACATGGCCGCTGCGGGCTTTTCTTATTGTCACAGTTCCTTTGAAAGGTCGAATGTTTAGAACGACAGAAGAGAGAAAAGAAAATTCGGACGGTGCTTCCCGCTAGCTAGCCAAGACTGCTTGAAGCAGTGACTGTATATGTCGAAGGAGACCATGTACAGTAAGCGTATAATTACTTTTTGGGCAAAGGTAAGGAATTTTTTGAACGGAAAATTTTTTCCTTATCCGTTTGATGAAATATAAACTGAACGTTGTCCAAAGCTACGTTCGAGTTAACCCTAGGTAACCTCATGCAAATTCGTCTTATAAGATTGGAGATGATCTTGGGCTAGCAGAAAAACAGACACGACAGTTACAGACATAATTTTCATTACGACATCTTCTTTTTCTCCTATCTGACCGAGCTAGGCAGAACAGTGGTAATACTCTGGATTCGCATTCGGTGTGATGGTGGTTCGAATTCACCACCCGCCACCCGTACTCAAATCCGAGCATCAACTTCGTCCCTACGTCCACGTTGTCGACGGGACGTTAAACCGTTAGCTTCCTTCCTTCTCATAGCTAATTTTGATTAAAGAATAGTTGTATTCACCTCGAGCAATGTTATAGTTGTTGTTGTTGTTATGGTCTTCAGTCCGGAGACTGGTTTGATGCAGCTCTCCACCCTACTCTATCCTGAGCAAGCCTTTTCATCTCCTCATAAGAACGACAACCCACATCCACTTGAATCTGCTTACTATACACGTCTCTTGGTCTGCCTCTGCGATTTTTACCCCACACACTTCCCTCCAATGCTAAATTTACGATTCCCCGATGTCTAAGAATGTGTCCTACCAAGCGATCCCTTCTTTTAGTCAGGGTATGCCAAATATTCCTTTTCTCACCAATTCTGTTCAGTACCTCTTCATTAGTTATGCGATCTACCCACCTAATCTTCAGCATTCTTCTGTAGCACCACATTTCAAAAGCCTCTATTCTCTTCCTGTCCGCACTGCTTATCGTCCATGTTTCACTCCCGTACAAGGCAACACTCCACACAAATGCCTTCAGAAAAGACTTCCTTACACTTAAATTAATATTCGATGTTAGCAAATTTCTCTTTTTCAAAAATGATTTTCTTCCCATTGCCATTCTGCATTTTGTATCCTCTGTACTACGACCCTCGCATGTTATTTTACTACCCAAGTAACAAAACTCATCTACCACCTTCATTGTTTCGTTACCTAATCTAATTCCTTCAGCATCGCCTGATTTTCTAAGACCGCATTCCATTATTTTTGTTTTGCTCTTGTTAATGTTCATTTTATACGCTCTCTTCAACACACTGTCCATTTCATTCAACTGCTCTTCCAGGTCCTTTGCTGTCTCTGATAGAATTACAATGTCATATGATTATCAGTGAAATTCCACTGAAAATTAATCGAGTGCTTTTTTATACTGCTGTGTTAAAACAGATTACCGACAGTCAAAGCGGTTTCGTTATATTTTTATGCGAAGAATCCCTCAGACTCAGATCTTATTGAGGCCAAGAACCACATTATCAAGTGCACAAAAAAATTAAAACATGTTAAAGCGCCCTGCAAAGTAAACCACTCAACCGTCATAGTTATATAATTTTATGCGTGGAACAGATCGTCAATAAATTAAAATTGGGACGACCGAAATATTCTACGCTATGTAACAGGCAGTTCGTGCGACATTGCATACCATATTTCTGCCATCCAAATTTTAATTGATTGATGATCCGTTCTACGGGGATCATGATTCATGGATAATGTGTGCACGTACGTGATGATGTGACTATAGTTGGGTCGGCATAAGTTGATGCCTGACTACTTCCATTGCTACTGCAAGCTTTCAACAACGAATTGAAAATTGGTTTTGTCGAAAACAGTTATGTGGAATCGTTCAAAAAATGTTCAAATGTTTGTACAACTTATGGGACTTAACTACGGGGTTATCAGTCCCTTAGCTTACAAACTACTTATGAACTAGCTAAGACTAAGGACGGCACAAATATCCATACCCGAGGGGGGATTCGAACCCCCGACTGTAGTGGCCGTGCAGACCGTGACTGGAGCGCCTCAGTCCCCTCGGTCACCGCGGCCGGCTGTGGAGTCGTCATATAGACATGTACAACATTACATAACACGATTGGTGTCATTAGACGCATGTAGCTGTTACGATCGATTTAGTGCAGCTATCAGAGATTAACTTACAACGGCGGAAATATAGGCCAAAAAGAGGTAGTGCCTCGATTTAACTAATAACGTACAATGACTGTACTCAAGTAAATGTTTCCAGTTGTTTGTGTGATCTCAAAGACCGGCAAAAGTTTGAAAATCTAAGGGATTTAACTACGTCGGTCATGAGTCCCTAGGCTTACAAACTACTTACACTAACTTAAAGTAACTTACGCTAAGAACAACACAAACACCCATGCCTGTGGGAGAACTCGAACGCCCGACGGCGAACGTCCGCGCTCACCGCAGTTGGGCGCTTCAGTGCGCACGGCTACTCTGCCCCGGCACGGTTTGCAAGCAGGGTAATAATTTGACCTCTTTTCAACAATACGTATTCACAGTTATATCTTTTAAAACACTGAAATCATTGCTTTGAAAGCACCGGTAAATGCGCAAAAAAACCTGGAACCGAAAACAAAGTATTTAGAATAAGTGATTTTTTTTATCAATGAATGAGTAAAGGACTCAAGTAAATCATAAATTGGAGTATTTACGTCGTATGTCGCAGAGGAAATGACATTACCATGACGCTTGGGGGTACAATAACTCGAACTGCAAGAAGCGTTTTACTTCCTTGGTTATTCTACTACGAGAGTTCATCCAATGTACAAGAGATTCCTTTGGAATTTTTTTCATATTTTGCTGGAACAATCTGTTAGGAAGAACAGAACCTTTCAGTATGTTGGACACGTGATAACATTATTTCTTATTGTTATACAGAAAGCGAAAGTAAAGTTGGAGAGCAACAATGAATTTCGAGAAGTTAATGACTCACACTCATTTTCGTTCTGGTGAGTAACTTGAGCACATGTCTAAATTATTTTCGTTCTGTTATACATTATCCTGGAATTTGTTAGGTTCTTTTTCCTCTAAACAATACTTTGATTTTACTTCCATCTCCCTACGAAGAAATGACAAGCCAAGTCACGTAAGTACACGTTTCTGGGTCTGATGATTATATTACAATCTGTGCAGCAACAGTCGTATTATCTCAATAACAACTCCTAAACTATTTCGGTATTATCGACAGAATCAGTCTGATCATAGCTCATAAACCACTTACGGTCTTATTCGGTTTCTCAACAGCTAAAACTGTCCTTCAACAGAAGACAGACAACTATCATATATCTCACCTTGCATTCGGGTCGAGGATTGTTCTATATATGTGATTCTAAAATAGAAATGCTAAACAAAACGCTAGAAATCTGTGATTACGCAGATTTTCAAGAAGGTTCGTTGGACAAAATTGCGTAACTGTAGACATTTATCGCTGACGTAAATTAGTTGCAGAACTACTGTTATTGTGTGTTTTATTTCCGGTTAGCGAAATAGTTTCGCTGAGAATCAGCACAAACGGCAAGCAGTGAGTTCTTGAAACTCAATTTGCGCCGTTTTCCTGTGGGATTTCCGAAATGCAATAGGCAACATCACCCACGTTAATTGTGTGTTCCGTTATTTCAGGAAGACATTCGTTGGAGCTCCTTACTGCTACATAGTGAAAAAAATACGAGCGTACGGAATACCGATTCCGATTGAATCTAGAACCTTCTAGCAGGTAGAAATCGCGGCGAAACCAATAGATGTGCAAGGAATGTAGGATGTACTCCAAGCGAGAGTTACAGGGTCATTTTATAAACGACCTGGTGAATAACAAAAGACTGTTTGCGGATGATGCAGTTGTGTATACGAAGTCACAACGTCAGGAAAGTGTAGTGAAATCTATAAACGTCACTTGTTGAACCAAGCTGTAAAGCCATCTTAGGCCGAACTCGTTAACTGCAGAATTTACATACTAGCAACTCCTTTACAACTCATCGTTCTTACCGGGTTGACTAGAAGCGTGTTACGATCCGATACTCTGAGCAGCGTTTTTGCTACGGGTCATTAACGGAGGCTTCCAATAGGGCAACTGCCTGTTTCATACCCCTGTGTTCTTGATGAGCGAAAGCGGGTCAGCGCTTTATTACACAAAAAGAAGTAAGATGTCACAGCTTTGCAACTTTGCACTGAAACTGACAAGTGAATGAGACCGCCATCACTAGAATAATTAACACAGACTGCTGACATAGCAGTAATGAAGAGGGATCTCCCTGGTGTATTTGACCCGAATAGTCCAACGTCCTTAACAGACGATGTTATTCCGAGGCACTTGTGATTGCATACTTCTACAGTTTCTGGATGTTAATAACAGATGGTCTATACACACTATTTTGCTGCTGTTGATCATTCGTGGGAGTCTAGAACTTCGCTATGGCTAGAGAGTTTCATGAGAAATGAATAAACCCCGTATTTTTGTCTCAATCTTTTATCATTAGCAGAGAGATCATAATAATACCACAGCCTGTTAATTAAAGCTTAAATGCATGGCGTTGCATATCTGCAACGTCGATTGTAACATTGTTTTATCCGCGTCTAGTGGGAATTTTGTGAACTAATATGTATTTAATAGATGCAGCAGCACTTTTAGAAAGCGTCTGTGGTGTTTTTTCTGTCGAGGTTGGCTGCAGTGTGAACTTCTGTTAACATCTTTGCTTGCGTTTGGAGAAAACGGCAGATATTGCAGATTTAGACGTTTTGTTATCCATATAAAGAGTCACTTTTGGAAGGAGGAAAAAAGCACACGAATTAAGACAGGTATGGGGAACCATAATAAGCACAAACATTTGTTTATACTATCCAACTTTGAAAATTCTATAACACGTTTCTGTATGTTGCATGTGTGCTGTTTCGGAAACTAGCGATATAGGAAATTTTTACTATTTTTTTCCCTTTTTTTGTACAACTTAGAAAACACGAAGAATTTTTCTTAAATTAAATAATCGTGCAGTTAAGGGTTAAGTGAACATCAACGGTTGCAAGAAATTTGCGAAAATGAGAAGCAGAATATGGCATGCACGACTTCTCTAATATTATTATTATTAATGTTATTTACGTATCCGGGTAGATCCCATTAGATCAAGCATAGTATTTATGATTCACCTAGCTCCTCTTCGATGTGGTCCTCTTCCTTTCTTCAGTCAGCTTTGCTCTTGATCTCTTCGTAACGTCTGTAACTTTTATACCCATCAGTTTATCGTTAGACTGTAATGATAGTAGCCTGACATATACGTTGTTTGTATGTGATTTTACTAGGTCCTTCTGCAATTCTTGGAACCAAGGTGTACTCTGTAGCCTTTCCATGTAAGTCATGATTATGTGTGTAAGCTTAGATCACAGACATACATAACTAGACTGGCAGACGTCCGTCTGAGATTGAAGCCTGACGCCGCCAATCTTGCGTCACCTCACGTCAAAAATTTCCGTATGGTACTACCATGATCTGATACGATATGACGTTGTAATCTTTACTAGTAGTAACTAATACATCCGCAATAATTAAATTTAACACATAGGCGTACATTTTCGAATCGTGTTATGAGCAGAACTTGTTACGTATGGTTAAATTTTAGTTAGCATCTTGACCACTTCGCGTCATTATTTTGTCAATCATGTGACGTTGGCATTAGCCGATCACGTGAGAGCGTAAATATTTTCGTTTACGAGGGCAATTACTTTTACTGAGTGAATGAGCGTACATACAAGAACCTGCCAACCATAGATCAGGTACAGTATTATTTATTTACCTCATCGTCTGTACGAAACACTAATCAGGTCACTTTGTATGGATTTCCAAGAATGTATTATCTTGGCGAGGGCTTTCTATCGTTTTGTTAATGTTGCCAACATAATCATGTGAGGCTGCCGGGATGGTAACTAAAATTTTACCATTACGTGCAGTTAAAGTAGACTGTAGTTATCTGAAAAGCACACTCATAAAGAGATGTGTTATTTACGACAAGTAGCACATTTATAACGGTCATACTATTAAAAGAAAAGCCGAAGTTGATTGAAACTGGTAACAGATTAACAAAAACAGGAAACGCTAGTTATTAGTGTATGTGTCAAAGCAGACTGTAGATTTCGTTCGAACTCTCAAAAGAAAGAGAATACTTGTTATCCAACGATAAACTACACTTCTATGATGACCATATTACTGCTACAAAATCCGAAGTTGAATGAAATTGGAACAGATTAATAATAACAGCAAATCAGTACAACTCATTACTATATGTCTCAAAGTTTAATCCAGCTGAAAGAATTACAGCCATATACATCACACGAATTTCTCATATGTTAAAAGTCCAAAGACAGCGTAGTTATGTCAGTTCTTCGGAATTTTTACGACTATTTTCTGTAATACGCAAACGACTGCTTTCACGTTATAGTATAGAAATATGGCGGCGAGACTTCACTGATACCAATGATACTGTATATGGCACTGCCGGTCTAGTAATATATGTCTGTGGCTTAGTTGTTGCGAGTCTTTGAAAGTATTCACAGAATTATAGCCTCTGGTTTTTTTTTTTTTTTTTTTTTTTTTTTTTTTTTTTTTTTTTCCCCTTCATAATATTTCATTCTCCCATGAAGATGGTTTTCATATCAACTTCTGAGAACAGACGTTTCTGTTGCGTACATATATACATTTTTCTTCATAATTGAGTCTCCACTTTTTGTTAACATCCATTGTCCTCCCTATCCCGTATGCCATCTCCTAAACCTGGTGGTTCGAGCACCTAATTGACGACTTTGAAGTGACGGTTACTTCTGCTCATCTCGTATCTAGCGTGTGAACCCTTTATCTTGAATCTAGTGCACGTAAAGTTAGTTTTCTCGAAATTGCACCGTTTCCCACGAGGAACCCTATTTCTTTGATTGCTCTGATTTCGCTGTCCGCTAGTAGCGCTATATTTTCTGCGAAGGCCAGAGTTTTACATGTATATGAATACTCTGCAAGTGCTGCGCAGAGGGTTTATTGGAACGCTTTTATAATACGTCCGTGCTATTCCATTCTCTAATAACGTGCGGGAAAGAAAACGCCTAAATCCTTACTTTTCCGATCTGATTTATTATATTTATTCTGACGAACATGCCTCCCTTTGTAGGTGCGTGCTACCGAAATATGTTCGCATTTGGAGGAGAAAGTTAGTGAAAGAAATTTCATAAATAGATCTGGCCGCAACGAATAATGATTTCCATCCCAGCTCGTGCATAATTTCCATGAAATCCTCTCCCCTGTTTCGAGATAATTAGAAACGAGCTGCCCTTCTATGAACTTTATCTATATCATCTGTCAGTCTCACATAGTGGGGATCTCACAATGCGCAGCAGTGCTCCAAAATAGGACGCAAAAATGAAGTGTAGGCAGTTTCTTTATCAGAACTGTTGTATCTTCTAAGTGTTCTTCAGACTAAATGTAGCCTTTGGTTCAGTATTTCTATAATATTTTAGTTCGTTCTCTCCAAATATAGATTAGATTAGATTAATAGTTCTCCCAGAGATCATATATACGACATTTCGTAATGATGTGGAACGTGTCAATTTAGTAAATGTTGTCTATACATGACAATCAATATGTTAAAGTTTTTTTTTTAAGTTTTACCTAATAATTTATCTACATTGTAGAAGGAGTTGCCATTCAGAAATTCCTTTAATTGGCTATCTGTCAGACTTTTGATGCTACATGGTAAGTGACCGAAGACTTTTGTGGCAGCATAATTCACCCATTTCTGAGCCAGTTACATTTAACCTTGAATAGTGAATATCACCCTTTCTCCTAGTGTTGTAGCTATTCACAGTGATATTACTTATGAATTGGCACGGACAGTTAATAACAAATTTAGTGAGTGAACATATATATTGTGAAGCTACAGTAAGTATCCCTAGATCCCTAAATAAATGTCTGCAGGATGCTCTTGGGCGGGCTCCAGCAATTATTCTGATTACACGCTTTTGTGCAATGAATACTTTTTCACTCAATGTTGAATTGCCCCAGAATATGATCCCATATGTAAGCAGTGAATGAAAATATGCATAGTAAGCTAATTTACTGAGATGTATAGCACCAAATTTAGCAATGACCCTGATAGCATACGTAGCTGAACTCAAACGGTTCAAGAGATCTTCAATGTGTTTCTTCCAGTTCAAACCCTCATCAATGCAAACACCTAACATTTTTTAACATTCTACCTTAGCTACAGATTTATGTTCAATGTCTCAATTCATTAATGGTGTCTTGATTTACTGTATGAAACTGTATATACTGGGTTTTATCAAAGTTTAATGAGAGTCCATTTGTAGAGAACCACTTAATAAGTTGATCGTAATTATAATTCCGACGTATTTAGTTCGATTTACAGCGTTTATTATTGACTGCTTTATCGTGTAAATGAAGTGTAACGGATTTCATTTAGTGTTCATATGGATTATTTATTATGCAGTGTCAATGCAGTGTCAATGCCAACTTCTGCACCATGCTGATATATAAATCTTTTTGCAGTTGCTTTTGATCTTCTGGTGACTTTACTAACAAATAAATGACAGCACCACCTCCCAACAGAGGGTTGTTTAAATTGTCTCTTAAATCGTTTATAAAGATGAGGAACTGGAGGAGCCCTATAACACTTCCCTCGCTAATGCCGGATTTCACTTCGGTTTAACTCGATGACTTTCCGTCAGTTGCTAATTACAACGTCATTTCAGACAGGAAATCACGAATTCAATTACACAACTGTAGTGATATTCCATAAGCACGAAATTGGATTACAAGCCCTTTGTGAGTTACAGCGCCAAAAGCCTTCCGGAAATCTAGAAAATATGTAAAATAGGTTTGAGATTTGAGCACTCGTCTCTTCATGTGAGAAAAGAGCTAGCTGTGTTTCACAATGGCGGTCCTTTATGAATCCGTGATCACTATGGATCGAGTAGTTCTCATCGAGGTATGTCATAATGTTTGAGTATTTAACATGCTCCATTACATAGTAATATTACATGTTTGATGGTTTGATTTAGGCGGTTACATCAAATATTTTTGCAGACACAAGTACAGTATGTAAGTTGACAGGGTTTACAAAGGAACAAACAATTTTATACATTAGGAAATCTTATTTAATTACAAAAATTGTAAAAGTCTATAGTGTATTTATGTACTAAGTCATATTTACTGACGGGCTATCCTCCTCCTTTGGCAGCTATTTTTTTCCTGAGATGGTCCCTCTCTTTCAATAAATTGCAGCAGTCCAAAAGCACGTGGTCAACAGTTTGGACAGCACTGTTACATGTGCACGTTCCGTCTTCAATTATTTTGAACCGCTGGTAGTAGGCTTTCAGTTTCCCATGACCTGTTAACATAGCTGTAAAATTCGGAGATATTGGAAGTTTAATCATTAAACGTTGTCGGATCGTAGGAAAATACGGTTTAGTTCTTCCCCCGTTTTTTGTTCTGTGCCACTCAATGTCCCATTTGTTCCTAAACTCTTCTCGAAGTTTCTTCTTTACGGCACTTGTAGGTATTTTGTATATGTCAGGGTGCGAAATGTATGGTTGCCAGTTCGCCATTGGCTACCGTAAATTGGCAGCTGGCGGCCTGCGCTTACATATAAATTTTATTTTATAAAACCACTAAAGCAAGGTTCAGAACTGTACACCCACAAGCGTGAAGAGGTAAGAGGTAGTTACACTGATGAATACTTCAGGCAAACAGGGACTTGTATCAACAGTTTTAATTTTCACTCATGGCTACTAAAATTGCTACACCACGAAGATGACGTGCTACAGACGCGAAATTTAACCGACTGGAAGAAGATGCTCTGATATGAAAAGATTAGCTTTTCAGAGCATTCACACGAGGTTGGCGCCGGTGGCGACACCTGCAACGTGCTGACACGAGGAAAGTTTCCAACCGATTTCTCATACACAAACAGCAGTTTACCGGCGTTGCGTGGTGAACGTTGTTGTGATGCCTCGTGTAAGGAGGAGAAATGCTACCATCACGTTTATGACTTCGATAAAGGTAGAATTGTAGCCTATCGCGATTTCGGTTTATCGTATCGCGACATTGCTGCTCGCTTTGGTCGCGATCCAATGACTGTTAGCAGAATATGGAATTGGTGGGTTCAGGAGGGCAATACGGAACGCCGTGCTGGATACCAACGAGCTCTTATCACTAGTAGTCGAGATGGCAGGCATCTTATCCACATGGCTGTAACGGATCGTGCAGCCACGTCTAGATCCCTGAGTCAACAGATGGGGACGTTTACAAGACAACAACCATCTGCACGAACAGTTCGACGACGTTTACAGCAGCATGGACTATCAGCTCGGAGACCATGGCTGCGGTTACCCTTGACGGTGCATCACAGACAGGAGCGCCTGCGATGGTGTACGTAACGACGAACTTGGGTGCACGAATGGCAAAAATCATTTTTTTTTTTTTTTTTCGGATGTATCCAGGTTCTGTTTACAGCACCATGATGGTCGCATCCGTGTTTGTCAACATCGCTGTGAACGCACGTTGGAAGCGTGTATTCGTCATCGCCATACTGGCGTATCACCCAGCCTGATGGTATGGGGTGCCATTGGTTACACGTCTCGGTCACCTCTTATTCGCATCGACGGCACTTGGAACAGTGGCCGTTACGTTTCAGATTCGTGGGTCTACCCTTCATTCGATCCCTGCGAAACTCTACATTTCAGCAGGTCATGTACGGCTCGATACGGAAAATGTTCGTCTGCTGCCCTGTGGGCAGATGTCATATTTGGCGTGGTGTGAGTTATCCATATTAATAACATCTTCAGTTAAACACATGCATTGATAATGGGCAGTTAGTGGCCGAAATCATGATTTGCCAATAAAGATTAAAAAAAAAAAAAAAAAAAAAAAAAAAAAAAAAGATCGACTGATAGCTGAAAATCTCAGAGCATTTAAAACATATCACAGTCGTAGAGCGCAAACCATGGAAAGTATCCAATAAATGGTACATTCAAATGGTTGGCTGATTAAATTGCAGCATTTCAAATTCGTCGTGCAACACTTGCCGAACTACAAGCGTCCTTAATATCCCTGTGTATCTGTTCGCCTCTAACTCCTCACATTTCTTATGTAGTGGCAGGAGGAGTGGACACTCCGTCTGCAGTTTGCCGCATGTCTTTGAGGAATTTTGTGGGTTGCTCGAGTGCGCTTGGCCCTCATGTGCATGAGGGAGTTCCTTTGGAGAAATTTTGATGGTAGTTCCGGACAGATGAATGGCTCTGAGAAATACATAGCCACCGTTTTACAGTTGTCTTGGTTACGGATAATCGGTATTGGATCGATCTTTGATGAACTGATCATTTTGACTACGATTAATCACGATTTTCAATTGATCCTAGCCTGCAGACTTTTACGCAGATCGATCTTTTGGTCCTAGATCGAACCTATTTATCTTCAGTCGTTTTACATGAGATTTTACTAAAAAAAAAAAGTATTATGCGTATTTTGTATTGAGACATTCGATCTTGTGTTCTTCACTCTCTTAGGATGTTTGTATTATTTCATTAAATTGTAGCATATGTTAATAATATTTCTAAGGACTATGTATTGAATTGCCAGCAAGTTTTACACTATTTACGGTGATATTTCATTTCATTGTACCATAACTTTTATAAAACCTATAACTAAATGTATTTATTATTATTCTGAAAGAATGCATGCCCACTTCTTTGAGTTTGTCAGCACTGATACGTTTAAGCGATAACTGCGTCTCAATTTGAGATTGTATTCATCCTGAGTCGTTCGTTCTCCAGATGGAGAAATGGCAGTCGAATATATACTTAGGCCTTTCTAAGATACCGCGATCTAGGGATCCATTTGTTACTGCAAACGTCAGGAGAAACGTTTTTCCCAATGTATCAAAGTTAACACTCAAATACTTAACAGTGATAGCCAGTTCTGTTACATCTGAATGACTGTTTTCAAAGGCAGGTATAGTAATTCATAAGAGTAGTAGACTGCAGAACTTCCTGTAGGCAAATTGTGAATATTGCAAATTTATCCTTCTTATTTCTGTTGAATGTTGTTTTTCTTCACAACATTGTTGTTGGAAGGGAAGCTGAAAATATGATTTATTTCATTCACTTAATTTATTTTGTATCATTTAAACTGAAATCAATTCACTTGTAATTTCTCAATCGTATATGTAAGGAAAAATGTTCAACAATAGAGCATTGCGTGTTCTTCAGATAAATGAGCAAAAACTTGTTTCCTTTCATAGTCCATTTCTAATTACCCGTGCAAAAAGGAAGTACAAATCAGTATGTTAAATGGTCGATTTTAGAGATACGATGCAAACATCAATTCTGTTTTTAATAGATCGATAGAGTTGAACCAGTCTTTTGGTTTCGATATTTTCAAGTATCGTTGTATAGAGGTTAGATCTAGAATGAGCTGCAAAATCCCTAGTCTCGGTTAGTTATGCAAATTTGCCTTATTGTTTCCGGAAGCGTAGCTTTCATGGAATTTATAAACATATGTTTCGTCTTTAATCTTAATTATTTAATATGTTCGTTATGGAACCAATAACAAATCTGAAATAATAGACGACTGGAATGAATGGAATATTGTTTCAGTGTTTACATTGACATTGAAAAAGTCGCAAATGCAGTGACAGAACTAAATAAAAATACTTACAAGGATAACTCCCGATTACACCGTCCTCAGATATAACAGTAGGATGATCGAAGTGATAGTCCACCAGATGATGCATGAAAACGGGTCGAAGGTGTACGAAACAGAGAAAAAGAATAAAATTAGAAACAGTGAACGCTCCCAGCTCAAGGAGAGTAGAAACAGCTGCAACGTCGTGGCTACATGTAGTGTTAGGCGGGATCGGCTTTCAAATCTCCATCGAACTTTGAGAGTTTTTATTTTCAAAATTATGAACTCTTTGTTCCGATTATTGACGCGTTTCTGTAGTCTTGTCTGTTGTCATACTACGTATTGATTACGGAATATCAGTCATGCGGTAAGAACATATTGCCATAAATATGTAGTATGTTAAAGATAGATGGCGCATAGACTGCTCACAGTAATGGAAACAACACATTAACGGTGAATTATCTGAGTGAAAACTTCCACAAAGGACGCAAGAGGCATAACATGTGGTACTTTTGTATTCTAAGTTTCTGGATCTCTCCTTATACTTCATTGCAAACGGACATTATACCACGACACAGACACACAATTGAATGAATTAAGTGTGTGTGTGTGTGTGTGTGTGTGTGTGTGTGTGTGTGTGTGTGTGTGTGTGTGTGTGTGAGTGTCTGTGAGTGAGGGGGAAGGGCGAGGTACGGGAAAAGGCAAAGCACTTAATTCTACATTTTTACTGCTTTAGTGAACACTCTCAAAGGTGATTTATTGCTTATGATGATCTGGTCATTAAACACTTTCTTATTCATTGCCATATGAACTGTATATATTTGTATATGAAAGTTTCCTGTAGTGTCAGTAGTTTTCTGTTTTGATTATTGTCTCATGATTGGCATGTCTTGTTCCTTGCTGGATGATTAATTTCCACTTTTTATTAGCTGCTATTCGAAGGTGTTATGGTTGTTTTCATACATCCATTTCCTTATATGTTCTTTACATCTGGTTTCGAAATTCCTGACTGTCATTTCCAGATATAGTGATTTTTATTCAAAATGTTCAAATGTTTGTAAATCTATCGGACCAAACTGCGTGGTCATCAGTCCAGGCGCCTTAGACCGCTCGGCTATTCCACCGCGGCTGATTTTCATTCTTAGTAATCAAGCTGGTAACATATTTGAAACTTTTATACATAGGAAAATTTTATACATAAAATGAAACATGTGTCCAGACCACTTACGATGTTCTCCAAAGATAAAAAGAAGTGACTTGCTTATGGCATAAGCAAACACTTTTTATGTGTGGTATAGACGGAATACAGCTTCACGAATTTTGTAGGCGACTAATAGGGTAAACGGATAAACTGGTAAGTGCTTCTTCATGTTTTCGCGGCGCAATGTCTGCGCAAACGAATTTCGGGCGTGCAGCCGCATAAATTTGACTTGATCTAATATTTAGGCTGAGTACCATCTTCACAAAGAGTCGTAGGCTGACGATGTAGATTCGTGCTCATACACGCGCAGACCGCGCTACTGCACATGCGGATACACAAGGCGCCAAAGATGTTACAAATATGTATACGTTATGTCTCTCGCTGTACGGTCGATTGTCGCGGAGGGATCTATGTATTATGAGCTGTGCTCTACATTTATTAAAGAAAGTGCCGTATTCCAAGATTTATCTAAGCCGACTGTAGTATTACATTGAAAATTTTATTTAGTAAAAAATATATCTGCGACACTTGTTGCTGACCACCGCTTTCTCTTACAGCTTAATACGTTCTTCATATATTTTTGATGGTTATATATCTGCCCAGAACGCAGTTGTGCACTTCGTCTTTTATGTTTTACCCTTCGCTAAGATTAGAAGTATGTCAGGGACTTCATTACTACCAAATGTAAGTGCGTGAGTTCGTTTTTCTCTTTAAATATGATGAAAATATAGTTGGTACAATTAAAACCTTTTACTTATTTAAAATGACCCACCTTTTAATGATTCATGAAGTGTTTCTCTTTTTCCAGCAGTAATCTTGATTATGTAACATGATGCTTGGAGCCATTGTTGGAATTGTATCTATAATTTACTAGAAACTTCTAGGTGCCATTATATGTAACTTTTATGAACGCGACTTGATAGTAATGCCTGCAAAGAAATCTTCGGAATTAAACGAAATCCGATCGATTTAAACAGTTTTTCGTCACAAAAGATAACTTCATATATATATATATATATATATATATATATATATATATATATATATATATATATTCACTGTCATTTAGTTAGTACAATCCGCTCTAAGCAAACCAAGCATCATTTTACACAATGCAGCAAGAGTTTTACAGCCTCACCTGCTACATCCAGTCAACGTAATGCAAGTACTATGGTAAAAAAGGTCACCACGGAATCTGCTAGTTTCATTGTGTAATATTGTGCTCAGATTTTGCTTTTATTCCATTTTATACCACCGCTAAACTTTAAAGTCAGATTCCGTCTCCTTTTTTGAGTCGGTTATTTATAAAGTTACTTAAATGTGTCTGTCCACCAAGTTCTTCCCTGTAATATTACAACGCTAGTGAAACTTTAATAGTGGCTACGAACAGTAACTACTACTCCAACACCTGATCGGAAGAAAGAAAGCACAATATTACACGACCTCGCTGTCTCTGTTAATTACATTCGTCCTCAAGTGAATTTCAATTGTTTCTTTAACCATCAAGTCCCATAAAGATGAAATGGCGTCTAAAATTTTGATGATATCGTTCATCACCCACCCCCATGGACCACAGACATTGCCGAGGTGGGGTGGCTTGTGTGCCTCAATGATGCAGATAGCCGTACCGTAGGTGCAACCACAGCGGAGGGGTATCTGTGGAGAGGCCAGACAAACGTGTGGTTCCTGAAGAGGGGCAGCAGCCTTTTCAGTAGTTATAGGGATGTTTGACTGAGCTGGCCTTGTAACATCAGCTAATGTGGCTTTGCCACACGGTTACTGCGAACGGCTGAAAGCAAGGGGAAACTACAGCCGTTACTTTTCCCGAGGACATGCAGCTCTACTGTATGAAAATATGATGATGGCATCCTCTCGGGTAAAATATTCCGGAGGTAAAATAGTCCCCCATTCGGATCTCCGGGCGGGGACTACTCAGGAGGATGTTATCATCAGGAAAGACAATACTGGCATTCTACGGATCGGAGCGTGGAATGTTAGATCCCTTAATCGGGTAGGAAAATTAGAAAATTTAAAAAGGGAAATGGATAGGTTGAAGTTAGATATAGTGGGGATTAGTGAAGTTCGGTGGCAGGATGAATAGGATTTCTGGTCAGGTGAGTACAGGATTATAAATACAAAATCAGTTGGGGGTATCACAGGAGTAGGACTGATAATGAATAAGAAAATAGGAATGCGGGTAAACTACTATGAGCAGCACAGTGATCGCATTATCATTGTCAAGATAGATACGAAGCCAACACCGACAACAGTAGTACAGGTTTATATGCCAACTAGCTCTGCCGATGATGAGGAGATCGAAGAAATATATGAGGAGCTAAAGGAAATTATTCAGACAGTTAAGGGAGAGGAAAACTTAATTGTGATGGGAGACTGGAATTCGGTAGTAGGAAAAGGAAGAGAAGGAAAAATAGTAGGTGAATATGGACTGGGCAGAAGGAATGAAAGAGGAAGTCGCCTGGTAGAATTTTGCACGGAACATGATTTAATTGTAACAAACACGTGGTTTAAGAATCACAAAAGAAGGTTGTATACTTGGAAGAGACCAGGAGACACCGGAAGGTATCAGATTTTATAATGGTAAAACATAGATTCCGGAACCAGGTTATAAACTGCAAGACATACCCAGGGGCAGATATAGACTCTGACCATAACTTGTTAGTCATGAACTGTAGGCTGAAACTGAAAAAACTGCAGAAAGGTAGGAAAATAAGGAGATGGGACCTAGATAAATTGAAGGAACGTGCAGTTCTGGTGAATTTCAGAGGGAGATTTAGGCAACAATTGACAGAAACAGGGGGAAATAAAACAGTAGAAGAGGAATGGGTAGCATTGAGAGATGAAATAGTGAAGGCAGCAGAGGACAAAATAGGTAGAAAGGCAAGACCTACAAAAAAATCCTTGGATAACACAGGAAATACTAAATTTAATTGATGAAAGGAGAAAATATAAAAATGCAGTAAATGAAACAGGCAAAATGGAGTACAGACGGCTAAAAATGAGATTGACAGGAAATGCAAAATGGCTAAGCAGGAGTGGCTAGAAGCCAAATGCAAAACTGTAGAAGAATGTATAAGAAGGGGGAAAATAGATACCGCCTACAGAAAAATAAGAGAGACATTTGGGGACAAGAAAAGTAATTCTACGAATATCAAGAACTCAGATGGGAAACCAGTTCTCAGCAAAGAAGGGAAAGCTGAAAGGTGGAAAGAGTACATAGAGCAGCTTTACAAAGGAAATGAACTTAGAGACGATGTAGTAGGAAGGGAAGAGGAAGTAGATCAAGATGAAATAGGCGATACTATACTGAGAGATGAATTTGACAGAGCCCTGAAAGACCTAGGTCGGAACAAGGCCCCAGGAGTAGATGACATACCCTCAGAGCTACTAAAGTCTCTGGGAGAGCCAGCCATGACAAAACTATTTGAACTGGTGTGTAGGATGTATGAGACAGGCGAAATACCCTCAGACTTTAAGAAAAATGTAATAATCCCCATTCCAAAGAAATCAGGCGCAGACAGGTGTGAAAATTACAGAACCATCAGTTTGATAAGTCATGGTTGCAAAATTTTAACAAGAATTATCTACAGGAGAATGGAAAAGCTGGTAGAAGCTGACCTCGGAGAAGATCAGTTTGGATTCAGGAGGAACGTAGGAACCCGGGAAGCAATACTTACTTTACGTCTTATCTTAGAAGATAGATTAAGGAAAGGCAAACCTACATTTTTAGCTTTCGTAGATTTGGAGAAAGCATTTGACAATGTTGACTGGACTACACTCTTTCAAATTCTGAAGTCAGCAGGGGTAAAATATAGGGAAAGGAGAGTTATTTACAACTTGTACAAAAGCCAGACCGCAGTTATTAGACTCGAAGGACATGAAAGGGAAGCATCAGTTGGGAAGGGAGTAAGACAGAGTTGTAGCCTTTCTCCGATGTTATTCAATTTGTACATTGAGCAGGCGGTGAAGGAAAGCAAGGAAAATTTTGGAATAGGCTTTAAAGTTCAGGGGGAAGAAATAAAAACATTGCGTTTTGCTGATGACATTGTAATTCTGTCAGAGACAGCGAACGACCTAGAAGAGCAGTTGAATGGAATGGACAGTGTGTTGAAGAGAGCGTATAAAATGAACATTAACAAAAACAAAACAAAAATAATGGAATGTAGTCTTAGAAAATCAGGCGATGCCGAAGGAATTAGATTAGGTAATGAGACAATGAAGGTGGTAGATGAGTTTTGTTACTTGGGTAGTAAAATAACATACGTTGGTCGCAGTACAGAGGATATAAAATTCAGAATGGCAATGGGAAGAAAAGCATTTTTGAAAAAGAGAAATTTGCTAACATCGAATATTAATTTAAGGGTAAGGAAGTCTTTTCTGAAGGCATTTGTGTGGAGTGTTGCCTTGTACGGGAGTGAAACATGGACGATAAGCAGTGCGGACAGGAAGAGAATAGAAGCTTTTGAAATGTGGTGCTACAGGAGAATGCTGAAGATTAAGTGGGTAGATCACATAACTAATGAAGAGGTACTGAACAGAATTGGCGAGAAAAGGAATTTTTGGCAAACCCTGACTAAAAGAAGGGATCGCTTGGTAGGACACATTCTTAGACATCGTGGAATCGTAAATTTAGCATTGGAGGGAAGTGTGTGGGGTAAACATCGCAGAGGGAGACCAAGAGACGCGTATAGTAAGCAGATTCAAGTGGATGTGGGTTGTCGTTCTTATGAGGAGATGAAAAGGCTTGCTCAGGATAGAGTAGGGTGGAGAGCTGCATCAAACCAGTCTCCGGACTGAAGACCATAACAACAACAACAACATCGTTCATCACAGAGTGCCCAGTATCAGTACAGTGTTCTGCCACCGTCGATTTATTAGGTTGTAAGTGACGGGTATACTTCCGATGTTCCGTGCATCTTTCCTGGACTGTACGCGTCGTCTGACGTATGTACGAAAGGCCATATTCATAGATGATCTAAACCACCGAAGCACCAAATCAGCTTTTATAGTATCCAAAAGGGCTGGTTTCTTATGAAGGGGGGTCTAAAAACGACCCAACTTTGTGTTTGTTCATGACCCGTCAGATTATCGACGACAGGCTTCTCAGATATGGCAGAAAAGCCATATATTAAAAACTTTCTGCATCATCTTCTGTGTTCTTTAAGCGTACCGATGGCTCGACGATAGTCAGCCCAAATACTAGACGAAGTGAACTTCAAGCGGCTGCACGCCCGAAATTTATTTGAACAAATTGGTGTTTCAATAAAAAAAAATGGATTTATGTCATACAGAAAGAAGAGAATTTTACGTTGGCACCATTCAAAGAAGACTCTACTGAGTTAATTATTTGTACATATCCTTAGTTATGATTATAATAAATTTTCCTAGAAATACGAAGTACAGGCTAATTCAGTATCACAGTAATACAAAAGAGATTTATTTCGTCGTTAAGTCGACGCGTACGAAATGGAATATCCGTCCATTATTAATTTTTTTACTCTCGCAGTATTTGTTGATGCGGAAAATTATTAGTTGCATTGCTGTTCGAAATCCAATTTGGCTGAAAGTCCCCCTAATAACAGACGGACTAAATCAGTTCAAAACTCAAAGGAGGGCGACGGCATACTACCCCCAGCTGCAGCATGCTGAGTGTAACCACGGTGCTACCCGACATTTTTCACATTAGTAACATTTGAAGACTTAGGAAGTGGAAAATGACGGATAAATATCCTAGAACCTGGCGGGTATCAAAACCACACCTTTGGATTGGACGCTCTACTACTGTGCTACCGAGCCACACCTCAGGATATATATATATATATATATATATATATATATATATATATATATATATATATATATATCCAAATGTTCATTAGAATACCTAGAGAAAATGGAATTGGTCTAGTATTTATTTCAAAATAAATAGTCTTCCTGAAATAGTTTTATTTGCTATTTGTTAATTTTTGCATTCCTTGAAAGGCTAGGATCTACATTTGCTGATAAATAGCACCTGTATCCTCGTCTTTTTAAGTGTAGGCTACTATTCAACCGACATGTTTTCGGTGAACACACTAGAAACTGATTAATCAGAAATTTTTTAATCAATCTGTACTTCAGTTTCTTCCCCTGTAGAGTTTGACTTCTAGGTTATGTTTATCAGTATTATTTCACAATAGCGAATTTTTCTTAGCGTCACTGTATAAGGTATGGATGTTATACCAAACTGTGGCATATGAAAAGTTGTGCCGGGCCGGGACTCGAACCCGGGTTTCCTGCTTTTCGTGAGCGGTCGCTTGAACCACTAGGCTATCCGAACACGACTCCAGGACCGTCCCAAACTTCCATATGCCACACTGACTGCACTTATGAGTCAACTACATTCATTCCTTAGCACTCGCAGCTTAATCTGTATTCTCGCACCAGGCGGAATGAAAACAACGAGGCATTAACCTACGCTGTTATCGTCATTGCCTCGCTTCGGCATCTGTTAAATATCTATAAAAAAGGTAAAGCAGTCAACAATCCGAAGATTGGTTTGAACACTACAGTGCTTTACTAGGCATGGTCCTGTTTGGAGGTGGTATGCCGTTGCCTTCCTCCGACTTTCGAACCGACTTACCCAGCCAGTTATAGGGGGGACCTACAGTTTAACGTGGGTTCCGAACCACGGTGCTACTCGGTGTTTTTCACATGAGCAATACTGCCAGAGGTGAAAGAAGTAGAAAGTGACAGATAAAAATCCTAGGACCTGACGGGGAGCAAACCCACGACCTTTGGATTTGTAGTCTGGCACTACCACTGTGCTACGGAGTATGGTGACGAATTACAGTGTTGATAGAATGAAACTTTCACTCTGCAGCGGAGTGTGCGCTGATATGAAACTTCCTGGCAGATTAAAATTGTGTGCCGGAACCGGGACTCGAACCTGGGACCTTTGCCTTTCGCGGGCAAGCGCTCTACCACTGAGCTACCCCGACACGACTCACGATGCCGCCTCACAACTCTACTTCCGCCAGTACCTCGCCTCCTACTTTCCAAACTCCACAGAAGTTCTCCTGCGAAACTTGCAAGACTAGCACTCCTGGAAGAAAGGATATGGTGGAGACATGGCTTAGCCACAGCCTAAGGGATGTTTCCAGAATGAAACTTTCACTCTGCAGCGGAGTGTGCGCAGATATGAAACTTCCTGGCAGTTTAAAACTGTGTGCCGGAACCGGGACTCGAACCTGGGACCTTTGCCTTTCGCGGGCAAGCGCTCTACCACTGAGCTACCCCTACACGAAAGTTTCATTCTGGAAACATCCCCTAGGCTGTGGCTAAGCCATGTCTCCACCATATCCTTTCTTCCAGGAGTGCTAGTCTTGTAAGTTTCGCAGGAGAACTTCTGTGAAGTTTGGAAGTAGGAGGCGAGGTACTGGCGGAAGTAAAGTTGTGAGGCGGCATCGTGAGTCGTGTCGGGGTAGCTCAGTGGTAGAGCGCTTGCCCGCGAAAGGCAAAGGTCCCAGGTTCGAGTCCCGGTTCCGGCACACAATTTTAATCTGCCAGGAAGTTACGGTGTTGATATTTTTATAAATATTATTTGGCAGTAGCGAATTTTTCTTAGCGTCACTGTAGAAGGTATGGATGTTATACCAAATTGTGACATATGAAAAGTTGTGCCGGGCCGGGACTCGAACCCGGGTTTCCCGCTTTTCGCGAGCGGTCACCTTAACCACTAAGCTACCCGAACACTGACTGTACAAATGTTCAAATGTCACAATTTGGTATAACATCCTTACCTTCTACAGTGACTAAGAAAAATTCGCTATTGCGAAATAATGTTGATAAAAATATCAACACTAATTCGCCACCATACAGTAATTTTCTAGGTTATGGTTCGTGTTGTTGGCAATATTCTTAGTGTCGTTTCAGATGTACGGGCAGACATCCCATTAGAAGTCGGGGCACCTCTGCATGAGAAGCAGCGTGTGGCAGGACTAACTGCGGCTGCTGCCCTCCGCAGGACTCGCTCGCGCATACTAAACGCTGCTCCTAATAGCCCCGCGTCCTTCCTCACCGACTAGCCGCACTCGCTCGCCCGCAGGAAATTGATATATTAACAGATAGCGCGCACACGTGCCTTCGGTTGATAGGAAAATTCCATCCCTTCATTGCTTCGCACTGCTCTGAATGATTAAATAACGCTCAGCTTCCAAACTCCGTCCGGCAATTACGGGTAACGTTGCACACACCACACTGGCACGTGTAATGCTCCGCCGCCTTTCGTGGCCTTGTATGTTGGAAGGACGTCCAGTCATAAAAAGAATATGAAACAGCACACTAGCAAGGGAAGTATTTGAGCTGGTACAAACATGTCTGTATGATCGTTTGGTTATGTACCCCTCAATGTGATGGAGTGTGTCGTTTTCCTGCAAAACTCTGCACTCATGCTCTACAGGTAGATAGCACTTGTGATATTCCTGGCCTATGGCCACTTCATATTTCTGGCCGCTGGCCGTTTCTTTTCTAACATTGTACGCGTCTTAAAACGCGGAAGAAAGACAGAAGTGCAGCATATGTTGAAATGTGGGGTGAGGAGCAGTAGCATATGGCACAGTAGGTGCTGGTTCCCGTGGGAAAGCCCGCCTATGTTACTGGTACTCTCCTCGCATTGGCTGCTGCAATTTGAAATTAGTTTTGTTTATTATATACTAAATATTAATTATTCAGAGCTGAGAATTGTAATAAATATATCTCAAGGACAGGCTAGATTTTGACAGTTTAAAAAGTTTAAGTTGCCTTCTTTTATTGTAACAAGAGAAGAGCGATTTTGCAGAAGGCGCGCGACGGCCCTGTTTTGAAGCTAAATAGAGCGTCAGGTGCCCTCTCGCAACGCGCCGCAGTTTCAGTCTCGAGCTGACCACTATACGCGCCGGACCGCGCCGGTCATGAGTAAAGATTTGTGTAATAGTGATAACAGTCGAGGGCTCAACATGAGCTGTGGGCAGCATAGGCCGTGTCATATTAACAATCGTTGCTCATATTTTATTATTTATTTAATAAATGGCATACCTGACAATTAAGAATCTCGCGAGTCGCTTTTTATGCTTCCATCATACAGAACTTATTTTAGCCTCGCTTGTATGCTGTAGAAGAACCAACGACCTGTGTGCTGTCTTCTGCGCTGGGGACACAACTATAGAAGACAACAGGTTAGTCAGAACGCAATGCTTTCCATAAAGACTTGGACAGCAACTACGGCACCTCGTGCGTACTGTAGGGCGGTACAAACGCACACTGATACGCAACAGCATCCGCAAGGATGTGGAGGTTTTAGGGGACTTGTGGGAGGAAGCAGTACTAACTTCTCCATCCGCAAATAAACACTAGGAAGCTTGTACACTGTAGATGCAGGGAAGATGGTGTATTTAAGCACTTAATTTTTTGTAGGCTTGCAAAATGCTCTACTAAAATACCAGATATTTCATCTTGAACGTCAGTATTTCTAGAGTTTATAAAAAAAGTAGGACCAAAATTGTTAGTATTTACTATTAAAAAAATATTTTCCCAGGGTTTACCAAGTACTCCATCTTGCCCTACAGTGAGGGCAAGATGGGGTACGCTGGTGGGGCAAGATGGGCTATCTCAATACTTTATAAGGCAAAGGTAATTAAATTATTCAATGAACACAGGTTTACAAATTTATAAAAGATTTATTCTAATATCTAATGAAAACGCACTTAGTAAACATTGTGTGATGTTAAAATGTTCAAATGTTTGTTAAGCTTATGGGACTTAACTACGGGGTCATCAGTCCCTAAACTTACAAACTACTTAAACTAAGGACGGCACAAATATCCATGCCCGAGGGGGGGATTCGAACCCCCGACCGTAGTGGCCGTGCAGACCGTGACTGGAGCGCCTCAGTCTCCTCGGCCACCGCGGCCGGCTGTGATGTTAAAGTTCAGTTTATTGTTATTCAGTTATTATCGTCGTTTTGTAAGCAAAATTCACACACATGATGTACTTCGGCATCCTCGTCTTCTTCTCCCGCACATGAACAGTGAGCCCATTTTTTTTGCAAGAGACACGTGACACCCATCCTGTTGACTGCGAGTAGAAACAGCCGCAATACAGGCACGCAGAGTCATCTTCTGTGTGCTTTCTTCTTCAATTTTTTTCTATCTTCTTTGCCAAGTTCGTCAGTGCTATTTTATTCTTCCCACTTTTGCCTTTACAAACAAAGAAGGATTTTTTAACAGACTTCTCAGGTGAATCTGTCCTTGTTCCATCTTGTTTCTAGGTTTAACTGTACTTGCACTCTCCAGGAATTCTCTTCTCTAAGGGGAGCTAGTAACAACAACAGTTTTTCCTTTTTTTGAGGACTGTTTTTCGGATGTTTTTCTTTCCGACATGAGTGATCGGGACAATCTGTTCAGGTGAAACAGCAAATGACCTTAATTGATTGGTGTTGTTCTCAGAAGCCTGCTTGTTTGTAGTGTGGTAATTGAGGTTATTATCATTCAAAAATGAGCACCCTGTGCTCAGGCCTACAGCAAGCGCATCTTCCTCTTTAGTACCGGCTTGGTTGACAGGACCATCGCTTGTCTCTGACATAAACTGCTTATGTGAGTCAACTGAAGCCTCTCCTTGGTCATTATTGACAGAAACTTTAGCGGCCTCACTTGTAGTTAAAGGAGTGTCTCTAGTGACAGAAGCTTCAAACGCTGAATCTGGGAAGATGTTTGATTCGAAAGGACAAATTCCTGGTTTTTTGTTTTTGTTTGTTTGATTTTTTAAACCGTTGATGGCAGTCAACATGGTTGCAGCTAATGTTATGTCATGTGGGTACCCCATCTTGCCCTGCCACTAGGTATTCCATCTTGCACCCAGGAACCATTTTTACGTTAGGTTAATATTATAGCACCAAAGATATATTCAATTAGTTATTCCATGCATTAATTGATTGCTAAATAAGCAGTTTTTTCATTGATAATACTTGAGAGTATGAGAAACAATTACTTCTCTTACCTTTTCACGTCTGAAAATGACGAAAAATTATATCACCACAGGAGAAAACACGTTTGGATGTATTCACTCCAAATGGTTTGCTCACAATGGTTGCCAGAATTGTCAGGCACTCTCATAGCAAGTGCCTACTACTTCAACTATTCGCCGCTAGGTTGTGCGACATATGTCGTGGTAAAAATTACAAAAACCCCGTCTTGCCCTCCACCCCATTTGCCCCGCTCTCCCCAAATTGTAGTCGCCATACGCAATGCAGTAATATCAACTATAAATGTAAATGGGGACTGTAAACAAAATGCAAAACGGACAGTAAAGAAATGCAATTTGACCGCATGGCATATTTGCACTTTGTATAATATCAGTGTTGAACGGTACTTTTGAAGTTGTCCACTGGTTCACCAATATCGCAGCCAGCATTATGCCACGCGTAACGAAGCATTGGTCTATATACTCCCGCAGAGAACTGACTGTAAATGACAGAATGCATATGATTCGTCTTCTACGCCAGTATTTTTCAATCTTATCGAATATGCCATCCCCTTCCAAGTAAAAATATTCTGGTGACGTCCTTCCAAATGAAAATATTCTAGTGTCTCCCTCACGAACCGTAAGTAAACTATATTATCTTAAGGGATATTAATTTCAACTTTCACTTTATTTTTATTTATTTATTTATTTATTTGAGTATTTTTTTATGCTTCTTTTCATTTTCCGGCCGAAAGTTTCTTTTATTAGCATTTTCCGAAGTGGGACATATTATCCCATTTTGACATGATTTCGAACAGAAAAATATATGCAATTTCGTCATAAACAGACATTTTTGAGAACGTGGCTGTTATTTGAAATACCTTTTTGGTGTAGAACAACAACCAGCCACAATTGGTTTTATTATACACTATCTTAAACTTCGCGGCTCTGCTCGTGTGTTGGTTGATTATGATAGATAAGCTATCTTTCAGTAGAGAGCTATTTATTTATTCCTATATTTCCTTATTCGTATGCTTATCCTTACAGAGAAAGAGCTGAAGACATTGTAGCACGCATAGACCGAAGATATGGTCTGTGGCATCATGTTTCGCTCTATGTAACCTCCTTGCTGTAGAGTCGCAAACATCATCGCTAGCCTTCAGTCCGAAATTTTTTATAATTTGACGACTTTCAACCACCATATCTTCCCACCCCCTTATAGCTATCGACATGGAACTGCTATGGTGTACACACAGACCATTCGTCTGCGTTCTGTAGTTTTCGCTGCAGAGCGAAATATTAACACACACACATACGCAGAATTTTATATACACCGATAACTTTCCACCCCAATATACTCCACCCTTTTATCATTATCAACCCTCAAGCAACAATGCAACCAATAAAAGCATTTTCAAGGATTAAATATAATTCTCAAAGAGTAATTATTGTTCCGCATTTCGCGTTATATTCTTCAAATTACTAAATATCCACCAGATTGCTATAAAACCGTGCCTAAAACCTTTCGCGGGTATAAATTAGTAATTGTACAAATAATTAAGTCTCTGTGTCTTGTCGTTTGGACGTGATACAGACATTCACATTAATTAATAATCCAATCGCATAAAACCGCGCCTAAAGCCTTCCCCGGGTAGACATTAATAACTGTACAAATTTTTAGCTCTTTATGTCTTGTGGTGCAGACGTGATAAACGTACACCGAACAGACATTCACATTTATAGATATAGATTATTTATAAAGTACCATTACTGGTTTAGAATATTATATAATCATCTTCGGATGGTATATGCTTTCTAGACATCTGGTGTTAGTTTAGTGTTGAATTGTTTTGTAATGTACATCTGGAGTACTTGTTATTCTTATCCAGCGAATTGTGGTCACAGATGCACTTAGGTTTATTTCTGTTGTCATCTGGTGCCTGTAAAACGAACATGTGGTGCAGCAATATGTGGTGTAGACTTAAAATTAGTGCAGTGAGTGAACACAAGTGGCTAGATGTGACAAACCTAAGTACATCTGTGACCACAATTAAGAATGGGTTTCGCTGGATACAAATAACAAGTACTCCAGATGAACTTTACAAGACAATTCAGCACTAAATACCAGATGTCTAGAAAGCATATACCATCCGAAGATGAATATATAATATTCGAAACCGGTAATGGTACTTTATAAATAAAATATGATAAAACAAATTGTGGCTGCTTGCTGTTGTAAACCAACAATTTAGAAAAAAATATATTGCTTAAGGATAAACGTTTGCGACTTGAATAGTAATACATTGGTACCGAAACCACTCCCGAATATCTCAGCACTTTTAATGTAGAAATGCGTTTCGGTGAAAGAACGTTTACTACGTCTTACGTGTATTGGGAAATGTTCCATCCACCTTTTGGTCTTTGACAATCGATATATTCATAACAACAGATTCACTGATTGTTAAAATGTTGGTTAGTTTTAAGAAAACAACATCTATGTTTCTCATACATCCAAGTGTATAACAAAATATAGTGTTATGAATGCAATAGTCTAGGGCACCGGATATCATCAGGTGTTTCGCTGATGATGGCAATTATCCTAACCCTATATCTTCTACACTAATAATAAATCTATAAGTGTAGGCCTGTCGCTGTTCGCTTCAATCTTCAAAACTACTGGACGAATCTTCATGCGGTTTTCACACGATACATGATAAAAGTTTGGGTCAACAAATAGGCATAATTTTATCAAAGTGGGATCACGGAAAAATAAGATTTCAAGTGTTTTCACTAACTGTCGTGTCAGTTTTTTCTACTATTAAAAACCTCTTATCTTCAAAATTACTTGACGAATTTGCATGGGGATTTCACAACTAACTTGAGCGTAACTGGACAATATATAGACTTCGATTCGTAAAAGTCGGATCACGGAAAAAAAAAAGAACATCGTAATTACAATTTTTTATCTACAACCGTCATGTCTGTCTGTCTCTTTGAACACGTATATCTCCAAAACTACTTGACGAATTTTCATGGGGTTTTCATACGTAACTTTAGAACATCGTGCGGTTACATAAAGGATCAAATAATTAAAATCAGATCACAGAAAATAAAGATATAATTTAATCATATGCTTAAAAGTCATCGTGTATGTCTATTTATTGAAGGTAATTTCCGAAAGTACTATACTAACTTTCGTGGGTTTCCACAGGTAAATTGAGAATAGTTTGGAGAGTAACATAGGCTTGATTTCATCAAATTCGGATCGAAGGAAGGAAAGATATTGTAATTTTAAATTTGATGTGTATGCTATGCTTTTAAGTATCGTGTGAAACAGCAAATGTCCAAGAGTACTACACGAACTTTCATGGGCTTTCATAAGTCAACTGAGAGTACCTTGGCGCAACATATAAGCTTAATTTCATCAAAATCGGATCTGGGGAAGAAAAGATATCGTAATTTTTATAGTTGCTCCTGTAAGCCACAGACATGATTCGATAGAGGCGCTGTTACTGACATAGTACACCAAATAACTAATAGATGGCGATGCAGCATTGTTTATTCTCATAACTAAAGTGTAATACACTGAAACAAGGGCTATGATTTTCCTTTTCGAAAAATCAGTCATGTACAATGAGGGGAAAATTCTTAGTGTTGATAAAGAAATAAATAATTAATGTTGTTCCGATCAGTAAATTAATGATCTCCTAAAGCGAATATTTAGTTGCCGACATTAACATACTAAATAGCTGCCACTGGAAGTAAAATTTAACCGAGGTACGGCACAAAAAAATTATTTATTTTTTTAGTAGCTGTAGCCTATCGCGCATGCCTTGTAGTGCCATGGAAAGGAAAAAAGTGCTTCTTTCCGCGGGTATCATTTGAATTTGAAACATAACGACTTTCCTTTCCGTCTATCGATGTTCTAATTATATAAGAATTCTTTGCAAGGAAAATGCAATTTATGTAGTTCCCTTTCTGATTTCGGTGTATCCTCATTACATTTTGAGTGTGTTCTGTTAGGAATGCCTCGAAAACGCCATAGGAAAGGAAAAAGTGAGGTGACATCAAATAACTAATTATGGCGTTGCTGCGTTTTTTTCATTCTCATAAGTATGGTGTAATACACTACAAGAAGGGGTACAGTTTTACTTACTACGGCGGAGTTGTGTGCTGATGTTGACAACGGCTGTTGAATGCTTTTTTAAAAATCAATCGAGTAGAATAAGGGAAATAATTCTTCATTCTGTTCTGGTCAGTAAATTAATCATCGGTCTAAAGCGAAAAGTTCGTTGGCAACGATAGCAAACTAAACCGCTGCCACTACAAGTGAAGTTTAGCCTAGTTAGGACACAAAAACAATTTTTTTTCTTCGTAGCTGTATCTCATATGGTTTGCAATGTCATGGAAAGAAAAGTGCATATTTCGACGGGTATAACCACTACATTATACATAGAATACAAATATCTATGGGGTGACCATTGGATTCTGTGCATCTTCTCAATATAAATATCACGAAGTGATATTGAAACAAAGCCACTCTTTCTACACATTTATTTGGACTTACGATCGGTTAGTACCGCATCGGCTGCAAAGAATCCCCACCTTCGTTTCACAGGGCAACCACGTAACATGAAATAATATCTAAATAAATGTGGCACAGAAGCAACAAGAAAGTTGAGGAAGCGTCGCTAAAAAGGTCATTTACACGTAGTCATCCATCTTAACCGAACAGATAAGGACCAAGAAAAAGTCATCGATCAGCAGCTTTTTCCCAATATCAGGTGATATTTCCACCTTAATGTTGAGGGCAGAAAATCTGTTCTGCGCATCTGAATGATCAGAGATATTTTTGCACTGTACCTGCCACTAGAGATGACATCACACATGAACGACAAACTCATCAGAAACCTCCTTGCTTTCATTATTGTTTGGTACAATACTATGATTAAAATATTTAATTACTGTACTTACTTGCGGACTACATTAAGATAGAAAAGACGTCTTCATTTGCAGATACAATTGTACTTAGAGTTATAATCCAACTTCTGAATATATAGTTCTATTACAAAAGACCGATTTCAACTTCGTGCTTTACGAAGTAATCATTGCAGGACATGAGGACACGTATTAGCCGAAATAGTGGTCGATTTTGCTAACACAGTCAAGACAATGCACTGGAAATATATTTAATGGAAAGTTCTACACAGACGATCATCTGACGCCATTCCTTCAACGATTACCCAGACTTTATCGCACATTGACACTACCATGACGTCTTATTTAAGCAATCGTGGACTCTTTCAATATTCGTACACTTTTCGATAATTTGGAGCACTGCATACAGAATAACTACATTGTCTCCAGTGCAACACTGCAACATTCTAATACTTCGACATACACTTACTATGAGAGATAAAGAGTTTAGTACTACACCATAGAACCAATACAGGGCGCTATTATTATTACTATTTCTCATCTCAGTGATAGAAGTGTTTTCAGAAGTTTACGCCAAACAGACAATTACACACCGCAGTCTTAACTTTATGAACACAACCTAACATTGATTTACATCGTTCAGGAGTACGGACTTTAAATCACTTTTTGTATGATAACCTTTATGAATATTCATTGTTTTTGACAATGACTTCTACTTAAATTTGTCGTCTTGGCTATACGAACTGAGTTTATTGACAGAGAAATCCAACAAAGTTCTGTTTTTGCTGACCTAGGTCTGGAACCCTAAAAAAACATGATGTACACATGTCCCTGTTTAACAACCGTTGCGAAGCACGGGCACATAAGCTAGTATTAAAATAAAGCTTCAACTGTCAACACATTAAACCTGAGTTTAGATACCGGATGGTGCCTCAGCTATAAAATAATCTTAAAATTACGGAGATTCGCCGTGTCATTTAGGACTAAAATCAAGATTGTTTTAACTCGCTGTGATCGATTATTCACTCTAACATCTTCGTCTGTAAGAGCTAGTGGTCCATTTGTGAACTCACTGCTGATGAGGTCTTTAAAAAACAATCTCTCTTTCTTGGCTGTTTCACGACACATCAACGAAAGAGATACTCGCTTTTTTGTATACAAAACTATAAATTTCCTAGATTCGTGCCTCATGCTAGGTTGCCTAGACCCGTGCCTCATGCCATCGGTATGAGTGGGCGTGGATAAAGAAGGGTAACTAACCTCGTTATTGGCCAGGCACGGCAATCGCATTGAGATCACCACGCTTCGTTTACGGTGGCCCTTGAGCAGTCTGTATGTGGAAGCGGCACTTAATAATGCCTGTGAAGGATGAAAGCGCTGTGTGAGGTCATTTAGGTCCGCACCATTTATATTAGCTTAATGTGAAGTTAATACAGACTAATGATAACGACAAAATGATGAGAAGAAAATACGAGAGAAAGCAAAGCGGCAGTGAAAATCCGCAGCACAATGGCTGCATCCGGAACAAGTATCACTTCAGAGGCCGTGACCCTTGTATTGGACGCAGAACGCCAGATCGTTTGGTTGAGCCTTTTAAGTAACGAGACGGGAAAGGAAGTGAAAGTACACACAGAAAAATGTATGTGTATCTACGCGTCACTAAATGTTTACACTCGAGAAAGTATCCGTACACCTACGGATTTCTCCAAGTATTTTCAGAAAATCTTTATTGACACATGTGGTTAACACGGTAAAAAGCATAGAAAACGCAACTGATTTAATCAATTCTTTTCATTATTTGAGTAGCCTATTATCAAAGATGGACATCTGTCGTTTGCCAGAAACTGAGATAAACGTCATTTTTTTTATTGCGAAACGTAGATCTAATATATTTATCAGCTTCTTTATCAACTTTAATATTCGATGATTTATACCTGGAAGTGGCTAATATGAATTTGATTACTCAAGCACCTTCAAATTGTGTTTGAAAATACAGATGTCCGTCTTTGAAACTAAAATGTGTAGGTGTCCGCTTTTGATGTGAACACGCTTTCAGACGTCCGTTTTTGATACACAGAGATTCGCTTACTTCTGACGAGAATCTTTTACAGGTGTATAATCTGGGAAATTATAGGAATATCAACATAAAGTGGAAAATATTAAATTCTGAACTCTATTACACATTGGAAAAATGAAAAACTACAGTAATCATAATAATCTTTTTAATTTTATATACAAAATGAAATGTATTAGCAAAAGGTCTGATGAAACTGTCGCCAGATTTTTCCGTAAACATCCTTACGTTATTTCTGGCATAGACCTTCTTTGCAACAAGTGATAATTCCGTACAACACACCTTACAATAGAACAGTGTAGTTTACAAGCTAGTCTTATTTTTTTCTTTTCAATGTTTATTTTTCACTTTTCAGGTTGTCTCAACCGCTTCCTAGATTTTTCCTTCGGACGCTGGTGATATGGTCCATTTTACTTGCTTTAAGATGGTTATTAGTAATAATACTATACAAAATTACTGAAAAACTTTAGTACGGGCTAATATGTCTTAATACCTGGCAGATACTGTCGCCGTGTCTGATTTTCGAGGTCATGTGATCATATACTGTGTTTCCATTGGTGCACACTGCTTCATTCAACAAGTGCCCGAATTTGATATCAAGCTCTTATGCAGGAGTCCGCTTTTGATGTGAACAGCCAAATTTAACGTGTGATTTATCACACTTACGTCAATTTTTGTGAAAAAAAAAAAAAAAAAAAAAAAAAAAAAAAAAAAAAAAAGATTTCTTCAATGAAAAGAACGGAAAAACTTCGTTTAGGATGGACTGCTAACTAAATTTCGACCATTAGATCAGATGTCCAGGTCTGATATTAGGCTGCTCATTTAGTCTCTCGTAAAACTTTGACGATACTTTACTAGAAGTATTGTTAAACTCAGTGTACGACTTGCAGTAATATTCCAGAATGAAACTTCACTCTGCAGCGGAGTGTGCGCTGATATGAAACTTCCTGGCAGATTAAAATTGTGTGCCGGAACCGGGACTCGAACCTGGGACCTTTCCCTTTCGCGGGCAAGCGCAGTACCGACTGTGCTATCCCGACACGACTCACGATGCCGCCTCACAACTTTACTTCCGCCAGTACCTCGCCTCCTACTTTCCTACTTTGCAGTAATATTGTTCAGCGAGTTATGAATTCGTGTCCAGCCCTACTCTCAAAGAAAATAAAAGACGCCTTGCGAGAGACAAGGGTAGAGAGTCTAGACCGATTCTAGGCCAAAATCTGAACATTTATCTGCGTGCATTAAAGCATGCAAGACAAAATAGTCAGAAGTTATATACGAATTCAGAAAACTTTTACATTACCACAGAGAAGATGATGTAAACACATCTTTGTAGTGAATTTATTTAAGGTGAAAAAGGCCTAAGTAAACCTGAAGTAAACAGCATTTATATACCAAAAGCGAGGGACTTAGATTATTGACTATATTAACTAACTACACATCTTTGAGAAGCTTTTATTAGAATTCTTCCACTCAGTTCCTTTTACATAAGCAACTGAAAGGCGCTGGATTTTTTAATTATTTTCAATATAACTTATTTACACGATAACGATACAAGAGATTAAAATAATTTTCAGGTAAATTTTAGATTCTTTTATAGTATTCAGAATGGACTTTTACACAATGGTAAGAAAATATTCACCAAACTCCTGTCTAATATAAAGCAATAAATATGGATTCCCAGTCAATATAAAACAAACCTGTTCATCACGCACTCTTACTAGGAGTTGTCTAATATCGAGATTTAGAGGTTCAAAACTGTACGTTCTATGGAAAGTTATCAGTGTTAGGCATAAAGCTGCGTGACTATGAAGTATTGTAAGCAGGAATCAGTATTAGAATATATGTGTAAACATTTTCTACGAACAAATTTTCTTAAGTAAATTTTCATTACTAGCTCTTATCTACTTTAACACTAGAACCGCCGGAGTTTTTAACACCCTAAAACCGCCAATGGGACAAAAGTGTCCCATTTCAGATCGATGCGTTACTGTTTCATCCTAGTCTTTTAATTTTAAGGGACGGGAATTTCTGTATGAATTATTGACACTGATGGTCTAATACGTTATTTTTATTCTAGATATTAAGTACAAACGTGCTAGATACAATATAATTCAAAACTGTTTCACGTAATAACATAAATATAAAATATTTGCTTTATTTTTAGAGAAATGAACTACAGTATGCAAATACTTGAAAATTGATCGCTGTGTCATAAAGAAATCAAAATTTTTAAATAGAAATCCAGCCATAGCATGAAGTTTTCAGTCCAAAACGATATTTTCTACAACTAAGAATAACATAATACACCATCAGTACATTATCGTAGTCTAATGTCATTCTGCACCTCGATACATTTGCCAAAGATAAAATTACAGTCTATGTAATTCCTTTTAGACATCTACTGGTCATCATTATCTGTAGACTGTACTTCGAAATCTGTACAGACATAGGGAACTACAGCAACACATTTCTTGTAAACTGGTTTGTCACACGATACACATTCGTAAAAGCTTTATCCATCTGTGCAAGATTTTCGAACCTGCCAACGGCAGCAGTTCCAACCTACATCTGATGCTTCAACGTTAACTGGTAGAACTCCGACCCTGGTTTCTTTATAGTCTTTGACAAGTTTATCTGCATGCTTCAGAAGGGAATCTCGTCTTGTTATTCTGATGCCTACTATATCTAGAATATTATAAAAAGTATGAACAGGCCACCTTCTTCCACCAGCTTTCACTGAGTATTTGCGGGCCATTAGGTCAACAACATTTACTCCATACTCGAATTCATTGTAACTTGTCACAATGTTAGGCTTTGACTTCATATCATTTCCAATTTGTACATCTGGATGCAAGAAACTGAGAATTATTACGTTTTTTCCTGGTTGTGTTTGATACACTGTCAGGGTCACATCGTCGTGTTTGAAAACTACAGTCTTGTGGAGGTTCTCACGAACTTGCTTCACGCACTCCGGCACTTCCCGTCTAATTTTGTTCATGGTACCAAGCAAGTTGGTTCGATTTGTTTTCAGTTCTCTTGCTAGTGAAAGTGACGTGAAGAAATTGCAATTATCAGAATGTTCATCACTGCCTCTGATTCATCCGAGCTCTCCATCGTACTTTCTTTGCATCATAATCAGAATCAGTTGAAATACCATCTGAATATTCCTCCTCGGATTTATCTTCAATACTATTCAGCAACGCTAACAGCTGCTCATCTGAGAGACCGTGCCGACGAGCCATGTTGCACTACCTCACAGGCCCTGTCACTTACATTAATATAATTTTTTACTGTCAAGGGCACTGAACTCATTGCTTCACATCAGCATTGCAGCAACAGAGAAAAGTAAAAGCCTCTAACAATATATAGCAATATATAGCAATCGGCGACGTTTAGTGTATACAATGGGACAAAAATGTCCCATCGGCGGTTTTCGGTATTTGTTGTTTTAGCTCGATAACTACGCGACACATAGCGATGACTTTCATTTAGAAATGGACTAGGGTAAGGAACATTAAGTCATGAAGTCCCATCAATCTCATGATACATTTAAACTAAGGGGAGGGATTTAAATATTGCCACAGGGCAAAAATGTCCGATCGGCGGTTCTATTGTTAACAAACGTGTAGTCCAGTGGTCCCAGATGTTTTTCGTAATTGGATCCACAGTCGTACCACAGTCCGACTGCTGATGTCTGGCTGCTGCAAGCGGCCTGGTCCAATGTCCTATCGCTCCTCGTCGCCACTTTTGTGTCTCGTCACCGCCGGTTCTCCTGGGTGTCGGTGGTCGAGTGGAGAGAAACCGACACAGGAAAATAGGATGCACGCGTGTACGGGTACTGAGTCTGCGGTGACCAGCCAGTGGGACAGCAGAAACTAGAAACACTAAGCTAAATTAGTACAAGATATATAGTTCATAGAAATATTACAATACTTCATGTCTGCAGACTAGTGGAATGCTGCAGACACACAAGCCTGCATACTGTTGAGAGTCTGTTCTAGTGCCTGTCCTATAGCCAAGTGGCCGATACAGCTGTCAGTGGTGGCCGCGAGCGGGGTTGCAGCAGAGGGCGCTCGCGGCTGACTTCTGAACGACGAGCTTAAATTTCATAGAGTGGCTAACACACGAGCTACAGCGCTCTTTGCGGCAACCTGTGTAAACTCGGCCGCCATGTTTTCGGTGGTCAACACACTTGAGAGGAGTCTATCTATCGTAAATGAAATGAAATGTTTGTAAATCTATGGGACTTAACTTCTTTGGTTATTTTTACCTAGGCTTACAAACTACTTAAACTAAGGTAAACTAACCTAAGGACAACACACATACCCATGCCCCAGGAAGGACTCGAACCTCCGACGGCGAGCAACCGCGCGCCCCGCAGCGAGGCGCCTTACACCGCTTGGTTACTCCACCGGGGCTGTCTATCGTATGTTGTTGCTGAGCTTGAAGCGCTGTATTTAGCGTATATTGTATGTAGGGTGTACTGTCTGTACAATTTTTCCTGCTGAAATATTTCTAAAGTGTGTTCAGCATTTAAATACGCAAATCCAAGTGATAAAACGACAAGTAATTCATGCAAGAACACCAAATGTTTTGCCTTGTTTGATCTCAGTCTGTCTATACTCAAACATAATTCCTAACTAATGGTACTTATCTGCTTGAAGAGTGAATCTTCAGATGAACTATCTTGCAATTCCTTTGAAGTACACACAATAATAAAAAAAAATAGTTTCCTACCTAGTGTTGGTGTGTTTTTGAGATATTTCTTCTTTTGTCGCTCCTGTGGTTGATGAAACAATACTTTTGAGTGTCTACACCTTCTTTAAAAATATTTGCACTTGTTGTCGATAATACTTGATCGAGCATGGTTGACATGCAACCAGTGCAAAGTGTGGAAGCCGTAGTGACAGCCAGATTTGTTTTTACTTGTATATGTCTGTGTTCTTTGGAACAAATACGTACTTATTTAAGCGTGGCAACAACGAAAGTTGTTACCGATACGTCATTTTTGTGTGGAATGTTTTTGTGACAGCTGACCCAGGCGCATTTTTATTACAATATTCTGTTGACTTGGTATTCAAATTTCATTTAACAAATGTTACGTGTTTCAGCATGGCCACAATGAAAGTTATTAACAACACATTATATCGACGTGGATTGCTTTTGTGGCAGATGACCTATGCACATTTCTAACTGCAGTATTTTGTTGTCACTTTCGACTTTGTATTCAAATTTCGTCCACCAAATTTTACAACCAAACCCTTTAACAAGTTTATAGACTTAATAGATGTAGTAAACACATGATAAATGTATACTAGACTTCATGAAAGCAGTTGTTACAACACATTAACAGCAGATACAAATCCATGGTCATGATTGTTCGTCATAGCCATTATTGTTCACTGTATGTTTCGCAGCTCGTTTAGACCATGTACTTGCATTAAAATCAACACAAATATTTTCGCAACGGCACTTTCGTTGTTATTGCAAACCTCAGCTAACTGTTATACCTCGAACTCGAACTGTATTACTGACAGGTTCGCGATAATTTATTACAGCATTTTTAGGAAATTTACTACCAGGCTCGTCAATTCGCAGCTTCGAAAAAATCTGACGGAACTTGATACACATCCATATTCAATAGTCAGTGTTTATTTAAAACCACAATCTAACATATACAGTCACGACACCCCTATAGATTTCTGTTATGCACTGCGATAGCAGCGCTCCAAGCGTTCGGAAAGCTACATTTCTGAATATGATATTGGATGTCTACGAATAGAATCGTTAATATTAATTTTAACTTACTTTTTTTGCGTTAGGGAACGTATGTAGTGCCATAAAAATACGTAATAACAGCTCCACATTTGCCTTTCTTGGGTTTCCTATACTCCCTTACATGGCACGAAAAGGTACATTACAGGGCAATTTATTTACAATTATCTTCTAACTTATAGGCTTTTACTGAATAATTTCATTTTCTATTAAATATTAAAAATGGCTAAGAAACACCAGAAGACCTGCCATTTGGCAGAAAGACGTCGCTCGTTTACTGAGGAACGTTAAAGTTTACTCAATGTGGTTCCAGTAAAATCAGTGAAGGTGGAACGTAGGAAAGGTATATAGAATGCAGTTACTACAGTATTTAACGAACCAAATCAGCCAACACAGCTGTAGCGGAAGAAAAAGCGTGACAGACATAGCAATAAAACGGAAAAAGCAATGAAACTGTTTTCCAACAAAGAAGATCCCAATTCCACAATTGTTGCTACAGCTAAACCACAAACAGCAAGAATAATAAAAATGTCTGTTTAAGATTATTTAATTACACTCAAAAGAATATGCATATGAATTATTAGACTCCACATGAAATAGATATGCGTCAAGAAAACGGCTTCTCACTGTAACAACAGACCATAATAGAAATATATGGTTCCCCTATATTTATATTCTACTTACTTTTAGCAGAATAAGCTGCAAATAGAAACATATTCGTAAATATTTGTTCATGACGAAGATGTTCTTTATACCACTGAATCAATAAAATTCGACTGTTTTTACATTAATTTCGGTATTATGCATGTCTCTTGATGTTTTACTAATGCTTGTAACGCAGAAAGTATAGAAACTGTTTCGTTAATTATGTACAAAAATAATTACATTCAAACGTAATTCCCTCGACGGCTTTCCCACCGCTAGGAGCGCTAGTGTCGTTGCAACTGTCAGTTGAAAACAACTTTCACAGCAGTGAGTGTCGCGACTGTATATATTAGACTGTGTTTAAATCGTGGAACTGTAAATAGGTAAAATTCTCGAGTGGGTGTGTCATACCAGCTGTGAGCCGATACCGCAAATAACATGGCGGACGCCAGTTCAATTTGCCTCAAACATGGCGGCCCTATCGCCACTCTATGAAATATAAGCTCGTTGCTTCTGAAGAACGCCGCGCCGTGCTTGCATGGCGGCGCACGGCGAAAGTACGTGGCGTGTACTTCAGTCTTGTGCGACACAACTAAAGCTTTAAGAAGTGTACAGATAATTTTAGCAAATCACATGCCTAAGGCTAAACATTATAAAGGTGGTAGAAACAGATCTAATGATAAATGATGGAGTAAACCCACACCTCACTTGGCCCTTGAGAGGTCAACTGAGGAGCTACTAGACTGAGAAGTAGCGGCTCCGGCCACGAAGACTGACGTAACGGCCGGGAGTGACAGGCGGCGCGCTGACCACGCCCCCCTCCATACCGCAGCCGCTGACGCCTTCAGGCAGAGGATGACACGGCGGCCGGTCAGTACCCAGTGGGCCTCTCGAGGCCTGTCGGACGGAGTAAAAAGAAAGGTTGATTTGCATGTGGATTTTCTGTTGCCAGTATTCGACAATTCTGTGTATTGACGTATCCTGGCAGATGGAAGTGCGTTTCGTCTCTGCACAAAATCTTCCATCGAAAATCATCGTCCAATTCCATGCGAATAAGAAACTTTAAAATTTTTTAAATAGAAGTACAGATTGAATGTGTATGTTATTTCATGAGTTATTCCTTCACATAAATTTACAGTTCCACAACGAAGTCAGTTTCAGTTTGATTTCATCTTTCGTTTTTAATATTCATTTACTCTTTTACAGCAGTAATACAGAGTGGTTACAATTCAACTGACGGTGTTATGGGTGCTGCAGTTTGGACTGCATACATCTTCTGACGCTGTAATTTCGTGGGTGTGTTCAGTAACAGGTGGGCTCCGGGAATATGATGAAACAAAATTATAGTTACACTTTCTGACACCAGTAGAAAATATAAAGGTGTATGCAGTCAGAATGAGTTGCGTCTACATCTACATCTACATGGGATACTCTGCAAATCACATTTAAGTGCCTGGCAGAGGGTTCACAAACCACCGTTATACTATTTTATCTCCCATTCCATTCTCGAATAGCGCGCGGGAAGAAAGAACACCTGAATCTCTCCGTTCTGGCTCTGATTTCTCGTATTTTTTTTCTGACGATCATTTCTACCTATGTAAGTGGGAGTCAACAATATATTTTCGCATTCGGAGGAGAATCTTGGAGATTCGTAAGTAGCCCACGCCGCAGCGATAAGCGCCGTTGTTGTAATGACTCCCATCCCAGATCCTGTATCATTTCCGTAACGCTGTCTCCCCTGTATCGTGACAATACGAAACGAGCTGCCCTTATTTGGACTCTTTCGATGTCCTCCGTCAAACCCACCTAATAAGGATCCCACAACGGGCAGCAATACTCCAAAAAAGGATGGACAAGCGTAGTGTATGCAGTTTCTTTTGTAGTTCTAAGAAGTTTTTTTAAATAAAAATCTGTTCGTATATATGTATTAATATGTTTTGTACTCATTGTAGATATTGTGATTGCGTGCTGTAAACATCTAAACTGTAATTTTCTTCTTTCATACCACAGATCCGATGACGATGTACTCGAAACGCGTCATGTGAAATAAAGCATATTGCGACCGAGACTCCCCCACCATCATCATCATCATCATCATCATCATCATCATCATGAGAGACTGTTTATGCCTTTCAGCGTTCAGTCTGGAGCATAGTACCTCTGATAAAATTCCTCCATGCTCCCATATTCTATGCTAACATTAATGCCTCGTCTGACATTATGCCTTTTATTTCAAAATCATTCTTCACCGAATCTGAGTCTACATCTACATCTACATAGATACTCTGCAAATCACATTTAAGTGCCTGGCAGAGGGTTCATTAACCACTTTCATAACTTTTCTCTACCGTTCCATTCTCTAATAGCGCGCGGGAAGAAAGAACACATAAATCGTTCCGTTTTCGATCTGATTTCTCTTATTTTATTGGGATGGTCAGGTCTCCCTAAGTAGGTGGGTGCTAGCAAAATATTTTCACATTCAGAACTAAAAGTCGGTGATTGAAACTTCGCAAACAGATCACGCCGCAATGAATAACGTCTTTCTTTTAATGATTTCCACCCCAATTCGTGCAACATTTCCGTGACGCTTTCCCCCCGTGACGTGATAAAACAAAACTAGCTGCCCTTCTCTGAACCTTCTCAATATCTTCCGTCAGTCCCACCTGGTGAGGGTCCCACAAGAGGCCTCGACTCATCTTACCCTCTGCTGCCGAGGTCATGAGTCTCTTAGGTAACCTTGTTTCTCCCATGCGTGTAACATGACCCCACCATCTCAGTCTGGTCGTTCGAACTGCTTCATCTATGGTGTTCATTCCCAATTTCTTTTTTTTAATATTTTTTTTATTTCCTCATTAAGGACACCCTCCTGCCATTGTTCCCATCTATTAGTACCTGCAATCGTTCTTGCTACTTTCATATCTGTAATCTCTATCTTGTGAATAAGGTAACCTGTATCCACCCAACTTTCACTCCCATACAACAAAGTTGGTCGAAAGATAGAGAGGTGCACTGCTAACTTAGTCTTGGTACTTACTTCCTTCTTGCAGAAGAGAGTAGATCTTAGCTGAGCACTCACTGTATTAGCTTTGCTGCACCTCGATTCCAGTTCTTTCGCTATGTTGGCATCCTGTCAGAAAATACATCCCAGGTACTTGAAACTATCTACCTGTTCTAACTTTCTTCCTTCTATGTGGCACTCAATCTGTTTAAAACTCTGTTCAACAGACTTTAATGTCGTTTTCGAGATGCTGATCTTCATATCATAATCCTTGCACCTCTGATTGAGCTCTGAAATATTAGTTTACAACCTTTCAATTGAATCGACCATTTCAACGAAGTGATCTGCATATGCGAGACTGCTAATTTTGTTTTCACCTGCTTTAATCCCGCCCTGCCAGTCTACTGTTTTCAACATTAGATCCATGAATAGTATGAACAACAGTGGTGACAAGTTACAGCCTTGTCTTACCCCTGAAACTACCCTGAACCATGAGCTTAATTTGCCATCTACTCTAACTGCTACCTGACAGTCTACGTAAACCCCTTTAAATGCATGCGAAAGTTTGCCTCCTATACCATAATCTTGTAGCACTGCCAGTAGCTTCCTCCTAGGGACACGGTCATAAGCCTTTTCTAGATCTATGAAACATAGATACAATTCCCTGTTCCACTCATAGCACTTTTCCATTACCTGCCGTAAGCTAAAGATCTGGTCCTGACAGCCTCTAAGAGGACTAAATCCACACTGATTTTCAACTAACTTGTCCTCAATTAATACTCGCACTCTCCTGTCCACAATACCTGAGAATATTTTGCCTACAACGCTAATTAAAGAGATACCTCGATAGTTGTTACAATCTTTTCTGTTTCCATCTTTGAAAATTGGCGTGATTACCGCTTTCGTCCAGTCAGACGGAACCTGTCCCGATTCCCACGCCTTCTCAATTATCCTGTGTAAACATCTGAGACCTGATATTCCACTGTATTTGATGAGTTCCGGCTTAATTTCGTCCACCCCAGCCGCTTTGTTGCACTGTAATCTACTGACCATTTTCTCCACTTCTTCAAATGAGATCCTGTCGTTCGTATCCCATTCTACCTGAAAATCTGACACATAATTAAACGTTTCACCTACATTGAGCAATTCTTCAACATATTCCCTCCATCTGCCCAAGGCATCCACAGGATGACTAGCATCTTTCCTGACCTGCCCAGTGCTCCCAGCAGACGCGCTGACCAGTCCAGCTGTTATGACATGAATCACTGGTGAAGCCACCAATTATGCCTCCATGATGATCTCCACAGTCACCATCCATAAACCCGAAGTGTTTCCCAAAATGGGATAAAAACTTTATTTTATTTAAGCATATTATCCATGTATCAAGAAGCGTTGCATTTGGACAGGATGCTCAACCGTGTCGTCCCAAATCCCAATTTTGTGCATTCTAGAACCTCACTGCTCCGCCACTTTGCGGTCCTCGAATGGTGATATGGCTCTGACGTGCATCAGTATCAGGATCCTATTACATTTTGTTTCTTTATTGTTATTTATAATGGAATGCGGTCTAAGAAAATCAGGCGATGCTGAAGGAATTAGATTAGGTAACGAAACATTGAAGGTGGTAGATGAGTTTTGTTACTTGGGTAGTAAAATAACATGCGATGGTCGCAGTACAGAGGATATAAAATGCAGAATGGCAATGGGAAGAAAAGCATTTTTGAAAAAGAGAAATTTGCTAACATCGAATATTAATTTAAGGGTAAGGAAGTCTTTTCTGAAGGCATTTGTGTGAAGTGTTGCCTTGTACGGGAGTGAAACATGGACGATAAGCAGGGCGGACAGGAAGAGAATAGAGGCTTTTGAAATGTGGTGCTACAGAAGAATGCTGAAGATTAGGTGGGTAGATCGCATAACTAATGAAGAGGTACTGAACAGAATTGGTGAGAAAAGGAATTTCTGGCATACCCTGACTAAAAGAAGGGATCGCTTGGTAGGACACATTCTTAGACATCGGGGAATCGTAAATTTAGCATTGGAGGGAAGTGTGTGGGGTAAAAATCGCAGAGGGAGACCAAGAGACGCGTATAGTAAGCAGATTCAAGTGGATGTGGGTTGCCGTTCTTATGAGGAGATGAAAAGGCTTGCTCAGGATAGAGTAGGGTGGAGAGCTGCATCAAACCAGTCTCCGGACTGAAGACCATAACAACAACATTGTTATTTTAACACCAGTATGCACACGCCAGTAGGCTGGCAGCAGCATTCAGTGCTGCTCTTCAGTCAATAGAACGCAATACACTGGCATGAAGACTTAAAACATGAAGTGGAGTTCAAACAATGGTCAATTAAAACATAGATAAGAACACAAACTTGGACCACTTGCAGTTCTGATAGACGAATAAAACATACATAGTCAGTTAAGAAGGTGAGCCACGGTGACTTTAAAAACATGTAATACGACACCAAAACAAGACTAAGAGCACTTGGAGACACTGTGTAAAGCTGAACAATGCGACACTTGTCTGGAAAAGGCGGACGCAGATGAAAACACACTGAGCACTTCATACGCAACACTGGACGGTGCACTATTAAAACTGGTGGCGTAGGACCCCTCGGGGTAGGGATGGGGGAGGGTAGAAACCGCTGGGGAGGGCATAGGAGAAAGGGCAGGGGAGGCGTAGGAACTTCAGGGCAGGAAGGGAATAGCCAAGTGGGGGAAGGGAAGAGGACATGAAGGGGAGAGGGGGCGCTTCGTCCATGGGAAGGGATCAGGGTTTGTAGGACGGGTATACTTCAGGACGGTGGGCGTCATCTGGGAGGGGGAGGCGGCGGAAGTTACCATGGGAGAGGATGTGGAGAGTGTGAAGGTCATGGGAGGGAGGAATGCAGTGGTAGAGGTGTGACAGAGGCTTGTGATTGGTGAGGATGGGGTTTACTAGGGGGTTATGGATCTTGTTGTTGGTGTAAAAGATCCGGATGTGTTCGAGGTATTGGAGGAGATAGGGAAACGGGACAAGATCATACATGATACGCATGGGGGAAGGTAGCTGGATACGGTAGGTGAGGCGGAGGGCACGCCGTTCTAGGATTTCTTAAGTTTTGTAGTAGGTTCGGGGAACGGAAATACAGGTGAGATGGAAGCTGCAGAGGACGGGACGCATGTGGGAGCAGTAAGTGTATAGGATGGTGGAGGGGGTGAGACTCCACGTCCAGCTGGAAAGGAGTTTGAGGAAATTGAGTCAGGAGAGGACTTTCTTGCAGTCAGCACGAAGGTGTGGGGTGCAGTAGAGGCAGCGATCATGGGTTAAGCCGAGATATTTGAGAATAGGGGTGTGGGGGATGGGACTATTCTGGAGGGTAAGGTAGAAGTCAGGGACGCGGAAGGAAGGGGTGGTACGACCTATAATGATTGTCTTGAATTTGTCGGGGTTGTCAGAAGAGAGCCACTGGTTACACCATGAGGGACTGGAGCAAACACTGGGAGCAGCCAAGAGACGGAGCAAGGGCTAGGACGGCGGTGTCGTCAGCATACTGAAGGAGAAGGAGAATTCCTTTCACGTACTTTCATTACGGTTATATGAGATATGCGGCAAACATCTACATCTACATCTACATCGATACTCTGCAAATCACATTTAAGTGCCTGGCAGAGGGTTCATTAACCACCTTCATAACTTTTCTCTACCGTTCCATTCTCTAATAGCGCGCGGGAAGAAAGAACACCTAAATCGTTCCGTTTTCGATCTGATTTCTCTTATTTTATTGGGATGGTCATGTCTCCCTAAGTAGGTGGGTGCTAGCAAAATATTTTCACATTCAGAACTAAAAGTCGGTGATTGAAACTTCGCAAACAGATCACGCCGCAATGAATAACGTCTTTCTTTTAATGATTTCCACCCCAATTCTTGCAACATTTCCGTGACGCTTTCCCCCCCGTAACGTGATAAAACAAAACGAGCTGCCCTTCTCTGAACCTTCTCAATATCTTCCGTCAGTCCCACCTGGTGAGGGTCCCACAAGGGGCAACAGTACTCCAAGAGAGGACGCACAAGTGTGATGTAGGCAGTCTCTTTGGTGGAGCTGGTGCATTGTCTAAGCGTTCTGCCAATGAAACGTAACCTTTGGTTCGCCTTCCCCACAATATTTTCTATGTGTTCTCTCCAGTCAAAGTTGTTCGTAATTGTAACTCCTAGGTATTTGGTAGAATTTACGACCTTACGGTTTGACTGATTTATCGCGTAATTGAAGTTCAGCGGATTTCTTTTAGTGGTCATGTGTATTACTTCACACTTTTCTTTATTTAGTGTCAATTGCCAATTTTCGCACCAAGTAGAAATTTTGTCTAAATCGCTTTGCAGTTGCTTTTGATCCTCTGTTGACTTCACTAACCGATAAACGACAGAATCATCCGCGAACAGTCTAAGGGAGCTATTCAGATTATCTCCTAAATCGTTTATAAACACGAGGAAGAGTAGGGGACCAATAACGCTTCCTTGTGGAACGCCAGCGATCACTTCTGTTTTACTCGATGACTTACCGTCAATTACAACGAACTGTGTCCTTTCTGATAGGAAATCGTGAATCCAATCGCACAATTGGGGAGATATTCCATAAGCACGCAATTTCATTAGAAGCCGCTTGTGGGGTACAGTATCAAAAGCCTTCCGGAAATCCAGAAATATGGAATCGATTTGAGATCCCTTGTCGATGGCACTTAACACTTCATGTGAATAAAGGGCAAGCTGTGTTTCGCAAGAGCGATACTTTCTGAATCCGTGCTGACTATTGGTTAATAGGTCGTTCTCTTCGAGGTAGTACATAATATTCGAACAAAGTATATGTTCCAAAATCCTACTGCAAATCGACGTCAATGAGATAGGCCTGTAATTTTGGGGATCACTCCTATTGCCTTTCTTGAATATTGGAGTAATTTGGGCAACTTTCCAGTCTTTGGGTACGGATCTTTCGCTGAGTGATCGGTTGTAAATTATAGCTAAGTACGGAGCTATTTCATCAGCATACTCTGAGAGGAATCTAGTTGGTATACAATCTGGCCCGGAAGATTTATTTTTGTTTAGTGACTTAAGTTGTTTTACTACTCCAGGAACATCAACTTCTAAGTTTCGCATGCTGGCAGCTGTTCTTGGATTGAATACTGGAGTGTTCACTTCCTCTTCTTTGGTGAAAGAATTTCGGAAAGCTGTGTTTAGTAATTCTGCCTTAGCAGTACTGTCGTCGGTAGTATTACCATTGCTATCGCGTAGTGAAGGTATTGTTTGTGTTTTGCCGCTAGTGTACTTCACATATGACCAGAATTTCTTTGGATTTTCTGCAAGATTACGAGACAGGATTTCGTTGTGGAAACAACTATAAGATTCTCGCATTGAAGTCCGCGCTAGGTTGCGAGTTTCAGTAAAAGATTGCCAGTCTTGCGGATTCTGTGTCTTTTTAAATTTTGCATGCGTTTTTCTTTGTTTCTGCAACAGTGATCTGACCTGTTTTGTGTACCACGGGGGGTCAGCCCCCTCTTTTATTAATTTATTTGGTATAAATCTCTCGATTGCTACTGATATCATGTCTTTGAAGGTAAGCCACAACTGATCTACACTCGCATTTTTAGTTTTGAAGGACTGGAGACTATCACTCAGGAAAGCGTGACGAGAACTTTGCGCTTACTTGCCATCGCTTGTACTTTGTTGTTTATTGTTCACCAAGGCCACTCAGCATGGTCCGGGTTTTAAGGGACACGCTGCTCCGTGGCCCACTTATTTCATACCGTTTCGGTGTAACTGTCATCACAGTGACGGCCTGATTTCTAGCCCGTAGGTACCACTACTACAGTTACCGGTCATCTATCGCAGCCTATTGTCCTATGGTGATCACTAAGGGGCAATGCCTGAAAATTGCTTGTTTTCCGAAAACGAATCGAGGTCCACATCAGATCTGCCTGGTTCGCTACTGTCGACCTTACAGCGTTTCTTGTGGCAGCTTTTGTCGAAGGAAAGCAACAATCCGTATGGGATCAGACACTGAGATCCGTGTCCCTATCCTCGCTTATTGCCCTCACACTATTTAATAACTAGCTTAAACCCGCGGCTCCGCTCGCGTGTTGATTGATGTGATAGGTAAGCTATGTTTCAGTAGTATGCTATGAGACTGGTTTTGAAGTAAATGAAAAAAATTCCTATCAGATTGCAGAAGTCTATGCACTTATCGTTTATCAGGAAAGTAAGTAGTGTAGATCAAATCACACGTAAAACTGCACTCGTTTCGAAGAATCCAATCACGAAATTCTACAATATCACAGTACGATCACTTGATGTAATGCGCGAAACGTCAATTCTATTTTTTAAAGAGACGTATTAAAGAAAATTCTTTTTATTGCTTTATTTATACTTATATTTCCTTATCCGTATGCTTATCCTTACAGAGAAAGAGCTGAAGACATTGCAGCACGCATAGACCAAAGATATGATCTGTGGCATCACGTTTCGCTGTATGTAACGTCCTTGCTATAGAGTCGCAAACGTCATCGCTGGCCTTCAGTCCGAATTTTTTTATAATTTGACGACTTTGAACCACCATATCTTCCACCCTTTATAGCTATCGGCATGGTGTACAACGGTGTACAACGGGAGACTTCGGGGAACAATTACACACAGACCATTCGTTTGCGTTCTATAGTTTTCGCTGCAAAGCGAAATATTAACACACACATACAAACACAGATACACACACACACACACACACACGTAGAATTTTATATACACCTATAACATTCCATCCCAATATACTCCACCCTTCTATCATTATCAACCCTCAAGCAACAAAACAACCAATAAAACCATTTTCAAAGAGTAAATATAATTTTCAAAGACTAATTATTGTTCCGTATTTCGCGTTATATTCTTCAAATTACTAAATATCTATTAGATCGCTATAAAACCGTGCCTAAAACCTTTCTCAGGTATAAATTAGTAACTGTACAAATATTTAAGTCTCTGCGTCCTGTCGTTCGGACGTGATAAGCGTACACCGAACAGACATTCACATTTATAGATATAGATAACGAACAGTATTTTCTAACTGCGCTGGATGGGGTGATATGCATGGTTGTTCACACGGTTAGAAAAGAGCGCACGTCATACCCATTTAGAAGAAGGGACGTTGAACAGATGCGCAGCACTAAAGGAGTATAACCTGACGTCGGGCGCTTGCAGAATTTTGGAGCATGTCTTGTGCTCCAGTATTTCTGGAGACTGAAAATCTTCTCCGTCGGTAACGGCTTGGTTTCCTAAATAAACGATCGTGTGAAACACTGTTCGCTCTTTTCGCCCATGAGATCAATGAAGCAGTAGTACAGGCTCCCAGATAGAAACGTGTTCTTTGACTTCGATACCGTTACGCCCTGTCGCCTAATGAATAAAATACGCGCGTACTGAATATCAGATTAAATGTTTGACTGGACTGATGAGAATCCAGTAAAGAGAACATCACGTCCTCATTCTCAACAGAGAGTAAGAGATTTCTAGCGTGCGCCAAGGTAGCATTATAGGGCCTTTACATTTCGCAATATACAGGGTGTCCACAATTAAAGTCCCACTTTCAAAATGTTGTTAAAATACCTAGGAAAAGTCTTATTTGCCAGGGGTTATGTTTTAGATTGCATACAACTGTCTTGCATTCGCCTAATAGCAAACTATGCATGCTGTCCTTCCCATGCACAAATAAGGCATATACAACAAAGTACATGCAGTAATCAATCAAGCCAATACAACGAACATAGAAGAAACAGCTGATTCTTCAAGGACTTTAAGAAAAAACTAGAACAATGCTGGGGAAATTTATGTGCAATTGGTCAGAGAGAAAAATTGGGATGTGCTGTAGGAAACTAACCAGCTCACAAAAGAACAAACAAGAACAAATACAACTCAGCAGAGAAACTCCATTAGTAATGAAATGCATTGATTTAAGCATATCTCCAGAAAGTCGAAAACGTGGAGGTCTCCAAATCTTTATTTAGAAAAATTTCAGATAGATCATCTTGAAATAGCTATGGAATCCATCTAATAAACTTCAAGATAATAAAATAAGTATTAAATTCCACCCTAGAAATAACAAGAAAAAAGCTAAACTAAGGGTTCTGAAATATTATATTGTAAAACTCAAGCAAGGAAGCAACTTCAGCGATAAACTGGAAAATAAAATCCGGAAAATGGGGAACAACTGAAGCATCTCTTCTTAAACCAGCTAAAGAAAACATTCTCTTGACCAAAACAAAAAATCATGTATGTGTGATGAAGCAGTCGCAAGAAGACAAAATACATGGAAAAAATGGAATACTGATAAACATACGGAAAACAGGACAAAATTACTATGAAATGAGAAATAAAACAGTAAACTGATTACGAATATCAAGAGAAATTCTAATAAAATGCTATTAAAAGAGATAGACCATGACTTCAAAATACACAACACTAGAAATTTGTATAAAATTTTCAAAACGCCGCACGGGAATGACCCTGCGCTCTAAGGCACCTTGCTGCGGAGTGCACGGCTGCTCCCCGTCGGAGTTTCAAGTCCTCTCTCGGGCATGGGTCTCTGTGGTGTGTGTAGTATAAGTTAGTTTACGAAGTTTGTAAGTCTAGGGCCTGGTGACTATTATAATTTGCTCACACAGCTTTATAATCATTTGAACATTTCATTTACGCAATAGAAACTTACGCAAATTTTCTCCATTAATCCTTTGTTAAAAAGACCAAAATCGAAAAATACCAAATAACAAGAAAGAAAACAGTGACAATTTACAAAATATTTTGAAAATTTAGTAAACCGTGAATGTTCGCAATTTCACAATGAAAGTATGTGGATTCCTACCCCCCCCCCCCTTTTTCCTCCATGCTCCCCCCTCCCGCCTATCCCTGCGAAAACAAAAATCTAGGAAATCATCATAATTCTCTCAATAAAGCGGAAGTTTGGAAATACCAGACGATAAATTTTTAACAAGCTGACCGAAATCATCCAGAGTATTTGGTTTGCAGAAGAGATTTCTGAACAACAACTCGAGTTTCAAATTGGAGAAGGTTTTAGAAATACTGGATCAATTACAGGACTGATTCTCAACGTAAAGACGATAATAATGTCTCCGAAAAGCAGTTCTAAAACTTATGTAATGTTTGTTGACTGCTGGAGAGTCTATGACTCAGTTGACGGAATTTGCAACAAGATGTAGTAAACTGCATGGTATTCATATAATTTTGTCCATTGCCTGTACCCTGCCTAAAAACAATACGCGAACAAAAAATCCAAAGATATTACTCTATAATCGATATGCAAGTTCCTACATGAAAAGTAGACGTCCTCGAGAAGGTATGATGTCACCTACAGCGAAATCCCGTACTGCAACCACTTGTAATACTACATTGGATGCATTGCAACAATAACCAAAGATAATAATGTATATGAGGATAAAAATGGGAAGTTAAGAGCACCTTCCGAGTCTTTATCGGAAATCGTTTTTCTCGCGAACCATACGCGACTTGTTGGTCTGCATCTTCCTACTACAATGTGTCCGCAAAGTATCTCAGAAGTGACGATCTCGACATATCTTGCGTTGTGGGCGTGTAAGGTTGGCAGCGCTGACGCACCAGCACGTGTTCTGTGCAGGGTTGCCAGGTGTGGCGATTTTTCGCATTCTTGGCTATCTTTTTCTTAGAATAATAACCATTCTAGCTTTATGGCGACTGGCGATTAAATGTGGCTAGTAAAAGAATTAGTTGGCGACTTAAAGGCTACTTTATTTCACTTCAAGTAAGACGAATTTAAAGCAATCCCTCTTGAAACATTGTATAAATGATACTGACTGAACATCGCTAGCATACTGGGGAAATGTAATCACACTATAGGAGTTGGCACAAATGTCTGCACGTATCTTTGATCTGTGAGAGAATGTTACAGGAATACAAAGAAACTTGTAGACATAGACGTAAAATACCTCGAGGAGCCTACTTACAAAGGTTTATGAATAGGCTTTAAACGATGACTCCTGAAATATACTACAACCTCATATGTATGGCTCCCGTGGACATCGCGAGGATTACAGCGTGCACAGACGCATTTAAACAGTTTTTTTGTTTTGCGCTCCCTGTCTATATATAGGGCGCCGGCCTGTGGCTCCTCCTTCCCCCCCCCCCCCCCCCCACTAGCGTCACACGATACACAACAGAAATACCTAATAACTGCTACTGTGAGACAAGCCCTTTGCTACGCACTTCGCAATAGTTAACAATGGTTTGCTGATATTTCAATGTAGAAAACTTGCTAATTTCTCTGTAGTTCTCATGGCCTGTAAATATCAGTTTAGAAGAAGATATAAGTGATTAATTATCGAAGCTATGCATCAGAACTTCCCTTGTGTAAGTTTGTTAGAATGATTCTTGAATAGTTTTATGTTACGATTTTATTAGTTCTGAAATTAATACATATGATAGTTAAATGCAACTGTGTTTAAATTTAGTATCCACTGTATAACTTGAGTCTCTCACATTTACAATATGACTACATTTCGACTGGATTCGTTGATCAGTTGGTGGTGTGTGTGGGTTCAGTTCCTGGCTGGACTCAAGTAAATGTTTCCTTGAAGAACGAAGCTTCTTGGAATGTCCAGTCTGGCGTCTGTGAATATGAGAGTGCCATAGCTTGTGTTACTTGTTACTCAGTAACCAACTTACTCCCTGAATTTCAGGACTATTGTTGTCGAGACACACGAAATAATAACATAGCACAATGACGTTAACTCATTATAAATTGCGATACTTGACTATTTTTACTGAGGAAAAGGTGAATATATTTAGGGATTTTATTGATAAAAAGATGGCGACATATTGGCTATTTTTTGTTTAAAATTTGGCGACAGAGCAATGGAAAAACCTGGCAACCCTGGTTCTGTGGACCTGCAGTGGTACTAGGGTGTGCGCTACAGCTGTTACTAGTCTTACTGTCTTGTTCTTGTATACGCTGAGTGTAGTGAGAATGCTTACTGCTGCAGAGAGAGCCTTTTTAGTGGTAGAGGTTTTCCGGGCAGGAGGAAACTTCACGGAGCATGTGAGACGACAATTTAGATGGTGTTTTCATACTTGGAGGTGTCCACATCACGACACTGTACGTGATTTAATTCGCCAATTCTGGACAACAGGTTGAGTTCAGGATGCACCACGAACAGGTAGACCCACGGTTATCACAAGAGGCTGAAGTCTCTCGTACGACAGTACGTAAGGCCGTAACCAAAGAACTGGGACTGTGTCCGTATAAAATTACTGCAGTGCAACAATTACATTGTATGGACCGTACGAAAAGAATAGCATATTGTTAATGGTTTCAGCGACTTATTAACAGGCATTGAGTTGGTGGTTTAGATCGAACATTTTTCAGTGATGAGGCTTGGTTTCACCTATCTGGCTACATTAATTCTAAAAATTCACGTATTTGGTCATCTGATAATTCACATGCATTTTTCGGCAACAGATCTTGCCGAAAAGTGCCTCAGTGCAAAGCATACTTCATTCGCCATCCAATCATGCTTAATCTTCTCATATACTGTAATCGGAAATCATTCATAAGAGTTTTCTCTTTTCCTAGGCCCACTCACGCCAGATATTTTAGAAATTTGAATGGTTCAGAGGGAGCTTTGGGCAACAATTAACAGAAGGAAGGAAATAAAACAGTAGAAGAAGAATGGGTAGCAATGAGAGATGGTGAAGGCAGCATTGGACAAAATAGATAGAAAGGCAAGACCTACAAAAATTCCTTGGATATCACAGTAAATACTAAATTTAATTGATGAGAGGAAAAAATATAAAAATGCAGTTAATGAAACAGGCAAAATAGAGTACAGACGACTAAAAAATGAGATTGACAGGAAGTGTAAAATAGCTACGCAGGAGTGGCTAGAAGGCAAATGCAAGGATGTAGAAGAATGTATAAATAGGGGAAAAATAGATACCGCCTACAGGCACATAAAAGAAACATTTGGAGTCAAGAAAAGCAGCTGTATGAATATAAAGAAGTCAGATGTAAAACCAGTTCTGAGCAAAGAAGGGAAAGCTGAAAGGTGGAAAGAGAGTGTATAGAGGAGCACTACGAAGAAAATGAACTTAGAGACAATATAGTAGGAAGGGAAGAGGATGTAGATAAATATGAAATAGGAGATACTATACTGAGAGATGAATTTGACAGAAAGACCTAAGACCTAAGGCAAATCAAGGCCCCTGGACGACATTCCCTCAGAACTCCTGAAGTCTCTGAGAGACCACCCATGACAAAACAATTTCACCTGGTGCATAAAATGTGTGAGACAGGGGTAATACCCTCAGACTTTAAGAAAAATGTAATAATTCCCATTCCAAAGAAAGCAGGTGCAGACAGGTGTGAAAGCTACAGAACCATCAGTTTAATAAGTCAAGGTTGCAAAATTTTAACACGAATTGTTTACAGAAGGATGGAAAAGTTGGTAGAAGCCGACCTTGGGGAAGACCAGTTTGGATTCAGGAGAAATGTAGGAAAACGGAAGGCAATCCTCACTTTATTTCTTATCTTAGAAGATAGATTAAGCAAAGGGAAACCTACATTTCTAGCTTTTGTAGATTTGGAGCAAGCTTTTGACAATGTTTATTGGAATACACTCTTTCAAATTCTGAAATCAACAAGAATAAAATATATGGAACGAATGGTTAGTTACAAATTAGTTGTACAAAAACAAGACAGCAGTTATCAGAGTTGAAGGGCATGAAAGGGATGCAGTGGTTGGGAAGGGTGTAAGACAGGGTTGCAGCTTTTCCCCAATGTTATTCAATTTGTACATTGATCAAGCTATAAAGGAAAGCAAGGAGAAATTTGGAGAGGGAATTAAAGTTCAGGGTGAAAAAATAAAAACTTTGCATTTGCTGATGACATTGTAATTCTGTCAGAGACAGCAAAGGACCTGGAGGAGCAATTGAACGGAATGGACAGTGTGTTGAAAGGAGCATATAAGATGAACATTGACAAGAGCAAAATAATGCTAATTGAATGCAGTCTTAGAAAATCAGGTGATGCTGAAAGAATTAAATTAGGTAACGATCAATAAAGGTGGTAAATGAGTTTTGTTACTTGGGCAGTAAAATAACATATGATGGTCGCAGTACAGAGGATATAAAATGTAGAATTGCAATGTATAGAAAAGCGTTCTTGAAAAAGTGAAATCTGATAACATCGAATATTGATTTAAGCCTAAGAAAGTCCTTTCTGAATGCATTTGTATGGGAGTGAAACATGGACGATAAAGAGTGCTGATAGGAAGAGGTTTTGGAAATGTGGTGTTACAGAAGAATGATGAAGATTAGGTGGGTGGATCGCGTAAGTACTGAACAGAATTGGGGAGAAGAGGAATATCTGGCATATCTTGAGTAAATGAAGCCATCAATTGGTAGGACACATTCTTAGACATCAAGTAATTGTGAATTTAGCGTTGGAGGGAATGTAAGGGGTAAAAATCGCAGAGGGATACCAAGAGATGAATACAGTAAGCGGATTCAAATGGATGTAGGTTGCCGTTCTTATGAGGCGACTGAAGACCACAACAACATCTAGCCGGTTCTGCTCACACAGTTTGAGCAAAATATGGGAGAATAATTCTGCGATTTTTCCTGGTAACACTGAGAAATATAGGTGCTTTCGAATTATCAGTATTTCATTACAAAACGTAGGAATATAATTTTTGATTCAAACAGTACGCACACTGGTTGTAGAATCATTATATAAATACGCTAACTCGAACATTGTGGTACAGATTACTAATTTATTCGTACAGGAATGCCAATGATAGTTACATAATTCGAAAGATTGTTTGTCGTAGATTTCACGAATATAAATATTATGTGTGTATTTAGCCATTAAAAGTGGTAAAAGAAAGTAGAAATTTTCCTATCTACAGCTTGGATCAAGTTCTATATTCTCCAATAATCAGCTCACTGATTGGCTATTCGCCTCGACCAAAGACGCTGTAATGCAGCGCATCTGCAGTATTAAAATAACGTATTAAAACAAGTAAATATGGAGTGCTCCCAACTCACTTTCTTGTGCCATTCAAATGCTTCATTTTCGCAGTGATTAAGAGTGGTTAAAAGAAATGGATGTTTTCATAGAATGCCGATATAAAGGATGATGCGTCGGGAGAGGCATCTAGCGGTGCTCGGGTGGAACTACGAAGTCAAGAATGCCGATATAAATGATGATGCGCCGAGAGAGGCATGTAGCGGTGCACGGGTGGAACTACGAAGTGGACATGTTGTCAGGTCTGGAATTCTGAATATCGCAGTATCGAAATAGTATTATTTCTTGGCGTTGTATAAATATACGAACACCGAAATTGTAGTCCCATTTCAAATATTAGGCTAATGAAAGTTATACAATTCGAAAATTACATGTGAAGTATATACTTCCGTTTTTATTGGTTGTTATTGTGTCAGGCATTTTCCTTAACACGTAAAAGATACCGTTTCATACCTCCCAGTGCCGGTTAAATTTTACCAAATATCCCAGTGGCCTCCTGTGATAATGTTGGCAACAAATGCTGAATAGTGAGAATCCTGTGAGTCTTCATTTTAGCCAATCGCTTGACAACGCTGATGTTTTCTCATGGAATCTTCGCTTTACGAGGGCAATTATTTTTACTTAGTGGACGAGGGTACCAACAAGAATCTGTCAACCATAAAGCAGGAGCAGCATTTTTGTTTACTTCATGGTCTGTACGATACACTAATCGAGTCATTCTATGTGGTTCGAACAAATGGGCAAAGATTTTCTATCGCGTTGTTTATGATGGCAACGTAATCATGCTAGGCTGCGGACATGATACGTAAAATCCCCCCCCCCTCCCCAGTGACCATTGTAAACACAATTGGTCGATTTTCGACCACAGGGAATACTAGTAATAATAATTTGCGGAAGCGACTTTCCTTTCCCAGCGATACTGTGCAGCGTCGTCTGTTCTAGAACCAAAATGGCCGCTCCGTGGGGAACATTGGTGTCCAGACCTGTCTTCTTCTACAGACCTTGATACAATGACGTGAACGTGCTGCCACCCTTACGCGCCCCGCAAGGCGAAACACACGCAGCTCGCCGTTGCGGACACAGTGTCGTCGTGTAGACTAGCCGGCTAGTCTACACGACGGCCCTATGTTACGAAACTCGTTGCATGAAATGAATTGCGCGCAACTAGTTTCTTGTATGTCTGTAGACACGGCGCCAATACTATACACTTCAGTTTCGTTGTTTTGTGAGTACCGTAGTCACCGTAGAATGAAAGTTTTGGTGTCTGTAAGAGTTGTGGCGGAACTATTGCTTGTCTGTGTGAAGTCGCTGCATAAGACTAAACATAAAAAGAATAAGAAACGTGTTTGGGTTCGTGACTGGATTAAAAAAAAGACGTCAGCTCTGTTGCCCAGCGACCTTGCTGAAAGAAATTGTGATTGAAGACCCTAGAAGTTATTTTAATCAACTTAGAATGTCACCAGAGCAGTTAACGTTCCTTTTAAACAGAGTTAGTAATGCAATAAAGAAACAAGATAATGGTATGCGTGAAGCATTGTTACCAGAACTGAAATTACAAATTGCATTACGTTTGTTGTCAAGTAGGTATTCGTTTCTACAGTACCTGTACCGTGTTTCGAAATCCACAATTACCATAGTTTGTTTGTGTAAGTATTTGGAATTGAATGAATTTTAGTCTGCAATTCACTAATCGTCAACCCATCAATATTTAATTCACGAATAATTGGTTCAACAGCACTAACACGCCGCTGCTTAAAATCGCACAAACACCTATTCATCGCATATTTGTTCAAAAATAGAATTATTTCTCCCGTTCCCCCCTTTATGTTGTATTTTGTTCTGTATTGGTCATTACCTAACCAAGAAACACGCGCAATCAGTTTCGCCAAAGTTGGAACGTGTAGAAACTATTTAGTTTCATCGACGAGTTGTGGGAACGCCTGCTGCGCATGCGCATTGGCCAGTAGCGCAGTTTCATGAAACCTAGTGTCGTCGTGTAAACTGGCCTTTAACTCAAGCCGCACACGAGCAACGCAACTCAACACGGGAGGGCCGACACGGCACCGCGGTTTTTTGTCAGCCACGATGCAATTAACGAGAGATATATATCAGGAAACCCGAGGCTCTGCCTACGAAAACCGAGCAACACGATTTCCGGTCCGTGCAATTGGGGAACCGGTAAGTCTGAGCTGTGGGCATGCTTTATGGGGCTCTTCACACCTCCGAGATAAGCTCTTAATTAGTGTTTACCGCCAGGTGCGTCGCTTTTCGGCTTTACAGTAAAAACACGGCGGCCGGCCGCGGAAGGTCGCCGCGAGGGTAAATTTGTACGCACGCGGAAGAGGCCGCGATTGTTCGAGGCGAATCACGTACGTGATAATTAGGGGTCCTACCGAGGGGCTACGCGCTAAATGTGAGGCACACACGCGAGGCTGCCCTCTGCTGTTCCCATCGAAAGCAGCTGTTCAATCCAGCACTGTGTCTGTGGTAATTGTATTTGTCTTGTTCCTCTCGCGTTTCAGCAGCGTTTAGCAGTAGGATGTGCAAAGTGATATTTATCAAAGAATTCAAAAAAAGGTAAGGTAGTCCCTTACAAAAGTGGCACGTAGGCTGCACGTCTTCAGCGCAGCTGTATCTTGTTGCTCATAATTGTATTGAGGTTTGATTACATTTCCAGGATGGTGCAAACGACCACAGAATGATGAACACACCAGATGTATTGAGCAGCATTGGCCGTTAATGTTTTATTTAACAACAGATCGATTTCAGTCACATAGTGGCCATCTTCCGTATCCTTCAAACACGCATTATGAATGTCGTGAATGTAACTGCAACGGCAAACATAAAATTGCACTGCCATTCAGGGCATTCATAATGCTTGTTTGAAGGACACTGAAGATGGTCACTATGTGATTGAAATCGATCTGTTGTTTTTAAATAAAACCTTAACGGCCAGCCGGCCGCGGTGGCCGAGGGGACTGAGGCGCGTCAGTCACGGTCTGCACGGCCACTACGGTTGGGGTTCGAATCCCCCCTCGGGCATGGATATCTGTGCCGTCCTTAGTGTTAGCTAGTTCATAAGTACTTTGTATGTTTAGGGACTGATGACCCCGTAGTTAAGTCCCATAAGCTCTACAAACATTTAAACATTTTAACATTGCCGGCCAATGCTGCTAAATACATCTGGTGTGTTCATCATAATTGTATGTGCAGTAGAGAAGGATGTTAGAGGGCTGTAAGAATTTCGCAGAATTTATTCAGATTAAAATACTTCAAATGCAAGCTGAAGAATCATATGAAAATTTGTACCAAGGCCGGAATTCGAAACGAGATCTCCTGCTCACTACTGTCTATCTCACAGAGGCGTAGATAACGAATCATATCAATTGACATATTCTTTTTAACATCTTATTTTTTAGTTCTACATCTACAACTACATGGGATATTCTGCAAATCACATTTAAGTGGAACCACCTTTACACTATTTATCTTCCATTCCATTCTCGAATAGCGCGCGGGAAGAAAGAACACCTGAATCTCATCGTTAGAGCTCTGATTTCTCGTATTTTGTTCTGATGAACATTTCTAGCTATGTAAGGGGGAGTCAACAATGTATTTTCGCATTCGGAGGAGAATGTTGGCGATTGGAGTTTCGTAAGTAGACCACGCAGCAGCGATAAACGTTGTTGTAATGATTCACATCCCAGATCCTGTATCATTACCGTGACGCAGTCTCCCCTGTATGGTCGAAATACAAAACGAACTGCCCTTCTTTGGACTCTTTCGATGTCCTCCGTCAACCCACCTGATAAGGATCCCACAGTGGGAAGCAATACTCCAAAAAATGGCGGAAAAGCATAGTGTAGGCAGTTTCTTTAGTAGTTCTGTTGCATCTTTTAAGTGTTCTGCCAATAAAACGCAGTCTCTGGTTCGTCTTTCCCACGACATTATCTACGTGTTCTTTACAGTTTAATTCTGAAGTAATAGTAATTCCTAGGTATTTTCTGGAGTTTACGACCTTCACGTTTGATTGATTTATCTTGTAAACAATGCAACATGTCATTCAATACTAAACGTTAAAACGGCTTGACATTTCTAACGTGACAAGCAAGGCTGAGACGATAGCATTATTCGATACCATTCCTGTATTGCACTATCCGATACCAGTGTCACGCTGTGTTAATTTCAGCTACGTAGAGACATAGACAGCAAATATCTAATGTACTGATTTGTCGGTAGATGATTGTATAAAAATAATGCTGTAATAGATTCAATTTCTCATACACTTCACTTATTTTAAGACATAGCGAGCCAACATTTCTGTACTACTAATACTACTACTACTACAACTCCTGAGTGGTAAGTCAAATAAAGTCGCACATTGTACATTGCGGAGCGGTCGAGCGCATTGAGGCGCTATGATACGATGCAAGAGGCCTTTTCCGTCGGGGGGTTCAAATCCCCCCTCGGGCATTCACCCATTTGCTCATGTTTGAACTGAATAAATAGTTTATTCTCAGAGAAATCTTGTTCTAATTATGAGGATTAGTTAACGAATATCCTCTTTTTTATTAAATGTAATTTTTCACCAGTGCTGAGAACAAATTCCGTTGCGCCATAAATACTCTCACAGCCAACTTCATGAAATTGTTTAGTTCGGGGTGGCTTGTATATTAATGATTGTGTGTAATTGTCGTCATCTACGACGTATTTTGGTCACCGTCTCTTTGTCTTCCTACTGCTAAAGTAAAGTTTGAGTCAGTTCTAAATTCTGGGCCAGGGGACAAGATTCTGTTGCAGGAAGTAGTCAGTACTTCACGCGAATCATTTAGCTGGTTTTACGGCCAGAGTTATATGTTTAAAGTAAGCTTTTTAACTGGCTCCATTCAGCAGGAGTTAATTTTACAATTAACGGTGGTCTTTGACATTTCAGCAGCATAACGCACGACCGCATGTTGCAGGTCATGTACAGGCCTTTCTGGATACGGGAAATGTTCGACTGCTGCCCTGGCCAGCACATTCTCCAGATCTCTCACCAACTGAAACCGTCTGGTCAATGATGGCCGAACAACTGGTTCGTCACAATACGCCAGTCACTACTCTTGAACTGTGGTATCGCGTTGAACCAGCATAGGCATATGTACCTGTACACGCTATCCAGGCTGTGTTTGACTCAATGCCCAGGCGTATCAAAGCCATTATTACGGCCAGAGATGGTTGTTCTGGGTACTGATTTCTCAGGATATATGCACCCAAACTGCGTGAAAATGTAATCACATGTCAGTTCTAGTATAATATATTTGTCCAATGAATACCCTTTTATAATCTGCATTTTTCCTGATGTAGCAATTTTAATGGCCAGTAGTGTATGTACTGTTTCAAATTATTTTTTTGCGATGAAGTACGAAGAAGATTAACAGCTTTCATCGATACGGAGAAAAGTTACTGTCAATGCTAATTTTAATAATCTTACTTCGTGTAAAATAGTTTCCGCTGTGTCATGACATTCGTGAAATGTGTATCTGTGAACGCCACCAGATAGAGCCATAAAATTCCTTCCCCTCTCACCCCCTCCCCCGCACAAAAAACCCTCTTTAAGACCACGCTGATAAAATTAGATTACATTTTATTCTATGTCAGTTGTAAACGAAGATCTAGGACGGATGATTCATGTACACGAAATCGGTTTGCATTAAATCTGATCGTTTTGCGATCGATCGCTTCTTTCCTTCATAAAATGATAGACATTACTGTCCAAACGGAGACGTACCTGCAGTCTTTTTTTTTACCGCGTACCATACGAGTCGGTACGACACTAGTACACAATTATCTCCATGCCACACACCGTTAGGTCGTTCGCGGACACATTGGTGTAAGTGGGCCCTACAGCCTCAAGCCTAGCCGCATTTGCCGGCGACGACGGTTTTTTGTGATGTGCCTGGCCTGGCTCTAACGCACTTCGCGTTCCTTTAGACATTTTTTTTTTTCCTAGCCGCGTTCCCGGGTGACGCTAAAAACTAATCGCTCGGACTGGCGACGTTGGCGGAGTCGGTAGTGGACGCGATCCAGGTTAATGATAACGCACCGGCCCGGTCTCCCAACTGCTAACGGTGCGGCCTCACCTGTGCCATAGCAACGGCCACGGTCTCCAGAAAGGCCTCCCGTCTTTGCCTATCGCTTTGTGAATTTATTTTACTGTTCCTTGTAATCAGCTAATTAAGCACCAATACAACTATTTTTGAAATACGTAATATATAAAGCAGAGTGTCCGTACGTTTGCAGGCGTTGCATACAAATCTACAGTTTTGTTCCAATCTTTATGAAATTTTCTACACGCAAGCTTCAATCCACGAGGACGGTCGCCGTAAGTGTAAGAATCACATACGATATATAGTACACGAGATATGACGTCATAAACAATGAGATGCGCGAAAAACTGCTGTATTTTGGACCGATTTCAACCAAATTTCGTACACACATTCCTTACCGAGAGCTAACAATTGCTGCATGGTTAACAATCACATACGGCAAATGGTTCAAAAGATATTACGTCATAAACAATAGAAATCGCAAAAAATCCCATATAATGCGGCGAGACTTTCGAAATACACTGTATGAGAATGACAGTACTTAGCGGCTTGCAACAAACTTTAAACATAATTTCAAACCTTTATTAAACTTTTTCTCGCTGGCAACCATAGTAAAATGATGAAAGGAAGAAAGTTTCTCGCTTACTACTTTTCCGCTGTTTATGGAGTAAAAATACGGCTCTCTGTATGACGTTACAATTTATAATTTGGACACTACAAATTGTAACGACAGGAAATTTTACAGACAGTATACACATATATAGTTGAATGTAGTTTATAAAGTGTATCATATTCCGACACGTAGTTCATGAGATATGAGCACATAAACAGTAACGTTAATGGAAAACGGCACCAAATGTTTGTATAGTTTATGGGATTTAACTACGGGGTCATCAGTCCCTAAACTTACAAACTACTTATGAACTACTTACGAACTAGGACGGTACAAATATCCATGCTCGAAGGGGGATTCGAACCCCCGACCGTAGTGGCCGTGCATAGCGTGACTGGAGCGCCTCAGTCCCCTCGGCCACCGCGGTCGGCAAAACGGCCCCATCACGCACCAAGTTTTAATCTGTTACTTCTTTACTACTTATTGTATTCCCAAGATTTTACAGACTTACAGCCCTTATACAAATGAATATGCACCTGAAAAATGGCAGGAATAAATAAATAAATACCCGGGCAACGCCGGGTTTTCAGCTAGTTATATCTATAGTATGCAACATTGGTCGTTTATTATTAATGTTTTTGCAGATAGATTCCGATCACATAGTGTTTATCCTCAATATACCTTCAGTACAAGAAAATATAAAAATCAGTACAAAGACCAAACATATAAAAATAGAATACAAATACAAATGTTTGTTAAACTTATGGGACTTAACTACGGGGTCGTCAGTCCCTAAGCTTACAAACTACTTATGAACTAGCTAAGACTAAGGACAGCACAAATATCCATGCCCTAGGGGGGATTCGAACCCCCGACCGTAGTGGCCGTGCAGACCGTGACTGGAGCGCCTCAGTCTCCTCGGCCACCGCGGCCGGCTTAAAAATAGAATAAACTCAAAAGCAAATCAAATTGCAGAGTATACAAATGTACATACCAGTCATCGTAATATCAGCTATGCATAATCATATGCCATATTACCTGAATGTAACAGATTTTTTTTTTAACATATCAATGTAGTGTCCAACCATGAGATGAGCGAGCTGCTTACAAAATCATGCAGCGGCGCATTAGAAAAAAAAGGCGCTACTAACGCCCTCTGGTATAGTAGCATTCCAAAATCATTGAACCAAATATAATTTTCTAGTTTTAAAACTAAAAATAAATCTAAAGGAATTTAACGATATAGTCAACAAAAAGAACATAATATACATGTTCTGTATCTACATCTACATGGGATACTCTGCAAATCACATTTAAGTGCCTGGCAGAGGGTTCATCGAACCACCATTATACTATTTATCTCCCATTCCATTCTCGAGTAGCGCGCGGGAAGAAAGAACACCCGAATCTCTCCGTTAGAGCTCTGATTTCTCGTATTTTATTCTGATGATCATTTCTATCTATGTAAGTGGGAGTCAACAATATGTTGAAACATGACAACTTTGAATAACAGAAAAATATATCCTTAACAGTTATGGCGCAAAGCACCTAACGTCAATTTCACATATTATTCATCTGTATGATATTATCAAAAAATGAAAGAACACCTGAATGACTACCCCTATAGCGTTGTATCACATATTTACAATCAACTGTTTTAAGCTGTAGATCCATCCAAAAATATACACACAAAAGAAAGCTGTTATAATGTATGTTTCTTGCAGCGACGTCACATTGCTTGTGCTTTGTGCACGTGGCAAAGCGCACAGAGCCCGCCAGTATCACAGAAAATTGTTCACAGAGATTCAGACTAGGTATATCTATAAAGTACTTATTCACAAAGTCCAACCTATTACATATCGAAATATACAAAATACCCAACGGCCCAACGCCTTCGTCAGCAGTATGTCACTAACTCTAGTCAGAAAATCATGCACGCTATAAAGTGATATATATATATATATATATATATGAAGAGTAATTTTTTATTTTATTTTACAGAACAAACGTTGTTGTAGCCAAATATATAATAAGGACACGAAATTTATTTTTCTTTGTCATTACAAAATGCCAGTTGCTATAACATCCTATGTATGGCAAAAACATTTGCTCTATAGAGCACATTACGCTCCAAAGTGTAGAACAAAACACGTAAATATCTGGTTCACAAACTTTTAGATTACAACAGTGGTAGTATCGTGATTTATTACTCGTGTATAGTCACGTTATGGTAGAATAGGTTAACCTAGCTACGAAGTAGTAACATGGTAACACACATTGGAGACATCATGCACGTTACAAAGTACTCAAAGTCAGTGACACAGTAAATTTCTAAGACAGCTACATACTACGTACATGACTGGTATGTACATTTGCTATACTCTGCAATTGGATTGGCTTTGAGTTTATTCTATTTTTATATATTTGGTCTTTGTTCTTACTTTTATATTTTGTTGTACTGAAGGTGCAATGAGGATGATCATTATGTGATCGAAAATCGATCTGCAAAAACATTAATAAAAAACGACCAATGCTGCATACTAAGTAACAAATTCCCAGCTTTACCCTGCCCACATTACTCAAACTTGAAGTATCAGAAACTATTTCCCGTAAGAGTAAGGGCCTCAAAATTTCCCACCCCTCCCATTGAAAGGATCATTGACCGTCACCACACACACACACACACACACACACATATATATATATATATATATATATATATATATATATATATATATATATATATATTGCTATATATATTGCTAACTTCTTTGCTTTCTACAGTTCTACAGTGTGTCTGCCTAAGTGTACTTGCGTCTGTGTAAATGTGTGGGTGGGTGTGTTTTTGTTTACCCTCTTTTTTTCCCCCCAAGGTAAGTCTTTCCTGTCCCGGGATTGGAATGACTCCTTATCCACTCCCTTGAAACCCTCATCATTTCCTTATCCCTCTCCTTCCCTTCTGCCTGACGAAGCAGCTAGGCTGCGAAAGCTTGTATGTGTGTTTGTGTGTGATTTTATTTATTTTATTTGTTTCTATCGACGAGCCGGTCCTTTTGGTAAGTCATCTGTTTTCTATTTTTATATGTGTGTGTGTGTTATTCTTTCATATTCACAGAAGAATATGACATCAACTGCGAATGGGCAAAGCTGAAAATGTGCACCCAGCCGGTTTTCGAGCCAGGGTCTCTCGCTTTCTAGGCAGTTGCGTTGACCACTACACTATTGGGGACTACCTCAACACACCTCCCGTGAGACACAAATTTCCAGCTTTACCCTGTCCACAGTAATCAAATTCGTAGTTTCAGAAACTAATTCCCGTAAGACTAAGGGTCTCAAACTATTCCAACCGTCCCCCCCAGTTGATGTCATATATCCTGTGAATATGAAAGAATAAAAACTGCAGGATCAGAAGTGACGTCTGTTTTTTCGGAACAGACCCCCCCCCCCCCCGACGCATATATATATATATATATATCCTGTCCAAAGTACTCAAACTCGTAGTTTCAGAAACTAATTCCTGTAAGAGTAAGGGCCTCAAACTTGTCCCCCCACCCCTTCCCACTAACGAAAGGATCACTGCATTTCCTGTATAAACATGTGGCGTCTATTCCGAAAGAACAGACGTCGCTTTTGATCCTGCAGTTGTTATTGTTTTCATTTTCAGCTTTGCCCATTCGCAGTTGAAGTCGTTTATTCTGTGAATATGAAAACAATAGCAACTGTAGGATCAGCAGTGACGTCTGTTCTTTCGGAATAGACGCCACATGTATATATAGAATATGCAGTGATCCTTTCGTTAGTGGGAAGGGGTGGGCAAGTTTGGAGCCCTCACTCTTACAGGAATCAGTACATAGTTTGAGTACTTTGGACAGGGTAGAGCTGGGAATTTGTGTCTGACGGAAGGCGTGCTTAGGTAGTCCTTGCTGGGGCGGTGATCACTGTGTCCCCAGTGGTGTAGTGGTCAGCGCAACTGCCTACAAAGCGGGAGACCCCGGTTCGAATCCCGGCTAAGTACACATTTTCAGCTTTGCCCATTCGCAATTGATATCATGTATTCTGTGAATATGAAAGAATAACAACTTCAGGATCAGAAGTGACGCCTGTTCTACGTGCATTTTATTTTGTTGTTGCATGAACAGTGGTAAGGCGAGTTGAATCATGGTTTCGATGTACTGCGCACTGTTCATTGTTTCCTCGACGATCACCAGAGGATAACGGCCAGTGTAGGATACGGCCTCTCACATAAATATACACGATGCGTGCCGTTAGAACACCTTCCACTTCGTTCGGCCCGCCTCCAGCGGCCTTGCGATAGACGCTTATGGAAGGACGAATGGAGACCAGTCGTCTTCAGAGATGAATGCCGCTTCTGTCTTGGCGCCAATGATGGTCGTACGCGTGTGTGACGTCGGGCAGGGAAACGCGAAAATGTGGAGTGTTTACGAAAGATTATAGAGGAAACATTATACAGCGCATGATACACTGGAACCATCATTCAACCCGTCTTGCAACCGTTAATGTATCGACAAGGCGATATGTTTCTCCAACAGAACAATGCATGTCTGCATGCATCCCGCACCACTGAACGTGCTCTTCAAGGTGTACGAGAACTACCAAGGTCAGCATCTGTCCCACATTGAGCATATTTGGTTGGATAAAACGTCATCTTGAGAGGTCTGCACGACCGCCATGAAATCTGGCCCAACTGAAGAACCAGGTGGAAATTCCATGGCAGGCCAAGACTCTATTCGGTACCTCTATGATCGTCTCCACGGGAGAATTTCTGCTTATAATTGCTGCTAAAGGGAAGTAGGCCCGTGTTAACGTATACACTGAGCACCCTCTGGTGAATGAACTCGCGTGCTTGTGGTTCTGTCTAGGTGATCGTGTGTTATATCGATCCTCACGAATGTGTCAAAAACATTTTCACTTCTGGATCGAAGAATTCATGTACTTTGTTTACTTTCAAGTGGAGTAGGGGAGAATGGGGCACACCGAACCACAAATATTATTTCTCTGTATTACACATCCCATAATTTTATTACAGAGCCGTGATTTTAAGTTTTTACGGTTTATTGGTTCAAGTATCAAATGGCATTATAAGATTCCCCTATGCGTGTTTCAAGCACACGCGTTTGAAGAAAAGCCGGTGAATGGTTAATAGTGCCCCACATGTGGGGTACAATGAGCCACTTTAAATAGTTTGTTAGGAGAACATGTTTAGAAAACAAAGTAAATTTTAAATGTATTTCTACATTAAAGCGGGCCGCAGTGACCGAGCGTTCTGCGGCGCGCCAGTCACAGTCTGCACGGCCGCTACGGTCGGGGGATCGAATCCCCTGTAGGGCATGGATGTTTCTGTCGTCTTTAGTTTAAGGTAGTTCATAAGTAGTTTGTAAGTTTAGGGACTGATGACCCCGCAGTTAATTCCCTTAAGCTTAACATACATGTCATGGCTAAATTAATTTTTTAATATACATCAGTAAAGATGTACGCCCAGAGTCGTAATGTCATCATGAGAAATTATCGAATATAATTGGACTGGAAGCTAATTCCAAATCTGATATGCGTCTTTTGTCTCTTTAACACTACATCATTAGTTGGTTTTTGGAAGCATGAAAATTATGTTGCTAGCTGGAACAAATGCTTCACTTTTTCTCAAAAATGATACCTCATAGTCTCCAGTCGTCCTTTGGTTTCAAAATTTTCACCACATATTAAACTGGCATTATGGTTTTAGTCCAAATTTGGACAAAACGAAATCATCTGTCTCTGATAATTTATCCAGTTTTTCAAAGTTGTGTCAAGTTTCACCAGACTCGTCCAGGGTAACATTGTTCTCTTCATAATGTACGTCACTATTTTCTTCATCAGATTCCTGCTCATGAAGATTCCGGTTTTCTTTTTTATTGGGATTTTTTGTGGCTTGTAACAAATTTTTCTCTGGTGATCAGCTGGGGCGGGAGAACTTGGTTCAATGTGTCCCAACAGTACATATTTCAAAGAAAGCTCCAGTAAAGTTCACATATTTTTGGAAACATTTTTGTTTCATTTATTGGGTAACAGCACTCTTACTTAAATTTATATATAAAGAACAGTCTAGAGTGCAAAAATTTTATTGTTTTCTGACTTTTCTGACTAGTTTCGGTCTTGTCTTAGACCATTTCAGGAAATATAGGCTGCAACATACTGTAAAGACATTTGATAATAAATATTCAAATCTGGTGTTTATAAGGTAATATGTAACACATGTGAAAAATATTATATTGGACAAACGGGACGTAGTTTCCAAACACGATCCCGTGAACACACAGTAGGTGTTGCAAGTAGTAAATCTATTTTTGGACAGCATACGATTGAAAATAAGCATTGCCATGGCACAACTGAAAACAACCTAACGATTTTTCATGCATTCCCAAAAGGATTACGCTTAAACCTACTAGAGCAAATAGAGATATAAACACAACACAAAAAGAATTCTGTTCAACTCTTAAATGAACAGATTGACTTCGGAGAAAAAAATTACTTCGACTTATTTGAAGATATACTTCTATAGTTTACTCCTCTTAAGTCTATTTTCAGTTAATGATAAACATGTGCATATATGTATAGGTATATATGATGTTATACCCACTTTATACTCTTTGACGATCTTTACAGTTGACAGCCATGTACATCATGCACACATGTAGTGTACAATCATTTAAATTTTATTCTTAGACATATTGTATCCCTCAATTTTATCTTTTTTACTGTTAATTGACAACGACGAACTTTATCTATATTTTATCATCATTATCAGACGCCATTTGAATGGTAACTTTCTACATTTTTGACACATCAGTTTTATTTTACTTAATGTTACAATATAACATATTTTTTAAACAAAATTGACCTTCCAAGGCACTACACAAACAAATTTAAGATCATTCTGATGACCCTTAACTTGGGTGAAAAATCTTAATTTTATTCCTTATACTATTAAGAAACAGTTTTATTCCATGACGCCATTTGAATTATAACTTGTTCTGTTTTTGACATCTCATTGCTAATATTTTACAAAGTTACAAAGCAGCATATATTTTTAATGACTACCTAAAGCTTTACACAGTAGATCATGGACTTTTCATATGTATATAAAATACAATCAATTTGCCTTACTTTATTACAACAGCAATGTAAAAAGTAAATATCAACCATTCTTTGTACGTTATCAAGAAAACAATAGATTTACAAAAATTTCAACTAAAAATGAACCAAATAGTTTTCTGCGAGGTATCATATCCTGAATTGTTTTCCATGTATCTTAAATAAATTTTGTAGTTAATATTTTTAATACCAGTAAAATTACATACAGTGCTGTAGTACCACTCATAGAATATCTTTGAAAATATTAATAAGAACCTGACACAATTTGTTATCAGTATTTTAATGTTTTAATCTTTATTTTAATACCAGAAAGATGACTTGAATTATTCTATTTTAGAAATTGACAAAGAATTTTGTGGCTAATTATAATTTTATATTTTTTGGGTTAATTCATCTATGTAGTGTTTTCATTGGCTATCAGAGATGGGTGGAGCTGGCAAAGGGGTGGAGCCTCAGCTATTTAAGAGCAGTAGACCTTGTGTTGCTCCAGCAGCAGTGACGCATTGGATGGCTCCAATTTTCCCGCCAGCTCCACAACACCAATGGGTATAACATCGTATTAATTCTCTTTATTAATGTAGTTTAAGTTTGACACTAATGTATATGCTGTTGTTGTTGTTATGGTCTTCAGTCCGGAGACTGGTTTGATGCAGCTGTCCACCCTACTCTATCCTGAGCAAGCCTTTTCATCTCCTCATAAGAACGGAAACTCACATCCACTTGAATCTGCTTACTATACGCGTCTCTTGGCCTCCCTCTGCGATTTTTACCCCACACACTTCCCTCCAATGCTAAATTTACGATTTCTCGATGTCTAAGAATGTATCCTACCAAGCGATCCCTTCTTTTAGCCAAGGTATGCCAAAAATTCCTTTTCTCATCAATTCTGTCCAGTACGTCTTCATTGGTTATGCCATCTACCCACCTAATCTTCAGCATTCTTCTGTTGCACCACATTTCAAAAGCCTCTATTCTCTTCCTGTCCGCACTATTTATCGCCCATGTTTCACTCCCGTACAAGTCAACACTCCACGGAAATGCCTTCAGAAAAGACTTCCTCACTCTTAAATTAATATTCGATGTTAGCAAATTTCTCTTTTTCAAAAATGCTTTTCTTCCCATTGCCATTCTGCATTTTATATCCTCTGAACTACGACCGTCATATGTTATTTTACTACCCAAGTAACAAAACGCATCTACCACCTTCATTGTTTCGTTACCTAATCTAATTCCTTCAGCATCGCCTGATTTTCTAAGACCGCATTCCATTATTTTTGTTTTGCTCTTGTTAATGTTCATTTTATACGCTCTCTTCAACACACTGTCCGTTCCATTCAACTGCTCTTCAAGGTCCTATGCTGTCTCTGACATAATGTCATCAGCAAAACGCAATGTTTTTATTTCTTCCCCCTGAACTTTAATCCCTATTCCAAATTTTTCCTTACTTTCCTTCACCGCCAGCTCGATGTACAAATTGAATAACATCGGAGAAAGGCTACAACCCTGTCTTACTCCATTCCCAACTGATGCTTCCCTCTCATGCCCTTCGAGTCTAATAACTGCGGTCTGGCTTTTGTAAAAGTTGTAAATAACTCTCCTTTCCCTGTATTTTACCCCTTCTGACTTCAGAATTTGAAAGAGTGTATTCCAGTCAACATTGTCAAACGCTTTCTCCAAATCTACAAGGACTAAAAATGTAGGTTTGCCTTTTCTTAATCTATCTTCTAAGATAAGACGTAAGGTAAGTATTGCCTCCCGGGTTCCTACGTTCCTCCTGAATCCAAACTGATCTTCCCCTAAGCTTCTACCAGCTTTTCCATTCTCCTGTAGATAATTCGTGTTAAAATTTTGCAACCATGACTTATCAAACTAATGGTTCTGTAATTTTCACACCTGTCTGCGCCTGATTTCTTTGGAATGGGGATTATTACATTTTTCTGAAAGTCTGAGGATATTTCGCTTGTCTCATGCATCCTACACACCAATTCAAATCGTTTTGTCATGGCTGACTCTCCCAGAGACTTAAGTAGCTCTTTTTGTGTCTCGTTTCCGTCGTAGGTGTCGGTTGCCGAGTGGAATGAGACCGACACAGGAATAAAGATAGCACGCTGGTGCAGGTACGGAGGGGAGCAGCCAGAAACTAGAAACACTAGAGTAAATTAGAACGAGATATATATTGCACAGAATTTATACAATACTTAAGTTTTACTTAGTTCATTCAGTACACAGAATGCTGATACATAGTTGAGCTAGTGCCTGTTCGATAGCCAAGTCTTCACTGGTGCCTATCTGATTCCGAAGGTCCTAACTGGTTCCTATCTCAGTCCCAAGTGAACGATGTCGTTCAGTGGTGGCCACGAGCGGAGTTGTCACAGAGGGCGCTCGTGGCTGACGTCGTAAGAACGCCGCGCCGTGCGCGCATGGCGCGCACTTTGTACTTGTGCGACACCGCACCCCTCCCCCCAAAACCGCCGCGCCGTCGTGGCGTAGGGCTGAGGGCCACGGCGACGGCACTGGGAGGAGGGCCTGGGCGGGGGCGTTACTGGTGGGACGGGCGTCGTAGCTGAGGCTGGGATCGAGACGCCGTCCGCGCCCCGGCATCCGCCTTGCGATCCTCCAGGAAACCCGCCGAAACCTGGGGAAGGGCGCACACCCCCGCCCAGAGGGAGCAGGTCATCTTCTTCTGAGGTGCGTGGCCCAAGCTGGGGGGGGCCCGCATGGCCCCAGAGTCCCTCTCGGTGACGCTGTCATCTGCGGCGGCGACAGCGGTGGCGACGACTGCGTTGGATGTGCGTCGATGTCCATAGGGATCTCGAAGTCCGGGGACGAACGATGTGGCTGTGCTCCCTGGCGGTGAACTGGGTCTGGAATCAAGAAACCCGAGACAGGATCGCGCGGCCTGTGCAGGCGCAATTGGTTTGCGTGGCGCCGCAGCTCCGACCCTGTGGAAGAACGTACAACATACATATTGCGACCGAGCACGCGCTGAATGGTGCCCGGCATCCATAGTTTTTTCTTGTTTCCAGCAAACACCCTGTACAGCACCGGCGTGGAAACCTGAAAACGAGTAGCGTCATACGAACCGACTCGGTGCGTGGGAGGTTGCAGCAGGTGAAGGAGAGTGCGGTGACGGCGGCCGTGTAGCAGCTCCGCAGGAGACGGGCCATCATGTGGCATGCACCGATACGTAGACAGGAAAATTTGAAGAGCTTGCTGCCTGGAGTGCTGACCTTTCATCTTTTCCATGTGAGACTTTAATGTTCGAACGAAACGTTCTGCTTCACCATTGGACTGAGGATGAAAAGGTGCGGTGGTGATATGCTGAATGCCATTCACACGACAAAACTGTTGAAATTCCGCACTAACAAACTGAGGTCCATTGTCACTGACGATAGTTTCAGGCAAACCTTCGATGCAAAACACTGATGTTAAGGCACTGATTGTACTAGAAGCCGTCGTTGAGTTCATGGCAATCACGAAAGGAAACTTTCTGAAAGTGTCTACAACAATTAGCCAGCGCGTATTCCAGAAAGGTCCGGCAAAGTCAATGTGTAAACGTTGCCATGGTCCCTTGGGGCGTGGCCAGTCTGAGAAACGTTGCGGAGGAGCCGCCTGATGCTCCGCACAAACAGTACACTGTGACGTCATGTTCTCTATCTGAGCGTCCATACCAACCCAGGTACAATGACGTCTGGCCAGTTGCTTTGTCCTAACAATACCCCAATGTCCTTGATGCAGGAGGCGTAACACTTCTCGTTGCAGGGAACGAGGAACAATCACTCGTGTTTGGTCGTTGTCCGTATGTAACAACAGAACACCCTGACTTAAAGATAATGCATGACGTTGTGCAAAATAACGTCGCACTAGAGGCCGATCAATGTCTTTGGCTCTGGCAGGCCATCCTGAGCGAACAAAACGTGCTGCAACACTGAGGTCTGCATCCGCAGCTGTTTCCTGTGCAACCCGACGAGAGTTCAAAGGGAAGTCTGCGACAGCAGAAGCATCTCTTGAGTCTATCTGACAACATGCCATTTCTGAAGAATCAAACGACACATCCTGGCCAACCGGAAGTCGGGAAAGTGTATCCGCGTTGGCGTGTTTAGTGGTAGGTCGGTACAAAATCTCATACTGATAATTAGACAATATCAAGGACCATCTCTGAAGCTTTTGTGCCGTTCGTGGCGGAATTTGCTTTGTGGGTGAGAACAACGACGTGAGTGGCTTGTAGTCTGTTAACAAATAGAATTTTCTGCCATATAGATAATGATGAAACATTGTGACGCCTTAAATTATTGCTAAGGCCTCCTTTTCTATCTGACTGTAATTCTGTTGCGTTGGCGTCAGTAGCTTGGATGCAAAGGCAATAGGACGATCGTGAGAACCAATACGATGCGACAAAACTGCACCCACACCGTACGACGAGGCATCAACTGCTAGCACTACAGGCTTCTGTGGGTCAAAGGGAATCAAACATGCATCACTGAGTAGTGCCGACTTTAAGTTGTTAAAGGCAACCTGGCAATCTTTGGACCAAACAAAAGGAACATTCTTCCTACGTAAGTGATGCTGTGGAGCTGCAATCTGAGAGGCATTGGGAATAAATCTGAAAAAGTAGTTAAGCTTTCCCATTACTGCTTGCAATTCATGCACATTCTTAGGAGGAGGCAAGTCTTTGATTGCTCTAAGATGTGACTGTAAGGGATGAATTCCTTGGGCATTAATCACATGGCCTAGGTACTCTATTTCAGTTTGAAAAAACGAACACTTTGCTTTATTACAACGTAGACCTGCTGCAGTCAAAACTTTGAAAATGCACTCCAGGTTTGCTAAATGTTCAACTGTACGTCCGGATACCACATTATCATCTAAGTAGTTCGAGCAACACGGTACAGAAACTGTCAGCTATTCCAAAAAGCGCTGAAAAGTAGCGGGGGCGGAGAACTGCCAAAGGGTAGGCGTTGAAATTGAAAAAGACCCATGTGAGTATTAATGACAAAGAACTTTTTTGACTCGTCATCAATCGGAATTTGTAAGTATGCCTCTGCTAAATCAATCTTGGAAAAGAAGCGAGACTGTCCTAATTTGTCCATCAGTTCGTCAGGTCTGGGCAGGGGATAAGTGTCTAGAATTGTTTGACTGTTCACTGTTGATTTGAAGTCCGCACAGAGACGAAGTTTTCCTGACGGCTTGGGTATAATTACTGTAGGCGAGGCCCACTGACTCGCAGAAACAGGAGAAATCACCCCACTATCTTGCCAACGTTTAAGTTCATCTGCAACTTTGTCACGAAGTGCGATAGGCACAGGTGTAGCTTTACGAAATTTTGGTACAGCAGATTCTTTCAAAGTTACATGTGCCACGAAGTCTTTTGCACAACCTAGTTACGGCGAAAACAAGTCACTATATTTCTCACATAATGCATTGATTTTGTCCTGAGGCACTACTGACGAAATTTGAAGCACATTACTGTGAATTGATAAGCCAAACAAGTCGAATGCATCTAGTCCAAAAATGTTCTGTGTAGATTTGGCCTGAAGAACAACAAAAGCAACTGTTTTTGTTACACCTTGAAAAGAGGCGGGCAGGCTACATGTTCCTAACACGGGAATATTTTGACCTGTGTACGCTGTTAACACTTGCTGTGACGGCGACAATTTTGGCGAACCCAGAAGTTCATAAGTGTCTTTATTCATTAAAGTAACAGCGGAACCAGTATCAAGCTGAAATTGCACAGTCTTATTTTCTATGCAAAGATTCACAAAAAGCTTTTGCTTGTGGCGCTCGACAGGTGCGCGAATGTGGGCAACGTCTGATTGAACTTGTTTACTACGCTTGCGCATGCGCGGGCTACGTAGTGAAGTAAGCGGCGCAGGATCGGCACACAGCGGATTAACAACACTGTCACTAGATGGCACTACCGCCAGATCGGCGTCCGCGCAATGCGAGGCTACTACAGATTCACTAACTACAGCACTAAACTGTTGAGTAGCTACTCCAAGTCTACTGTTACTATCTACACAGTACTGGGCACGTTTACAAGGAGAAGTTGTAGAAGGCACTAGGTTCACTAGAGGATTGCGCTGTACATTGACCTGTTGCTTGTCCCGAACCCTTTTCCGTTGCACTGTTTTACGCGCTCGTCGGCGCTTGCTAGGTGGTGCACTATATAGTTTTGCCGTAGGCGCAGAACTACTTTCTTGCAATTGAGAACCAAGCAAAGCACTATTCAAGCTGACAGCGTGTATGACATTTACAGAATTAACTGTTCTCGCACTCCGCGAAGCACTGTTCCTAACGGCACCGTTCTTTGAGTTTACATTCTGAATACACACTGTCTGTACATGTCCTGTTTTGCCACATTGATAACAAATGGCGTTGCGGCTTGGGCATTGCGCACGCTTGTGGCGAGATACACACTGGGGGCAAGACTTACGAACATTTTTCTGAAATGAGCGTTGGCGCCCGTTATTCAAATTACTGTTTCTAACACGACGGGGCGACGTTTGTGTCGCACTTTTACACTGGCTACTATTCACTGTCTGTTCAGCACGGCCGGTAGAATTTAAAGAATCACTAGTGCTACACTGAGAACTACGGCTAGGAAAGCGTCCGTTGTGGCGCACTGAATTTACACTTTGGCTTTGCATTTCTACATCTGCTAAGTCAAAAGTATCATGCGCTTCTATAAGCTGCAGTACACTGTCTAATGAGGGGTCAGACTGTTTTAGAATTGCTACCCTAATTCTGGGGTCCTGAATGTTCTGTGTGATAGCGTCTCTCAACATCACGTCACTATACGAAAGTCCACAAGAGCAAGTAAATTTACATTTGCGGGTTAAGCCCTTCAACTCAGTTATCCACTCTTGGTGTGACTGCTGCGGTAATTTTTTCAGTCTGAAAAATCGGTACCGTGCCGCAGCTACTAGAACTTTTCTCTCATAATGAGCATTTAGTGCCTCTACTATTTGTTCAAAGTCTACATCACGAGGAGATGCTTGCGGGAATAGTTTCTGCAGTAATACGAAGGTTTTGGGGCCCACCACGGATAATAACAGATGCTTCACTTTCTGACCTGTAATTTGATGAGCCGCGACGAGTTCTTGAAACTGTGCGAAGTAGTCGCTCCATTCTTCCTCGCGTTCGTTGTACTGGCGAAATGTAGGAAGCGGTGCAGCGGCAGGTGTGGGCTGCTGATGTGACGGCTGTTGTTGTTGGTGAGCAGCCTGTGCCGTCAACTGCGACACGGCCTGCAGGAGTTGAGTTATTTGCGCCGTCTGTAACTGAATAATTTCCATTAAGTTTGGGTTCGGGTTAGCGGCCATGCTGACCGATTAGGCGCCGCGCATACAAGTAACTTATAACAAAACACAAATGCAATATGAAAGGAGGGCCCGCTCTGCAACAAAAAAGGTCCACAAAACACGTAACTGAAAATGTTCCCCCAAAAATCTTAGAATGAGGGTGAGTGGGCGGGAGCAATTTCTGTGTGCTCCGACTGCTGCTGTCTGGCTGCTGGTCCAAGGTTCGTCTATCACTCCTCGTCGCCACTTTTGTGTCCCAGCCTCGTCGCCGCTTTTGTGTCTCGTTTCCGTCGTAGGTGTCGGTGGCCGAGTGGAATGAGACCGACACAGGAATAAAGATAGCACGCTGGTGCAGGTACGGAGGGGAGCAGCCAGAAACTAGAAACACTAGAGTAAATTAGAACGAGATATATATTGCACAGAATTTATACAATACTTAACTTTTACTTAGTTCATTCAGTACACAGAATGCTGATACATAGTTGAGCTAGTGCCTGTTCGATAGCCAAGTCTTCACTGGTGCCTATCTGATTCCGAAGGTCCTAACTGGTTCCTATCTCAGTTCAAATGTTCAAATGTTTGTGAAGCTTAAGGGACTTAACTACGGGGTCATCAGTCCCTAAACTTACAAACTACTTATGAACTACTTACGAACTAGGACGGCACAAATATCCATGCCCTAGGGGGGATTCGAACCCCCGACCGTAGTGGCCGTGCAGACCGTGACTGGAGCGCCTCAGTCCCCTCGGCCACCGCGGCCGGCCCTATCTCAGTCCCAAGTGAACGATGTCGTTCAGTGGTGGCCACGAGCGGAGTTGTCACAGAGGGCGCTCGTGGCTGACGTCGTAAGAACGCCGCGCCGTGCGTGCATGGCGGCGCGCGGCGAAAGTAGGTGGCGCGCACTTTGGACTTGTGCGACACCACAGCTCTTGCAATGAAGGCTTTCACGACCGGATGTCATAGTTACTGGTAGAACTTCCGGGTTATAAGGCCGTGGTCCATACAACTTTTCAGTTTCACCTAACGTTTCGTCCAGAGCTGCGCCGGACATCTTCAGAAGTCTTCTTACTTGAGTTGAGTCTTGCCGACTGAGGAGTCGGGTGTCTGAGAGCGCCATATATACTGTGAAAAGTGGGCGTTTTCAAGCTGTCACGTTATCAGCAGAGATAGTCCTTGTCAAAGATAAAACATCACTATCGATTGCAATCGGTCAGAGATAAAACCTGTCGATCTTTCAAAGCTACTGTCCATATGTCGCTAAGTTTCATAGCTTCTTCTTTCCTGTTAAAATTTCCTTCATGTTTATATATTTCAATTGCTTCCCTGTATTGTCGTGGATAATAATTCGTCATAGTAGATAAAACTGATACTTCGGAAAACCTCACTATATTACTTCCAGATTGAAGAGCATGCTCTGCCACAGCCGATTTCTCTGTTTTTCCTAATCGGCAAAGACTTTTGTGTTTCTTCAGCCTAGTTTCTGTACTTCTTTTCGTGGTTCCAATACAAACTTTACCACATGTACACGGAATTTTATAAACGCCACAAGCAGAAAGAGTAGGTCGTTTATCCTTCACTGAACGTAGTACCTGACATATTTTCTTAGTTGGTCTGAAAACAGGTCTGATGTTGTGTTTGCGTAATATTTTTCCTATTTGATCAGTTACTTTTCCGATAAATGGCAGGGAAACTGTGTTCTTCCATCGCTTTGTTTTATCACGTGTTTTTAGACTATTATTATTTGGTCGCGGAACCCTGTATACTTCTTATCTGAATATCCATTTTTCTTGAAAGCTTGCTTCAGGTGTTTTAATTCAGCATCCAGGTGTTCCGGACTGCAGATTTTTTCGCTCTGTCAACGAGACTTTTGATGCCACCTCTCTTCTGCTGTGGGTGATGATTAGAGTTCTTATTTAAATATCTGTCTGTGTGTGTAGCTTTTCGAAAAACTTTATGTTTCAGTTTGTCATCTACTTCTCTCATAACTAGAACATCCAAGAAGGATATTGCGCTGTCTTTTTTATCCATTTCCATTGTAAACTGGATTTTTTGATTTATGTCATTCAGATGAGAAAAGAATTTATTCAATGCTTCTTTACCGTGAGGCCAAACCACGAATGTATCGTCCACATACCGATACCATAGAACTGGCTTCTTTTTTGCTGTTCCTAAAGCCGATTGTTCGAATTTCTCCATATAGAAATTAGCAAACGCCGGGCCCAATGGGTTACCCATGGCAACACCATCAACTTGTTCATAAAAATCACCGCCTCACTGGAACAGACTAGAACTCATGAAATGTTTAAAAAGTATAGTTAGATCTTCTGGGAAAATATCCGTTATAAAAGTCATAACTTCGTTAACTGGTATCATCGTGAATAATGACACCACGTCAAAACTTACAAGCATATCTTCAGGACGTAAAGTTAGTCCTTCAAGTTTTCCGATAAAGTGACTTGAATCTTTTATATAAGAGTCAGTTTTACCAATGTATGCCTGCAGACAAGTTGCCACGTATCTTGCTATTTCATACGTTGGGGAGTTGATGGCACTAACGATCGGTCTATATCTGAGGGTAGGTCATCTACTCCTGGGGCCTTGTTCCGACCTAGATCTTTCAGGGCTCTGTCAAATTCATCTCTCAGTATAGTATATCCTATTTCATCATGATCTACTTCCTCTTCCCTTCCTACAACATCGTTTCTAAGTTCATTTCCATTGTAGAGCTGCTCTATGTACTCTTTCCACCTTTCAGCTATCCCTTCTTTGCTGAGAACTGGTTTCCCATTTGAGTTCTTGTTCTTGATATTCGTAGAATTGCTTTTGTTGTCTCCAAATGTCTCTTTGATTTTCCTGTAGGCGGTATCTACTTTTCCCCTTCTTATAAATTCTTCTACAGATTTGCATTTGGATTCTAGCCACTCCTGCTTAGCCATTTTGCACTTCCTATCAATCTCATTTTTAGTCGTCTGTACTCCATTTTGTCTGTTTCAATTACTGCATTTTTATATTTTCTCCTTTCATCAATTAACTTTAGTATTTCCTGTGATATCCAAAGATTTTTATAGGTCTTGCCTTTCTACGTAATTTGTCCTCTGCTGCCTTCACTATTTCATCTCTCAATGCTCCCCATTCCTCTTCTACTGTTTTATTTCCCCCTGTTTCTGTCAATTGTTGCCTAAATCTCCCTCTGAAATTCTCCAGAACTTCAGGTTCCTTCAATTTTTTTAGGTCCCATCTCCTTATTTTCCTACCTTTCTGCAGTTTTTTCAGTTTCAGCCTACAGTTCATGACTAACAAGTTATGGTCAGAGTCTATATCTGTCCCTGGGTATGTCTTACAGTGGTTCCGGAATCTTTGTTTTACCATTATAAAATCTATCTGATGCCTTCCGGTGTCTCCTGGTCTCTTCCAAGTATACAACCTTCTTTTGTGATTCTTAAACCACGTGTTTGTTACGATTAAATCATGTTCCGTGCAAAATTCTACCAGGCGACTTCCTCTTTCATTCCTTCTGCCCAGTCCATATTGACCTACTATTTTTCCTTCTCTTCCTTTTCCTACTACCGAATTCCAGTCTCCCATAACAATTACGTTTTCCTCTCCCTTAACTGTCTGAATAATTTCCTTAGCTCCTCATATATTTCCTCGATATCCTCATCATTGGCAGAGCTAGTTGGCATATAAACCTGTACTACTGTGGTCGGAGTTGGTTTCGTATCGCCGGCCGCGGTGGTCGAGGGGACTGAGGCACTCCAGTCACGGTCTACACGGCCAGTACGGTCGGGGGTTCGAATCCCCCCTCGGGCATGGATATTTGTGCCATCTTAGGATTAGCTAGTTCATAAGTAGTTTGTAAGTTCAGGGACTGATGACCCCGTAGTTAAGTCCCATAAGCTATACAAACATTTGAACATTTTTTTGGCTTCGTATCTTGACAATGATAATGCGATCACTGTGCTGCTCATAGTAGTTTACCCGCATTCCTATTTTCTTATTCATTATTAGTCCTACTCCTGTGATATCCCCAATTGATTTTGTATTTATAATCCTGTACTCACCTGACCAGAAATCCTGTTCATCCTGACACCGAACTTCACTAATCCCCACTATATCTAACTTCAACCTATTCATTTCCCTTTTTAAATTTTCTAATTTTCCTACCCGATTAAGGGATCTAACATTCCACTTTCCGATCCGTAGAATTCCAGTATTGTCTTTCCAGATGATAACATCCTCCTGAGTAGTCCCCGCCTGGAGATCCGAATGGCGGACTATTTTACCTCCGGAATATTTTACCCGAGAGGATGCCATCATCATATGTTCATACAGTAGAGCTGCATGTTCATGGGAAAAGTAACGGCTGTAGTTTCCCCTTGCTTTCAGCCGTTCGTAGTAATCGTGTGGCAAAGCCACATTAGCTGATATTACAAGGCCAGCTCAGTCAATCATCCAGACTGTTGCCCCTGTAACTACTGAAAAGCCTGACGCCCCTCTTCAGGAACCACATGTTTGTCTGGCCTCTCCACAGATACCCCTTCGCTGTGGTTGCACCTACGGTACGGCTACCTGCATTGTTGAGGCACGCAAGCCACCCCATCTCGGCAATGTCTGTGGTTCATGCTGAAAGTACTCTAAATGCAACTGATATATTTCAGAGCTATATTTCCTGAAGATGGTCTAAGACAAGACCGAAACTAGTCGGAAATATGCATAATTAAACACAATATTCATGTGGTTACACTGCGTCAGAAAGCCAGCACGGTAGGCAGCTCGTTGTGGTGGGGTCGTCATGTACCTTCTTGGCTTAGGCCCCCTGACAACACAGAGATCGCTCTACCGATGCCAGAGCTGCATACTCCTCATGCAAGAAAAGGAGTCTATGTTCGACTCTGTGGGGCATCAGGACTCCCGGCAACGGTCATCCCGCCAGGTGACGTTGCTGTGGCTGGGTGGCGCCCATGAGGAGAGCCCCTGATCGGATGAAGAGATAAAAATCGGGTGCGTTGGCGGACGTACAACCGCCGTCTCTAAGAAAGGAAAGTTCAAAGCCTCTATGTACGACGCCCAAACATTCCCCTCCTTGAACGCACCTTGGAAGGGACGTCGGGGCGCAAAACAGACTGAAGAATATGCTCCGAGATATCTCGTTTGCAGCAGGACTGATGGGGACTCATTTTCAGCGACCAAGCCTCAGTTCTTTGTGGACCATCTGGAGGACAGGTTTGGGGAAGTGGACTCACTCTCTAGAATGCGCAGCGGTTCTGTTCTCATCCACACAGCATCCCCTGCCCAGTCACAGGCGCTACTCGCTTGTGACAAGCTGGGTGACGTTGCGGTGACCATCACTCCCCACAAGTCCCTGAATATGGTTCAGGGTGTAATTTTCCATAGGGATTTGTTGCTCCAGATGGATGACGAGCTACGGGCAAACCATGAACGACGAGGAGTTCATTTTATCCGGCGTGTCCATAGGGGTCCAAAGGATAATAGGGTCGCCGGCCGCGGTGGCCGAGGAGACTGAGGCGCTTCAGTCACGGTCTGCACGGCCACTACGATCGGGGGTTCGTATCCCCCCTCGGGCATGGATATTTGTGCCGTCCTAGTTCGTAAGTAGTTCATAACTAGTTTGTAAGTTTATGGACTGATGACCGCGTAGTTAAGTCCCATAAGCTGTAAATTTGATTTAGGGTCGCTACTGGTGCCTTCTTCTTGGCCTTTGAGGGTGATACATTACCCGAAAAGGTCAAGGTGATGATATAACGTGGTGACGTACGGCCTTATATTCCTCCCCCTATGAGGAGCTTCCAATGCTGGAAGTTCGCCACATGTCTTCCCGTTGCACGGCCAGTGCTACGTGTAGGGACTGCGGGCGGCCAGCACATCCGGGCGCCCCATGTACGCCGCCTCCCATCTGCGTCAACTGTGGTCAGGACCATCTTCCCTGCTCGTCGCAATGTCCCGCACTTCAACGGGAACGCAAATTTACAGAGTTTAAAACCCTGGACTGTATATCATATAATGAGGCGAAGAAAAGGTTTGATCGTCTGCACCTTGTAACAATGAAAAACTCGCAGCAGTAACGTCGTCGCCACCCTCCTTGGCGGCGTGCAGTATTTCCTACTTCATCTGTTTCTGTGGGCCCCCAGGGCCGCCAACCTAAGACTGCCCCCACGGTGACTGGGGGTTATCCTTCCACAGCTCCCAAGGCGAAAGCCTGTGAGATTACCGCCCAATAGAAATACTGGTAGTTAATAGCATTTGATAATTAAACAGTATGAAGTTCACTGCAAACATTGACCATGCCAATGCACTAAATGTTACACAATTTTAATCTTATTAATTAAGGTAGCAATGTATGTACACAGTTGGGTGACAACATTTATAGTTAGGCCATAGGTAGAAATTCTCCACGTTGAGATTTGCTGTGTGCTTGTAGCTGACGGGAGGCCAGCGAGCAGGCCGATGTTGGTGGCTTGTTCCAACTTAGGATTTTACAGTTCGTTTCCGGTGAGGGGAGAGAGGGACAATGGCGAGTGCCAGGTACAGTGCAATGCACAAATATTGTAATACTACTGGCATTTGAAGTAATACGATGCAGTTAGGAACCTTTAAGGCCCTCATTACAAAATAGCCTGTTGATAAATAAACAATACATTAGCTGATATAGTCACATCTAACGTAATATATTTAATTGACAATGAAAAGTAATAAATTACCAACGAAGACAAGACAGTTACACAACTAGCATGGCAATGTTTGTTTATAAAAATAATATATTAACTATTTCCCATTTTACTTTCAATTAATCTTTTGTATTTTATCTTGAAGTATTCAGTTAAATCACTTATCTGTGGTATAAGAAATTGCACAATTATGATAAACAGTAAAAAGGATGTTTATATTAATATAAAAACGTAAGAAAATATTTGTTTAATGTGTAGTGTAATTATTTTGATTTTAAGTAAAGTTTTAGAAATGTATTGGCTGAGCGCTGTACGTTGGCAAATCGGTTAGAACAGTTCACATGGGAAGTTGATGACGTAGGGGAAAAAACCCCGGCAGTTGAGCTTTTGGCGCGCGCGCGCGCCTGGGCAGGAAGTGAGGACTCCAGATCACGTGGAGAACTGGCCGGGCGGCGTCGCTCTGCACTCAGTCAGCATGTGGATCTCGAGGTGGTGACTTGAGTTTTGTGTGTGGAAATCGCCACGTGTGGTTGCTCGTCGTAGACTGCACCAAGTTAAATCGAGTGCTACTGTGTGTTTGTGAATATTTAGCCGGTGCAACAAGGTGTGCATCGCATTGAATTAAAGTGACTGTGATTTGTTAATGTAACTCGTGTCGTCGCATAGGCATGAACATAAACGGTGTTTGAGACAGCCACGTGGTGTGAAATCAATTCGCGACAAATATTCATTTTGTCTGGGGGCTCACGAGCTATAACTCCATTTGGTACATTTACCGACGTACAGACGCGACAGCCACAGGGTTCAAGTATTGTGAAATAAACAACATAAAGTGAACTTTCACGTGTTTTCAAAAATAGTAGTTAGTACACCCTTTTCTCTCATGAACTTGAATTTATTATGAATTTGTTTTGTTAATCATATGCAGGGAAGGAAAGCTGCGAACGTGTGATATCATTCCCTAGAAAACGAGTCACAGTCGCAATCACAGTTCCAGTGGTTTTGCATGTTTGGGAATTTGGTTCGCAGCTGGTGGTTGTGAGTTTGAAAAATTAAACTTTCTCTATTTTAAACTCTCACCCCGACATTCAACCTCGCAAGCCTCGGGGTCAGCTACTACCTCTCCGCTGGAGAAAGAACAACCTTCTCCGGCTCCCCTCACACGGAAGGGGTCGCTTGGGACACTCCCTTCCGCCAGTGTCGATATCGACACTAACCAGCAGCAGGCGCGCTCGCAGACTGCTGGTCGCAGAGCTTTGCTCCCGTCCTCAGTCCCTTTGGCTGAGACTGAGAAGCACCTTCCACCGGCGTAGCCCCCTGAGGGAACGGAGGGGTAAACAAAGCCAACAGAAAAACTCGACACAAGAGTCCGCGGTGGCTTCCGCGCCACCACTCCCCTCCGCGCCCACCTCTACTTCTGAGGATGAGGTGGAGATTCTTGCGTCACCTAAGGTCCTCGCTCTCGGGGAGCCGGCCGCGGTGGCCGAGGTGACTGAGGCGCTCCAGTCACGGTCAGCACGGCCACTACGGTCGGGGGTTCGTATCCCCCCTCGGGCATGGATATTTATGCCGTCCTAGTTCGTAAGTAGTTCATAAGTAGTTTGTAAGTTTAGGGACTGATGACCCCGTAGTTAAGTCCCATAAGCTTAACAAACATTTGAACATTTTTTGCTCTCGGGGACGCACTTGACAAAACGGACAATCCAGGTGATACGCCTACACCGGTGGGTGCAATTGATGCTGAGTTGTAGCCCACTGACTCGTTGGATTCATGTCTTCCTGGCACTCAACCAATGTCATCCTCCAGTGGAACTGTGGCGGTTTCTTCCCCCACCTGGCTGAGCTACGGCAGCTTCTGAGCACGACACCTGCTTTCTGCATTGTTTTCAACGAAACCTGGTTTCCAGCAATGCGGGCGCCTTCCCTTCGTGGCTACAGGGGACTTTACTGCAATCATAGCATATATAACAGGTTCTCAGATGTGTATAGTGAACCCGTGCCCCTTCGAACACAATCAGAAGCAGTGTCTGTCAGGGTGAGGACCACACAGGAGTTTACCGTCTGCAGTATCTACTTGCCGCCAGATGGTGACGTATCTGTGAACGTTTTGGCTGCACTCGTAGCTCAACTACCCTCACCTTTCTTACTGTTGGGCGACTTTAATGCCCACAGTCCCTTGTGGGGTGGTTCTACGATCTCTGGTCATGGCAGGGTTGTCGAGGATTTACTAACTCAACTCGATCTCTGCCTCTTAAATATAGGTGCCCGCACACATTTTAGTGTGGCACATGGCACATTTTCGGCCATTGATCTATCTATCTGCAGCCACAGCCTTCCACCATCTTTCACTGGAGAGCCCATGACGACTTGTGTGGCAGTGACCATTTCCTCGTTTTTTTGTCACTCCCACAACGCGAGTCCCCATCACGCCCACCCAGGTGGGTTCTGCACAGGGCTAACTGGGAAGACATCGTTGGCCCTCCCCCACTCGAGAACATCGATGTGGTGGTGGAGAGCGCCACACGTTCTATTATTTCTGCTGCGAACACTACCGTTCCGAGTACATCAGAGTGCCCACGGCGTACGACAGTGCTGTGATGCTCGCCGGAGGTTGCTGAAGCCATTAAAGACCGCAGGCGGCCCCTACAGCGATACAAACAGCACCCCTCTCAGGAACACCTTATCAATTTTAAACGGCTTCGTGCTCATGCTCGCCAGCTTATAAGAAGACGGAAACAGGAGTGCTGGGAGAGGTACGTTTCCACTATTGGGACAGGTACCTCAGCCTCACAGGTCTGGAGTAGAATCAGGCGGCTACAGGGATTACAGACGCCAGTCCCTGGGATCTCCACAAATGGAGTTATATGTACGGACCCGCCCACACTTGCAGAGTTGTTTGCCGAGCATTATGCTCGTGCCTTTGCCTCTGCCAATTATCCACTGGCCTTCCGTACAGTAAAGGAGAGGGTAGAGCGCCAGTCTCTCTCCTTTACTATCCGCCGCTCTGAATCTTACAAAACTCCTTTTACTAAGTGGGAGCTTCTCAGTGCTCTTCAACAATGTCCTGACACGGTGCCTGTGCCTAATAGCGTCCATAGCCAAATGCTGAAGCATCTCTCAGCAGATAGTCGGCGTAATTTACTTGCGGTCTGTAAACGCATTTGTTGCGATGGTGTTTTCCCATCACAGTGGCAGGAGAGTATCATCATCCCAGTGCTTAAACCCGACAAACATCCTCTTTCCTTGGATAGCTATGAGCCCATTAACCTGACTAACATTCCATGCAAACTGTTGGAGCGGATGGTCAGTCGGCGGTTGTGTTGGATTCTTGAGACACGGGGATTATTGGCTCCATGCCAGGACGGTTTTCGCCGGGGTCGATCTACCACCGACAACCTGGTGTACCTCGAGTCTGCATTCTGCACAACCTTTTCCCGGCGCCACCACCTTGTTGCCGTCTTTTTTCATATGCACAAAGCATATGATACAACCTGGCGACGACACATCCTCAACACTTTAGATGACTGGGGTCTCCGGGGCTACCTACTGATTTTTATCCAGAATTTTTTAGCTCTCCGTACCTTTCGTGTTCAAATTGGTGCCTCCCTGAGCACCTCTCATATCCAGGAAAATGGGGTTCCTCAGGGCTCGGTTTTAAGCGTTCCCTTATTTTTAGTTGCCATCAATGGTCTAGCGAACGCGCTTGGATCGTCGGTATCCCCTTCTCTTTACGCTAACGTCTTGTGTATCTCTTTTAGTTCCTGCAGCACCCAAGTTGCCGAGCGTAGGTTGCAAGGTGCTATTCGGAAGGCGCAGACCTGGGAACTTACTCAAGACCAGAGTGATGCACTTCTGTTGGCGTCGGACCGTTCACCCTCACCCTGAACTTTATCTTAACGATGAACTCCTTACCGTAGTAGACACCCATCGGTTTTTAGGACTGGTCTTTGACGCCCGGCTGACGTGGCTCCCCCACATCCGTCAGCTGAAATGGGAGTGCTGGCGCCTTTTCAACCTTCTCCGCCACCTGGGTCATACAACCTGGGGTTCTGACCGCTCGACGCTGTTGCGGCTTTACACGGCACTGGTGCAGTCCCGTCTCGATTTTAGGTGCATTGCCTATGGGTCCGCAGCACCTTCGGCACTGCATCTACTGGACCCCATACACAACTGTGGGGTTCGCATCGCGACGGGTGCCTTCCACACCAGCCCAGTGAACAGCTTACTAGTGGAGGCTGGGGTCCCACCCTTGGGGGTCCGCCGCCAACACCTGCTCGCGGCTTATGCAGCCCATGTATACTGCTGCCCAGGCCACCCGAACCATCGTATTCTCTTTTCGGATGTGATCGTACCCCATCATCAGCGACGCCCCAGATCAGGTCTTACGATTGCCTATCGAGTTCAGTCCCTCCTCCCGGAACTTGAGTCTTCTCCCCTTCCATCTCCCTATCGGGTCCATGCATGTACACCCCATGGTGCTTGCCAATGCCGTCTACACGGCTGCACTTGGCCCATGGGCCCAAAGACTCTGTTCCACTGGAGGTGATCCGCCATCAATTCTCGGCTGTCGTAGCGGAGTTCCCTCGTTATGCCTGATCTACACCGATGGTTCTTTGGTTGATGGCTGCGTGGGATTTGCCTACACTCATGGTGACCATGTGGAACAGCACTCTCTGCCGAATGGCTGCAGTGTTTACACTGCAGAACTGGTGGCCATTCACAGAGCTCTCGTGCATATCCGGTCCTGCTCAGGCGAGTCTTTTGTTATTTGTAGCAACTCCCTGAGCAGTCTTAGAGCTCTGGACCAGTGTTATTCGCGGTCTACCCTGGTGTTGGCCATACAGGAGACACTTTATGCCGTTACACAGTCCGGGCGATCGGTGGTGTTCATCTGGTCTCCAGGTCATGTTGGTATCCCGGGCAATGAACGTGTTGACAGGCTTGCCAAGCAGGCTGTCGGCATGTCCAGTCTAGAGATCGGCCTCCCTGCTTCTGATCTCCGTTCATTGTTGCGCCAGTGGGTACAGCGGCTTTGGGATGCTGAGTGGTGTAGCCTGAGCACGCCCAACAAGCTCCGGGTTGTCAAGGAGACTACGGCCGCATGGCGCTCCTCCATGCATGGCTCTCGACGGAACTCAGTGGTTTTGTGTCGCCTCCACATTGGGCATACGTGGCTCACCCATGGATATCTCCTTCGGCGTGAGGACCCATCCCAATGTCGGTGTGGTTCCCGTCTGACAATCGTCCACATATTGTTGGACTGCCCAGTTTTAGCCGGCTTGTAGAGAAATTATAACCTCCCTGCTGTTTTATCGGAAGTTTTAGGTGACGATGCTACAATGGCAGATTCCGTTTTACGTTTTATTCGAGCAGTGGTTTTTTATCATTCTCTCTAACTAGAGATTTCCTTGTGCTGCCGAATGGTTGACTTTTCCTATTTTATTTTTATGGTCGGTAAAACACAGCCATAGGCTTCCTTGTTGTAAGATGACTTTGTGTGATGGTCTCCTTTCGTTTTGCTTCTTGTCGTTTTTTGATGTTTTCTGGACTAAGTGGGATTTCCCTCCCACTTTACACATTAACTCTGAGCCTATCTCTTTCACAGCCACAGTATTCTTTGGACGCTTTGCGGTGAAATGGGGGACTGATGACCATTGTAGTTTCGTCCTCCTTAAACATACACCCAACCAACCAACCAGATTGGTTGGACACATTCTGAGACATCAAGGAATCGTCAACTTAGCATTAGAAGGAAGCGTGTGGGGTAAAAATCGTAGAGGGAGATCGAGGGACGAATACAGTAAGCAGATTAAATAGGATGTAGGTTGCCGAACGTATTCTCAGATGAAAAGTCTTGCACAGGACAGGTTAGCGTGGAGAGCTGCATCAAACCAGTCTGCGGACTGAAGACCACAACAACAAACATGGAAAGTTAGTTATTGTGAGTGTTAACTACCAGCTGATGACACTCTTTAATGCTGCATTTAACCCCAGATTAGTTTTGAACGAGTAGCTTTTGAAACAGACCTGTTTTAGCTGCTTTACTAATGCCAAATCCTAGTAGCGACCCTTTTTTCCAATCAACAGAACAGCCTTACCTATATCCAAACCAAACAACATACTTGTTTTAATTTTAGCAAAAGAAAAATCATCATCATCATTAGAGATTGATTATGCCTTTCAGCGTTCAGTCTGGAGCATAGTACCTCTCATAAAATTCCTCCATGATCCCCTATTCAGTGCTAACATTGAAGCCACATCTGATGTTATGTCTTTTACTTCAAAATCATTCTGCACCGAATTTAAGTTCTTTTTTCTTGGTCTACCGCGACTCCTCTTACCCTCCGCTGCCAAGTTCATGAGTCTCTTAGGTAACGTTGCTTCTCCCATGCGTGTAACATGATCCCACCATCTCAGTCTGTACGCTCTAACTGCTTCATCTGTTGTGTTCATTCCCAGTTTTTCTTTGATTTCCTCATTATGGACACCCGCCTGCCATTCTTCCCATCTATTAGTACCTGCAATCATTCTTGCTACTTTCATATCTGTAACCTCTAACTTATGAATAAGGTATCCTGTATCAACCCAACTTTCACTCCCATACAACAAAGTTGATCGAAAGATAGAGCGGTGCACTGCTAACTTAGTCTTGGTACTTACTTCCTTCTTGCAGAAGACAGTAGATCTTAGCTGAGCACACACTGCATTGGCTTTGGTGCACCTCGATTCCAGTTCTTTCACTATGTTGCTATCCTGTGAGAAAATACATCCTAGGTACTTGGAACTGTCTACCTGTTCTAAATTTGTTCCTCCTATTTGGCACTCAGTCTGTTTAAATCTCTTTCCCACAGACATTACTTTCGTTTTGGAGATGCTGATCTTCATATCATAATCCTTGCTCTGAAATATTAGTTTGCAACAGTTCAATCGAATCGACCATTGCAACTAAGTCATCCGCATATGCGAGACTGCTTATTTTGTTTTCACCTATTCTAATCCCGCCCTGCCAGTCTACTGTTTTCAACATATGATTCATGAATAGTATGAACAACAGTGGTGACAAGTTACAGCCTTGTCTTACCCCTGAAACTACCCTGAACCATGAGCTTAATTTGCCATCTACTCTAAGTGCTGCCTGACAATCTACGTAGAGCCCTTTAATTACCTGCCTCCTATACCATAATCTTGTAGAACTGACAGTAGCTTCCCCCTAGGAACACGGTCATAAGCGTTTTCTATATCTACGAAACACAGATACAATTCCCTGTTCCACTCATAGCACTTTTCCATTACCTGCCATAAGCTAAAGATCTGGTCCTGACAGCCCCTAAGAGGCCTGAACCCACACTGATTTTCATCTAACTTGTCCTGAACTAATACTCGCACTCTCCTTTCAACAATACCTGAGAATATTTTGCCTACAACGGTAATTAAAGAGATACCTCGATAGTTGTTACAATCTTTTCTGTTTCCATGTTTGAAAATTGGCGTGATTACCGCTTTCGTCCAGTCTGACGGAACCTGTCCCGATTCGCACGCCTTTTCAATTATCCTGTGTAACCATTTGAGGCCTGATATTCCACTGCATTTGACGAGTTCCGGCTTAATTTCATCCACCCCAGCCGCTTTATTGCACTGTAATCTACTGACCATTTTCTCCACTTCCTCAAATGAGATCCTGTTTCCATCGTCGTTCCTATCCAATTCTACCTGAAAATCTGACACATCATTGAACGTTTCACCTACATTGAGCTATTCTTCTAAATATTCCCTCCACCTGCTCAAGGCATCCACAGGATTGACTAGCAGCTTTGCTGACCTTGAAGCGTGTCCATAAAAAATTATTTTTGTAAGAAAATGTCTAATATTGTGCCTCCTGTTTTGTATCGAGTAACTTGCTTGTAAGAAAATGTATAATATCGCTTCTACTGTATGTATCGATATGTGTACTGTGAAGTTTCATCTTTGGAAAAGATCATGTATTGCATAGCATTGTAGCTCTTGCTGAGAGAGAGTAGCACTTGTGGTTCAGCTCTCTTAGAGAGCGGTTGAGTTGTGTGTATGGCTCCGATGTAGAGCAGAGGCTGCTTTGCCAGCAAGTCTGAAGTTGTATTATGTAGGTAATGTAATGCTGATTATTAATAATAAGTAATTTGACCTTTCTTTCCTGTTTCATTTACGTAGTTAGAAAATTTTACCTACTTCCTTCATTTGATAATTAGTTATTAGTGGATTTAAAGTGGAGTATTGATTTGAATAATATTGTTGAACAGATTTTGTTATTGGTGCCACAGTAAATGATAGTTAATTGACTATGATACTAAATTTCAATAATCAGAAACTGATCTGCATTAAATTCTCACAGTCAAGCATTAAGAAAGTGGTTTGTGGTTTTTTTTTAATATCTTTCTCGCAGTCAAAATTTTTGAGTATAGTCAGTGTCTGTTTCAATTGGTGACTTGTCACAGCTGTTCTTGCTTTGTTTAAAATATCCGTTGCGCACATAATCAGTATAATGCACTGATTCACATTTAATAGTATATACATCAATATCAGAGCCATAATTAAACCAAATTGCTGTGTTAATGAACAATTTGTTGTCTGATTTAACGATAGGTTCAACATCCACACAACACACACACAGCTTTTAACCTGTCCAAAACACTTGTTAATTCCTTCTTGCCTCCCTTTCGAAATGGTCTTCCCGCGGCCTGACCCAGAGTTTCTAGCTTATTTCCATAGTCTTCGCACGATATCTGCTTGGGATCCCAAAATTAAAAAAAAAAAAAAAAAAAAAAAAAAAAAAAAAAAAAAAAAAAAAAAAAAAAAAAAAAAAGCACAGCGGGCTCACCCACTCTCCGCTTACGTGGACTCTGTTTTAGCTTGCGCCCGCCCACGCTGGGTCGCTGCGTGTGGCGCCTTCGCCTTCGCCTTCGGCGTCGCCGCCCGCCCCCTCCTCCTCCTTTTCGGTCACACCTACGTGCGACGCTTATTGGACACGGACACGTCCCGCCGTAATGTATGTCCCCACACACTCACGCTCACCGCGTCCCGTTACGGACACGGCGTGAACTATCGGTAACGAGCCAGGTAGCCGGGAAGCGGCGTGCGGCGACGCCGGATAGCCGGACAGCCGGATAGCCGGCTCTGACATGTAAATTCCACGCGGGTGGCCACGAGTGACAGCGGAACACGAAATTGGGGGAACCGGTCCCCCAGATGTGTGTCACCAGCTGTGGCCGCCGGGGCGCTTCCGAGGTCTCCACTAACGCACCGCCACCAGCCTCACTTAACCGCCCACCACATTCTTCACATACTGCACGTATTACTCACAACTACGATATTTTTATCCGCTACACTGGTAATTAATGCACGTAGGCCAATATGCAAAATGTGACGTGAAATTCCAACAGGCTGTGTTTTCAGAAAGAGCAACCTAATATCTGGTGTAAACAGGGTGATCAAAAAGTCAGTATAAATTTGAAAACCTAACAAGTCACGGAATAATGTAGATAGAGAGGTAAAAATTGACACACATGCTTGGAATAACATGGGGTTTTATTAGAACAACAACAACAAAAAAAGAAAAAAGACAACACACACACCCATGCCCCAGGGAGCAAAAACCCAGAAAAAAAACCAGAACACCCCATTGGAGCTTTTACACCGCTCGTCTGAACGAGTTGTACACTTCTGTAAATAAGGGAAATCCTTTTACAAGTCCTTGTGGCAGTACCAGTTTTGAAATCAATGTCCCGTGTCCCGCTTATATTACGTCTCGCAGGACCCACATATGTTACGCTTCGAATATTTTACTTTTCTATTAAATTCTCGTTTTACTGTATGCCTTCATTAGCTGAGTGTAGTTTCCTGGTGTGAATGTGAGAAATTTGTCCCTCGATTTATAACACGGACACAATAGTAGGCACCTCGACGGTAATTTTCAGACGAAAACGTGACCATAATTTTTCCCAGCCAGACAGTCGTAGCACATGCAAGACATCGCGGAAATTTTACTATGCCAACTGTAAGCCCATGAAATTGGTACAAAAGTAAGATTCTACGAGAACTTGAGCGGTATTGAAGGGCCGGCCGCGGTGGCCGAGCTGACTGAGGCGCTCCAGTCACGGTCAGCACGGCCACTACGGTCGGGGGTTCGAATCCCCCCTCGGGCATGGATATTTGTGCCGTCCTAGTTCGTAAGTAGTTCATAAGTAGTTTGTAAGTTTAGGGACTGATGACCCCGTAGTTAAGTCCCATAAGCTTAACAAACATTTGAACATTTTTTTTTGGTATTGAAGGAAGTGAAGTCAGTAGCTTACGTGTAAATTACGAACCGAAATCGGGGAAACACCCAAACACAAATCAACAATGTCGAGTCTCCGCGGCGACTAACTTACAACCTAAACAATCGGCGATTGAAATTCTGCATGACCCGGAATTTTTCGTCTGGGACCTATTAAGAAGATATCTGCCAACTTCCGAGAAATAAGAGTGGTGCCCCGGGCTAAGAGCTAGTGGGGTTTCACTCAGTTGTGTATTTATTTCTGTTTTTATGTACACTGGACAATCACAGTTACTGCAGATAATCACACTCATAAATCCGATTCAGGATATGAACATACACTCAAGATACGTGGGAATAATCTGCAGTCGGCTGAATATGAAAATTACCAAAATGCGGGACAAATTTGGCGTTTTGCGGGACACTTTTATTGAGTCTTTCAATGCGGGACGGTGCGGCAGAATTCGGGACGGTCTCACAGAATCCGGGACGGTTTGGCCGCCTTCCTGTAGTCGAGGAACAATGTTGTGAACAGCAGTGTAAAGCATGTCAGGAGTTATGGCGGGGCATTGGCGTCGGTTGTTGTCTTTTAGCAACCCTACAGAAGTCGGTCGATCACTACACACTTGCGACTTCAGGTAACACCAAAGCCAATAATCGCATGGACTGAGGTCTGGAGACCTGGGAGGCCAACCATGACGAAAGTGGCGGCTGAGCACACGATCATCACCAAACGACGCGCGCAATAGATCTTTCACGCGTCTAGAAATACTTTGTTTTATTTTTTTGGTTAGTATGTGTGTCAATTTTACGTCTCTACATACATTATTCCGTTATGTACTAAGTTTGCAAATTTATACTGACTTTTTGATCACCAGGTATAAATTAACATGTGATATCTGCTCCTGCTACTACGTAGCGCAAAGAGGAAGAAATTTTAATAACTGATACAAAGAGCATACTGACGTGCTCCGTTTTAACTCTTCCAGGGTTTGTGCTCTATTTTTGACCACATCTCATAGCGTGCATTTTCTCATTGATTTACGTAGTGAATTAGTCCTTATGGCTCCTGCACATCAGTGAGAACGTTTTGTGGTTGGTAAAGAAGCCACAATGTAGTTCGCTACATTCTCAACAGATGGCTGGAGCATATTATGACTGGTTGAAAAATCGACTACAAAATGCGTCAGGGGCATTTATCGCCTTTGTTACTTTGCAGTCAAGCGTATTGTTGTTGTTGTTGTTACGTAAGTTTTACCCATTGGATAATTGTCAATAGTGTCTTGAAATCAATAGTTAGTAGTCTAGAAAGAAACGATTTGCAATTACTCTGTTCAGCAAGCAAGAGGGAAGGGGAATAAATAAACACCCGGGCGACGCCGGGTTTACAGCTAGTCCTATAAATAAAGCTTTCGTCTATCTTTCGATTCACACGAAATCTCTTAGCCTGTAATATAAAAATACTCTTTGGTTTGTTTACAATTTGAAAGACGTGGAAGTTACTGTACTGTAGTAATGTGTGTGTGTGACATGGTCTGGTTTGGTGACTGGGGCGACAGTTGTGTTGACTTCGTTTTATATTTGGCTATAGCTTGCGACTTTTAAGCTGTAGATGACGTCTTGATTTTCACAGTTGTATAGGTTCAAAATTCTATTTGTCACCTCAGTATGAAAATTAAGTTGGTAGACCTGTTACTTCTTCGCAGTTAATAAAATTTATATCGTTGTTTAATTTTTCACTATAAATATTGGTTCTGTACTTCATTTAAACATAAAGACTTTTTGTAATGTTTGAGCATGATAATCCGTTTCTCAGGGGCAGATATTTAATAAACCAAAGAATAGAAATTTGAATCATTGAGTCCCGGTAGTTCAGATAATTTGACGCCCATCACAATGACACTTTTTTTTTTTTTTTTTTTTTTTTTTTTTTGACTGGTCAGAAAATTTCACCATAAGTTTCTCCTGACCAAAACTGTTAGATATATTCCCTCACACATTAATTTCTTATGAACGTCACAGATATATTTTTCTTTTTTAGAATATGCTGGGTCAATATTAGGGAACTAAATACTCGAATAACTGTTTAAGACTTTTTAAGGTTCATAGATTCTCTATTTTGAAATAAATAGTTACATTCACTACACTTTCACAGTACACACATTATAAGTTCACAATTCGTGATTATTTTCGTGAAAGTTTGATTGTATTAATCTCTCTGGATCCTACACATTGATTACGAATTTTAATTATTCAAGATACGTCTTTGAAAAGTTATTGCTTTAAACTAGCCAATAAATTCAAATTTCATCTCACGAATATTCATCAGTTTATTAGGGGTGGCAAAAGTTTATATTCTTCCGTCCTAGCCTATCCCGATCAAAATCCAAATATAATGTTCGCTTTCGCGTATGATCACGATATGAAAGGAAAGTTTATATTGAAGTTTAAATACTTTTTCGGTTTTTTTTCCTATCTTGGAATTTAACCGCGCATAATATTTTAGCTAAGCACTGAGAGCTCATCCCACAGAAAGCTACGCACATAGAGAAAGCTGAGCACCTATGAGCTGAGCACATAGAGAGTAACTCAACTGCGGGTACTATTTATAATGGCAATTTGACAAATGCTCTCTGATGTACGAGATGTTTTGACCTAAGTATTCCCTGGATACCATTACTCTGAATTACGCTGATATAATTTGAATTTACTAAAAATGTTGAAAAATGAGAAAATTCTGCCTCTTAATAAATTATTAAACGTACGTAACGATGAAAAATGACGGAATACCGTGATTCCAATGCTGTGGTCGCGATGTGGTGTTACATGTGCAGTGTTGTGAAATGTGCAAAATGTTATCCAAAAGCGGAACATATATGGATATACTTAATATGAAACTCCTAACTGTAAATAACATCCTGCAGACAAAGTTATATTGCAATTAATCAGTGTAACATACCGCATGTAGAGTTTACTTTTTCTCGTTTTCTGCCCTGCCTCAGACACACAGCTAATTGCACTAAAATGTATACGTACCATGTGATGATGAGCTGCTAGGCACCTCGAAATCGGTCATGGTTCAATTAATAACTTCATTGAGGAAAAAAAAGAAAGACAGGCGACTGGTCGCAGTAATTTTTTAAACCCAATTAATTCATTTATTTTAAATATCTCAACAACCAAGAGTGATAATAGTTATTTTCTGATTAGCGATTAGTTTTCAGCTGCTCTGGGTCCCACTCTGAAATCTCCAAGTCGATGTCATCTCTACAATTACAAAAGACATCCCCTTCAATTTACTCTCATACAACGCTAGAAATGAACTACGTAGCAGTATTGGACATAATAATGGCGGGACAGATGACTCACATTCTACAAGAGGTGCGGGCGTTCTCCAACAGATGGCAGAGCTGTGGAATCACACTGCGGAAAAAGCTACAACCGTGGACAGTGTGGAATTGTTCAAATGTTTGTTAAGCTTACGGGACTTAACTGCGGGGACATCAGTCCCTAAACTTGCGAACTACTTATGAACTGCCTTATACTAAACACGGCACAAACATCCATGGCCGACGGACGATTCGAACCCCCGACGGGGAACGGCCTCGCGCATCTTAGCAGAGCGCCTCAATGTGCTCGGTCGCGGTAGTGTTGGAATTGTAAGATGGAGAGAGGCCATTCGTGAGGCTGTGTACATGTCGTACTAAATTGAGCAAGTCCGCTGTGACCATTAACGCCGATATACCGCATACATTCACCCATGCCGAATATGCAGGTATATCTTTTTCAGTGTGGGTACCTAATGGCAGTCCCTGCGTGGCGTTAATAAAACACCAAACTCTTCGACGAACCCCAATTGCTGGGGTATTTCCCAAAGGTTTTTCAAACATTACATGAATCAGGAAGTTTCCCTTGTACATACAGGGTGTTTCATTATGTGAGTTTGCCTCTGTAACTTATAAAATAATAGGTGACGGGAACTTTTAATGCGGTAGGTCAACACAAGAAATGTTACACTTTCTGCGGAGCTATGAACATAGTTTATTGTATCATTTTCCAAACAGTTACAGCACAAAGATATAATTTTTTAAATGGAACAATAGTTTTTTCTATCGTGCATTGGATTCGTTAAAACCAGCTGCGTCCAAATCAATGTAAACTACATTCCTATCACTGTTAGTTTGGGAGCTACAACCCTTCAAAGTTTCAGCGGCAGATACCACAAACGCTGCGCATAATGCAATGCGCCTTCTGAATGTGATGCGGCCGAATTCTAACGTCGTCGGTGTCACGGAGCGAGAAGCTTCCTCGATGCGCTGTTAGACTGCCGACTGTCGCCGCACACGGCCGTATACCCGACAATTGGAGCCGAACAAACAACCGGGGCTCAATATACCACAGTTACTGACATCGGATGACGATGGCATTCACGAACAACGAGTACGTTGACATGTTGCTGATGCTCGGCGAGTGCCGACACGATGCCGCTGAAGCAGCCACGGCGTATGCCGTGAGATATCCTAGGCGAAGAGCCCCGGCAGCCATTACGTTCTTATGTGCCGAACAACGACTTCGGGAAACAGGCAGCTTGGTAATGCACCGCAGTAACAGACGAAGACCTGCAAGAAGTGAGAAGACGGAGGTGTTTGTTTTAGCTGCACTACACCACGATCCTCATTCAGCTTACGAGCCGTTGCTGCAGTCGCTGGTGTCAGTCTCACATCTGTGTGGCGTATAGTACACGGCTACAGGTTTCACCCGTACCGCCTGTCACTGACCCAGGAGCTGCATGGGAACGATTTCCGTGCAAGTGACATTCTGTGAGTGGGCTATGCGTAATTTCACGCTGGAGTCTTTACAAAGTGTTATGTTCTCTGATGAGTCCACGATCAGTGAATCGCCATAAGATGCACTACTGGGCCGCAGACAATCCTCGATGGGTACGATCTGTCGACCGTCAACGTAGGTGGTCTATTAACGTGTGGTGTGGAATCCTTGGGGATCATCGGTCCATACTACTTCGCAGGTACACTGACAGGTGAGTTATATTGCGCTTGTATAGCCGACAGTTTGGGCGGTCTCCTTGAACATGTGTGTCTACACACGAGAGTCCATATGTGGATGCAGCACGATGGTCACCCAGCCCATTCTGCGCGTGATGTTGTGGAAGAACTAAACAACAGGTCTGCAGGAAGCTGGTTGGGGCTTCATGGTCCTCATTAATCGCCCGCAAGGACCCCGATTTAACACCAGTTGATTTCTTTTTGGGAGGATATCTAAAGGATCGTGTTTATGTCACTGAGCCCACATCCCCAGATGATCTAAAACGGCGCATCGAGGACGCATGTCGCTCCGTCACACCGGCGATGTTACATCTCGTCCGCAGATCCTTTCGACGGCGCATTATGCATTGAGGAACATGGACACACATTTGAACATCTCGTGTAAATCAACTTCCCACCGCCATAACATCCATCACCCATCACACAGCCATGCATTATGTACAGCGTGTGGTATCTGCCCCTGAAACATTGAAGGGCTGTAGCTCCTAAACTAACAGTGATAGGAATGTAGTTTAAATTGATTTGGACGCAGCTGGTTTCAACGATTCCAATGCAAGATAGAAAAAACTAGTGTTACATTTAAAAATTATATCTTTGTGCTGTAACTCTGTGGAAAATGATACAATAAACTATGTTCATAACTCCACAGAAAGTGTAACATTTCTTGTGTTGACCTACCGCATTAAAAGTTCCCGTCACCTATTATTTTATAAGTTACAGAGGCAAACACACTTTGTGAAACACACTGTATATATACAACATCAGAATGTGAGGACGTCCACTCACCATAGGAATAGTCCAATGAAGTTCCACCACCAATACATGGCGCATTAGTCGTCAGCTGCTCTAACATCCAACCTAACCACATTATACTTCGGTTTAGAGGACTGGGTAAAGGAGGGGGTGGGGGATTGGAAGCTACAAATGTGAAGAAATTGTTGCTCACATCTGCAGTGCTTTTACCCACATTAAAGGCCGCCGAATTGATGTTCAGTATGCAACGAAACACACCATCCCATGAATTCATAAGTGCATTGAGTAGGGAAGTTTTGAACACTTCTCCTACGATGCATCAGTCTATCTATCTCACATTATTCTGTGCAACACGGCATTTCGGTAAGTGATATTAAAAATCATTCAGCGATGTGTGTAGCCTTCAAACCACCTGAACCCAACTGTAACCGAAAATCGGACATACAGGAATACATGTTCGCAATAAGAATCACCCCACGAATTATGCAATTTCCTCCTGAATGCCGCATATGTACTGCACGTCTTTCCTCTTGCACACATCTCCTCTTCCCACCCCTCTTTTGTCCTGTTTTCCCTTTCTCTACTTTCTTTTACATTCTTCCGGCATGCCTATCTCTTTCACCCACGTTCCCTTTCCACCTAATCCCTAATCCAACTTCGCGCCTCTCTATACACAGCCATCGGCCCTCGAAGGTTTGTTTATGCTAGCTGCACATAACACCTGTCAGGCAGAGAATCCCACATGTTAGTGACTTTAAAAACACGTATCTCTGCCTTATTATTTAGATATTAGATGACCCGGTGAACTTCGTATCACTTAGCTCTTAAAATAAACCATATTAATTTAAATCCAGTAGCTTTATAAAGGCATCATCAAATAGTCTAAGTATCGGGTCAATAGTTGGCGGAAAGAGTGGCCAAATCACGCACACATGTCCAGGATAATGCTCATGTCTCAGTCGTGGAAGTTCAAGGAAGGTTTAAACGGTGATAAAATATGGAAAACTTTTATCGTAATCAAATGAATGGCACGGATACTTTATAGAAAAATCTCTTTCTATTTTTTTTATGTCCAATTTTCTGGAATACATTTCCAAATATGCAAACTTTACCGCAATTAGACGAATGATATTGATATCCCGTTGGAAAAAAACTTTCCCAAATTTTTAGTTCGTACGAACGTTCATCTTTCGTTGAGCGTCAAATAATCAAAATTGTATTGCAATCGGGACAACGGTTCTCAACTTATAGCGTTGAGTACATTTAGATACACATTGAAAAAGGAACTTGGTTCGAATTTTTCGACTTTCTTTTTTTAAGTGTCCCTGGTTTATTTTCTTTTACTGAAAACTTTCCCAAGACCATATTGAACAAAAATAATAATAATTTAAAAAAAAATAAAAAAATAAAAATCCCGGCTCCGTCGTGCGAAGTCAGTTATAATGCTGAATTCAATCAAAAACACACTGAAAAACCAGCTTTTCGTTTTTCTCAAATTTTCCAACTTTCCAGTAGATTTTCCAAAAAATTTATTTCGTACAAACCTTGTCCTCTCAAGCCGTACTCAAGTGATGCTCTTACATCATGTGACAATTTATTTTTATTCATAGAAAAAAAATCGCTTTCGGTTTTTCCTAAATTTTACTACTTTCCGGGCGACTTTTCCAAATTTTTATTTGCTGCGAATCTTCCTCTTGCTTTCGACATGAAATGTACAACATTTTATCGCAATTGGACGAACGGTATTAATAGCTCACTGGAAAAGCTGTTTCAGTTTTTCCAGATTTCCTCTTTTTCTGGGCAACTTTCCATATTTTATCACCGTTTAAACCTTCCCTGGACTTGGCGAATATTTCAAGACTAAAATGAGCCAAATCGGTTCAGCCGTTCTCGTGTTTTAACGAGACTAACGAACAGCAATTCATTTATATATATATATATATATATATATATATATATATATATATATATATATATAATAAATACCCTTATGCCTGCGGAAATGTGTATACACGGTGCTCAATTGATAGTGACCGGGCCAAATATCTCACGAAATAAGCATCAAACGTAAAATCTACAAGTACAAAACTTTTCTAGCTTGAAGGTGGAAAACAGATGGCCCTCTAGATGGCGCTGCCATAGGTCAAACGGATATTAGCTACCTCCATTTTATTACATATTCATCAAGTACGTAAATAAATATGAATGTTTTATTTGGAACAATTTTTTAGCTTGTGATTGATGGCGCTGTAATAGTCACAAACGTATAAGTACGTGGTACCGCGTAACATTTCGGACGGTATTTACTTCGTGATACATTAATCGTGTTAAAATGGACCGTTTACCAATTGCAGAAAAGTTCGATACGGAATTTTTGGATGGTATTGTGATCAAAATGCCCAACGGGCCTGTACTATGTATGGTGATCGTTATCCTGGAAGACACCATGCGAGCGTCCGGACTGGTGCAATGTATGCTGATTTCTTACGTAACGTTCTACCGATTTTACTACAAGATGTTTCACTGCATGACAGAATGGTGATGTACTTTCAACATGATGGATGTCCGGCACATGACTCGCGTGTGTTTTAAGCGTTCTTAAATGTAATATTTAACTACAGGTGGATTGGTCGTAGAAGCATACCATGGCCAGCACGTTCCCCGGATCTTACATCCCCGAATTTCTTTCTGTGGGGAAAAATTAAAGGATATTTGTTATCGTGATTCACCGACAACACCTTAAAACATGCGTCAACGCATTGTCAATGCATGTGAGAACATTACTGAAGGCGAACTACTCACTGTTGAGAGAAATTTCGTTACGCGTATAGCCAAATGCACTGAAGTTGAAGGACATCATTTTGAGCGTTTATTGAAGTCATGAGGTAATTACCGATAATCACGTAGTAACAGCATGCGTGTATGTAATGTATGATAATGTCAAAAAAAGTACATGTATCAGATTGTAACAACCAAAATAAAAGTTCAAACCTACGTACGTTCTTTGTTTTAATTTTAAAAAATCGCACCGACGTGTTTTACGGTCCACTTCAGATTTTTAGTTCTATAAGTTTTGGATCAAAATAATAATCTAAATAATAAAAAATTATGGTGATAAGATTATGACTCTACTATTGTGGTAATTGCTATGCACCCAACACGTAATATTCTTTCTGACCATATTTTAACAAATAGCCAAAATTATATGAAGTTTGAGTTTACTTTAGACAAACATACTCTTTTTTGAACTTTTACCTCTTTTAACTATCATTTTAATATCCTCCCACATTTTCATTATTTTTTTTTCGTTAAAATATTATCACCTGTCTTGCCTTGGTAGTTTTGTGTTTATTTTCTTTGCCTGTACTGGTTACGAATGACTATAGGCTGGAACGAACGTAGCGTACATTTGGCGTTCGGACGAGTGACTATAGCCTGGATGGAACACACCGTACATTTGACGTAGATGTATTGATTCTAGTTAATGACTTTCAATATATTTCACAAATAGTGAATAAACGCTTAGAAAAAAATAAACAAGGTAATAATTACTCAAACATCATAAAAATTTGGCTGTTTTTTAAAATTTAGATTATTATTTTGGTCCAAAATGTTTGCAAAAACTTATAAAACTACAAATCTAAAGTGGACCGTAAAACACGTCGGTGCGATTTTTTTTATTGCTACGGTTATTTGTACAAAAAATTTGAAAAAAGGAGGTTCTGGTCTCTGGCGGCCTACAATTATTTGATGCTGATCGGTTCAACGGTTCGTCTTAAAAAGTGGGAACACGTTACGGACAGACAAACAGACAGACGGACATACAGACATCCCAGAATCGCCGTTATTTTTTCAAATATCTCTGAAACGATAAGAGATATGTAAAACACATAAGAGAGCAATGTTGTAGAGAATTTTCCCCTCTACAAATTCGGTTTATCACTTTTCGTGTCAGATGAATGATTAAGCCGTTATTTTCATTTAAATTTCGAGCTGTCAAAAGACGATCGCAAAGGCCCAGTTTTAGTGTTACTACCGTAACCTAAAGTGGGCCAAAATCTACCTGTTACCCACTGTCCGCCTAAAATTGTAAGAAACATGTTTGTGAATATTACAGCCCCATATATCACAAAGCGACAAAAGTGTTCTAAATAAAATATTCGTTTTTATTTACTTACAAGACGAATATGTAATAAAAATGGGGGCACCTATTTAAAGAAATGCAGTTGATATCCGTCTGACCGATGGCAGCGCCATCTAGCGGGCCTACCATAGCGCCATCTGTTTTCCCCTTTCAAGCAAGAAAAGTTTTGTTCTTTGCAGTTCTTTCGTTTGATGCTTATTGAGTGAGATATTTGGCACGGTTTCAATGGACCACCCTGTATAAACACTATATGATGAGAGGTATCTGGACAACTTCCTGAAAATGACTTGCAAATTCGTGGCGCCCTTAATCGCTAATGCTGGACTTCACTATGGTGTTGGCCCACCCTTAGCCTTGATGACAGCTTCCAATCTCGCAAATATACGTTCAGTCTGGCGCTGGAAGGTTTTTTGGGAAACGGCCCATTCTTCACGGAGTGCTGCAGTGAGTAGAGGTATCGATGTATACCGGTTACGTCTGTCAAATGTCGGCGTTCCAAAACGTCCCAAAGATGTCGTGCATTATGAACAAGTGAAACAGACGAATATGTAATAAAAATGGGGGCACCTATTTAAAGAAATGCAGTTGATATCCGTTTGACCGATGGCAGCGCCATCTAGCGGGCCTACCATAGCGCCATCTGTTTTCCCCTTTCAAGCAAGAAAAGTTTTGTTCTTTGCAGTTCTTTCGTTTGATGCTTATTGAGTGAGATATTTGGCACGGTTTCAATGGACCACCCTATATAAACACTATATGATGAGAGGTATCTGGACAACTTCCTGAAAATGACTTACAAATTCGTGGCGCCCTTAATCGCTAATGCTGGACTTCACTATGGTGTTGGCCCACCCTTAGCCTTGATGACAGCTTCCAATCTCGCAAATATACGTTCAGTCTGGCGCTGGAAGGTTTTTTGGGAAACGGCCCATTCTTCACGGAGTGCTGCAGTGAGTAGAGGTCAAAGGTAAAGCAGTCAACAATCCGAAGATTGGTTTGAACACCACAGTGCTTTACTAGGCATGGTCCTGTTTGGAGGTGGTATGCCGTTGCCTTCCTCCGACCTTCGAACTGACTTACCCAGCCAGTTATAGGGGGACCTACAGTTTAACGTGGGTTCCGAACCACGGTGCTACTCGGTATTTTTCACATGAGCAATAATGCCAGAGGTGAAAGAAGTGGAAAGTGACACATAAAAATCCTTGAACCTGGCGGGAATCGAACCCGGGACCTTTGGATTTGAAGTCTGGCGCTCTACCACTGTACAACCGAGGCGCACCATCGATGTATATCGGTTACGTCTGTCAAATGTCGGCGTTCCAAAACGTCCCAAAGATGTCGTGCATTATGAACAAGTGAAACAGCGTGTTAAAATAATGCAATCGCCATCTCCGAATTACTCTTCAGCAGTGGGAAGCAGGAAAGTACTTAAACGTCAACGTAGGCCAGGGCTGCGATAGTTCCATGCAAAACAACAAGGAGCGCAAGCCCGCTCCATGAGAAACACCACCACGGCGTAACACTGCTGCCTCCACATTTTACTGTTGGCACTACACGCGCTGCACGGGATGTTCAACGGGCATTCGCCGTATCCACACACTGCCATCGGATCGCCACAGTGTGATGGATTTTGGAATTACTGTGTGATGGTCTGGAGAGATGTCTGCCTATCACACTGTCAGCCAATAGTCCACGTCGGCCCGTGTGGTTTCATGCAGTACGTGTCCACGTTTCCACTCCACTATCGCAGTGGACCTAGGGATGTTTCGAAGTTTGGAAATCTCGCGTACAGATTTATGTCACAAGTGACACCTAATCGGCCGCTAAGGTCGGGGGTTCGAATCCCCCCTCGAGCATGGATATTTGTGTTGTCTTTACATCTACATCTACATGGGATACTCTGAAAATCACATTCATGTTCCTGGCAGAGGGTTCATCGAACCACCGTTATACTATTTATCTCCCATTCCATTCTCGAATAGTGCGTGGGAAGAATGAACACCTGAATCTCTGGTTTCTCGTATTTTATTCTGATGATCATTTCTGCCTATGTAACTGGGAGTCAACAATATATTCTTGCATTCGGAGGAGAATGTTGGCGATTGAAGTTTCGTAAGTAGCCCACGCCGCAGCGATAAGCGTCGTTGTTGTAATGATCCCCATCCCAGATTCTGTATCATTTCCGTAACGCCGTCTCCCCTGTATCGTGATAATACGGAACGAGCTGCCCTTCTTTGGACTTTTTCGATGTCCTCCGTCAAACCCACCTGATAAGGATCCCACACTGGGCAGAAATACTCCAAAAAAAGGACGGACAAGCGTAATGTATGCAATTTCTTTAGTAGTTCTGATGCGTCTTTTAAGGGTTCTGCCAATAAAACGAAGTCTTTGGTTCGCCTTTCCCACGACATTATCTACGTGTTCTTTCCAGTTTAAGTCTGAAGTAATAGTAATTCCTAGAGTTTACGGCCTTCACATTTGATTGATTTAACTTGTAAACAAAGTTTAACGGATTTCTTTTCGTACTCATGTGGACGACTTCACAATTCTCATTATTTAGACTCAATTGCCAATTTTTACACCATAATGATATTCAGAGCATTCTGGAGTTGGTTTTGATCTTCAGATGATTTTACTAGACCATAAGTTACGGCGTCATCTGCAAACAACCTAATAGAGCTACTTAGATTTTCCCGTAAGTCGTTTATGTAAATAAGGAACAGCAGAGGACCAATAACACTGCCGCGTGGCAGTATAAGGTAGTTCGTAAGTAGTTTGTAAGTTTACGGACTGATGACACGCAGTTAAGTCCCTTAAGCTTAACAAACATTTCAACATTTGACTCCCAATCATCTGACCACGTTCAAAGTCCGTGAGTTCCTTATAGCTCCCCATTCTTCTCTATCACGAAGACTAATGATTACTGCGGTCACTGATTTGGAGTTCCTGCTAGTAGGTGGCAACACAAGGCACCTAATATGATAAACATGTGGTCTTTGGGGTGTATGGATATTCATCTACATCTAAATGGATATTCGGCAAGTCACATTGAAGTGCATGGCAGAGGGTTCATGGAACCATTTTATGATATTTCTATATAACGGGTGATCAAAAAGTCAGTATATCAGTATAAATTTGAAAACTTATTAAATCACGGAATAATATAGATAGAGAGGTAAAAATTTTCATATTTATTCTGACTTTTTGATTACCCGATAGTTCCATCTAGTAGCTCGCGGGAAAAAGTAACACCTAAATCTTTGTATTTTCCATCTGATTTCTCTTATTATGATGATCATGTCTCCCCGTGTAGGTGGGTGCTTACATATGATCACACTTGGAAGAGAAAGTTGGTGAAAGAATTTCAGAAATAGATCTCACATAATGTATGTTTCACACATATTGCACATATTTCATCCTCCGTTCTGCCTTGGTCCTGCTCTTCTTTGGTCTCCTCATCCCATTCTTTCTGTCATACTTCCCCCATCTGTCTGTCCAGTTTTTCTGTCCTTCTCCATGACTGCCCCTTTACTGCTCCTCTCTTCTCAGCTTCTTCTACCTCTCTCTCCTATTACCGCCCTTGTCTACCCACCTCTCCTTCTACCTCGCTCTCTGCCGATCTGCTTCTCTCTGCCTATCCATTTCTACTCCATGTCCTCAACCCCTCCTGCTCGCCCACTTTGTACATCCCTTCCTCTATCGTAGCACTAACTGGTATTATTGTTATTGTTATTGTTGTTAGGTACGTTGCCCACTGGCTCGCAGGCATTCCACAGGAGATAGCGTATACAGCCATCTCCACTGTTACTGCTGCGTCGGAACTGCTTTCTATGCAGACACGCTTTCTCCACTTCCAACATGCTCAACCCGTCGTACACTAATATTTTAGTGTCCCTGAATATTCCTCATGTTGATCTCGGCTCTACCTCTATTCCTGCAAGGGAACCACACGTTTTTTGTGCATCTGTGCTGTGTCTTCTACCTGGCAAGCCAATTTGTTCTTTCGGACATTTGCAATACTTAACACACCGTGAAGTTACAAAAGGAAAAAAAATGGAGTAGACCCTGGAATTGTTTTATTTATCATCAAGATCTAATTTCAAGTGACATTTTACGAATGTTTAATTGATTGACATGGATAAGTTGTCAAATAATGTAGCAACGTAGTCAATATGTTTAATTTACTTTTCTGGACAAGCCTGGACCATGGCAGTATTCTGTAATGAATATCATTGTAAGAAGAATTCCATAAACCCTGAGACTGATTTTCGTCTCGAACATGTCACAGATAAAGGTAAAGCATGGAATTAGAATTTGTGATGCGGCCGGGAATCGAAACCGGACCTCTTTTTTTTTTTTTTTTTTTTTTTTTTTTTTTTTTTTTTTTTTTTTTTTTACTGTGTCTTGAGGTTGATCTAGGCTTTGCGGTCGTTTTTCCAGTTCGTTCTTGTTGGTCCATTGAATATTTATCTCAGATTTTTTATTACAGAGGATGTTCAGCCCCTAGACCTAGGCACGGCGCCCGGCACCTCTAGACCCCCGCACCACTAGCGGTTACGGCGCCACGGAATAGTCTGACTTCCCTCGACGTCTCAAATTTTAATTCAGCTTCTGTGTTCCATTATATATTGCTACTACAGCCAAGGCTCTCCATGCAGCAGAATAGCACCTCGGCAATGGATATAATGGAACATTCCTGCCTTTAACCTTAGGCTTCGTCTCGAACATGTCAATGTTTCATCTTCATCGTTAATGTCTGATATGTTCCAGACGAAAAACAGTCTCAGGGTTTATAAAGTTCTATTTACAATGATAATTACATCACATTAGCCTGAGGTTAAAGGCAGGAATGTTCCAATATGTCCACTGCCGAGATGCTATTCCGCTGCATGGAGAGCCTTAGCAATAGTGTCAATGTTTCATGGAACACAGAAGCTAAATCAAAGTTGTGGAGCCGGACGCCGTGGCTCAGCGCGCCCGATGAGAGGGGGGTAAAACTTTTTCTGTAATGAAAAAACCTGAGGCAAATATACAATGAACAACCAAGAACGAAGGGAAATGACCGCAAAACTTAGATATACCTGAAAGAAAGGGGGGGGGGGGGTTGAAGTGGTGAGACGTCTGCGTAGTAAGCATGGAGGTACGGGTTCGATTCCTTGCTGAATTACAAATTTTAATTCAATGCTCCACCTTTATGTCTAATGTTGTTATGGTCTTCAGTCCGGAGACTGGTTTGATGCAGCTCTCCACCCTACTCTATCCTGAGCAAGCCTTTTCATCTCCTCATAAGAACGGCAACCCACATCCACTTGAATCTGCTTACTATACGCGTCTCTTGGCCTCCCTCTGCGATTTTTACCCCACACACTTCCCTCCAATGCTAAATTTACGATTCCTCGATGTCTAAGAATGTGTCCTACCAAGCGATCCCTTCTTTTAGTTAGGGTATGCCAAAAATTCCTTTTCTCGCCAATTCTGTTCAGTACCTCTTCATTAGTTATGTGATCTACCCACCTAATCTTCAGCATTCTTCTGTAGCACCACATTTCAAAAGCGTCTATTCTCTTCCTGTCAGCACTGCTTATCGTCCATGTTTCACTCCCATACAAGGCAACACTCCACACAAATGCCTTCAGAAAAGACTTCCTTACCCTTAAATTAATATTCGATGTTAGCAAATTTCTCTTTCTCAAAAATGCTTTTCTTCCCATTGCCATTCTGCATTTTATATCCTCTGTACTGCGACCATCGCATGTTATTTTACTACCCAAGTAACAAAACTCATCTACCACCTTCATTGTTTCGTTACCTAATCTAATTCCTTCAGCATCGCCTGATTTTCTAAGACCGCATTCCATTATTTTTGTTTTGCTCTTGTTAATGTTCATTTTGTACGCTCTCTTCAACACACTGTCCATTCCATTCAACTGCTCTTCCAGGTCGTTCGCTGTCTCTGACAGAATTACAATGTCATCAGCAAAACGCAATGTTTTTATTTCTTCCCCCTGAACTTTAATCCCTATTCCAAAATTTTCCTTGCTTTCCTTCATCGCCTGCTCAATGTACAAATTGAATAACATCGGAGAAAGGCTACAACCCTGTCTTACTCCCCTCCCAACTGATGCTTCCCTTTCATGCCCTTCGAGTCTAATAACTGCGGTCTGACTTTTGTACAAGTTGTAGATAACTCTCCTTTCCCTGTATTTTACCCCTGCTGACTTCAGAATTTGAAAGAGTGTAGTCCAGTCAACATTGTCAAACGCTTTCTCCAAATCTACAAAGGCTAAAAATGTAGGTTTGCCTTTCCTTAATCTATCTTCTAAGATAAGACGTAAAGTGAGTATTGCCTCCCGGGTTCCTACGTTCCTCCTGAATCCAAACTGATCTTCCCCTAGGTCAGCTTCTACCAGCTTTTCCATTCTCCTGTAGATAATTCGTGTTAATATTTTGCAACCATGACTTATCAAACTGATGGTTCTGTAATTTTCACACCTGTCTGCACCTGATTTCTTTGGAATGGGGATTATTACATTTTTCTTAAAGTCCGAGGGCATTTCGCCTGTCTCATATATCCTACACACCAGTTCAAATAGTCTTGTCATGGCTGGCTCTCCCAGAGACTTTAGTAGCTCTGAGGGTATATCATCTACCCCTGGGGCCTTGTTCCGGCCTAGGTCTTTCAAGGCTCTGTCAAATTCATCTCTGAGTATAGTATCTCCTATTTCATCTTGATCTACTTCCTCTTCCCTTCCTACAACATCGTCTCTAAGTTCATTTCCTTTGTAGAGCTGCTCTATGTACTCTTTCCACCTTTCAGCCTTTCCTTCTTTGCTGAGAACTGGTTTCCCATCTGAGTTCTTGATATTTGTAGAATTGCTTTTCTTGTCCCCAAATGTCTCTCTGATTTTCCTGTAGGCAGCATCTACTTTTCCCCTTCGTATACATTCTTCTACAGATTTGCATTTGGCTTCTAGCCACTCCTGCTTAGCCATTTTGCACTTCCCATCAATCGCATTTCTTTTATGTCTAATACTGTTATGAATTTTGGTACTGATGAATGTTGCTAGTTGTGTTGACCCACAGGGCATCCTGTTCTAGCACTGAAAATGGACACTCAGTGAGCGAAATCGATCTGCAGAAATAAAAGCAATAAAGATGTCATGCGACCAAAGCTGTTCCCTGCATTCCTCGCGATTTCATTCGCACCTGACTCCTGATAAGAAGCGTCTGTATGTAAACAGCTGATGGTTGCTAATATGCATTTTTTTAAAGAGCAGAAGAAGACGAGAGGAGCAGCGATATGAGTAGGCCTCGAGCTGAGAGCTTGATTGGGTCGCTTCTTGCACGGCTACGTTTCCGTGTTAGCGGCCAGCTGTTGCTCAGAAAGTGGCGAAGCGGCGGCCGGTGTAGGCGGCGGTCCGCGGTCCCGTCTGAGTTAGCGGCGGCGTCGTCGGCACCTGCTCACGCTCACGAGCGGCGGGTTCGTGAGGTCGGCGGATAGCATCGGCCGCGCTTTATGTGCAAAACACGCCGCCAGCGCTGGGGAGGCGCGGGCGCTCAAAGCGCCGGATCTGCATCAGAATGCGGCCGCGGCCGCGGCGGCGCTCATACCGCGGGCTCCTCTGCCCGCTGCCGGCGGGCAGCACGGAAACAGGTGGTGGTGTGGTGGCGTGGTGGCGTAATGGTGCATGACGGCCAGGTCACGCCGGCACGACCGGCAGCGGGGCCATCACTCACACGACTTTCCGGTAACGCTTGCTTTCAGGAGCTGCTAACAACCGAGTTACGTCAGAACGGGGGAAGGGTTCACTGCCGCGTGAAGGGTGAGAGTAACACGAAGACGAGCGAGATACCTCCGTGGTAACACACTGGACGGATGTTCAAACCCACCTCCGTGAATGATTTTCCTAAATTGCTCCAGGCAAATGCCAGGATACTTCAAATGGCGTCGTCGCGGTGGAGTAGCCGAGCGGTCAAAAAGGCGCCTCGCTGCGGAGGGCGCGGTTGCTCGCCGACGGAGGTTCGAGTCCTCCCTGGGGCATGGCTGTGTGGGTTTGTCCTTAGGTTAGTTTACCTTAGTTTAAGTAGTTTGTAAGCTGCGGCCTGAGGACCACGCAGTTTCGTCCGATAGATTTACAAACATTTGAACATTTCAAATGACGTGGCAGATTTCCTTCCCCAACCTTAACCAAATACATTCCGAACATACCAGGTAATCAAAAAGTCAGTATGAATTTGAAAACTTAATAAATCACGGAATAATGTAGATAGAAAGGTAAAAATTGACACACATGCTCGGAATGACATGGGGTTTTATTACAACCACATCTACCGTTATCGGGCCTTTTTTCTTCGAGGAACTGCGTGATTATGGTTCTGTAACTGCTACCGTGACGGGTGAGAGGTACGCCGATATGTTACAGAATCGCATCATCCCCAGCCTGGCTGATAAACACCTGCTGGAATGTACGATTTTTATGCTGGATGGCGCTCCACCCCATATTGCTAGACGCGTGAAACATCCCTTGCGTGCATCGTTTCGTGATGATCGTGTGCTCAGCCGCCACTTTCGTCATGCTTGGCCTCCCAGGTCCCGAGACCTCAGTCCGTGCGATTATTGACTTTGGGGATACCTCAAGTCGCAAGTGTATCGTGATCGACATCTCTAAGGATGCTGAAAGACAACATCCGACGCCAATGCCTCATCATAACTCCGGACATGCTTTACAGTGATGTTCCCAACATTATTCCTCGACTACAGCTATTTTGAGGAATTATGGTGATCATATTGAGCATTTCCTGTAAAGAACATCATGTTTGCTTTGTCTTAATTTGTTATGCTAATTATTGCTTTTCTGAACAGATTAAGCGCCATCTGTCGGACATTTTTCAAAATTTTTTTCTAATAAAACCCCTTGTCATTCCAAGCTTGAGTGTCAATTTTTACCTCTCTATTTACATTATTCCGTGCTTTATTAAATTTTCAAATTTATACTCAATTTTTGATCACCCGGTATATGCAGGGTTCCTATTTATACTGACCACCAAAAAATCTCTGTAATAGCAATTACTGTAAAACGACTTTCACCTGTAGTAATCTAAGGCAGGGCCTCATGAATGTAACTATTTTGAAACATTCTAAAACGAAAGCAAATGTCCAAATTTTTACTGACGTGTGTCAACAGCCGTAATATACTTTAAACAATGCATATTACCAAACATCAGCTGTTTGTTGTATTTACAACTATCCTGGTTTCAGTTATTAACCATCATCAGAAAAGTATAAGCTATAAATACGATAGACAGCTGGTGGTTGGTAATATGCATTTTTTAAAGAAAGCATACGAGGTTTTTCTTAATCAAAGTTATGTGTTTTTAAATGAACACCCTATATTTTCGAAGTCTTTGCGGTTTTTCTGCCGGATAATAAAATCATCCGTCATCTTCAGGAAACTACTGCTGCCGAGTCCCGCTGAATACTGGTGCAAGATGGAAGTACCGCGTTCTATATACGCGTCGGTCGCGTGCACGGCGCATGCGCCGGCCGTCACAGTTGTTACCTTCTAGGCGGGGCTGGTGGCACCGCCCCTAGTGGAACAGGGCACTACGATACATCGCACCTTACATTAATCATTCCCAGGTGCTGGAATCTGGGTCGAAAATTGCAATTTGATATTATTTAATAATGGATTCGATGTTCTACTAAGAGGAATTAGATTGTCCGTCACCGTGATTTCAATGGCTTCTCTGTAAACACTGTTCCAGAAACCGGAGGTATTGGTTACTATGCGGGTTTTATCATATATCATCTTGTGTCCTTGCGTTAAACAGTGTTCTGCTACCGCCGATTTATCCGGCTGCAATAGTCTCGTGTGGCGGCAATGTCCACGGATCTATCACGTATAGTTCGAAGCGTACGGCCGATGTATGCCTTGCCACTCTCACACGGTATTTTGTAAACACCGGAATTCTTGAGTCCGAGATCATCTTTGACGGAGCCAAGCAGTGCCCTACTCTTTGGACGGCGGACGGAAAACAGTCTTTATGTTAAAACTTTTTAAAAGTCTTCCAATTTTAAAAGAAAGATAGTCGCGATATATCGTTGTGCCCTGTTCCACTAGGGGCGGTGCCACCAGCGCTGTCTAGGAGGTAGCAACTATGACGGCCGGCGCATGCGCCGTGCACGCGATCGACGCCTATATAGGATGCGGTACTTCCATCTTGCACCAGTATTCTGCGGGACTCAGCAGCAGAGGAAGTTCCTGAAGATGACGGACAGCTGTACCGTCGAAATATTGAATCGGTTTGATTTTATTATCCGGCAGAAAACTCGCAAAGACTTCGAAGAGATGTCACGCCGGGAAAGCCAACGAAGTTAGAACACCCTATATTATTTCATCAGCAATCTATAGCACAACAAATAACATAAATAATGGCGTTAATTGCATCGCAATACGCCAGTTACAACCCAAGATATAGCGAAGCGAATTTGACGCTTCAAATACGTCTCACGCGCAGCTAGCGCACGTCCTGGCAGCATGCGGTTTGCGCCCGAGTTTCAGGATGTGCGCTAGCCGCACGTATCGCGGTATTTTAAGCGTCAACTTCGCTTCGCAATATCTCGGGATGTAATTGGCATATTTCCATGCAATCGACGCTATTATTTATGTGATTTCTCATGCTATAGATTGCTGGTGAAATAAAATGTCAATTTAAAAACACACAGGTTTGTGTTAAAAAATCGCACTGACGTGTTTTACGGCCCACTTTAGATTTGTAGTTTTATAAGTTTTTGCAAACATTTTGGACCCAAATAATAATCTAAATTATTAATTAATAAGGGTGTCTGAAACCCATTTAGGAAAAAAATTAGGTAGTGTCCACTACGCTATGGCTAACAATTAGAAGTTGCTTTCTTTAATCTCATACTATTGATGGCCGTTATAACTGATGCTAATATGGCATTTGTAGACACTAGATTATCATTTACGAAGAAAGACGTGTTTTTGTTAATTCATCAGTGTGCCATTGCTTTGAAATGACAACGTTAAGTTACAATAAGAAAATCATCAAATACGCAATGCAAGATGGCGTAAGCCAGAGAGAGAGAGTTCTGGGCGAGGAATGTCACGTGACATCTGCGAACTGCTGGATTTCTTTAATTCGATGGAAGGTGTCAAATTTCCGTTATTTTTGCAAATATATCTCAAACGATACGAAATATGAAAAAAAAAAATAACATAAGGGAACAAAGCTGTAGAGAATTTTCCCCTCTACCAATTAGGTTATTCAATTTTCGTGTCAGATGAACGGTTCGTTTGCAATTACAATTATATTACAAACGGCTTTTTGGTATTACTACCGTATTTTTTGTTCGAAAAATTTAAAAAAGAGAGGTTCTGGTCTCTGGCGACCTAGAAATATGTCTGTAAAATTATGTCTTAAAAACTGGGAACACGTTACGGACAGACAGACATCGTCAAATCGCCGTTATTTTCGGAAATATCTCTGAAACGATACGAGATATGATAAAAACATAACAGAGAAAAGTTGTAGAGAATTTTCTCCTCTATAAATTCGGTTATTCAATTTTCGTGTCGGATGAATGGTTAAGCCGTTATTTTCATTAAAATTTCCAGCTGTCAAAAGACGATCGCAAAGGCCCACTTTTAGTGTTACTAACGTAATCTAAAGTGGGCCAAAACTCACATGCCTTAGTTTTAGAATGTTTCAAAATATTTACATCTTTGAGCCCTTGCCTGACATTGATACCGGTGTAAGTACCGCTGACCATGATTAACAAAATTAAGTTTTAGGATAACTGTTATTGTTCCAAAGATATTTCGGGTGGTCAAGATAAATGGGACACCCTGTGTATATCGTCCTGTGCATATTTCCGGTAGTAGATTGGGATAGGTGTGTGTTTCACACATAAGTGTATTTCACATTTACACAATTACACCAACAAACCTCTAGGATATCGAGAAGGCGTCTTCAGTAACACAATGAGCATAGAAACCCATGCCCGGAAACGCAATTCAACAACGCTACGAAAAGTTGAAGTTAAAGGCATGGCGCTAGCTGCTAGACATCCCGTCCAGCAACGTCGTCGGTCTGTACCGTCGATGGAAGTTTCCTGCAGTGGGTTTCTATGCTCATTTTGATCCTCAAGACACCTCTTACGTGCTCTAGAAGTTTGTTGGTGTAGTAGTGTAATTCTGAAACACACGGACGTATGGGCCACATACCCATCTCAGTATTAGAGCCGGCCGCGGTGGCCGAGGTGACTGAGGCGCTCCAGTCACGGTCAGCACGGCCACTACGGTCGGGGGTTCGAATCCCCCCTCGGGCATGGATATTTGTGCCGTCCTAGTTCGTAAGTAGTTCATAAGTAGTTTGTAAGTTTAGGGACTGATGACCCCGTAGTTAAGTTCCATAAGCTTAACAAATGTTTGAACATCAGTATTAGACGTCCATTTACTGCCGGATATATGCGAAGGGCGAAATTTTGTGACAGACAATTTTATATTGCCGGGATGTGAGGCATCGGTCTACAAAGCCCGAGAATGCGGATTTCGTACTAAACAATTACGTAATTTTGTAGTAATGTAGAGTACAGTAATAGGAAACTATCTACAAAATGTCTAGCGAACACATTTCGCAGTATATATATAACAACATGTTTAATGAAGTGGTTTTTCGGACATTTCCAATGTTTACAGTGTCTTGTTCAAATGTTCAAATGTTTGTTAAGCTTATGGGACTAATGCGAAGGGCGAAATTTTGTGACAGACAATTTTGTATTGCCGGGATGTGAGGCATCGCAGTACAAAGCCCAAGAATGCGGATTTCGTACTAAACAATTACGTAATTTTGTAGTAATGTAGAGTACAGTAATAGGAAACTATCTACAAAATGTCTAGCGAACACATTTCGCAGTATATATGTAACAACATGTTTAATGAAGTGGTTTTTCGGACATTTCCAATGTTTACAGTGTCTTGTTCAAATGTTTGTTAAGCTTATGGGACTAATGCGAAGGGCGAAATTTTGTGACAGACAATTTTGTATTGCCGGGATGTGAGGCATCGCAGTACAAAGCCCAAGAATGCGGATTTCGTAATAAACAATTACGTAATTTTGTAGTAATGTAGAGTACAGTAATAGGAAACTATCTACAAAATGTCTAGCGAACACATTTCGCAGTATATATGTAACAACATGTTTAATGAAGTGGTTTTTCGGACATTTCCAATGTTTACAGTGTCTTGTTCAAATGTTCAAATGTTTGTTAAGCTTATGGGACTTAACTACGGGGTCATCAGTCCCTAAACTTACAAACTACTTATGAACTACTTACGAACTAGGACGGCACAAATATCCATGCCCGAGGGGGGATTCGAACCCCCGACCTTAGTGGCCGTGCTGACCGTGACTGTAGCGCCTCAGTCACCTCGGCCACCGCGGCCGGCTACAGTGTCTTGTATCTTGTAGTATGTGCAGTATGATATCTAAGGTGCATTCAGAGGTTTATGTGCATACAGTCTCCAAAAGATTCGCGAATAGCGTTATTAGTAGAGAGATTGATGTATGGTAGTAACTTTATAGGGGTATGTGGAATATTGGATGACGTTTCCGGGAATGGGTTTCTATGCTTACTTTGTTCCTGAAGATACCTCCCACATCTCCTAGAAATTTGTTCGTGTAATTCTGAAACACACTGACGTATGGGACACACACCCATCTCAATGTTCGTCGTCCATTGACTGCCGGAAATATGCGCAGGACAAAATTTTGTGACAGACATTTTTTTTTATTCTTAGCATGTGAAGAATCTCGCTGCGAAGCCCAAATGCGCGAATTTAGATTCACCCTGTGCATTGTGAAAGGGTCGGTCCTGTAACACCGCCTTCCGCCCCCCCCCTCCCCCACCTCCCGGGACACGCTTGAAACCACTTTCACGTCTGAAGACTACTGTGCGTTGACAATGACATGCTGCGTTCTGCGCTGTGTTAGCTAGAAGCCACTCTATCCAGTCACGCAATTGGTCTGATATTACATATGTTCGCATTTTATTCATCAGGTGGCGTTGTGGAACAGTGGCTAAAGCCTTGTGGAAGTCAAGAAACGCGGTATCTACCTGTAAGCCTGTATCTACTGACCATGGATCTCGTGGATGAATAGTGCGAGCTGGGATTCACATAATTGTTGCTTTCGGAAATCTTGTTGATGCCCACAAAGGAGATTTCCAGTCTCCAGAAATGTCATTATATCCTAACTTAAAACTATCCTTCGCTCATGACCTTTATATAGACGGGCAAAGCTCTATCATATTTCGCATTCGCTGGAACTTGTTTTCCTTACCGCGTATACATTGTGAATCACCTAACACTTGCACCACAAATATTGCGAAAATGGAAAGTGCGATTGATGTGCGGATTGGTAGTCAGGAGCTCGTATTTTTAGTCAACAAAATGATTGTAATATTAAGTAGAAAGTGTATTTTTTACGCAAACATACAGTTTTTTTTTTAAATGGAACAATGGCTGTTTCTATCATGCACTGGAATTTTTGAGATCAGCTGTGTACAAAGAATTTTGAATGGCATTTTTATCACGTTTAGTTTGGCAGCTACAACCGTTCAAAGTTTCGATGGCGGGGGCTGCGATAGCGTAGCTGACAGTCCGAGTGGCCAGCCCCTGGGGCACGGCCCACTGTCTCATGACCACCAGCCAGTCAGCTACGCTACCTCCGCCCCAAAACTTTGAATGGTTGTTGCTGCCTAACTAAACGTGATAAAAATGTCATTCAAAATTCTTTGTACACAACTGGTGTCAAAAATTCAGGTGCATGATAGAAACAACCATTGTTCCATTTGAAAAATTGTACGTTTACATAATAAATACACTTTCTAGGTATTTTTACAATCTGTTTATTGACTAACAATACGAGTCATTGAAACTTCCTGGCAGATTAAAATTGTGTGCCGGGACCGGCACTCGAATCTGGGACCTTTGCCTTTCGCGGGCAAGGGCTCTACCGACTGAGATATCCCGACACGACTCACGATGCCGCCTCTCAACTTTACTTCCGCCAGTACCTCTCCTCCTACTTTCAAAACTTCACAGAAGCTCTCCTGCGAAACATGCAAAACTAGTACTCCTGGAAGAAAGGATATGGTGGAGAGCTGCTGTGAAGTTTGGAAAGTAGGAGGCGAGGTACTGGCGGAAGTAAAGTTGTGAGGCGGCAACGTGAGTCGTTTCGGGATAGCTCAGTCGGTAGTGCACTTGCCCGAGAAAGGCAAAGGTCCCAGATTCTAGTACCGGTTCCGGCACACAATTTTAATCTCCCAGGAAATTCATATCAGCGCACACTCCGCTGCAGAGTGAAAAGTTTCGTACGAGTCCTTGACTACCTATCCATTCTGTGAAAACTGCACATCATTCACCCTTTCCTTTTCAGCAATATTTCCGGTGCAAGTGTTAGGTGATTCACCCTGTACTATACTCGTAAGTGACTTGATTGTGTATAGATTTACTTTATTAAACTTTAAGACTTTTTTTTTTTTCAAAATCAGGGAGACAGTGAGCCACAATATCTTACACCGGTTCATTTTCTTTCATACACAAGCGACCTGTCAAAAATCAACCGAACTGATTGGCCGTGTCTGAGTCGCTTCCCCGGTTAATGATACCTGGTTTCCGGATGTGTGTACCTAAACCTTCGGGAGCACTCCTGTGTTACCTGATCAGAATTCTGTAAGCAGCTGTAGTGCGAAACTGCATGCAGGAATGTTGTAAACGGGGCGGGATATGCGCGCCGCCTGCACTACCGCGTCACGACTTCTCGCGGATGTGGGATGTGGGCAGCCCGCGACAAGATCTAGAGCCGCGCCGGCCCAGAGGTGCGACGAGGGGCCATAAAAAACCCGTCGACATGTTGCGGGCGGCGGGCGTCACACCGCGCCTGAAGAAGGCACGCCGCCAGCGCCGGAACGTCGCCGCAGCACTCTACAAACAACCGAGGTCATTAATGTTGTGTAACCCACAAGCTAAAGCTGATCAGTCAGAACGCTGAGGGGTAGTGGAAAACTAAGGGTCGTACCTAATGGCACATTTCCGCAAAAATTCACAGCAATCTGTCTATAAATCGGTATGAATTTCACGAAAATGCGCTGTAAAATATGAAAGGCATTTGGTTCAAATACAAGCAGTGGCGGCCGGTGCTTCGGATGACTGGGGTTTCACTTGTTTGATTTGAGTACTCCAATATTCAAGAAAGGCAATAGGAGTGATCCCCAAAATTACAGGCCTATCTCATTGACGTCGATTTGCAGTAGGATTTTGGAACATATACTTTGTTCGAATATTATGAACTACCTCGAAGAGAACGACCTATTAACCAATAGTCAACACGGATTCAGAAAGTATCGCTCTTGCGAAACACAGCTTGCCCTTTATTCACATGAAGTGTTAAGTGCCATCGACAAGGGATCTCAAATCGATTCCATATTTCTGGATTTCCGGAAGGCTTTTGACACTGTACCTCACAACCGGCTTCTAATGAAATTGCGTGCTTATAGAATATCTCCCCAATTGTGCGATTGGATTCACGATTTCCTATCAAAAAGGACACAGTTCGTTGTAATTGATGGTAAGTCATCGAGTAAAACAGAAGTGATATCTGGCGTTCCACAGGGAGGCATTATAGGTCCCCTACTCTTCCTCGTGTTTATAAACGATTTAGGAGACAATCTGAATAGCTCCCTTAGACTGTTCGCGGATGATGCTGCCGTTTATCGGTTAGTGAAGTCAACAGAGGATCAAAAGCAACTGCAAAGCGATTTAGACAAAATTTCTACTTGGTGCGAAAATTGGCAATTGACACTAAATAAAGAAAAGTGTGAAGTAATACACATGACCACTAAAAGAAATCCACTGAACTTCAATTACGCGATAAATCAGTTAAACCTTAAGGTCGTAAATTCTACCAAATACCTAGGAGTTACAATTACGAACAACTTTTACTAGAGAGAACACATAGAAAATATTGTGGGGAAGGCCAGCCAGATGTTACGTTTCATTGGCAAAACGCTTCGAAGATGCACCAGCTCCACCGAAGAGACTGCCTACATCACACTTGTGCGTCCTCTCCTGGAGTACTGTTGCCCCTTGTGGGACCCTCACCAGGTGGGATTGACGGAAGATATTGAGAAGGTTCAGAGAAGGGCAGCTCGTTTTGTTTTATCACGTTACCGGGGGGAAAGCGTCACGAAAATGTTGCACGAATTGGGGTGGAAATCATTAAAAGAAAGACGTTATTCATTGCGGCGTGATCTGTTTGCGAAGTTTCAATCACCGACTTTTAGTTCTGAATGTGAAAATATTTTGCTAGCACCCACCTACTTAGGGAGACATGACCATCCCAATAAAATAAGAGAAATCAGATCGAAAACGGAACGATTTAGGTGTTCTTTCTTCCCGCGCGCTATTAGAGAATGGAACGGTAGAGAAAAGTTATGAAAGTGGTTAATGAACCCTCTGCCAGGCACTTAAATGTGATTTGCAGAGTCTCTATGTAGATGTAGATGTAGTCGCGTAACCACCCCCTCCCCCCCCCCCCTCGCTCGGCATCCAAATAGACAACTTCGGGCACCTTTGCAAATGGCGTCGTGGGAAAGCACCACGGTTTGCCCCACTCCTCCCTATACATACATTTTCGTTAAAAGATCTGCAGAATGTCTTACCTCGGCTTCTTTGCGTTTGCTTAAACTCGAGCTGAGGCGTCGGAATACCCAGCTTCTTTATTTCACACTTTTGTTACAATCTTAATCCTGAGTAATTTGTTTCTAAAAGATACTGAACGTTGTTCATTTTTCTTTGAAAATAAGCACAAAGAACATGTGAATGAACACTAAAACACAGTAAGTAACTGATTACACTGTTAAGTGACTGCAACAAAATCAATGTATCACGAAGAAGCTACCTTCGGTTCACGTGACACTGTAAGTAGCAGCCCCCTTCTAACCTTACACAAGTTCTAAGGCTGCTCTGCCCGACAACTTTTAAGAAATTAAATATTTGTTACAACAAAGAGTATAAATGTCATTTACCCTCAAAGTCGCCACACATTTGCTAAAACGTCCAAAGATGTGGTCATGTGGTCTTCAGTCCGCAGACTGGTTTGATGCAGCTCCTCACGCTACTCTGTCCTGTGCAACTACCTTCATCTGAGAATAGGTTCGACAACCTACATCCTTTTGAATCTGCTTACTATATAAGTCCCTAGGTCTCCCTCTACGATTTTTACCCCACACGCTTCCTTCTAATGCAAAGTTGACGATTCCTTGATGTCTCAGAATGTGTCCCACCAATCTATCTCTTCTGTTAGTACGATATGCCAGAAACTCCTTTTCTCCCCAATTCGGTTAAGCACCTCCTCATTTGTTACGTGATCTACGCATCTAATTTTCATCATTCGTCTGTAGCACCACATTTCGAACGCTTTTATTATCTTTTTGTCTGGACTGCTTATCGTCCACATTTCACTCCCATACAATGCTACACTCCAGACAAATGCTTTCAGAACGGACTTCCTAAAATTTAAGCCGCGGTGGAGTAGCCGAGCGGTCTAAAGCGTCTCGCTGCGGAGCGCGCGGTTGCTCGCCGTGGAGGTTCGAGTCCTCCCTGGGGCATGGGTGTGTGTTGTCCTTAGGTTAGTTTACCTAGGTTTAAGTAGTTTGTAAGCTACGGACTGATGACCACGCAGTTTGGTCCGATAGAATTACAAACATTTGAACATTTTCCTAAAATTTAAATTAATATTGGATGTTAACATGTTTCGCTTTTCTTCCCATAGTCATTCTGCATTTTATATCCTCTTTATTTTGCTACCCAAATAACAAAATTCATCTACTACTTTTATTGTCTCATTACCTAATCTAGTTCCTTCAGCATCACCTGATTTTCTGACATTGCATTTCACTACCTTCGTCTTACTCTTGTTAATATTCATCTTACACCTTCCTTTCAAGACACTGTCCATTGGGTTTAACTCTTTATTCGGAACAGTAAGAAGGAACACTGGTCTGCTAGACCGATAAGACATTTAAACTGTATTTTCTACCCCTTTTTGACTCTTCTGCGCTTCCACATTCTTTTAGTCACTCATTGATGTATAATGTGTTTTTAAGTACACTGGAGAGCCAAAGAAACTGGCACACCTTAGTTGCTGTTGTTCATTAGGAAGGTATCTCAAACCGATGTTCCGTTCGGAAGTTTAATTGCTCTTCCAGGTTCTTTGCTGTCTATGACTAAATTACTATGTCAACGGCAAACCGCAAAGTTTTTATGTCTTCTCCCTGAACTTTAATTCCTTCTCTAAATTTCTCTTTGCATTTCTTCACAGCTTTCACAATCTACAGATTGAACAACATTGAGGAAAGGCTACAATCCTGTCTTAATCCGTTCCCAACCACTGCGACTCTATCATGCCCTTCGACTCCAATAGCTTCTGTCTGGTTTTTGTCCAAGTTGAATGTAGCTCTTGACATCAGAATTTGAAAGCGTGTATTCCAGTTAACATTAGCAAAGGCTTCCTCAAGATCTACAAACGCTAAAAACGTAGGTTTCCCTTTCCTTAGCGTATCTTCTAAGATAAGTCGTAATGTGAGTATTGCCTCCCGTGTTCCTACATTTTTCCTAAATCCAAACTGATCTTCCCGGAGGTCGGATTCCACCAGTTTTTCCATTCGTTTGTAAATAATTCGTGTTAGAATTCTGGAACCATGACTTATTAAACTGAGCTGTAATTTTCTCATTTGTCGGCAGTATGACTGTTATTGATGTTATGGCCTTCAGTCCGGAGACTGGTTTGATGCAGCTCTCCACTCTACTCTGTCCTGAGCAAGCCTTTTCATCTCCTCATAAGAACGGCAACACACGTCTACTTTGCTTACTATACGTGTCTCTTGGTCTCCCTCTGCGATTTTTACCCCACACACTATCTACTTTTCCCCTTCTTATACATTTTTCTACAGATTTGCATTTAGCTTCTAGCCACTCCTGCTTAGCCATTTTGCCGGCCGCGGTGGCCGAGGAGACTGAGGCGCTCCAGTCACGGTCTGCACGGCCACTACGGTCGGGGGTTCGAATCCCCCCTCGGGCATGGATATTTGTGCCGTCCTTAGTATAAGGCAGTTGATAAGTAGTTTGTAAGTTTAGGGACTGATGACCCCGTAGTTACGTCCCATAAGCTTAACAAACATTTGCTTAGCCATTTTGCACTTCCTGTCAATCTCATTTCTTAGTGGTCTGTATTCCATTTTGCTTGTTTCATTTACTGCATTTTTATATTTTCTCCTTTCATCAATTAAATTTAGTATTTCCTGCGATGTCCAAGGATTTATTGTAGGATTTAATAAATGGGTTGTAGTATGGGAGACATGCTTTTCCGGACGTAAGTTCATTGCGCCTTTTTTGTTCCGTTTTCTCTCATGAATCAATCCCTAGAGTATGTAAACGGTGGAAAAAATTACCCTGTATTGTCTAAGGATCCAGGGATACCAAATTTTAGCAGTGGATTGAGTGGTTGATGCGTATAATTTGTTGAGTGAGTAACAGAGAAATGGCCGGCCGCCGTGGCCGAGGAGACTAAGACGCTCCAGTCACGGTCTGCACGGCTACTACGGTCGGGGGTTCGAATCCCCCCTCGGGCATGGATATTTGTGCCGTCCTAGTTAGTAAGTAGTTCATAAGTAGTTTGTAAGTTTAGGGACTGATGACCCCGTAGTTAAGTCCCATAGACTATACAAACATTTGAACATTTTGAACAGAGAAATGCAGTATACTGAATTTAAAGTTTCCCACATATGAAGATGGAACCGTAGGCTAGTAGTCTTGTGTAGCTCGCGAACGAACAAGTTCGGAAGAGCGCTCCCACAGGCGAACTACACGAACTAGTTCGCAGATCCCTCTCCTCTTATTTCGTCCGCTCCTTTTCCGAAGACTGACGGGTAAAAGCGAGAGGACGCGACAGCGCGCAGAATCGCGTGATTCCCTTCCGACAGTTACCGTCATTTCGAGCTGAGATGCAGCTCAGCTGTAGTTTCATAGTTCACTGCCACAAATTTTCTTTTTTAAGGTATTCAGCAGTGTCTAAATATAACCCTCATTCCATAGTGTAAAGAAGTAGCGGTAGAAAAAGCAAAAAAGATCGGACGAACTAAAAAGAGCGACCTACTTCGCGGCCGAGCTGCGAACTAAAAGGAGAACTACCGGTCGCGAACTATAATATAAGCGATCGGTCGCGAACTAAAATATGCGCAATCTGTCGCGAACTAAAATATGTACAATCGGTCGCGAACTGAAACATGCGTTACCGGTCGCGAACTATTATCCCAAACGTATCTCCCTTCTTAGTTCGTTGGATGCTTTCCCGAAGCCGACGGGCAATAGCGAGAGGGCGCGCAGCAGAATTAAAAATCACGTGTTTGCCTACTGCTGATGAGAGCCATTTCGAGGTGAGCGTCTGCCTGCTAGATTACATAGTTCTGTGCTACAAAATTTATGTTTTGAAGTATTCTGCACTCTGCAATATCCGACTAATAAATTCCATAGTGCCAAGATATAGAGATAACTCTAAACTTGAACGCGAGAAATTATCCACAAACTGTTTCTTTTGGTTTGCGTGATATCGTTAGCGGCTCAAGCAGCAAGCGCATGAAGCAGCTAGGGAACTTCTCCCTCCACCTGCATGTAGTGACGATACTGCTGGCCCTCTCATCTCAATGTTATCGTACGATACCGCCTGTCTGGTCCTGTCATCTCAATGTCATCCTACGATACCGTCTGCGTCGGGCCCGGAATCGTGTGGTTCAATAGTGATACATGTTGCGTGTGAAGTTAGTTAAAAACGAAATAGCCAGCGTAGGACTCAGTGTAGGACAGTGTCTCGGTGATTAAAACAAGTGATAAGTAATGAAATCTAAGAGATTTGTATTCAGACAGTTCTATAAACAATACTTTTGTCATTGTACATTATTTCAATAAATAGACAGGCGAATGGTAAAAACTTTTGTATCTACATAAAGACATTAAAATAAATAGCATTGTATATATGTTAGGCTCATAAACAAGTTGTGTAGGCCAGCTAATTGCGTAATTAATGCAATAGTCGAGATTTGAATATTATAATTCTCTGTATATATTGACTGACGTGAGATTTTGAACGTATTTTGAGAACTGCCAAGATAATTGATAGTTCAATATATGTTAGGAACATGTATGATGTATTCGTTAACTAATTAATTGACATTTAACATTTTGGTTTGTTGTCAAACAAAAAGTAGCATGATTAAAACTTAAAAAAGATAGATGCGATCTAAAACTATTGTGTGTATAGTTTTCATTTTATATTGTGATTATTTTTGTGTACATGAAATGTTTTACTGTTGTGTTCGGCAATTGTAAATTAGTATATTCAATTGTTATGAACAATGCGTAATGTAATGTCATTATTGTCGATGTTATATATTTGCCTCACCGCCTTGCGTGGGGGATTTCGAGTTTTGGCTTTTCTAAAGTGCGCTGGAAGCTACGTCAGTCTGTTCTTTTGAAATGGAAGTACTAACGTTCCAATGCTTTGTATATGTTCTGAATTTGTAATGTTTTGGTGGAGAAGTAGTTTGATTTCAAATTAAAGAAGGAGTGAAAAATTGTACCTACGAGTATTTACTTCTACCACGACGCCCCAGGAGAATAATGTTGCATCGAACAGAACCCCCACACACATGGGAATGTTGAAAAGCTGAGATTCGTGTTCGAAATTGGAAGTGGTAGAATGAGATGTCATAACTTAAAAATCTACTAAAATATTATAATGTGCAGACCACGCCGCTCAGCCGTCACTGGACGTACTAAAAGAACGAACTATTTCGTGGCAGAGCCGCGAACTAAAGTGAGCGCTCCCGACCGCGAACTATTATGCGCAAGTCTGTAGGCTAGAGTGCACTTAACTGGCAAACACCGGAATAGTTTTTTCTGTACTTTAGACCAGTGACCGGCCGTTGTCGCTACACTCGCCAGAAGGTCGGCTGGCCTTACCTCAACAGCTCCGCTCCTGCCGGGCTATCGACTGCACCGGAAATGTTTGTGCCAGGCGCGTTACATGGCGCTCAGCCGTCCAGGCGCTTTCTAATTTATGCCCAGTATTTGCCTCTCCCGCATCGCGGTGTGTGCTCGAGGGGCACAAATATTTGTGTAACTGGACGTTTCCAGGCGACTGACGACTCATTCACAATCACATCAACGGAACGGCTTTCCGCCAGTGATCGAACATATGCAGAGCAATCAAACCGAAGTTTACGTTTTGGCCGTCACTGGCTATCTCCGAATCACAAGACAGACGCTGTTCACTCCAGGCCTAGAGAAAATAATATATTTTACTTCTACAGTCCGACTACAATGAGTTTCCAAGAATTATGTCTGAACAGTCATTTCGAAATTCGCATCACCTTGGTTTCATCAACAATAGACTGATTATGGCTTTCAGCGTTCAGTTTGGAGCACGGTACCCCTAATAAAATTCCTCCATGATCCCCTGTTCATTGATAACATTTATGCCTCGTCTGATGTTAAGCCATCAAAATCATTCTGGACCGAATCTTACATTCCCCTTGGTCTAACTCGACTCCTCTTACTCTCCGCTCCCGAGTCCGCGAGTATCTTGCTTCTCCCATGCGTGTAACATGACCCCACCATCTCAGCCTTTTCGCTCTAACTGCTTCATATATGGTGTTTATTCCTACGTTTCTTTGATTTCCTCATAATGGACACCCTCCTGCCGTTGCCCCCATCTATTAGTACCTGCATTCATTCTTGCTACTTTCATATCTGTGAACTCAACCGTATGAATAAGATAATCTGTATCGGCCCAACTTTCACTCCCATACCACAAAGTTGGTCGAAAAATACAGCGGTGCACTGCTAGCAGTCTTGGTACTTACTTCCTTCTTGCAGAAGAGAGTAGATCTTAGCTGAGCACTCACTGCATTACCTTTGCTACACCTTCCATTCCATTTCTTTCACTATGTTGCTATGCTAGGTGCTTGAAACTGTCTACCCGTTCTTTGTTCTTCCTATTTGGCACACTGTTTAAATCTCTTTCCTAGAGATTACTTTTGTTACGGAGATGCTGTTCTTCATGTCATAACCTTTGCAGTTCTGCAACAAATTATATATTGTGGCTACCCTCAGTTGTAGACTGAGCTGATAACGGTAGGACCAGAGAAAGTTGAGTCGTCTAGAGTCACAGAGAAAAATATGAAATAATTTATAACGCTGATGATGTGGCTCTAATGCCACAAAACTAGTTGGTTGAATGAAAGAGTACCATAGAACTGAAGCCGATTCCATTCAATATGAACCTTACACCTCTGATAGAGCTGTGAAATATTAACTGCAACCTTTCAATCGAATCTGCCATCACAACTAAGTCATCTGCATATGCGAGACTGAGTATTTTGTTTTCACCTATTTTAAACCCGCCCCACAAAAATCAGAGCAAAAAGCCTCGGACCTATTAACCAAAAGTCAACACGGATTCAGAAAGTATCGCTCTTGCAAAACACAGTTTGCCCTTTATTCACATGAAGTGATAAGTGCCATCGACAAGGGATCTCAAATCGATTCCATATTTCTGGATTTCCATATTTAGGACACAATGTGAGCAGATTTGACTGTTCCCGGATGTTGCAGTCGTTTATCGGTTAGTAAAGTCACAGAGGATCAAGAGCAACTGCAAAACAATTTAGATAAAAGATCAGCACGGTGCGATAATTGGCAGTTCACCCTAAATAATGAAAAGTGTGGAATCACAAATATGAGCACAAAACGAAATCCACTAAATTTCAATTACACGATAATTCAGTCCAATCTACATGCCGTAAATTCAACTAAATACCTTGAAATAACAGTTACTCGTTTTGTGTTATTGCTATACAACGAGACAACGACAGGGAAACGTGCACAAGTTGGGAACGGAAATCATTGAAAGAAAGGCTTATTAGTTGTGGCGAGATCTATTTGTCAAATTTCTTTTACCAAATTTTTCCTCTGAAACTGAATATTTTGTAGCATCCACCTACACAGAGAGATATGATTTCAAGATTAAATAAGAAAAATCAGATAGAAAACGGAAAGATTTAGGTGTTCATTTTCCCACTTGCAAATTACAGAATGAAATGGCATAGAAAAACACTATTGGCCATTAAAATTGCTACACAAAGAAGAAATACAGATGATAAACGGGTATTCATTTGACAAATATATTATACTAAAACTGACATGTGATTACCGTTTCACGCAATTTGGGAGCATAGATCCTAAGAAATCAGTACCGAGAACAACCACCTCTGGCCGTAATAACGGTCATGATACGCCTGGGCATTGAGTCAAAAAGAGCTTGGGTGGCGTGTACAGGTACAGATGCCCATGCAGCTTCAACAAGATACCACAGTTCATCGAGAGTAGTGACTGGCGTATTGTGACGAGCCAGTTGATCGGCCACCATTCACCAGACGTTTTCAATTGGTGAGAAATCTGGAGAATTTGCTGGCCAGGGCAGCATTCGAACATTTTCCGTATCCAGATAGGCCTGTACAGGACCTGCAACATGCGATCTTGCATTATCCTCCTGAAATGTAGGGTTTCGAGGGATCGAATGAAGGGTAGCGCCATGGGTCGTAACAAATCTGAATTGTAACTGCCAATGTTCAAAGTGCCTTCGATGCGAACAAGAGGTGACCGACACGTTTAACCAATGGTACCCCATACCATCACGGCGGGTGATACGCCACTATGGCGATGACGAATAAACGCTTTCATTGTGCGTTCACCGCGATGTCGCCAAACAAGATGCTGTAAACAGAACCTGGATTCATCAGAAAAAATAACGTTTTGCCATTCGTGCATCCACGTTCGTCGTTGCGTACAACATCGCAGGCGCTCCTGTCTGTGATGCAGCATCAAGGGTAACCACAGCCATGGTCTCCGAGCTGATAGTCCATGCTGCTGTAAACGTCGTCGAACTGTTCGTGCAGATGGTTGTTGTCTTGTAAACGTCCCCATCTGTTGACTCACGGATCGAGACGTGGCTGCACAATCCGTTGGAGCCATGCGGATAAGATGCCTGTTCTGTCTACTACTAGTGATATGAGGCCGTTGGGATCCAGCACGGCGTTCCGTATTGCCCTCCTGAACCCACCGATTCCATATTCTCCTAACAGTCATGGGATCGCGACCAACGCAAGCAGCAATTTCGCGATACGATACACCGCAATCACGATAGGCTACAACCCGACCTTTATCAAAGTCGGAAACGTGATGGCAGGCATTTCTCCTCCTTACACGAGGAATCACAACAACGTTTCGCCAGGCAACGCCGGTCATCTGCTATTTGTGTATGAGAAATTTCTTGGAAACTTTCCTCATGTTCGCACGTTGTAGGTGTTGTCACCGGCGCCAACCTTGTGTGATGCTGTGAAAAGCTAATCATTTGCATATCACGGCATCTACTTCTTGTCGATTAAATTTCTTTTCTATGTCGTCTTCGTGGCGTAGCAATTTTAATGGCCTGGAGTGTATGATGAAAGCGGTTTCATAAACCCTCTGTCAAGTAGTTAATTGTGATTTCTAGAGCATATATAGTGACGTAGCTTCAGAAATGGCAGTACTGCCGGCACTACATATTGTGTTATGCATAAATGGTGACTACTTGTTTGACAGCTCCTGTACATGAGCTAGGACTAGGGCTGACAACTATTTTAGAGAAAACTAAGTTACCTTTCTCAAGTAGCGCCAGTAAAATTTTCAAAATAAATGTATTTACTTATTTAAATACGATAGCTGCGGCATTAAATATCAATTTTTGATTATTTTAAAAGTTTTTCTGGTGTTGCATTATAAAGTTTTGTATCTATAAATCGGCAACCAATTTGATTATTCAAATTTTGTATCTGATTTCAAACCAGTTTCCCGTCGAGCTAGCAACTTGAAATTTTTGGCATCAGATTTGGATGACAATGCAGTAACAACTCGCTTTCGTGTATAGTGTCTGCAGGAGAATACATTGTTTTCGGTTTCTCTCCTCGATTCTTCGATACAAACTTTGTTTTAATTTTTTAGTTATCATTCCACTGAACTAGAGAGCTGAAACTGTCAACAAAGTTCGGATCGGGATGAAAATGTAATATTAACTCGCATTTTTCCGTTGCGTAACGGGCAATACTCGGTATACCACTTCTATTACCCCGTTTTCCAGTTCTAGTCGGGATTGTTTCACAGTTAAGAACAACTGGCGAAAGATTCCGCTTGAGGTTAATTCTGTCGCATTTTTTAATTCGTGTCCTTTGCTTGTGATATTCGTACTAGGAAACTATATAGTGGTCGACTCAGTTGAAGAGAAAGAAACTGAAATTTACGTGTCTCTTGTAATCTCACAAAAACGTTTGGAAGCAGATGAAAAAGTCAGTCACATTGTGAGTCGTTAGCGTAAAAATCCGGAAAACTGTATATACCTGATGTAAATTTGTTTCAATTTTTGTAATAATAATAAAAAAATGGGTAGAGTGCCAGACTATGAATCTGAAGGTTGCGGGTTCGATCCCCACCAGGTCATAGGATTTTTATCTGTCACTTTCCATTTCTTTCTGCTGTGTCATTGTTGCTGATGTAAAAAAATACAGAGTATTCGGAACCCACGTTAAACTGTAGGCCCCTCTATAACTGACTGCGTAAGTTGGTTCCAAGATCAGAAGAAGACAATGGCATAGCCCCTCCAAACAGTACCTTGCCTAGAAAGCACTGTGGTGTTCAAACCAATCTTCGGTTTGTTGACTGCTTTATCTTACTTTTTCAAGACTAGAAAACAGAAAATAACTATTTCAATAAAGCTTCTTTATTATCAGGTATTTGGAAGACGGACTAATTATATTAAATGAAGTCTTCCAACCTGTGAAGACTCGTAGGACTGTATACAGATGGATCTGAATACTATGCTTGTGTATTTTCAAAACGGAAAAAAGAGAAACGTGTGACTCATGTGATAAATAGTAGTATGGAGAGAGTAACTGTCAATGAGAAGAAACAGACAACATTTCACATCATTTGTAGTGCATTAAAGGTATCAGTAATTTGGGTTAAGTATTCATGAGCCCTAGATCCCAGTATAACAGTACACAGTCCCGACACTAACTGGTGTGAAGGTTGTTACCAAACCGAGCGAGGTGACGCAGTGATAACACAGTGGATTCGTATTCGGAAGGACTGTGGTTCAAATCCACTTCCGACCATCCTAATGCAGGTTTTCTCTGATTCCCCTAAATCACTCCAGGCAAATGCGTGGCCGGTTTCTGCCCCATCCTTAACCAAACTTCCGGGCGTAAGCTCTTTCTCTAATGACCACGCTGTCGATGGGACGTTAAAACCCTAAGCTTTCTTCCTTCCAAAGTTGTTACCAACTGACACTTGCAACAACACTAGCGCTCCTAGATGTGGACAAGGCTCCGTAAGAGTAATGTTCAATTATGTTTCTACGTAATTAACGAAATAGTTACTATACGTTTTGTGTCCCAAGCTTCACCAAAATATCAAGGGACATGAATAATCGTGAAAAAAATTAAGAACTGCCGAATTTCATTGATTCAATGATATACGCAACAAATTAATCATGGGGAAATTTCTACGTAATTAACGAAATAGTTACTATACGTTTTGTGTCCCAAGCTTCACCAAAATATCAAGGGACATGAATAATCGTGAAAAAAATTAAGAACTGCCGAATTTCATTGATTCAATGATATACGCAACAAATTAATCATGGGGAAATTTCTACGTAATTAACGAAATAGTTACTATACGTTTTGTGTCCCAAGCTTCACCAAAATATCAAGGGACATGAATAATCGTGAAAAAAATTAAGAACTGCCGAATTTCATTGATTCAATGATATACGCAACAAATTAATCATGGGGAAATTTCTACGTAATTAACGAAATAGTTACTATACGTTTTGTGTCCCAAGCTTCACCAAAATATCAAGGGACATGAATAATCGTGAAAAAAATTTAAGAACTGCCGAATTTCATAGATTCAGTGATATACGCAACAAATTAGTCATGGGGAAATTTGTACAAATACATGCAGAGCTATATTTCCATCATACTCCGCCGAAATCGAGAGAATATAAATATATGACAAACACAAATTTGTTAAGATCTGTTTTCAATATGATATGTACATTCTTTGACACGTACCAATGGAGTCTTATTGAATCCATCATCAGTGGTGGAAACGGGACAGCTGGTCAAGAGTCTGAAGGAACTGAGATACCAACAGCCATATGTATAACAAAATATTTATTGTATCACAACCAGTTTCGGCATTCCACTATGCCATCTTCAGGTCCCTGCATCGGAGCATAATATCCATAAGTAGGGATACCAAAACTCGATTCGTGGACTTCTGTCTCTTAGTGGGAACCGACAACAACGGTTCCCACTAAGAGACAGAAGTCCACGAATCCAGTTTTAGTATCCATACTTTTCGATATTATGCTCCGATGTAGGGACCTGAAGATGGCTTTGTAGAATGCCGAAACATCCGTATGTATAATAAAATATTTATTGTATCTCAGCTCCTTCAGACGTACCTATTGAGTATGGAGTCTAATAATTCGGACTCTTTCGTGCACTTATACGTGCGTAAGTGTAATTTTTGAGTGTAATTATTTTTGCTTAAAAAAGCGAGTGCATTGAAATTTATAGCCGTTTCTAGATCAGCGTAGCAACAATTGTGGACTGCTTTCTTATTTTTTGGGAAGCAGTGTAATTGCTCTTGACGTTTTATTGCCACGTCTGTGAAGTTTGCCATTCAGTTACAGCAGGGGTGCAGATTTGGTGCATTCGATAATGTAGGTATTGCATTCCATACAAATTTTCTATGTCCCACACTCATTTTTAACCGGAAATAAACTGCAGAAAATTTAATGTTCCTGAATAGAAAAGCAAAAGTTCAAATCTTCTGGTGTTTACCAGCGTTGTTTTTTTTTTTTTGGACAAGATATGAAATCCTTCAGTAGATACCTTCAGGTTGAAAGAAAATCGTAAATAAACTGTCACATAATGTACTGTTCCATACCTTGCCAAGATTCTAAGGAAACCGAAAAAAGACAAATGTCGAGCTCTAAATACATCCTATATCACAGAAACTACGTTACAACTAAAAAAAAATTGCTTGACGGTCTGTGTATGTTAAACTGTGGACTAGCCCAGACATAGTTTCTTTAAGTAAACACCTGACGGTAAGAACGCTTAGGCGGTCTCCCATACACATACAAGATGATCAGAAATATTTTTTTACAATTGTGACAACGTTTATTTGAGAAATAGGGGTAGGTAGAAAGATACAGTTTGTGCCATAATGTTCCCACAAATTTAAAGCTGTTTATTTTATTTTTAAAAATCTATCTGACCAAACTGCGTGGTCATCAGTCCGTAGTTACAAACTACTCAAACCTAGGTAAACTAACCTAAGGACAAACAAACACACCCATGCCCCAAGGAGGACTCGAACCTCCACGGCGAGCAACCGCGCGTTCCGCAGCGAGACGCTTTAGACCGCTCGGCTACTCCACCGCTGCTTATTTTATTTAATGACCCTTCCCCTCTCATGAAGTCGGAATAGCGTGTGGAATGTATGGTTCGATTCAGATCTGACAACCCAGTCGTGCGGAACACTGGATTTCTTTCTTTGGTTGGAACCTGCAGGAACTGTGAGCTGTATAATAGCAGCAATAGCTCACGTTAATGACGACGTACTTGGGCGGGTATGGAACTGCAATATCTCTTGATACCCGTGAAATGTATGTGAATGTTAGCGGTTCTGCGATTATTTGCATTAAAGACGGTTTATGGCGAAAGTATCGTCTTCCCACAAATTGTCCTTACGAGCGTAGAATAGTGCGAAAGGCATGAAGAGATTGTGTTTGTGCAGTTGCGTTTACCGTTAGTCCTTTCACAAACATGCTAGGAAATGATCTACAAAGCTTTTATAGGCTCATTAGCCGTGTAATTACACCTCCACTGTGACTGCGCTATGCGGTATTACATTACTTAATGGGGCTGTAACGAGAGGGACGTATCGCACTTCTAACGCAGCTGTATAGCCTGTCCACAAGAAGTCTGCGGCTGGATGATATTATGACAAGTACGCACATTACAAGTTGGTCAAGGTCTTCCTGCGCGCAGACGTTGCCTATATCGAGACAATTCGCGAGAATACGACAATAGTAAGAACAATACGATCAGATAATGCTGTAATGGAAGCCAACTTTCTCTGTGTTTTACTGCTTACAGGTGCTCCCAATGCTATAAAATTTTTAACACGTCCTACGCTAAATGAAAGTGCTGACACATGGTCTAAAAACATTTATTTATTTATTCAGAGCTCAGACATTTGTTACCTCTTCCCAATATAATTCACCCTCTGACAACTCGTCACAATATTGTGGACAGTAATTTTCCGAATTGATAGCACCGTTTCACTGCGTGAGTGTTTAGGAAGTGCACTCGTATCCTCAAACAGTATGACATCTTTTTCCTTTCCTTTGTGTCCTTAAGTGGCCATAACATTCTTTCTTGAATTTATTGCCGGCCGCGGTGGCCGAGGAGACTGAGGCGCTCCAGTTACGGTCTGCACGGCCACTACGGTAGGGGGTTCGAATTCCCCCCTCGGGCATGGATATTTGTGCCGTCCTAGTTCGTAAGTAGTTCATAAGTAGTTTGTATGTTTAGGGACTGATGACCCCGTAGTTAAGTCCCATAAGCTTAACAAACATTTGATTTGAATTTATTATTAATCTATATATTAAGAAGAAGGTTAAGTTTGGGCAGAGATCTTTGTTCCTTTTTTGGCTAAAATATGTGCCATTACATCACCATTGAAAAGATATTTCATTTTCAGCTTTGGTTATTGAGAAAATTGACGATATTGTTTCATTTATGAAAGCATTTAGAACTGTTTGGAAAGATGCTACCGCAAGTATCGCAGAAATTGAATCACAAAAAGTAACGACTTATTGTTTTCTTTAGAAATGAATAAAACGTGCTTTAGCACCCGTTTAATTGCCTCCAACTCTCCATGAAAATGCGAATTATTCTATCTGAAAGACTTGTAAAAGCAAAATATTTCACTATAAACTCCAGCACTAGCGACACCATCGATATATAGGGCAAGGTGGTACAAATTCGATATAGGTACACTTCTGATCAACATAAATTTTCGCGCCCTTTGTCAGTCTCGTGGTGTCTCGTTGTGTGGCATTGTAGCGTAGCAGGTTTCTACAGCTCCTCCTGTCTTTTCCAAGAATACACCACTTTGTGCTAAGGAGAGAGAAATTTTTTCACGTTAGGAGGTAGCTACTTAGTCTAACGAGCTCTTATAAATTTTCTATTTAAGGGTGACTAGATTCTCTACCCAAAATGCAATGTTTGGCACAATGAAGTATGCGTTGGTGCCTGACAGAAGAAGTGCTTTTCATGTGGTAGATGCCCTTAGTCAAAATTCTACTAGCAAGTGATCACAATTGTACCTAGTGTGGTACATTTTCGATCGATTTTTCTAAATTCTGTAACTTTTTTGTGTGTCTATACCGACAGTTGTAATTGTCTTATACTTGTGTTACATATTAGTTAAACATCAAAGAACAAGTGCTATAATTAAAATTATATCTTTTCTCAATATATTTCCAGTTACAATAACATTTGTCCGAAATGATCGAAATTGTACCACCTTACCCTATATATATATATATAGTACTTCTTGTTTATAAGGCCATTGTTAAAGAATTCTTCTTCACTTTTTTTTAACTTTTTAGTTGAGCTGAAGTCTGAATTTGATTGAACATAAATTAAGATGACAGAATGATGGGGCGAAATCTTCTTTACTCACTGGTGAAAAGAGGTCCTTTCTCAATAGATCAATGCATTTGATTAACACCTGATTGTGTTTCAGCCGGCTAGCAAGACATTGGTAATTGTTCAAATATGTCTTATTGAGTTGATTAATTTTTCATATTAGAGTAGTGACAGTCTCATAATTATTATTACTGTAGTAATATTATTGTAGTAAATAAATACTCCAACCAGCCAAAAGAATTTTATAAATCAATTTATTTCACCGTTACTAGTTTCGGGCCATCATCAGATGGTTGTTCTGATTTCATGTTTACATAGGTGTCCTACAATAACAAAGTTATGTAAATCCATACGTCAAAAAATTGGGTAAAATGAAGTCATAATTTCTGTTGTTAGAGGTGGAATGCCAGTAACTGCTAGAAGAGCTGAAATTGGTATTTACACTGCTCCTGAAATAAGGCGTAATAAGACGTCGATTTTGATTTTGGAGAACCTCTAATTTAGATATATCACACCCATACAATATACTGGGTTTTATAAGACGCGTCTGAAAAGATCGGTAAACGGCATCAGGAAATGTAGGAAACAAGAGTTACAAACGAAAGGCTGAAGAGCAGTTTATGAGTCCGCGAGTGGCGTTTCATGTTTGGACGTTGGCAACGGCGCCGGAGCCAATCAGCCGTCGTGTTCGCGCGGCCAATAACAAATAGCTTTATCTTTATGGTTGGTAAACAAATCAGCGGAGTGGATGTAAAGATCTTTAGATCAACATATTGCATTGCAACAAATGTGGGATTTACATTTACGTTCTGTAATGGAGATTGAGCGTACTGGCTGTACTATGTAGTCAAAATTATTTTCACCAGTGATTTTAGCTGTGGTGATTGCATGACTTTCGCAGCCTTTACGAGCACAATTACTTATACTGAGCGGTTCTGAACCGGATATTCTGGCGCTACTACAAAACTTCTTGTGCAACCGATGTACATAACCTTAAAGCTGCGCTGGCCTGTTGTTTTTGAAGTTATCAATAGTGTGTTAAAGAGTAGCCTGAAAGTGTGTTGGCAACATCCTTTCATTCAAAAAAGTGATCTGTAGCGTAGCCTTCAGATGGTTAGGTATAGGTTAAACAAGAATTTTTTTTCCTCGAGATACACAGATTCTTCTAAATTAACCAACATCTGGTTTTTTCTTAGGGAAGTGAACACTAATTTTAATAACGTTCATTATTCACGTATTGCAATTCACTGGAAAAATTGTCTGTCGTATTACTTGAGAAAAACTTAATTGAATTTACAATGCAAGAAATTATTAAATCTGTACTCGGTTGCACAGTGGTAGAGTGCCAGACTTAAAATCCAAAGGTCCCGGGTTCGATACCCGCCAGGTCCTAGTATTTTTATCTGTCATTTTCCACTTCTTTCACCTCTGGCAGTGTTGCTCGTGTGAAAAATACCGAGTAGCACCGTGGTTCGGAACCCACGTTAAACTGTAGGTCCCCCTATAACTGGCTGGGTAAGTCAGTTCGAAGGTCGGAGGAAGGCAACGGCATACCACCTCCAAACAGGACCATGCCTAGTAAAGCACTGTGGTGTTCAAACCAATCTTCGGATTGTGGACTGCTTTACCTTTTTTTACGTAAAAGCATGTGAAGAAAGGCCAAATTCACAACACATGAAACGCGGAATCTGATTGGCCGCCTTCACCTGCGTCATTTATCGCGCCGTTACCAACGTTTACGCATGAAACACAACTCGCGGACTCATAAACTGCACTTTCACCCAGACGAAATCCCTTTACTGGCCTTCAAAGTAATCACCGTTGGCTGAAATACGCTTCTGACGTTGGTTGTACAGCTGTTGGCAACTGCCAGTAAACGCTTCTTGTGGAATCGCTCGAAACAGTGAGGTCCGCTGTTGTCGGATGTCCGCAGCCGTTTCTGATCGTCAACTCGCCTGCTGTCAGTTTCAAAGACAGCCGCCAATCTTTCGCAAGCACCAGTCGCACTCGTTCGATGCTGTCGGCGACTGATTGTGGACGGTCGACCCGAACGTGGCTCTTCCTCGACAACTTTCTTTCCGTCTCCAGAGCCTTAAAACCACTCAAACACGCACTTTTTATTCACTGTTTCAACACAATTCACTTGTCCTACCATCCAGTGGGACTTTGTCACCTTTTTTCCTAATTTGAAACAAAGCGTGATGTTACCGCGTTGATCCATTTTGCAGTGACACGAGTTCTCACACTGACCCTCCTCTTATGTGGTCGCCGCGTGTACCACCTCTTCACTGCAGTGCTTTCCACGATAGGGGGTGCTTGTTGACATGCCTCTCAATGTGTATGCACGGCCAGCTCACCCTCTGAAATCTGCGACCATTCGCCGAACTTTTCAGACGCATTTTGTATAAACAGGGTGTTACAAAAAGATACGGCCAAACATTCAGGAAACATTCCTCACACACATGTTAACATTCACATGTTAGAGCTCATTTTATTACTTCTCTTTAAATGTAAATTGGAATAATTCATGCAGACAATTGTCAAAATACCCTATTGTTTCATTAGTATGTACTGTACTTCCTCGATTCACGTCATCAACATAGATTTTCTGTGAACGTTTGGGCAGGAATTGTTGGTGATGTCTTGATTAGGCCTCGTGTTCTTCCACCTACGCTCGCTGGAGCACGTTATCATGATTTCATATGGGATACTCTACCTGTGCTGCTACAACATGTGCCTTTACAAGTACGGCACAATATGTGGTTCATGCACGATGGAGTTCCTGCACATTTCAGTCGACGTGTTCGTACGCTTCTCAACAACAGATTCGGTGACCGATGGATTGGTAGAGGCGGACCAATTCCCTGGCCTCCACGCTCTCCTGACCTCAACCCTCTTGACTTTCATTTATGGGGGGCATTTGAAAGCTCTTGTCCACGCAACCCCGGTACCAAATGTAGAGACTCTTCGTGCTCGTATTGTGGTCGTACTCCGAATACTGGGAAGTGCTCATGCACTACTTGTGCACGCGATGCGACGTCAAGGGTAAATGACAGCTACAGCTCTATGCAATGGAAATTGTTTGTTTCTGTTCTGAACCTTTGCTAAGTTTGATACATGTTTATAATGTTTTATTGCTATTTCATTGTTGATTCATTAATGATACATTGAGGAACTTAATAGCCTGCCATTAAGTGTTTTAAATGCCAACAGGATTACAAGTAACAGATAATATGTTAATTACATTATTTCCCTGATTGGCATTTTGCTCGGTGTGCTTTCCCTTTTATATGTGGTAACTTTTAATTGTTTTCTCCGCCTTATCCCTTACTTGGAAATCCTTGGAATCCATTTGCGGAACTGCACATATACACTCCTGGACGTCAGCTAAGACGACTGCTCGTAAACTGCTGTGAAGCTGCTGGAGGAGGACGTTTCGACGACCGCAGGTGCGCCGTCTTCGTCAAGGGCATCGCCCACATAAGGGAATAATCGCCCGTGTTTGCCCAGAGCGGGCGCTGCTCACTCAACGCTGTCTGGCTCATTAACACACAATCTCGACATCCTTGGGAGATGTCGATACGTTGCAACTCATTTTGACGACTTTTTTTCGTAGAGGAATGTTTGTTTATTTCAAGTAGGTAATGCATCTGCCCCTTCCTCAATGACAACGCGCAAATGGAGGATACCAAATACCTTATCCCAAAACAGATTCGAGTACGAGCAGCAAGTACTTTGTGTGCCATTCGAAAAACCGCGTGCGCACTTTGTTCCACGAGAGAAATTTGCAAAGTGAGCTTGCGGGTAAGGTTTCTCTTATATAACACCAGAAATGTTAACAAGGATCTCTCCTGACTGGGTTTAGAGTTTATTACAGACAGGGAGGGACGGTTCTCCCCCCCCCCCCCTCCCGCCGTCTTTTCCACCCTCTCCGCCCTCCCCTCCTCCACCAACAGCATCCATTCAAATACTAGAAATGGTAAAATAAAGCAAGTTGGCAGTATTTTCAACAACACCATTTTGGCCCACTTTAAGTTACGGTAAAGGTAAAGCAGTCAACAATCCGAAGATTGGTTTGAACACCACAGTGATTTACTAGGCATGGTCCTGTTTGGAGGTGGTATGCCGTTGCCTTCCTCCGACCTTCGAACTGACTTACCCAGCCAGTTATAGGGGGACCTACAGTTTAACGTGGGTTCCGAACCACGGTGCTACTCGGTATTTTTCACATCAGCAACACTGCCAGAGGTGAAAGAAGTGGAAAGCGAGAGATAAAAATCCTAGGACCTGGCGGGGATCGAACCTGCGCCCTTTGGATTTGTAGTCTGGCACTCTACCACTGTGCTACGGAGCCGCAGTAACACTAAAAGTGGATCGTCTTTTGACACTCGAAATTTAAATTAAAAATAACGGCTTAACGATGCATCTGACACGAAAATTGAATAACCTAATTTGTAGAGGAGAAAATTCTCTACAACTTTGTTCCCTTACGTTTATTCCATATCTCGTATCGTTTCAGAGATTTTTGGGATGTCTGTCTGTTCGTAACGTGTTCCCTGTTTTTAAGACGAACCGTTCACCCGACCAGCACCAAATTTTACAGACTTGATTGTAGGCCGCCAGAGACCAGAACCTCCCTTTTCCAAATTTTTCGGACAAAAAATACGGTAGTAATACAAAAAATGCCATTTGTAATATAATTGTAAGTGAAAACGAACCGTTCATCTGACACGAAAATTGAATAACCTAAATGGTAGAGGGGAAAATTCTCTACAACTTTGCTATATTATGTTTTTTTTCATATCTTGCATCGTTGCGGAGATATTAGCAAAAATAACGGCGATTTGATGATGTCTGTCTGTCTGTAACGTGTTCCCACTTTTTAGGTTGAACCGTTCAACCGATCGGCACCAAATTTTACAGACATAATTGTTGGCTACCAGAGAACAGAACCTCGCTTTTTGAAATATTTCGGACAAGAAATACGTTAGTAATACAAAAAAGCCGTTTGTAATGTAATTTTAATTGCAAATAAACCCTTCATCTGACGCGAAAATTGAATAAACGAATTCATAGAGGAGAAAATTCTCTAAAACTTTAAACCCTTATGTTTTTTTTCATATCTCGTAGACATATTTGTAGAAATAACGGAGTTTTGACACTCTCCATTAAATTAACGAAAACCAGCCGTTCGCAGATGTCACGTGACATTCCTCGCCCAGAACTGTCTCTGGCATACGCCATCTTGCGTTGCGTATTTGATGATTTTCTTATTGTAACTTACACGTTGTCATTTCAAAGCAATGGCGCACTGAAGAATTAACAAAAATAGGTCGATCTTCGTACGATAAATGATAATCTAATGTCTACAAATGTCATATTAGCATCAGTTAACAACGGCCATCAATAGTATGAGATTAAAGAACGCAATTCCTAACTGTTAGCTGTAGCGGCCGGGCGCCGTGGCTCAGCGCGCCCGGTCAGGAGTCTCAACGCCCTCTGTAATAATAATAATAAAAAAAAAATCTGAGCCAAATATTCAACGGACAACCATGAACAAATTGAACCAACGACCGCCAAGCATAGATCTACCTGAAGAACAAAAAATTAAAAAAAAAAAAAAAAAAAAAAAAATAGCGTAGTGGGCAATGTGTTGGACTGTGACGCTGAAGGTCAGTGGTTCGGAACCCGCCAGTACCTATTTTTTTCCAAAAGAGTTTCAGACACTGTTATTAATTAATTTTTTATTATTTGCATTATTATTTTGGTCCAAAATGTTTGCAAAAACTTATAAAACTACTAATCTAAAGTGAGCCGTAAAACACGTCAGTGCGATTTTTTTCCTCCTGTTCTGCTGTGCTATTGACCCCTTAGGTAATACAATCTCTGACAGTGTACTGATTTGCCAATTTTGCTCAATATCCCGATACATTTTGCGGCGCTTGAACTCAGCTATAACTTATTTTATTTTATTTTGACTACCGCTACTTACTAGCCAAGTGTTTTGCATATTTGCAGCTCATTTGTAGCGCACAGTTAATCTAAAATCCATCTGCAACATTTTGAAATGAAAATTAATATCAAAATATTTCAAAATATATGCATTTATTTGCTCAATAAAACACGCAAACGCATGGAACAATATCTAGAATACTTTGTATCTTGTTTTATAGGCAAGTGTCACAAAATACTGAAAAAGAGTTCATCGTATTAATTCAGAATTCATCAATTATGACGTAGTTTTACATTACATTGCGTAATACACCCCTTTTCTCTGTAGAACATAATTTTTCTTTCAAGTACTCCATATTTCTGACAAGACGTCGTACATCTTTTCTAGTGTGGCAGAAAGTAAAGACGATCGTTCTCTAAAGAGAGACTGCGACTAAGGTGAAATTCGTAAGATTTTCCTAGCACTTATTTCTAAATAACTTCTTTTCCCTGGCGAGTATTGCTACCAGACTACACATATATGTCCCTATTTGCACTAGAGAAGCACAAAGTACGAGGGGCCTGTTGTATTCTTCCGCATCAGGGTAAATCCCCTAACGTGGTGTCTTCTTGTTGATGATGACCCCACGCAGTTTCAGGAAACAGGTCGCAGATTCGTTGCTCTGGAAGTGAGGCTAAAGTAATGAATTGTGGTGGCTCAGTACGATCAGCTTCTATCTCTAATGAAAACGAGCTCCGTGTCTTTAACTTTATTCACATAACGCTTCTTCATAAACGATACAACTCTTAGAATAAGAACAACAACTGCAAGATCAGAAGTGACGTCTGTTCTTTTGGAACAGACGCCACATGTATATATACAATATGCCAGTGACGGGATATGATCCCTTGTTAGTGGGGAGGGGTGGGCAAGTTTAGAGCCCTTACACATAGTGACTACGAGTTTGAGTACTGTGGGCAGGATAGAGCAGGAAATTTGAATCTGACGGGAGGCGTGCTGAGTTAGTCCTTGCGGGTGTGTTGATCGCTGTGGCCCAGTGGTGTAGTGGTCAGCGTAACTGCCTAGAAAACGGGAGACTCGTGTTCGAATCCCGGGCCGCGGTGGAGTAGCCGAGCGGTCTAAAGCATCTCGCTGCGGAGCGCGCGGTTGCTCGCCGTGGAGGTTCGAGTCCTCCCTGGGGCATGGGTGTGTGTGTTTGTCCCTAGGTTAGTTTACCTAGGTTTAAGTAGTTTGTAAGCTACGGACTGATGACCACGCAGTTTGGTCCGATAGATTTACATACATTTGAACATCGAATCGATCCAGGCTGGGTACACATTTTAGGTTTTGCCCATGCGCAGTTGATGTAATATATTCTGTCAATATACTTAGAATAAGCTTTGCTGTTAGACATTGATACCGGCAAAAACGCATATGCTAAGTAGAGACATGTTCACCCTCCAAGCCCCTGTGCTAGAGTGACAAGCGCGTAGAGTGGAGACAACAACATTACGGCAACCGAGGTAGTGGCAATAACAGAAGGTTGTTGCAGAAGGGGTTGCTGTTGACTGGTGTCTACCAAACGAATTGCACAAGCAGCTGGGTTCATAGGATGTAGTGCAATTCAACAACGTCGTGACTTACCAGAAGCTACGCCATGGCGAGCCATAGGAAGGTTGGAGGCGCGACAGGCACAGAGTGAATTGACTGCAGCTGTTGGAGTGTCCCAAAGTGTTATTTCCTCGGCCTGAACGTGATTTTAGAGAACAGGAACCGTTAATGGAAGGTAAGGGCAAGATTTTCAAAGTGTAACATCAGCAAGAGATGACCTTATCTGCGGTTAACAGCCCGTCGAGACTGTCTGCAACTCAACTGCAACGCACTCTCCAGGCACTCAGACTTTTTACACGCACGAGTGCACTGATTCTTTCAAGCTGTCTGTCATTTGCATTGTTGTTGGGGGATATATTACAGCGTCCGTGTTCATTATTGAGAATGTCCGCTATTCGGTATAATGTTAGCATAAGGGCTAATGTTGTTTTGCAAGGGAATTTTAAAATGTCCGCTATTGAGAGGAGTTCGCTATTGGGAAGTGTCCGTTAAGTGAAGTTTCACTGTATCCCAGTGCGTTATGCCCGGTTAGCCAGGGCATTTAGTAATTGATGACAAGGTCGCTCGCCTGTGTCGGAGCGCGGGCCAGGAAATGAGGGGACCAGTTTACTTGCTGGTGGCCGCCAAGGCCGAGTGCTGTTATGTTAAGTAACGGTCGATAACTCACATCAGCCGCATCAGCGCCGCCGGGCACTTCCGCGGCACCGCTATACTAGCCGCTAGCCGCTAGCCGCTAGCCGCCGAGGTGTCAGCTCGCGAATCTCGACACGTTTCGTTTCAGGTCACGGCGGCACCAGGCTGTGGAACGCTGATCGCCCAGACGACAGGCTGGTAGCGCGATACAGTTTCTTACCGAAACGAATTATCTAAACACTTCAGCTGTTCCATGGCGTTGAATTACATTCGACAGCAAAGTTGAAATTTTTTTACCTGGGCAACAGTCAGTTTGAAACATTCATCCCTTAATTTTATTATTTTAATTTAAATTTTGAAACCAGTATAATTTTTTGCAAGTAAATGTGAGCACGAAATAGAATAACTGTAAAGAGTGTTTGGGAGAAATATTTCAATACTGGTTACCTAGCAAAACCATCTATCTGTTGAAATGAATCTACTATGCTGTACTTTTAGAGAAATAAATGAGCTACGCACTAAGAAAGTAGTTAAAATCCTTTTCTAACCTGACCGATACTGATAAGCAACGTGAACCTAACTGTTGGAGACATTATCACTATTGCTGATTTTGTAATTAAGTTTCCGGCTAGTTGATCTTTTACTAATCGAAAATGGTAAGTAGTTCGTAATCTCAGGGTCGCAGTTAGAATAATTATTTAATAAAAGAATGTGATAAAAATGGGTTCTATTGTATACATCTCCAACAATTAGATTCGTAAATCAGTGTAATTCATTATTATTTTGTCCTGGAAAATAAATTGCATCACAGTTAAATGAAAAAAAAAAAAATGTGAAAGGAAAAAATAAGGTTCCAGTCTCACTACAAATAAATACTCGGACAAATATCGGTAAACTCACGATACAATTATTATTAAAATAAATTAAGGAAGTCTACATATACCTCACATTCGAAGTTCAGTTACCTTTGTGAAGTCTCATTAAATTCATACAGTCGAGATCATGTCATAAATTCAGTACATCATTTCAATTACTACTTTCTCATCGAGATATATCGTACAGTCATTTTCACAATTCATCAGGTCATATACAAGCGTAATATGGAAGAGACGTTTACTAGACGAGCGCATAATACAGAAGAGAAAACTGGCGTCACTACTCCTTTCTTTTAAAAGAAACAATAGTTAAATCTATTTATTATTCTAATTGCTCTTTGTTCAGAGTTAGTCTTTGACTTAAGTTTTTCAAAGAATATTGCGTCTTTAAGAATTTAGTGACACATTGAAAATTATACGAAATTACAAGAAAAAAAACTAATATAAGCATAATTAATTTAACTATGGGCAAATAAATATTGTTTGGTATGTGGAGGCGCATGTAACACTACAAGTTTAACCATCACACACGCTTCTAGCCTTTAACTGGGGAGATGAGCATTCACAACATAAGTAGGGACGTGGGGTGTTCACAGCACCTTACGTATATACCATACTGAGGTTTCTATTTTTTTCTTAAATTGTTTATTGTGCAATAAACATAGCATTTAGTCTTTATTAATTCACTTAATTACAATTTTAACCACTGATTTACTCGAATAATTATCCGTAACTGGTAAATCAATAACAGGTAGGAAATGATTTCAAATCTTTATATACATAGTATTTTTTTTTCAAATTAATCAAATAAGGAAAGCATCATTTTCAAATTACAGATAGATGTTAACAGACAAAGCAACAGATATATTTATATAACTCAAAACATTCATTCATCTCAAAAGTCTAGAGAAAAATCACACTTCAACACAACATTTTCGTCATCACTGAAACAAGTTTCTGAATTAATACATTTACTCCAGGTGATTGTCATTTGATTTTAATACGAAAACTGGTTACACTTGCAACAGATGAGCTTTTTCTTTTGTCAGCAGTTCATGCGCAAACTACGCATCTTCCATATGTGCATTTATTTCTTTGAACTGCTGGAATAAACTCCTCCATGTTTGAGATCTTAGTTGCCTTCAGTCGGATAGATATTGGTACAGCCGAATTTGAAGCCCTTTTTTAAACCTAAGGAGGCATATGAATGTTAGTGCGCTCTACTACTGAGCGAATTATTTGCGCATTTATAAGCACAGCAAAGCATTCTACAGCAGTCTTGCAGTTTTTAGCAGTTACTGTGGTACAAGGAAGTTGAGTTACTATACTTTGCTTCCTTGTTCTGATATTATTTGGCTTTGGTGTAGTCATCCATTTAGTTACTTGATCCCCACTAACATAAACCTCTCCAGTGTCATATCTTCACCAACATCATCAGATTGATCACTTGCAGTTGCATGATCATTTTCTTTGCATTCTTATTCTTCTTCATTATCATCGCAATCTTCAAACTATGGAATCTCACAGTCTTCGTGATCATTGAAACCTTCCTCCGACAACCTTCACAGACGTTTTCTCTATTCCTCATATGACATCATGATGTTCTCAGCTCGACACAGAAAGTCACGCTACTAGGTAGGTGGGGGTGTTAGCAGCAACCCAGCGTTTAAAACTTGTTGTGTATAGTATTGCGTACTTTCAAAAACATGAACAATGGTTTCGAAAGAATGTGCATCCCTTTCAATGAAGGTAAAAAGGCCGCTCATCAGTGTGACCAACATTGATGAGTGGACTTTTTGGAAACTTTTACAACTGGGGAGCTGTGTACACTCCACATCCCCAGTTAAAGGCTAGAGTGACACTGAAGAAGTAGTATCATGGGTTGATGTGGTGAAAGAAGTAGTTTTTCATCAAATAAATAATGCCTCCACCTTCAAATCGAGCTGTGTGTCCCCACGATATTCAGACTGACAAGCAACATAAAGGGTGATCGGAAATTCCCGTTACAAACTTCTAGGACTTGTAGAGGATGGTGAGTACGTAACACTATGAATAGGAACCCATGTCCAGAAACGTATCGTTTTCGTTCCACGACAGTTTCCATTCAGATTTTTATCAAAATAATTTGTGCGACACTCGTCGCTGACTTCCGCCCTCTCTCTGCCAGCGTATCGATAAACATTTGATATTTGTCACTTTCAACTGTTTTGTAACAAGCTGAAGGGAGAGAGAGGAACTTACTGTTTTCTCCTCGATGTGTTAAGACGTGATCCAGCCATGGATTTTGCCTGACCATTCTAAGTTCAAATGTTCAAATGTTTGTTAAGCTTATAGGACTTAACTACGGGGTCATCAATCCCTAAACTTACAAACTACTTATGAACTACCTTATACTAAAGACGGCACAAATATCCATGCCCGAGGGGGGATTCGAACCCCCGACCGTAGTGGCCGTGCAGACCGTGACTGCAGCGCCACAGTCTCCTCGGCCACCGCGGCCGGCCCATTGTAAGTGTGAGCTTACCTCTTTTTTTAATGATTTCAATAAACCCCACAGTTAATTTGAAAGATCTTACTTATTTACAATCTCTTCTCCATTCTCACTAATTTTAAAGTTATTTATTTTCAGCATATCCAGTTCTTCATAAAGTGATGCTTGGGTATTGTTGCAGTTCGCTTCGCGATTGTGCTAGAACATTCCATGTGCAACTTTAATTTATTTCGTGACTGTAAATGGTTTATTGCATTTCAATGCCTGCAGGAAAATCTTCGCGATGTTCATGAGGTCCTATAATTTTGCAATTTTTGGCGACTATCGTGATTAATTTTCAACACAGTCATAGAACAATAGCAAACAGAACGAACAATCCCAGCATCAATTTATTGAAGTAATATTCCACTTATCTCTTACATAATCACAGCAGAAATATTATTCAAAGGTTTTAATAAGATAAAATTTAGATTCCGCCGACTTCTTCCGTAATGTTGCTTTCTGGTGTTGTATTTCCTACCAATATCACGACCGCTTCCATTTATCGCGGAATCTTATGATTTCGTTAAAATTGTTCCTTCCTTTTCAAAATTGATCAGTATTATAATTTGAAATATTTCACTATCTGGTAAAATTTCAGTAGCGGTCCCCAACCTCAATACGCAAAACACGTTTTTCATACGAAAGCAGCAACACAAGATGATTATCTCATCAACTCCTACTTGAGGAATGTAATTAGGCGTGACCCAGTACAATTGTTGCAATCATTTTGAAAAGAATACTGAATCGTTCCGTTATTAGTCAAGTATTTTCATTACAATTTACACCGTGCGGTTTACATTAGTCTGCTCCTTGATATTATGACAAGTACATGTAACCATCTGTACTGACGTACTTGTAATCAATGTATGCAGGATCCTGATGATGGCCCAGGCCGAAACGCTTCAAATAAAGTCATTTTTTATCCACCTCATGACTTTAATCAATACAACGACCTATGCAGCCTATTGCAGACTTCATTTACAATTAATCGTGGTTGCCTGCCTCCTCCCAGAATTTATGTCACAAATTATGGTTTCCATTAGTCGACAATAACAACAATCCAGCATCTACGGCATCAGCCGCGACGTACTGTTGCATTATAACAGCGGCTCGATGCGGCGACCACCAACGGCGTTACACACATTGTACCTCCGAACCATCTTCTAGTACACTTTTTCCATCCCCAAAAAATGTTCAAATGTTTGTTACGCTTATGGGACTTAACAGCGGGGTCATCAGTCCCTACACTTACAAACTACTTATAAACTAGCTTATATCTAAAGACAACACAAACATCCAACCCCGAGGAAGATTCGAACCCCCGGCGAGGAACGGCCTCGCGCATCGTAGCATAGCGCCTCAATGCGCTCGGCCACTCCGCTGCGGCTTCTCCATCCCACCTGGTGTCTCTTCAAAGCCTAATTACATTCCTCAAGTAGGAGTGGATGAAATAATCATCTGAACTGAAACTTTAGTAGAACGGAAACGATATGCTTCCGGACATGGGTTCCTATTGAAAATGTTATGTACTCACTACCCTCTACTAGTCCTAGAAGTTTGTAACGGGAATTTCCCACCACCCTGTATATGCTCTAGTGGCTACTATAAAACTATGTTTCCTATTTTTACCCAAACCGTCAAACAACCCCTTCCGTGTGCCTTCCCCTCAACCGTAGGAACACACCATTTTCCTTTTATCGGGCTTTTACTGCTTTCTTGACACCAGTGGTTCTCGATATGCATTTCTTTGCTACATGCCCAAACCGCTGACAATTCAAACGCCGTGGTTGATGATATCGCTTTTTTTGTTTTTCTTTTTTTTTATGACCCGGAGATGTCGACTGGGGTACCAGGAGTGGGGTTTGGGTCGACAGTATCGATACACACACACGGTGTCCACGCGATCTCCGATTCTCTGATAGTCTTTTCAGTGCGTACAGTCAGATGGAACTTTAACAATGCGCCCGAAGGCAGTCTTTGACTTCCTACGCCCCTCGTCGGATTTCGAACAAAGCAGCAGTACCATATTCACAGAATATCAACTGCGAATGGGCAGAACCGAAAATCTCAGCTGGGATTTGAACCTAGGTCTACCGCTTTCTAGGCAGTTGCGCTGACCACTATACCACTGAGGACACAGTGATCGCCGGCCGCGGTGGCCGAGGGGACTGAGGCGCTCCAGTCACGGTCTGCACGGCCACTACGGTCGGGTATTCGAATCCCCCCTAGGGCATGGATATTTGTGCCGTCCTTAGGATAAGCTAGTTGATAAGTAGTTTGTAAGTTTAGGGACTGATGACCCCGTAGTTAAGTCCCATAAGCTATACGAACATTCGAACTTTTTTTTTTTTTTTTTTTTTTTTTTTTTTTTTTTTTTTTTTTGATGCAGTGATCACCGCACCAGCAAGGACTACCTAAGCACTCCTCCCGTCTATGGGACTTAACTGCGGGATCATCAGTCCCTAAACTTACAACCTACTTATGAATACTTACGAACTAGGACGGCACAAATATCCCGAGAGGGGATTCGAACCCCCGACCGTAGTGGCCGTGCAGACCGTGACTGGAGCGCCTCGGTCCCCTCGGCCACCGCGGCCGGCGTCAGACACACATTGCCAGCTCTACCCCGCCCACGGTACTCAAACTTGTAGTTTCAGAAACTAATTCCCGTAAGAGTAAAGGCTAGTTTACACGACGACACTACGTTTCATGAAAGTGCGCTACTGGCCAGTGCGCATGCGCGTGCGCTACTGGCCAGTGCGCATGCGCGACAGGCGTTCGCGCAACTCGTTGGCGAAACTAATCAGTTTCGGCACCTTCCATCTTTGGAAAAACTGTGTTTTTAGGTTACGTTATAACCAATACAAAACAAAGGAAGAAATAATTCGGTTTTTGAACATGTATGCGATGCATAGGTGTTTGTGCGATTTTAACGATGAAAATTTCAGAAATAAGCAGCGGCGTGATTGTGCTCTTGAAGAATTATTCGTGAATTAAATATTAATAGGTTGACGATTAGTGAATTGCATACTAAAATACATTCAATTCCAAATACCTATACAAATGAACTATGGCAATTGTGGATTTGGAAACACGGTACAGGTACTGTAAAGACAAAAATCTACTTGACAACAAACGTAATTCAATTTGTAATTTCAGTTCTGGTAACAACACTTCACGGATAACAATATCTTGTTTCTTTATTGCATTACTAACTGTTTAAAGGAACGTAAACTGCTTTGGTGACATTCTAACTTTATTAACATAGATTCTAGAACCTTCAATTACAATTTCTTTCAACAAGGACGCTAAACAACCGTGCTGACGTCTCTTTTTAATCCAGTCACAAACCCAAACATGTACTTCATTCTTTTTATGTTTAGTCTATGCAGCGACTTCACACAGAGAAGCAATAGCTCCGCCACAACACTTACAGCTACCAAAACTTTCATTCTACGGCGACTGCGGCACTCACAAAACAACAAAACTGAAGTATTGAAACCGTGTCTACAGACACACACGAAACCACTTGCGCGCAATTCACTTCATGAAACAAGTGTCGCAATCTAGTGTCGTCGTGTTGACTACCCTTAAGGGCCCCAAACTTCCCCACTCCTCCCCACTAACGAAAGGATCATTGCCCGTCACCGGCAATGCTTCTGAGCCGGCCGCAGTGGCCGAGTGGTCTGCGGCGCGCCAGTCACAGTCTGCATGGCCGCTATGGTGGCGGGTTCGAATCCCCCCTCAGGCATGGAAGTTTGTGTCGTCTTTTGTATAAGGTAGTTCATAAGTAGTTTGTAAGTTTAGGGACTGATGACCTCACAGGTAAGTCCCTTAAGCTTAACAAACTTTTTTTTAAATTTTAAGTTTCTGATTCTACGAAACTACGAGTTTGAGTAATGTGGGCAGGGTAGGCGTGCTCAGGTAGTCCTTGCAGGTGCGATGATCACTGTGACCCCAGCAGTGTAGGGGTCAGCACAAATGCCTAGAAAGCGGCTGGGAACACATTTTCGGCTGTGCACATTCGCAGTTGATGTCACATATTTTGTGAATATGAAAGAATAACAACTGCAGGATCACACGTGACGTCCACATACGCACACACACACACACACACACACATATATATATATATATATATATATATATATATATATATATATATATATATATATATATATATGGCGACAACATTGAGAGGGCAGCCTAGCCATCCGACTACACTACAACATTCAACTGACACGTCATAGGCCTAACTAGCAGCCGTACGGCCGGGCAAAGATGTCTGGACGAGCAACCAAGTTCCTGACATTACGCTATCTGAGGGTAGGCCTGGCAGAGCAGCGGCGACGTGGACTGAGCAACCTCGCACTGGAGTCTGACCTAATGACCTACAGCAGGAGCAAGGCGGGGACCGCCATCCAGGGCCCAAGGAAGGATCTCCTACAGTTGATGTACTCTTCGAGGTGGAAATGAAGTTGAAGGTTCGATCTACAGTCTGGGGTCCTGTTGCAGTTCCTATTAAAATAATTGAGTTTTATCTGATTACAATATCACTTGGTTTCCTTTTGGGAGTGTAAGAAGGATAGCTTTTGTTGTTAATAATTGGGTGTGTCGGTTCATGTTGTTTATGTAGTTTAAACTGTGTCCAAAGCTTTTGTAACTGCAGGTGCATCGTTATAGCGGAGTTCTTTCTAAGCTATTTTATTTTAAAAATCAGCAGTTGGACCTCTTCGGATTTCCACTGAGATCATTTTCGTTTATAACGAAAACCTTTATGCAGGAGATGTGTTTAAATGCTATTAATCTATATGTTTGTATATAAAAGATCCGTACTTGTGCGATCAAAACTGATTATTGTTCTGAAATGTAATAATTCTTATAAACGCTGTAAATGGTTTCTGGAGCCAGAAACATAGTCTCAATTTCGTATTTGTAGCATTAACGATATGGGCTTTGTCTGCAAATAAAATGGGAAATCCAAGCGTTAAGTGCATCCGATATTTAAAAAATTTGTTTTCGATTTGTGGTATCGCTGCTGAAGCAGACGCCGATGACCACCGTCGTTCCACAACCCATAGTATGAGGTTTCATTATGCTTAAAATTCCATGACTTAACTTTCAGTCATAAAAGTGCGGCAAACTAGGCAGCAACGAATATATTCCAACTGTGTCAAGCTAATTCAGGTTACAGTTTTACTGCCTAATCGTTTTGGAGGATTGCTGTTTGTACCCTTTGTAACTGCAAGACAGAAAATAAGAACTAGAGTTGCGCATAATAGTTCACGATCGGGAGCGCTGACTAGAGCCGCGAACTAGTTCGTTGTTTTAGTTCCTCCGCTCCCAGTGACGGCTGAGCGGCGTGGTCTGCGCGTGCAAGTGGAGGGAGAAGTTCCCCCACCTAGCTGCTTCATGTGCCTGCTGCGTGAGCCGATAACGGTATCACGCGAGCCAAAAGAGACAGTTTGTGGGTAATTTCTGGCGTTTATGTTTAGAATTACCTCTATATCTTGGCATTGTGGAATTTATTAGTCAGATATTGCAGAGTGCAGAATACTTGAAAACAGAAATTTTGTAGCACTGAACTACGTAATCTAACAGACAGATTAACCTCGAAATGGTTCTCATTAGTAGAAGGCAAACACGTGATTTTTAATTCTGTTCACGACCTATCGCGCATATTTTAGTTCGCGACCTATCACGCATATTTTAGTTCGCGACCGGTAGCTCTCCTTTTAGTTCGCAGCTCGGCCGCGAAGTAGGTCGCTCTTTTTAGTTCGTCCGCTCGTTTTGGCTTTTTCTACCACTACTAAAACTACAGCTGAGCTGCATCTCAGCTCGAACTGACGGCAACTGGCAGAAGGAAATCACGCGATTCTGCGCGCTCTCGCGTCCTCTCGCAGTTACCCGTCAGTCTTCAGAAAGGAGCAAACGAACTAAGAGGCGAGGGATCTACGAACTAGTTCGCGTAGTTCGCCTGTGGGAGAGCTCTTCCGAACTAGTTCGTTCGCGAACTACACAAGACTACAAAGAACCAACCATAATGGCACACTTAGATGTTGGATGACCCTAATTCTATAAGGGGCAAACTATCAACAAAGATGTACCAAAAATATCCTGGTGAGGTCACAGGAAGCTGTCAAGATGAGAAATCATGAGCAGCAGTGCAAACAGTTCTTTCCTTCACAACAACAGTTCCATGCCCTCTGCACGTGATACAGTCACACAATGTTAATTTGAGCTACCAAATTATGCATTAGATTAACATTAACAGGAACCTGTTTTGCATCACTAGAAGCTGTGAGGTCGGGCCATGAAACGTACCTAGATAGCCCAGTCGGTAGACCACTTGTCCGCAAAGGGCAAAGGTCCAAGGTTCCAATTCCGGTTCCGGCACACAGTTTTAAAACGCCAGTAATTTTCAACTCTAATCCTACCCCTTCCCCTCGTTGTATAGGTGTTCCGTTCTCCCGTTCTCCCCCCCCCCCCCCGCTCCACTCCCTGGAGTCCCCGCAATCTCCACCCCTCTTCCCCCTTTCCTCCTTCACTCCTCCTACTGTAGAACTTCCCTCCCACCTCCACAATGAACGTTACTGTTCGTTTGGTCACCGAGTGTATATGTGTCTTTTAAATTATAACGCTAGTATATTTCAAGTCTCCCTTTATGTTCCAGTGTTTCGTTCGCTTACGTAAACTTGACAGCAAAAAAAGTGGATAACCCCTGAATTCCAGAGTGGAAGCCGTACCTGACGCTATGCAACCACCATAACATAGCTGTGTCGTAGGTCGTCATATCATTCCACAGTACAGTTACTACCTACCCACAATAGGTACTAAGTAAGTCTCCTATTTCTCCTTATGGCATTCAGGCAAGGTGCAAACCAATACTTTCGTACAACAAATATTAAAATACACGTCATTAGAGATGACACAGTAACACTTGTAAATTAAATTTCGCTGCAATAAGTGAAAAGTCAGATACGTTATCACACTTGTTTAATGACATGATATGTTTTTGTTCGTGATCTGAATCTCAACGCACTGTTAAGCAAACAACAGTTGTTTGCGATTACAGGTCACGCACTTTTTCGAGGTCTCTCTCTGATCGGCGGAAGTCGGATGAGTTCGTGTGCCTACAGAATGTTTATTCTCTCCACCAACCTTACCACGTAACAGCATTGTACACCGTAGGCCTCGTCAATGTATAGTTGATTTGTGCTTGGTATTTATTATTGTTTACACTTTGATATTTGCTAAAATACGTCCACTTACCCCAACGACTCATTTTAGAAGAAAGAAGGCTGTCCTTGAAAGTAGTGCCGGCCGCGGTGGCCGAGGTGACTGAGGCACTCCAGTCACGGTCAGCACGGCCACTGCGGTCGAGGGTTCGAATCCCCCCTCGGGCATGGATATTTGTGCCGTCCTAGTTCTTAAGTAGTTTGTAAGTTTAGGGACTGATGACCCCGTAGTCAAGTCCCATAAGCTTAACAAACATTTGAACATTTTTTGAAAGTAGTATGAAGAATGTTAGCCGAGCGGTCTAAAGCGTCTCGCTGCGGAGCGCGCGGTTGCTCGCCGGCTCGCCGTGAAGGTTCGAGTCCTCCCTGGGGCATGGGTGTGTGTGTGTTGTCCTTAGGTTAGTTTACCTAGGTTTAAGTTGTTTGTAAGCTACGGACTGATGACCACCAGTTGGGTCCGACAGATTTACAAACATTTGAACATTTGAAGAATGTTAATTTTGATTGTTATTCAGTTACGACAGTAAAATGAAGCATAAAGCGTTGCTACACCTGATTAATAAGTCCCTTTAAAATATTAAAATTTCGTAGATATACGTTCCAGTTTTCTATTACTCAAACATTAATGTGATAATTTAGTGTTACATCTGTAACGCCTTAACCCCTTAATGTTGTCTCTTTTAAAACCTGTAATCTATACGGCGAACGACCTAGAAGAGCAGTTGAATGGAATGGACAGTGTGTTGAAGAGAGCGTATAAAATGAACATTAACAAGAACAAAACAAAAATAATGGAATGTAGTCTTAGAAAATCAGGCGATGCCGAAGGAATTAGATTAGGTAATGAGACAATGAAGGTGGTAGATGAGTTTTGTTACTTGGGTAGTAAAATAACATGCGATGGTCGCAGTACAGAGGATATAAAATTCAGAATGGCAATGGGAAGAAAAGCATTTTTGAAAAAGAGAAATTTGCTAACATCGAATATTAATTTAAGGGTAAGGAAGTCTTTTCTGACAGCATTTGTGTGGAGTGTTGCCTTGTACGGGAGTGAAACATGGACGATAAGCAGTGCGGACAGGAAGAGAATAGAGGCTTTTGAAATGTGGTGCTACAGGAGAATGCTGAAGATTAAGTGGGTAGATCACATAACTAATGAAGAGGTACTGAATAGAATTGGCGAGAAAAGGAATTTTTGGCATACCCTGACTAAAAGAAGGGATCGCTTGGTAGGACACATTCTTAGACATCGTGGAATCGTAAATTTAGCATTGGAGGGAAGTGTGTGGGGTAAAAATGGCAGAGGGAGACCAAGAGACGCGTATAGTAAGCAGATTCAAGTGGATGTGGGTTGTCGTTCTTATGAGGAGATGACAAGGCTTGCTCAGGATAGAGTAGGGTGGAGAGCTGCATCAAACCAGTCTCCGGACTGAAGACCATAACAACAACAACAATCTATACGCCGTAAGTTGGCGGCACTGGTAGAAAGAGGCGGGTCTTGTTGTAACATACAATGTGCTACAAACTGAATGCAAGCTTCAGCTCCCAACATTCTTCGCTCAGAGGCCACGTTTAAGTGCGTGATCTCTAGGCATAAATAGACGGAAAACACTGACGTTTTCATTAGTATCGGTTTCCAAGACCGATTTCTGAACCCAGAAATAAATAATAATCCTATCACTGCACTAGGAATTGCATGAAGCTCATATTGTTGCTGAGAGGTAACCGCTGAAGATATGTAATGTAGTCATACATCATAAAGTTGTGGAATAGAATGCAGTGTATTAATGATAACTAAGCGCAATCAGAAGTCAGATATTAAATATGTTCACAAATAGCGTTACACTAGTACCTGAAACGACGATACAAGTAATTCTTTTTCCCGGCAGGAACTCAAACCCGGTTTTATTTGCTATCGTATAACAGGAAGGAATACTGCTGATATTGTGCCTTCCCGGGACTCCAACCCCGCACACTCCGTCACTCTTGACCTGACACTATGAGGCGTCAACTATCACATTGTCGTTCACTAGTAGTTAGGATCATACCGTTCGTACAGACATGGAGGGGTTTGGTATTTTGCGAAAACTTTGTTTAACTTAGTAGCGCATGGACATGTTCAATGTTGATTTGAAACAACGCAGACCCCTGCGTTCTTACTTGTCGTTATTGTAGGTGCAGATGGTATTTTTGTGGCAGTTAAAACTGTTACCCCCACGGGAATCGGGCCCATACCTTGGCAATTACAAGTTAACCTCATCCCGGACTCCAGCGAATTAGAGATGTGTTAGCATAATGTTTTGTCATAATGGAGTACTCATTAGACGGTACGACCAGTCAAAGAGCTCATAGGTGTCTGGCTAGGTAAGACATTCTTGGCCGCACTGGAAGGCCACGTAGTCTGAGGCGCCTTATCACGGATTTTGCATGAAATTATATTACCTTTTAGTATGCTACATTGCGATTTGGTATGGCATTTTCTTATAAGCTTATTCAACTGTGGTCTCATTTTAATCAAGAATGTTGGGTAGTTCTTGCCACGATAACTTGAATATTACGCATTTTTAAAGTTATGAGGAGCGTGGATTATGCATTAGAAAAAGGATTCTAAAATTGGGAAAATAACTTCGCATTGACATCTATTATTCACCACATTCAGGAACAAAAACAGACTTCGATGAAGGAAGTTTCTGTGATTTACTAGTATGATCAATGACAAGGTATCCGATAACTGGCAAGTGTGTCGAGCAATTATTCTTCACGGTATGGTTGCCTTCAATAGTCATATTGAGGTTAAAAAAACAGAATTGTGGATTCTGATACAAGGTCGCATCGAAAATGCGATGCTCAGCATAATATCCAACTGGGAATGATGAGGGAGAACTTCAGTCTCTGCCATTTCAAAGGTTGGATACTGGGATTTATCAGAATAGATGGCCATTTCAATGGAGACATCAGTGCTTGTACGGTAAGGTTCAGTTGTCCATTATATCCACGTCCTTTTCGAGAGCCAACGGCAGAGAAATAACGGCAGTGATTTAAAAAAGAAAAAGAAATAGAAAAAAGAAAAGACGAAAAGAAACTGCCAAGTAAAAAATTGTGAAATGAAGCACGTAGATGTAGATAAATATATCAGTGGAGGGGTAGTAGGAGAGAGGGCGGGATCTAAAAATGAATAGGAGTGCAGAACTGGAAAATAAAAGAGTGAAATGCTTGCAAAGTACTCCTTACTTAGACATATGTCACAGTTTGTTTTAGGGCCGAGAGAAAAGCAACGAATGTTTTACAGAACGAAGAACGGCTTATTGGAGATATAAAAGAACACTGCTTCATAGAGAGGACCTATGAAGAAAGCAGACATTAAAATAGACAGTATTGTTTTAACGGAAACCACAAATTTTTACAGCTTTTAGAGGGAATAGACCAAAAGGGCAACTGAGGTTATAATGTAAGGGAGGTGACAGAGGGAGAGAGAGATAGAGAAAGATTGGAGGAGGAATTAACAACTAAAAAGAGCTAAATGTTTTGCATATTTTGTGAAGGATGGCGGGAAGGATAGAGACGTATTTGAAATAACATAAATTACTTTTAATAGCGTCCATAAAAAAAAGTTTGTAAATCTATCAGACCAAACTGCATAGTCATCAGTCCGTAGCTTACAAACTGCTTAAACTAAGGTAAACTAACCTACAGACAACACACACACACACATGCCTCAGGGAGGACTCGAACCTTCAACAGCGAGCAACAGCAGCGTCCATCTAAACTGATTACTCTGTATGCATGGAGGCTGGGTGTAAATGAAATACAAATAGGATATTGAGGGAAATCAGAAGCACAGAATTAAAATTTGTGCCACGGGCAGGAATCGAACCCAGACATCCATACTTAACTTAAATTCAATACTTTTCGTTCCACTCAATGTCTTTCACATATTGAAACGGAAAACTGTCTCTAGGTATATAAATTTATAATAAAATAATAATGAAAATAGACATGAGATTAAAAAATAAAAAAATAAAAATTTATTCAGAATCCCTCATTATTTGTTTCTTCCATAATGCATCTCAGCATATAATGTATAACGCCTTCGGACCAGCTTCTCTTCAGTAAAAGAGACAACTCTATATCGAGTTGGTTCCTCGCAGCAAGACGGCCTGATTTGTATTTCTGCTTTACGCTCTTACTATCAAGCCAGGAAGTAAACATTGAGTATTTACGTCAGAGCCCCGCTTTGCGCAGTGCTGGGGGCTGTTGGTCGCCGCCGCGCCCACCAGCTGGCTGGTTTCCTCGCCTAGGCATGAGCTGTATTATAGTGTGTGTAGACGTTTTCAAGTAAATATATTGTTGAACACTGTGTAAAAACATCTTTTTATATAACTGTAGACGTCTTTTAGTTCTTAAATCGTTTAATATTTTGTACTAAATGTCTTTTTTAAATATTTTTTTGCGATAAATATTGGATTTTTTCGGATAATTCGACCTTTTTGTCGTACCGACCATGGTCCCGGTCCCGAAGGTGACGGATTAGAGGGGTTCTACTGTAAAACTGATCGTATAACTCATTAGGTTGGTAACTGCCTCCAAAAACATACAGAAGAAAATGTTACACATAGGTACTCTTGTTTGGTCATACTCGTGTGAAGGCCAACATTGTGACATAAAAACAATGGTGCTTCTAAAACTTCCTTGGGCAGTCGTCCTATATTGCAAAGATATCTTTGCACTAGATTCTCCCAGTGCACAGCGTTTTGCTCTGTGACACTGCTTTTGGGGTACACAGAGAGTGGGCGTAAGTTATAATGACAGTTGTACACTGGCGATGATATTACAAATATCATGAAAGTAACAGGCAAAAGTGTCGGAAAGAGGGTTAATTGGAACTGCAAACACTCGATACAGACACTGCGGCCACAACATTGATCTTACCGTCAGAAAAAGAGCTCACACAGGAACTAGGCCTGCTACACAATAAATATTAACGTGAAGTTGACAATTATTCGGTGGCACCAAATTCATTATTTCAATTTCACACACTTATTTGCAGCACCGCAGTGCAATTTAAACCTTCCTTGTTGTATGTTTAATCCTGGTTCAATAAGAACAGACACCAATCAAATGCCGTTTTCTTCACCACTCACTGTATTCCAAACTCCGTTATGAAACGAACCCCTAATATCTGACTGTTTCTCTAAGATTTCTTTTTCTATTTTACTTCCTCTCACCACGGTGCTTGAACCAATCAATCGAGGTGGGGTAGTGGTAACACACTGGACTTGCATTTGGAAGGAGGGCAGTTCAAATATTATTTAGGTTCTGGATGATGTTCCTAAAACATTTCAGGAAAATGCCAGGATGGTTCCTATCAATGGACACAGCTGATATCCTTCCACATACCTCAATAAAATTATACTATTACGCGTCCCATCTCCGATGACTACGATTTCGATACAAAGGTCAATCGGTTGTTTTTTTTTCGTTCAGTCGTTTTGTTTTTTTTGTTCTTTTTTTTTTTTTTTTTTTTTTCAGTCGATGAAACAACCGAATGAAAATAGTCTCTGTGGTCGTATGAATGTTTTCACTCACTGGCGGAGTTTGAGTGGTTTCAGTCGATGCGAAACAATGGAATGAAACCAGTCTCTGTCGGTTGCAGCCGCTATACGAATGTTTTCACTCATTCAGTGGGTTTGAGTGGTTTCAGTCAATGCGCGACCACCGAATGAAACAAGTCTCTGTTCAAAAAAATGTTCAAATGTTTGTAGAGCTTATGGGACTTAACTACGGGGTCATCAGTCCCTAAACTTACAAACTACTTATGATCTACTAATACTAAGGACGGCACAAATATCCATGCCCGAGGGGGGATTCGAACACCCGACCGTAGTGGCCGTGCAGACCGTGACTGGAGCGCCTCAGTCCCCTCGGCCACCGCGGCCGGCCAAGTCTCTGTCCTTTATATGAATGTTCTCGGCATTGAGTGGTTTCACTTGATGCGATACAACCGGATGGAAAAAGTCTCTGTAGGTTTCTGCAGTTATATGGATGTTTTTATTAATTCACCGACTTTGTGCGACTATATCTGCATACTCTATCAGCCTTTGCGAGTATAAATGAACCGTGATTCAGCATGAAACTTTCTTAGAGGCAAATCCTATAAATACAGTAGTGTGTCCGTGTGTGTGTGTTTCTATGGCATGCAAATCTACAGTTTTGTTCCAATCTGGATGAAATTTTGCACACTTAACCCTCAAAGCAAGAGGAAAGTCACTGTATACATCAAATTTCATTCGGTGCACGGAGGAGGGTACTTTACACACTGGCTTCGACAAAAACCACAATTTGGCTGCCATCTTGATGAAGTTTTGCACACTTGAGCTTTAAAACAAGGCGAAGGTAACTGTGTACAATAAATTTCTTAGGTGCCTGGCGGAGGATAATTTACCTCCTAACTTCGACAAATTCCGTTTGTAATCGAATTTTAATGATATATTTCACTCTTCGCCTTCAGAGAAAGAGAATTGTCACCGTCTACATCTACTTTAATTTGATGCATGACAGAAGGTATTCCAGACTTTGAAGCCAATATAGAGTTTCATTCCGATCTTGATGAAATTTTGAACACTTGACTTTCAAAACAAGTGGCAGTTCACTGTTCATCTAAGATTTTGTGTAGTACATGGCGGAGGGATGGAATAAACCTCGACACCGTTCCACCGATAACCACAGAAATATCTGTGACAAGAGTTCAAATGTTTGTAAATCTATCGGACCAAACTGTGTGCTCATCAGTCCGTAGCTTACAAACTTCTTAAACTAAGGTAAACTAACCTAAGGACAACACACACACCCATGCTCCAGGGAGGACTCGAACCTCTGACAGCGAGCAACCGCGCCCTCTGCAGCGAAGTGCCTTAGACCGCTCGGCTACTCCACCGCGGCGTGACAAGAGTGAATAATTATGAAACTTGAGATGAATGTTTTCATACACTGTTGACGAATAAAGACACGCTGAAGAAAATTTCCAGCACTGATAAATGTTGTATGTCTTCTCGTACTCCTTCAGAGTAGATGGAATCAACAAAAATATTTTTATAAGAAATATTTGTATACAAAATACTACAATGAAGGCTTTTTTTACAATACCTAATGTTTTAGTGATCTTAGAATTTGGATCTAGCAAATATGCTCAGTTAACATACTTAACTCTGTCCTACTAGAACCTTAGATATATATGAACAATAAGCCGCAAACCGCACGTTTCTACCCGTTCCCACTTCGTAGTTACAGTATGCGAGGTTAAACTTGTAGAGATCATGTTGGAACACCCTGTAGTTTCCACGCTTCTTTATCGAGAGAGTAAGAAACCGACAACAATCGGCGATGGCGCGCGGCTGCTGGCGCTGTCAGCAGTGAAGCACCCCCTCTCGATTCCGAAGATGAAGGAACCACTTCGTGGCATTCGCTTCAGTACTGCTCCAGAGATTCGACAGGCAGTAGACCGCTCCATTCGCGCCATCAACAGAACAGGCTCTGCTAACGTTATACTACGCCTTCCACATCATTGGAAACGGGTTATATACAAAGCTGCAGCATTACAACCTTTTTTGCTTCGAATATTGTCTCTTTCTATGTGAGGTTGAGCTGTTACAGCTCGTTCTAGTGCCTAGTGTAGTCTTCAATACAAATATCGAGTAGTTCACCCTGTTGCTAGCGCTGGGTACTCTCCCTTCTTTTGCCTCATCTTGTCACTAGATCAACCTTATTACTTCTATTTAAGTCACGTTTCTTGATGAGCACGTCACTACTTCTAATGATGATACTATTCTTTCCAGCACTTTCTACAGTTATCGTTGGCACATGGAAAATTTCACGGCTTGTTAGCATCAATTTCGATCTGGCCTGCTACCACCGAGGGCTTTCTTGTTCATATAGCTTCTCAGCTGTTAACGTGTGCACGCCGATAAGGGCCCAGCTTACACTTTACAGAGAGTAAATTGTGGCGAGTGTTATGAACTGTTCTGGCCGCGTCGCGCTGCGAGCCATTTGAACCAACAGTGTTGTGCCAGCAACGGCAGTTTTGTAACTGTCGTACCCCGGATTTCACGAAATTCACTACTATGAAAACAGGGACGGAAACCTGAAGTAGAAACGACCTATTAGCGCTAAAGAAAAAGCAAACATTCAACAGGCAATTTCAACAATCATATTTCAAAGAAAGGTCAAATAAATCGAATTGTTCCACTCACAACTGAATGCACCGGACTCCGTTGGGTGTATTCATTCAGTTGCTTTAAGACAGTTCCCACTTGACAAAAACGAATGAGTAATATGACTATGGATACTTAAGACTACAACGAAGTAACTGGACTTTTTTCATTCTATTGCTTCCACTAATTAGTTTCATCCAAAACCATAAATGAATATTCGAACTGGTATGAAATCTATAAATGGCTGAATTGATTATTTCCATTCGGTTGCTCCGATAGGTTTCTTACAGTGAAATGAATTAATAAACAATTCAGATGATTAGGTTCGGATTAAAGGGAGGGCATTAGACCCAGGCCCGGGCCACAGTGCATTCTTTTTGTAGGCATTTGGAAAGTTCCACGAGGTACAACATCATATAACAAATAGCATGTTCGTGTCCTTATCCCTCCTGTACTTTCACAAAAACGCAGGGCTATAGATAATGGGGAAAGCGGTTCCGGAGACACGTACCCCTTCGCCCCCCCCCCCCCTCAAACCAGTCACAGTAATGCAAGGTTTTTAGTCGGTTATAGTGCAACTTCCTATTTGAGACAACTTGACAGGTCATCACAAGTGGTGATACAGATCTGAATGAATATCCTGATCAGAATGAACGTCAGCTTCTCTACCCCTACCCAGCAGAAGATAAAATAATTTAAAAAAATGACAATCGCATGAGTGGATAGCTTTGCAAGCTACCTAATGAGTCGATTGTTATCATTAGATTGCTGGCATCAGTATAGCTACTCAGAGCGTGGTTTCTGAGCGTGACATGGATGAAAACTTTGACGATACCACAGTGCTTTACAAGGTATGGAAGTGATATGTCGATGCCTTCCCCTGACCTTCGAACTCCCTTACCCAGCGAGTCAAAGGGGGACCTACAGTTTAACGTGGGTTCCGAACCACGGTGCTACTCGATATCAGCAACATTGCCAGAGGTGAAAGAAGTGGAAAGTGACAGATAAAAGTCGTAGGACCTGGCGGGGATCGAACGCGCGACCTTTGGGTTTGTAGTCTGACACTCTACCACTGTGGTACCGAGTCCTCCGTACTTACCGTCAAAAGTTGTTAGTGAAAAGTGACTTTCCTGTCACTCGAAAATGAATGAATCAGACGGTTGGAAGCAGCGTAAAAGCGCAGGTACCAGATGGAAGAGAGAGCAGGTCGTCTCCGCGATTTCTATTCAGAGTGAGTCGCAGGGGAAGAAGACTCGACTGGGCAAACTGGAGCAGCACACACGTGGAGCACTAAATTAAGGGACGCCACAACACGAAGAAAAAGGGTCTTACGCCGGCCAGAATATTGGGTCTGTAGCGTCCGCAAAATGGCCGCCATTAAGAGCAGGTTTCGCTGCGTGCGCATACAAAGTCTCTCTATTAATGCCCACCGAGGATAAAAAAGAAATAATTAAGCGAACTGTGAGCCCGTCACTTTCACCAGGATTTCGAATATAGCAATAAACTTCCGAGAAAGCACCAGAGAGGTTGAAACGCGTTCCGCTGCTGAGACTCCCCAGCATTAGTGAGTTGGAAACCTGATTAAATCCCTGAAGTGATCTACTTACTATAGAGTTTTGCTTCTACAAATATTCAGATGTTTGTAAATCTAAGAGACTAAACTGCTTAGTTAAGATTACCTATCATAGTCTGGTCTGGAGGCGATCTAATCCTTTTATAGTTTTCAAAATGACTAACCAAGATCGCGCACTAAGAATTTATTAAATGACGACTGGTTTCGGTGCACTGTGGCACCATCATCTGGTCACATACATGTTATAATCTGGTCATCTTGTTAAAAAAAACTGGGTATAAAATAACAAGTGCAACATTGCACTTAGTCACTATATAAAAATAATACGTAAGTTAAAAACATGACATTTTTGAAAAAATGCAAACTAGAATTTTCAGAGCTGTCAGTATTTTGTAAGCTTTAACTTATGTATTTTTTTATATAGTGACTAAGTGCAATGTTGCACTTGTTATTTTATACCCAATTTTTAACAAGATGACTAGATTATAACATATATGTGACCAGATGATGGTGACACAGTGCACCGAAAGGGGTCGTCATTTAATAAATTGTTAGTGTGCGATCTTGAATTGTCATTTTAAAAACTATTAAACTACTTTGGTCATCAGTCCCTAGGCTTACAACCCACTTAAACTAAATATCAACAATAATTTAGTTCCTTGAGACAAATATTGTCTCATTATACCAAAGGTATTTAATATAAGCAAAGACACTGTGCTGTGCTGCACGGGTTTAGCAAACATCGTTCACGTGAAACTCAACTTGCCCTTTTCTCACATGCCATCTTATGAGCCATGGATGTAGGGCAACAGCCGAATTGTGTTTCTCTCGACTTCAAATGGCGTTTGACGCGGTGCCACACTGCAGACTGCTAACGAAGATACGAGCTTCTGGAACAGGTTCGCAGATTTGTGATTGCCTGGAAGACTTCCTAAGTAATAGAACGTAGAACGTTGTTCTCGACGGCGAGTGTTCATCATAGACGAGTGTATCGTCAGGCGTGCCCCAGGGGAATGTGATAGAACCGCTATTATTTTCTATTTATATTAATGATTTGACGGACAGAGAAGTAATTTGCGGCTATTTGCTGATGATGCTGTGTTGTATGGGAGGGTATCGTCTTTAACTGACTGTAATAGCATACACGATGACTTAGACAAAATTTCTAGTTGGTGCGAACAATGGCAGCTAGCTCTCAATGTAGAAAAATATAAGGTGATACGCATGAGTAGGATAAACAATCCTATAATATTCGAATACAGCATTAGTAATGAGCTTCTTGATGCAGTCTCGTCGTTCAAATATCTGAGCGTAACCTTGCAGAACGATATGAAATGGAACGAACATGTAAGGGCAGTTGTGAGTAAGGCGGACCGCCGACTACGGTTTCTTGGACAATTTTGGAAAGATGTACTTCATCTACATGGGATACTCTGCAAATCGCATTTAAGTGCCGGTCAGAGGGTTCATCGAACCACCTTTATACTATTCCACTCTCGAATAGCGTGCGGGAAGAAAGAACACCTGACTCTCTCCGTTCGAGCTCTGATTTCGCGTATTTTATCCTGATGATCGTTTCTACCTATGTAAGTGGGAGTCAACAATATAGTTTCGCATTCGGAGGAGAATGTTGGCGATTTTGCTTTCGTAAGTAGCCCACGCCGCAGCGATAAACGCCGTTGTTGTAATTATTCCCACCCCAGATCCTGTATCATTTCCGTAACGCTGTCTCCCCTGTATCGTGAAAATACAAAACGAGCTGCCCTTGTTTGGACTCTTTCGATGTCCTCCGTCAAACCAACCTGATAAGGATCCCACACTGGGCAGCAATACTCCAAGAAAGAACGGTCAAGCGTATTATAATAATAATAATGTTTGTTAAGCTTATGGGACTTAACTACGGGGTCATCAGTCCCGAAACTTACAAACTACTTATGAACTACTTACGAACTAGGACGGCACAAATATCCATGCCCGAGGGGGGATTCGAACCCCCGACCGTAGTGGCCGTGCTGACCGTGACTGGAGCGCCTCAGTCACCTCGGCCACCGCGGCCGGCATCAAGCGTATTGTATGCAGTTTCTTTAGTAGTTCTGTTGCAACTTTTAAGGGTTCTGCCAATAAAACGCAGTCTCTGGTTCGCCTATCCCACGACATATATCTACCTGTTCTTTGCAATTAAGTCTGAAGTAAAGGTAATTCCTAGGTATTTAGTGGAGTTTACGGCCTTCACATTCGATTGATTTATGGAGGAAGGAAGGATGTTTAGGGTTTAACGTCCCGTCGACAGCTTGGTCATTTAGTCGATGCCTTGCTATCGATTACTACGAACTGTGCCCTCTCTGACAGGAAATCCCCTATCCAGTCGCAAATTTGGGGTGATATACCATAACCACGCAATTTGATTAAAAGCTGTTTGTGAGGCCAATAGATCATTCTGATCGAGATAATTCATAATATTTGAATACAGGATATGTTGCAAAACCCTGCTGCAAATTGACGTCAATGAAATAGGCCAAATTAAAATTTGTGCTGTGTCCGGGATTTGAACCCGGAACCATCTGTTTACTACGCAGGCCTTTAGACCGCTCAGGTATTCCAATACAGAAAAACCTCGGCCATTTGATACGCATTTTACAGGGAAAATTTAGGCAGAATTAAAGGATGTGGTGTGGAGGGAGACTTGCTGGAAGACGGTCCGTGTAGTCACCTCGTCTGTAACGCTGTGATAGCTGAGCGCTCTGAAGTGCCTACCCATTAAGCAGTAATTCCTGGGATCCAATCCCGGCCGCAACAAATATTTTAATTCAGTACACCTTAAATTACATCCTTAAACTAAGTTAAACTAATACAAACCCCCATGCCTGAGGGAGAACTCGAACCTCCGACAGCGAGCAGTAGCGCGCTCCACAGCAAGGCGCCTTAGAGTGCTCGGCCACTCCTCGGCGACTTGTTTCTACAGTCATGCATTTGTCCTCTAACTATTACCACTTAGTCATTTTATACTTCCTTACAATCTCATTTTCCGACAGTTGTATTCCCTTTCATTTGCTACATTTTTCAGTAACTCTAGATTCTCTATCTAATTACTTAAGTTCCATACATTGTCTTGCAATATTTCCACTAACCCTTCTTCGCCTATTTTAGGCTCTTCTCCCCTCGTGATACATCTCCCGGTTGCAATAGTATCCATTACAGTATACTGAGGCATCTCACGGGACACAACAAGGAAATCCTCTTCAATCTTTTTAATATAATCTGGGCATCAGGCCCTTTTCCCTACCCGTGGAGGGAGGCAATTTTAATTATTAAAAACTGGAAAACACCACACGTCTTTCAACACTCCCCTCAGTAACCATTTGATTAATCCTGTGACAGATTAACGTTAATTTGACCCGTGTATTGCCTACAATAAAAGTTGGCTATCTTTACCGGAAAATTATTGTGCAAACGGACTACCACACCAGATAGCCCGTTCCTCCTACGCTACTAATTACTAATTGAACTGATTTAATTTCGGAACAAACACACTCACACACGAAAGTATTGCAAATTATAGGAAGTAACAAACAAAGAAAGAGTACAAATCTTAATAAATTAACACGGTCGCCAGACCAATGGAGCACTCAGAGTTTGTTGTAATTAACCACGACAATTATGAATGGGTAATCACACAAGTTAGTGTTGCACAACAGAAGGTTGGCAAACAATTTTGCGATTGAATAACTTTTACGAAAAAATGATGCTATGGCTTTATCAGTTTACAGTAAGAAAGAAAATAAATGAATTAATAATTTTAAAATGGACTGGTTTAACTCGGAAACAGTGTTCGATCGGAGGCCAATGCTGCACTCAATTATTAACGTCCCTTCACTAACACTCACCTGCAGCAAAACACTTGATTCGCAGAATAATTAATATTAAGATTACCAAGAAAGAAAGTACTCGGAATAACTTGCAACTAGATCACAACTGGACAACGCCGAAATACGAACCAACATAGCAAATCAACTTTACACATACAATTTTTACCAATGAAATATTAAATAATACTGAACTAATTATTTCAGAATTAATATCTATTTTTGTTTAGTTACTTAATTGTGGCAACGTTATTTTAAAGAAAGCATTTCTCTCATTCCAAAAATTTAATATGTTGAAATTGGCTTTAAAATTTAAATTTTAGTTATTTAAATTTTTTAGTTTGACACTGAATTTAATCTTCTTTTCTCTTTCAACGACACTCGGGAAATTTATGGATAGGATAGGACCCTACTTGGTAACAATGTCTTAGGACAATGACGTGGTAGAAGTTCTTTGAAATTCCGTGACACTCGCGCATTGGTCGAACTTACCGGTAACAAATCTAGCTGCTCGCCTCTGAACAGCCTCAATGTCTTCCTTTAAACCGATCTGCTGCGGGTCCCAAACACTTGAGCAATACTCAAGGCGTGGTCGTACAAGCGTTTTATACGCGGTCTCCTTTACAGGTGAAGTACATCTTCCCAAAATTCTCCCAATAAACCGAAGTCGGCTGTCCGCCTTACTCACAACTGTCCTTACATGTTCGTTCCATTTCATATCGCTCTGCAATGTTACGCCTAGATATTTGAACGACGCAACTGCATCAAGACGTTCACTACTAATGCTGTATTCGAATATTATGGGATTGTTTTTCCTACTCATGCGAATCTTCTTACATTTTTCTACATTGAGAGCTAGCTGCCATTCTTCGCACCAACTAGAAATTTTGTCTAAGTCATCCTGTATGCTATTACAGTCAGTTACATACGACACCCTCCCATACACCACAGCATCATCAGCAAACAGCCGCAAATTACAAGTTAGTCTGTCCATCAGATCATTTATATAGATACAAAATAATAGCGGTCCTATCACACTCGCCTGGGGCACGCCTGGCGATATATTCGTCTCTGATGAACACTCGCCGTCGATTACCCAGATACATAGATAATAAATCACATAAATTCACGTAAACAAACTAAACAATACTACAGTATACATCAGTTATGGTAATAAGCTTCAACAGAACCTACATACATTTAAAATTTAACACATATTTGAAATAAGCGTCTGGACGCTGACGTCACAGTCTCCAAGCAGCTATCCTAGAGTTGCCCTCACTAGCTGTGTGGGAAAGACTTTAGAGCGGATGGTCAACCGCCGCCTTGTCTGGATGTTAGAATTCAGGCAGCTCCTTAATCGCTTTCAGTGTGGGTTCAGGAAATATCGTTCCAGCTTTGATAACCTGGCTTTCCTGGAAGCGACTATACTACAGGCTTTCCTGCGTCGACGTCACCTTTTGGGTGTCTCTTTTGACATCGAGAAAGCATACGATACCACTTGGTGGCATCGTATTCTCAGGCAGCTCCAACAATGAGGGTTTATTGATTTTCTCATTTTTATTCGTCCTTCACTTTCTCCAAGTTATTTTAGATACCAAGCTGGTGTCGCCCTCTCGGGTCGCTTTGAGCAAGAGAACAGTGTCCGTCAGGGTAGTGTTTTAAGTGTGACTTTGTTTACCTTAGAAGGCGTTATTTCTCGTTAAAAGTCCTGTCCAGTGTTCTTTATTTGTGGATCACTTCTCTGTCTTCTTCCTCCAAACTTCAAAGAACATCCCGTCAACTCCCCACTTCTTCATGTTGTAAGAACACCTCCCTTGACCAGTCCTGATGCGGTTCAGCCTAGACCAGGTTTGGCGTGGTAGATGGAATCCCTCAACCTTCTTGGAAGGATCTTGCACGAGGTGGCCGTTGTGCGGTGGATGTATGTTCCAGCGTTCTTGCCACTTGGAGGTCACGTCGAAGGAAGTGGTGCTTTCTGTGTCACACAAGGGAGGTATCCGTGATTTCAGACGACATGCTGGAGGATCCCTTAGAGCATCTTACAAGGGAGAATTCTTGTGACCCTCGACATTCTTTATCAATTTTAACCTTAGCTGCTTTCCTCCTCAGATCTAGCGGAGCAATGTTAGTCAGGACAGGTAACCACCGAATGGGCGTAGATCTGACAGTGCCAGTGATAATCCTCATGGCTTCATTAAGTTGGACGTCAATCTTTGCTGTTTTCCCACTCTGGCGCACAGTATTCTCCAGCAGAATACACGAGAGCGAGCGCAGCAGACCGAAGGGTACTGACGTCCGCACCCCAATTGATGCCAGCAATCTTACGAAGCAAGTTCACTCTTGAGGCAAGTTTCTTTGAAAGCTTTAAGCACTGTTCTTTGAATGCCAAGGACCGATCTAGAGTGATACCTAGGTATACCGGATTGTAGTTATGTGGCACTTCAATTCCATCAAAAGTCACATGTAGCTTCCTTTGGGCTTCTTTATTATTCAGGTGGAATGCAATAACCTCAGTTTTATTTGGGTTTGGTTGAGCCGCGGTGGAGTAGCCGAGCGGTCTAAAGCGTCTCGCTGTGGAGCGCGCGGTTGCTCGCCGTGGAGGTTCGAGTCCTCCCTGGGTCATGGGTGTGTGTGTTTGTCCTTAGGTTAGTTTACCTAGGTTTAAGTAGTTTGTAAGCTACGGACTGATGACCATGCTGTTTGGTCCGATAGATCTACAAACATTTGAACATTTTTGGGTTTGGTTGAAGTCTCAATTTATGAAAGTAATCAATTTTATCAGGTCACTCGTCAGTACCTGCTCGCAGTGCTTGAGGTCTTCACTCTGGAAGACTAATGCTAGGTCACCTGCATACTGGATTTTCGTGGAGCCCGTGTCTGGCATGTCATGTATATATAGCTTAAATAGGATGGGGGTCAGAACAGAGAGTCCTCCATCTGCTACATTATCCATTCAGGAGTACCTTAAATAAAATACTTTCGCTGTGTCCCGTTGCAGCACACTCGGGTGTTCGTCCGTCCAGATCCTGAAGTTGTGTCTGCTTACGTGTCCGCAGGTATGAAATGTTGCTTCATCACTGAACAAGACATTTTGCGTCAAATTATTTTCCACAGCTTGTAGCAGGTCATGACACATAGCTTGTCTGGCTGCATAGTCCTCCGCTTCAAGCTTATGTACGACCTGGATATGGTATGCACGGTTGTGCAGTTTGTAACGAAGAACTCTCCATACAGTGGTTTGAGGAATACCAAGCTCCCTACTAAAGTCTCCTGGTAGACGTGGAAGGGCTACGTGTGATAGCATCCTGTACACTTTGCACGGTGTGTGGCGTTATTGCCGGCCTCCCTGGACTTTGTTCATCTGCAAAGCTACCACTGCGCTGGAATTTATCGATTGGGGTCTCGATAGCATCGACGGGCAAAGTCTGTGCGCACCTTTTCATACGTCAGTCCACGAAAACGAGTACAAACAACAGCGATTCGTTCTTCCTTGGTTAGCATTCTGTCGTAGTAACTGCAAGAGACAAATATTCCGTTACTATATCACTGAAAAAGTATGATGTAGTATGACCTGCAAGAAACAAATATTGCGTTACTACGTTACTGAAATTTATGGTTACTTTAGAATCACCCTGAATAATGGTGAGAGGGCTGAAGCGGATCTTGGACGTGCTCTGCCCTCTATTTTGGCCGATAATGAGACGAATGTGACTAAGGTTTTAAGCAGAGGTCGGCAAGTAATCTAAGAAGGGGTCCGGATACTTTTGAAAATTTTTATCGAGGTCCAGATGTAAAACCGCATGTTCCTTATTAATTTTTTATTTTAATTTTCATTCATAAAATAATATGAAATACAATAGATATAAAATAATAATGTATAAACAATCCAGAAAACTTATATTATTTACTATTATTATCACTCAAAAAAGTATGAACTAAAATGGATAACCTTTTATTGAAAAGTCCAGAAATAGATCATGCATTAAACAACCTATTTTTTATTTTAATTTTCACTAAGAAAGTATGAAATAAAATGAAATGAGCGTATAAGTGTTAAAAAATCCATGTGAAAAATTACATTTGCGCTCTTGAGCAGGTTCACGTGCGGAGCAGTTACGAGAACAGTGTCTTCAAAGTGGGTGGTCGTTAGAGTTGGGCGAAAGCTATTCTACAAGAAGTTCTTTTCTGAAAATGAAATTTCACACACACACACACACACATACAGGGTATTTCACTAAGTGTGTTTGCTTCTGTAACTTATAAAATAATAGGTGATGGGAAATTTTAATGCGGTAGGTCAACACAAGAAATGTTACACTTTCTGCGGAGCTATGAACATAGTTTATTGTATCATTTTCCAAAGAGTTACACCACAAAGATATAATTTTTTAAATGGAACAATAGCTTTTTCTATCGTTTAATGGATTCGTTGAAACCAGCTGCGTCCAAATCAATTTAAACTACATTCCTATCACTGTTAGTTTGGGAGCTACAACCCTTCAAAGTTTAGGGGGCAGATACCACACGCTGTACATAATACATGGCAGTGTGGTGGGTGATGGATGTTATGGCGGTGGAAGTTGATTTATATGAGATGTTCAAATGTGTGTCCATGTTCCTCAATGCATAATGCAATGTGCCGTCGAAAGGATCTAAACAACGGGTTTGCAGAAAGATGGTTGGGACGCCATGGTCTTCATTCCTGGCCCGCAATGTCGCACGATTTAATACCAATAGATTTCTTTTTGTGTGGATATCTAAAGGATCGTGTTTATGTAACTGAGCCCACATCCCCAGATGATTTAAAACGGCGCATCGAGGACGCATGTCGCTCCGTCACACCGATGTTACATCTCGTCCGCAGATCCTTTCGACGGCGCATTGCATTATGTATTGAGGAACATGGACACACATTTGAACATCTCATGTAAATCAACTTCCCAACGCCATAACATTCATCACCCACCACACAGCCATGTATTATGTACAGCGTGTGGTATCTGCCCCTGAAACTTTGAAGGGTTGTAGCTCCCAAACTAACAGTGATAGGAATGTAGTTTAAATTGATTTGGATGCAGCTGGTTTCAACGAATCCAGTGCACGATAGAAAAAACTATTGTTCCATTTAAAAACTTATATCTTTGTGCTGTAACTCTTTGGAAAATGATACAATAAACTATGTTCATAGTTCCGCAGAAAGTGTAACATTTCTTGTGTTGACCTACCGCATTAAAATTTCCCGTCACCAATTATTTTATAAGTTACAGAGGCAAACACACTTAGTGAAACACCCTGTATGTATGTGTGGAGCTAAACATAGCAGACAGGTAAATCGCAAATTTTTTGCAATTGTTATATTTTTCCGCGACATTTTGACTCCAATATTCTTCAGTGGATACACTTCTATATGTTTGCCAGAAAATGGCTTCCTGTAAGTCTATTATCTCCATTTGGAGTAAAGGCTTTTGGAAGGAGGAACATATTCGCAGCCATATGCGTCCATTCTGCAACAGGAAAATCTCATGAGGTAATTTTAAGAATCGTGACAACTCTTTTATTCCTTAGAATGTAACAGCAAATTTCTTCTTATGCTCCGTCAATAAATATGATAATATGGAAACCTTTATTCCAGGATTATTTTTTATATATTCAAAAATTGTTGCAAAATGAAGAAATTCTTGACTTAAAACGTCTATTTCAAGGAATGAGCTTATGACGGAATGAGATACACTCTTGTTATCTACAGAAAAAAATGTCTTTTTAATAATTAGAGTATGAAGTTACACTTTGAAATACATTTAGCGGTCCGCCAATTGTCGACCACTGTTTTAAGGTTTTGTGATTTATGTGGTCTCTGACCTAAACTTTTAGGCTGGAGATTTTAGTGTGTTGTAAAGCGGCTCGCCCATCTTTTTTTCACTTCCGTGATCAGCCAGCCATCTTCATATGCTAAGTTGTTTTAACCACTTCGCTAAAGTCTTCCTGTTTGGGCACTGTTCTTCTTTCACCTTAATTGTACATGAGTTTTGCGTTATTAATTTTCTTTTATACCCCACTTTTTTTCTTTACTCTGTTCACATTCCTCGGGCGCTAAAAACCTCAATGTTGTGCGTCCAAAACACCATCTCCATACAGTGGCGTAGCTAGGACTTGCCTTTGAGGGGGGGGGGGGATAGATCTGCTTGACGAGCAAAATTTCAGTCTGTTTCCAGACAGACTATCATCTACCACTCCCGTTGAAGAAACCAATTCAAATGTTCAAATGTTTGTTAAGCTTATGGGACTTTAACTACGGGGTCATCAGTCCCTAAACTTACAAACTACTTATGAACTACTTACGAACTAGGACGGCACAAATATCCATGCCCGAGGGGGGATTCGAACCCCCGACCGTAGTGGCCGTGCTGACCGTGACTGGAGCGCCTCAGTCACCTCGGCCACCGCGGCCGGCGAAGAAACTAGTTCACTCCCTTCCAATGAAAGCTTATGGTAAAACACCCCAAGTTTCAAATCTTTACCTTTACCAGATTGCTGTTAAACGATTTTTTTTTTTTTTCTTTTCGGGTTCTGGGGGGGGGTTCTATCCAAATCATCCCCCCCCCCCGATAGTTATGCCACTGTCTCCATGTATGCACACTCTCAGGTGTACTTTAAAAAAGACAGGGAGGGAAGGTCAGTGCATAGTTGACAAAGTTCCTAAAACACCTCCCCTCTTTCATGCCTTCCCTCGGCGATGTTACCAGCGCACTTCGTGCCAGTGCCCTAGTTTGTAAACAGGGCAGCACTGCACGCGAGGTGCTGTGTCGATATGCAACTTCAGTGCATATCTAAAATCACTCTTTTACTAACCTTGTGTCTTCTGTCGTAGTTGATGTCCCATTGCGCAGGTGAAGCACACAGGTCGCACATCCGTTGTACCTGAAGTGATGCTTAAAGAAGTGTTGAGATGTGGCTAGGAAGTACTGCACTACGAATAACTTTAGCTTTTGTAGGATGCCAGTGCTTGTTTTTATTGAAGAAATGCCAGGGTATATCCAATGACAAATATACAGACTGAGTTATATTAAATATTTAAACGATACATAACGTATAAACTGTCCCTGGCCCGCGCAGAACTAACATGAATGTGCAAGGTATCGCGGTCGGCGCTCGACTGACTGCCGCCGCCTCTCGCTGCGCGCCACAAGCCACCGTTTTGGCGCCAAGCGAAACTTCTAGACTAACATTGTTCAACTTATTACAAAATACACAAATAATTAAATCTTTGAATTAACCGAAATATAGATTAACATAAAAGCATTACAGAAAGTATGCAGATGATTTTAATAGACATAGGAAAGTTAAATATTAATAAAATAAGCTTAAAGTTTTGGCGGACAACTAGTATAGGCGGGAGCCAATCAGATCTCAACTTGCGATAGGGGCGGAGCTTTCCCACGGGATACAAGCTCATGTACTGTCTCTCTCTCACACCCTTTTTGTTACACCTCCAACCAAGAAAACTTCTTTAACACCCAATACATTGAGATGCGAAATAAATGGCTCCGTGTCACCCTCTCACAAACGTTCAGCCGACTGTTAAGAAAACAGCGAATGTATAAAGTTCACTTGATTTAAATGTTGTAGAAGCTGCCAAATACGAGGTGCATTCATGTTCTAAGGCCTCCGATTTTTTTTTCCTCCTGAGTGGAAAGAGATAGAAACATGCGCATTGTTTTAAAATGAGGCCGCGTTCATTGTCAATACGTCCCAGATATGGCAGCACCGTACGGCAGATGAATTTTACCGTCAGCGGCGAGAATGAGAACTGTTTTAGATACTTAAAATGGCGACGTTTTCATTACTTGAACTGCGTGCAATCATTCGTTTTCTGAAATTGCTTGGTGTGACACCAATTGAAATTCATCGACAGTTGAAGGAGACATGTGGTGATGGAGTTATGGATGTGTCGAAAGTGCGTTCGTGGGTGCGACAGTTTAATAAAGGCAGAACATCGTGTGACAACAAACAGAAACAACCTCGGACTCGCACAAGCCGGTCTGACGACATGATCGAGAAAGTGGAGAGAACTGTTTTGGGGGATCGCCGAATGACTGTTGAACAAATCGCCTCCAGAGTTGGCATTTCTGTGGGTTCTGTGCACACATTCCTGCATGACGGCCTGAAAATGCGAAAAGTGTCATCCAGGTGGGTGCTACGAATGCTGATGGACGACCACAAGGCTGCCCGTGTGGCATGTTGCCAAGCAACGTTGACGCGCAACGACAGCATGAATGGGACGTTCTTTTCATCGGTTGTGATAATGGATGAGGCGTGGATGCCATTTTTCAATCCTGATACAAAGCGCCAGTCAGCTCAATGGAAGCACACAGATTCACAGCCACCAAAAAAATTTCGGGTAACAGCCAGTGCTGAAAAAATGATGGTGTCCATGTTCTGGAACAGCGATGGCGTAATCCTTACTCATTGCGTTCCAAAGAGCACTACGGTAACAGGTGCATCCTACGAAAATGTTTTGAAGAACAAATTCTTTCTTGCACTGCAACAAAAACGTCCGGGAAGGGCTGCACGTGTGCTGTTTCACCAAGACAAAGCACCCGCATATCGAGCTTACGTTACGCAACAGTTTCTTCGTGATAACAAATATGAAGTGATTCCTCGTGCTCCCTACTCTCCTGTCCTGGCTCCTAGTGACTTTTGGCTTTTTCCATCAATGAAAGTCTCTGTGGCCGCACATTCACCAGCCGTGCTACTATTGCCTCAGCGATTTTCCAGTGGTCAAAACAGACTCCTAAAGAAGCCTTCGCCGCTGCCATGGAATCATGGCGTCATCGTTGTGAAAAATGTGTACGTCTGCAGAAGTAACGCCAGTTTCATTGATTTCGGGTGAGTAGTTAATTAGAAAAAAAAAAAAAATCGGAGGCCTTAGAACTTGAATGCACCTCGTAAGTATAAATTAGTTTTCTCTTTTTTATTATTCTGTCAAGACGTATTATCGTTATGTTGAGCTATGATAGGAGCAAATTCCATTATGGCACATTTTCTAGTTCCACCTTAGCTACAAAAAAAACCTCTACTCGACACCATAACGAGTTCCATAACTCTTGACGGTATTTCGTCCTCCATAGCCTTGTCACGATCTTGTGATCTGCATTTTGGAGCAAAAAACTCGAAAGTAAGAAATAGTAATGGCTTTCCTTAAAAACCTCCATAAAGTCCACCACGGTTGCAGTTAACGAGATGCACAACACCACCCGATTTTTTTTCTTTAGCTACGAAGTTTTCTTCAGTTTGGAAACACTGGATGACAAAATCCAGGAAATATGCGTCTAATATTTTACAGTTCCTATATATATATATATATATATATATATATATATATATATAGAGAGAGAGAGAGAGAGAGAGAGAGAGAGAGAGAGAGAGAGAGAGAAGTCTGGAGATAATATATCTCCACTGCCCAATTTCCAATTTATTCTCCGTGGTCCGTACACAGCTACGTAAGTATGTAGACAATGTTTTGGCCCTCAACTTTCGAAAGGCTGACACTTATCCGTAATACAAGCATTAGGTTGCGTCCCTTCACCTCTCTCCCCTATTCATTTTCTTTTCTTTTTTTATCGGAATGTTACTTATGGAAAGTAAATCGTTTAATGTCAAACGAGATATACGGTCGGATACGTTTAGGATAACGAGCCATAAATTATAGCCCGCGGAGTAACTCTCCTTCCCTCATTATGCATTTATTCTCTCATTACGTCCAGATGCGCGTGGCTAAATACCTCTAACACGGCGCATGCATTAACATTATATAAACCTGCTTGTGCTGTACTGAAACAATATTTAGTTGAACACTATATTGTCGCTTTCAGAAGGAAAAGAGAAATAAAGGAATTTTTTCTGCGAGCATTAGTCGTGGCGTTATATGACAGCTGTAAATTCAACTTAAATTCTGTCAGCACGCAACTGTAAAAACCCAACGAGTAGGGGTGCTGGCATTGTACAGCGATTCAAATTCAGAGATGGACATCCAGATTTATGTTGGCCCACTTTAGGTTACGGTAGTAACACTAAAAGTGGGCCTTTTCGAACGTCTTTTGACAGCTCGAAATTTAAATGAAAATAACGACTTAACTATTCATCTGAGACGAAAATGGAATAACTGACTTTGTAGAGGAGAAAATTCTCTACAACTTTGCTCTTATGTTTTTTCATATCTCGTATCGTTTCAGAGATATTTGCAAAAATAACAGCGATTTTGGGATGTCTGTCTGTCTCTCCGTAATGTGTTCCCTGTTTTTAAGACGAACTGTTCAACCGATCGGCAACAAATTTTACAGACATAATTCTTGGGTACCAGAGACTAGAACCTTACTTTTTCAAATATTTTGGACAAGAAATACATTAGTAATAAAGTAGAACCTCTCAAACTCGACACAATGTGGACTTAAAGGTTGTCGAGTTTTGAGGTTGTCGAGTTTTAGGGAACTTAAATAAAAATAACTAGGAGTTGAATAAAAAGGCTTATTTAGAGTATTAAAATTGTACATTTATTGATTTATTATATATTTATATCAACATTTATAACTTATAATCAACAAATCAAAAAAGAAGTTTGAGACAAAAGGCCTAGTAGAATCTGAAAATGCAGTGTTCATTACAATTATTACTGAAGTTGTTTATGCTGCTTATGAAAAGTCCATCACAGTTAGTTATGGGAAGTTTTCTGAACACTAGAAGAAAAGTGTAAAAGAAAACTTACTGAAGTCGTTTGAAAAACCCTGTGATTGAAGACTGCTTTTCTGTCTCCACACGGCGTCTTGCAGCTTGATCTCGGAGTCGCCTGAGGAACAGAACCTCCACTCCAGTCGCTCTCTCACCTCGCTCAAGTCTTTTTAGGGCACCAAACTTTGCTTCCATTGACACTGACACTTGTTTCCTCTTCTTCTCCGCCGTGCTGTCGCTCTATATTCCAGCACAAAACTCGTTTAAACAACTGTCAATCACTCTCGAACAAAAGCAGCTGACCACAACTGTGTCTCAACAAACACTAAACTGAACGCCCAGTGACGACAATGTAGCGAGGGTAGTTTATGACCTGCCTGGGAATCCCAGGTCAACGCGAGGCCTCACGATAAGGAAAGTGGCCACAGAAATCCCCGAACGTGTGCAAACAATAGCCCGCCCCCAGCTGGGAACGTAAAGGGTGCGTTGAACGACCTTAGAAAACCCAGTTAACCTAGTATGAGTCTCTAGCGCTCTCGGGCGGTCTATCTACTGATGGAAAGTTTTATGGGCGGTGTAAAAAAATAAAAAATAAAAAAAAAATTATTAATTCACCAGACCTGTCGAGTTTTACGGAATGTCGAGTTTCCGGAAATCGACTTTGAGAGGTCCTACTGTACCAAAAAAGCTGTTTGTAATGTAATTTTAATTGCAAATAAACCCGTTATCTGACGCGAAAATTGAATAACTGAATTTGTAGAGGAGAAAATTCTCTACAACTTTGTTCCCTTATGTTGTTGTTGTTTTTTTTTCATATCTCGTATCGTTTGTGAGATATTTACAAAAAGAACGGAGTTTTGACACCCTCCATTGAATTAACGAAAATCAGCCGTTCGCAGATGTCACGTGACATTCCTCGCCCAGAACTCTCTCTGGCATACGCCATCTTGCGTTGCGTATTAATGATTTTCTTATTGTAACCTACACGTTACCATTTCAAAGCAATGGCGCACTGAAGAATTAACAAAAACATGTCGTTCTTCGTACGATAAATGATAATCTAATGTCTAAAAATGCCATAGTAGCATCAGTTAACAACGGCCATCAACAGTATGAGATTAAGGATCGTAATTTCTAATTGTTAGCTGTAGCGTAGTGGGCAATGCGTTGGACTGTGATGGTGAAGGTCAGTGGTTCGGAACCCGGCACTACATTTTTTTTCCTTAAAAGAGTTTCAGACAGTTATTAACTGATTTTTTAATTTAGATTATTATTTTGCTCCAGAATGTTTGCAAAACCTTGTAAAACTACAAATCTAAAGTGGACCGTAAAACACGTCAGTGCGATTTATTTTTTATTTTTTATTTTTTTTTTTTTTTTCGTTACGCTCTAAACCGCTTAATGCAAATACTGGGGAGGTTGACTTTCAAAGTATATCCTTAGCCATTCTGCCCTATTTTCAACTCAACTGACTTTGTTGTCGACGGAACGAATAACTACTCCCTCCCCCAATCCCCCAGTACAAAAAAGTAGTAACGTAACAATTGTCTGTTATTTCAACTTGTTGAAACCATTCACTGAGTAATCGTTATCCCGTTCTCCGTAGGCGTTTTTGTACTAAGCCGATTCCGCTATAAGAAGACCCACTGTGGAAACACAATCACAATGAAAGTATTCCTCTGACTCAGTTTCTCAATGGTAAAGTGACACACTAAAAATTCAAAAGTCACGCGTTCGATGTCTGGTCAGTCTTACGATTTGTATGTTTTACTTATCACTTATTTAACATCTCGCAATGTTGCACTTCTGAAAAACGCCACGTTGCATGGTGGGTCAATTTTCATTTTAAACTATAAATTCGCTGCATTAAAAAAAAAAAATAACGGTAAAGGCAAGGACCATGTTGGCAATGTGATGTTCAAATCAATTCTCAGGTAATCACTGTTTTTAAGTGTCTATACCGCGTCAAAATAAGCGTAGATTAACGATAACATTGACTTGAAATGATGAGTGTCATCGACAAGGAATCTCAAATCGATTCCATATTTCTGGACTTCGAAGGCTTTTGACACTGTACCTCACCAGTGGCTTCTAATATATATAACGTGCTTTTAGAATATCGCCCCAATTGTGCGATTGGATTCACCATTTCATATCAGAAAGGACACAGTTCATAGTAATAGATGGTAAGTGATCGAGTAAAAAAAAGTGATATCTGGCGTTGCCCAGGGAAGCGTTATAGGTACCCTACTCTTCCTTGTGTTTATAAACGATTTATGAGACCATCTGAATTGCTCCCTTAGACTGTTCGCGGATGATGCAACTGCAAACCGATTTAGACATAATTTCTACAAGGTGCGAAAATTTGCAATTAACACTCAATAATGAGAAGTATGAAGTAACATGGCCACTAAAAGAAATCCTCTAACTTCAATTACACGATAAATCAGTCATACCTTAAGGTCGTAAATTCTACCAAATACCTAGGAGTTACAATTACGAACAACTTTGACTGTAGAGAAAACGTAGAAAATATTGTGGGGAAGGCGAACCAAAGGTTACGTTTCATTGGCAGAACGCTTCGAAGATGCACCAGCTCCACCAAAGAGACAGCCTACATCCCACTTGTGCGTCCTCTCCTGGAGTACTGTTGCCCCTTGTGGGACCCTCACCAGGTGGGACTGATGGAAGATATTGAGAAGGTTCAGAGAAGGGCAGCTCGTTTTGTTTTATCACGTTACGGGGGGGAAAGCGTCACGGAAATGTTGCACGAATTGGGGTGGAAATCATTAAAATAAAGACGTTATTCATTGTGACGTGATCTGTTTGCGAAGTTTCAATCACCGACTTTTACTTCTGAATGTGAAAATATTTTGCTAGCACCCACCTACTTAGGGAGACATGACCATCCCAATAAAATAAGAGAAATCAGATCGAAAACGGAACGATTTAGGTGTTCTTTATTCCGGCGCGCTTTTAGAGTAAGGAACGATAGTGAAATGTTATGAAAGTGGTTAATGAACCTTCTGCGAGGCACTTAAATGTGATTTGCAGAGCATCTATGTAGATGTATGGCGTTATTGTACTAAACGAACATCCAACGTAAGTCACGTCAGTCGGGGCAAGAAGTCGTTCACGTTCTTACGAACGATGTGGAGCAGATAGCGGCACTTACTTCAAACGAAGGCGCAATATCTTTTCGGTAGGCAACACCCGTTCCTTTACGATTCCTCAACAGTTCATGTGCACTGGAGGGGAATTCCGTCGTACGCGAGGTATTTTTTGTAGTTTTCAAACCAAATGTTCAATTTTTTTGTAAACATAAGAGATCAAATTGCTCAGGTCAACAGTCAGTAGACTTACAAACTACTTACACTAACTTATCCTAAGAACAACACACACACACTGCGAGCGTGAAGGTCGGGGTGACTGTTTAAAATAGAGAAAATTTAATTTTTAAAACTCACAACCACCAGCTGCGAACAAAATTCCTAAACATGCAAAAACACTGGAACTGTGATTGCGACTGTTTGACTCGTTTTCCGTTTTCTAGGGGATGATATCACACGTTCGCAGCTTTCCTTCCCTGCATATGATTAACAAAACAAATTCATAATAAAATCAATTTCATGAGAGAAAGGGGTGTACTAACTACTATTTTTGAAAACAGGTGAAAGTTCACTTTATGTTGTTTATTTCACAATATTTGAACCCTGTGGCTGATACGTCTGTACGTCGACACATTTACCAAATAAAGTTATAGCTCGTGAGCCCCCAGACAAAATGAATATTTGTAGCGAATTGTTTTCACACCACGGTTCTGTCTCAAACACCGTTCATGTTCATGCCTATGCGACGACACGTGTTACATTAACAAATCACAGTCACTTTAATTCAATGCGATGCACACCTTGTTCCACCGGCTAAATATTCACAAACACACAGTAGCACTCGATTTAACTTGGTACAGTCTACGACGAGCAACCACACGTGGCGATTGCCACACACAAATCTATAACCTCCACTTCGAGGTCCACACGCCGACAGATGCAGAGCGACGCCGCCCGGCCAGCCACTCCACGTGCTCTCCCGTCTCGTCACTTCCTGCCCTCGCACGCGCGCGCCAAAAGCTCAACTGCCGGGATTTTTTCCCCTACGTCATCAACTTCCCCATGTGAGCTGTTCTAACCGATTTGCCAACGTAAAGCGCTCAACCAATACATTTCTAAAACTTTACTTAAAATCAAAATAATTACGCTACACATTAAACTAATATTTTCTTACGTTTTTATATTAGTATAAACATACTTTGTATTATTTATTATAATCGTGCAATTTCTTATGTCACAGATAAGTGATTTAACTGAATACTTCAAGATAAAATACACAAGATTAATTGAAAATAAAATGAGAAATAGTTAATATACTATTTTTATAAACAAACATTGCCATGCTAGTTGTGTAACTGTCTTGTCTTCGTTGGTAATTTATTACTTTTCATTGTCAATTAAACATATTACGCCAGATGTGACTATATCAGCTAATGTATTGTTTATTTATCAACAGGCTATTTTGTAATGAGGGCCTTAAAGGTTCCTAACTGCATCGTATTACTTCAAATGCCACTAGTATCATAATATTTTATTTCACGCTGTGCACTGCACTGTGCCTGGCACTCGCCATTGTCCCTCTCTCCCCTCACCGGAAACGAACTGGAAAATCCTAAGCTGGAACAAGCCACCAACGTCTGCCTGCTCGCTGGCCTCCCGTCGGCTACAAGCACACAGCAAATATCAACGTGGAGAATTTCTACCTTTGGCCTAACTATAAATGTTGTCACCCAACTGCGTACATACATTGCTACCATAATTAATAAGATTAAAATTGTGTAACATTTAGTGCATTGGCATGGTCAATGTTTGCAGTGAACTTCATACTGTTTAATTATCAAATGCTATTAATTACCAGTATTTCTATTTGGCGGTAATCTCACAACACCCATGCCCGAGTGAGGTCTCGACCTCCTATGGCAACGGCCACGCAATCATTCACATGGCGCCTCAGACCGCGCAGCTTTTGTAGTTTCCCCCCAGACATGTTTCAGCAGTTATCAGCTGCCTTCAGTGGGATTATATTTTACCTTAAGTCAGTATGTACAAATTGGACTTGGAAGGAGCGTTACACCTCGCATTTACTGTCTATTATCTATAGTGTCTTACTATCGATAATGGTATGCTCGGACATGTGAAAATCCGTACGGTGTCGTAGCTTGTGTAAGGTAAAGCAGTCTATAATCCGAAGATTGGCTTGAACACCACAGTGCTTTACTAGGTATGATCCTGTTTAGAGTGGCATGCCGTTGCCTTCCTCCGGCCTTCAAACTTACTCGACCAGTTATAGAGGGACCTACTGTTTAACTTAGATTCCGAACCACGGTGCTACTCGATATTTTTCCCATCAGCAACATTGTCAGAGGCAAAAGAAGTGGAAAGTAGCAGATAAAAATCCTGTGAGCTAAATGGGGTCGAACTTAGTACGTTGTGATTCATATGTCGCACTCTACCACTGTGCTACCGAGAACGCGCAAGAATAACAGCTGTACTCTTAGGTATCATCGATAACAGGTCCCAGTCCAAAAATTTGCGGCTTCGGCAATCGTTTGCGAATAAAAGTCCCCTGTCTATTAACATATACCTCACTATGAGTCAATTTTGGTTTACAAGACCAATTTTTTTAACTATTAAAACTAATGTCTATATTCAGATTATTCACTTCTTTATTAATTTATCTTTCTTGTGTCTATGTTTTTTCTTCAAAACGTAAACAATTATTGGTGGTTTTGTTGAGATTAGAATATATTGTTCTTTCTTTATTTATATTAATTGTTATTTCATTTCATGTTTTTAAATGTTAGTTTATGTAATACTGTGTTAATATTGCTGGGATTTTATTATGCTAATAATTTATCATTGTGTCTATGAATGTGGCAATATGAGCAGTTCCTCTGTGATGCAACTGTCCCTGTGAGTATGTGTACTTTCTTTATTCTATATGTGTACGTATGAGCATCTTCTAGCATGGCAGTCTGACTGTATGTATGAGAATTTTCGTAGTCAGCCGGTGGCTGCTCGCTTTGCATGTTTCTCTGGCCTCGTGTCATTATCAACTTCTGCTTTTGATGTTACCAAAGACGTTCCCCCGCCCTTTGGTTACAAGTTGGGTTGGCAATGCTCGGTAGTGAGCCTCAGCAGGACGTATGAGTCTAGGCTCTCCCCACCACCTCGGTTTTCTGGGGTTTTACCGATTTCCAGTGGTGGTGGGCGACTCCCTGGCGGTCTCCTCACTCTGTGGCTGCGCTTCAACCAGGTAAGACGTTCTATTTTGCTTTCATTCATTGAGATCGTAGCGATTCATTGTCTGATTTGTTCAAGTTAGACTTTAGGATTTAGGTTCATTTTTCGGAATTGAGGGGCAATCTGAGACCTCAGATACTCAAACATCGGGATCAGGACCGATGGAGTGCACTCCTACTTCTCAGTCAGGGTCTAGACGTGAGCAAGAAGTGGGAACTGTATCAGAGAAGTTGGACCAGATTAGGATTAAGGCCTTGTCTGGGGCTCAGAGGAGGAAACTTCTCAAGGAACAGAAGCAAAAGGAAGGAAAAGAATGGCTTCCTAAACATAAGTGGAGGGAATCAAAAGGGCTTGAGCCCAAGACCCCAAAAAGGGTCCAGAACCCAAAAGTCTCGACAGAGGATTGGAGGGTAATTAACCAAAAGGTCGTTCCGGGAGGACGAACCCTGGTGGTGGAGGTCGGAGAGAAGTCCCTGAAGGCAATGCCAGAGCAAGGCCTGAAACTGTTTTTAGGGTTCTCGCAGGTCGCCATCAGGGTAATCAAAGACCTTAAAGGCAATAATGGCAGCAATATGGGGACTGGAAGTGCTGCAGATAAACCTGCAGCACAGTAAAGGGGCCACTGCTGCCCTGAGCCGTCGCCTGGGGAGACAGGAGGTGGACTTCGCCCTGATACAAGAAACCTACTTATACAAAGGAGGTGTATTGGGTCTCGGTGGTACTGGAGGTAAGCTGATTTATGCTAGAAATCTAAAAAAACTCCAGAACATACATTTATTTTAGAAATGGAATACCTTTCATACCAATGATGGATTTTTGTTCCAGGGACCTGGTGACCATCAGGATGCAGTAATGTGAGGAAGGTATCAAGAGGGAAATTGTTTTGGCCTTTCCTTACAAAGACAGCTCTCCTCCTCCTTTGGAAGTGAGGAGACTGATGGAAGCCTGCCATTGGCAAGGTGACGAACTGTTGATGGGATGTGATGCCAATGCCCATAATCGTGGGGCAGCAAGGACACCAACAGTAGAGGTGAGCACCTTCTTGAATTTCTCCTATCTAACAACTTGGAGATCCTGAATAGGGGTGATGAACGTACATTCAGGAATAGTAGAAGGGAGGAAGTAATTGACATAACTTTTGGTTCCATGATGATGGGAAGTTATGTCAAACAGTGGCATGTGGTCCTGGAGCCATCCTCGTCAGATCACATGTATATTAAATTCAAGGTTGAAATGGGAACCAGACAGACCATGACCTATAGGAATCCCAGAAAAACGGACTGGGAGACATATAGGAGAGATCTTGACTTCAGCCTATCAGAAATTAAAACTTCGATAAGGAATCCAGCAGAGTTTGAGGAAGTAGCAGAGGCCGTAACCTCTGCTATAGTGACCTCATACCAGGACAACTGCTCAATAACCAAGAAGTGCACAAATAGGAGTGTGCCTTGGTGGAATAACAACCTGGAAATGCAAAGGAAACAGGTACGAAGACTGTTTAACCTTGCGAGGCGCAAAGGACAATGGGCAAAATATCGTGAGGCCCTTATCAATTACAACCTTGCCATCAGACGGGCAAAGGAGGCATCCTGGAAGGTATTCTGTGAGGAAGTAGAGGGCACGGCTGCTCAAGCGAGACTTCATAAAATCCTCACTAGGGTACCAACTAATCAAGGAGGAACATTGAGGAAGGAGGATGGGAAGTATACAAAGACAGCACATGAAACGCTGGAACTGCTCCTCAAGACTCACTTTCCTCAATATACTCTGGGGGATAACTCAGACCAGAATGTGATTCCTGAGAGACAACGGTTCTCAGGTATTCGCAAAGAGGACTGGGATCTGGCCAAGGCGTGTGTCGATTTCAGTAAGGTCCGATGGGCGGTGGGAACATTTCAACCGTTCAGGTCACCTGGCCCCGATGGAATCTATCCAGCTCTCCTGCAACAAGCGGGAGAAAATCTTATTAGATTCCTATGCAGGTTATTCAGGGTTAGCCTAGCAGCAGGAACCATTCCCAATGCCTGGGGGGCAGTGAAGGTTGTCTTCATTCCAAAGCCAGGGAGAATTCATCATACCAAGGCCAAGGATATGAGACCAATCAGCCTGTCCTCCTTCATTGTTAAGACATTGGAAAAGCTGGTTAATGTGCATATTGGAGAAAGGAGGTTAAGTAGGGCTCCTCTACATTCAAACCAACAGGTAAATCATGTGAGACAGCTCTCCACCAACTCGTTGGGAAGGTGGAGAAAGCACTACACTTTCAGGAGATAGCCCTCTGTATCTTCCTGGACATTAAGGGGGCTTTTAGCAACACGACCTTCGATTCCATGGTTAGGGCAGCAGAGGTGCATGACCTAGGGACCACTATATGTAGGTGGACTAGGGCCATGCTCAGTGGAAGAAAGGTAGAGGCTACCATGATGAATGAAAAAATTGTAATCAACACCACTAGGGGTTGCCCGCAAAGAGGAGTTCTTTCCCCTTTATTGTGGAATCTAGTGGTGAATGATCTCATTGGAAAATTAAACTCTAGGCAGTACTTTTGCCAAGGATACGCAGACGATCTTGTCATAGTAATACTTGGCAAATTTGCTGACACAGTGAAGAATATGGCACAAGGTGCCTTGGACATTGTGCAAGACTGGTGCAGAAAACAGAATCTGGGGGTTAGTCCTAAGAAGACTATTGTTTCACAAGGAAACATATCCAACACTCAAGTTGGAATCTAAAGCTTTTCAATGAAGCACTACCTGTGAAGGGGACAGTGAAATATCTAGGGGTTACCTTAGATGAGAAACTGACATGGACCCCTGACATTAGGAATATTTGCTCCAAGGCAAAAGGTACTTTAGTAAGTACCAGGAGAGCTTGTTGCATAAATTGGGGCCTGAGCCCCAAGGGTATGCACTGGATATACACCACAGTGATTAGACCCAGGGGCGGACCTATGGGGCGGTCGTGTAATGGAAGAAGGTAGAACAGCAGGTTGTTGCTAAGGAGCTTGGTAAGGTGCAGAGACTAGCCTCCTTAGCCATAACAGGCGGAATTAGCAGCACACCAACTGCTGGGATGGATACCATGCTGGATATGCCCCCATTACACCTTTGGGTCAAGATGGAGGCGGCAGCTGGTGCCTACAGACTCAAATCTGTCAACAACTGGAACTCTTTGGGATATCCAGAATCACACACTAAAATAGTGAGTGAGGTAAATATAGGAAAGGTTGGGGAAATGCCAACCGACTATATTATAGCCCCATACTGCTTTAACAAGCCTTTCAGTGTAACAATTGGAAGTAGGGAGCAGAGGGAGAAAATAGTTCGACACTGTACGGGGGATATTGTCTGGTTCACTGACAGGTCGAAATCAGACCAAGGCGTTGGGGCCGGGGTATACAGGGTGCAGCCAAGACTGGAGGGTGTCATCTCTCTAGGGAAACTGGCCTCAGTATTCCAGGCCGAAATCACTGCCATCAGGGAATGTGTGGTGGAGAATTTGCGTAGGTGCTACAAAGATCGTAGCATCTATATATATTCAGACAGCCAGGCAGCCCTGAGATCACTGGCAGCTCCTACAACAAGGTCTAAAATTGTTGCAGAATGTCACAGGGTTCTGGTGGAGCTAGGGGAAAGCAATAGAGTAAACCTACTGTGGGTCCCTGGCCACTCGGAGATCAGTGGCAACGAACATGCCGACAGATTAGCCAGGATGGGGGCAGAGGCTCCATTTATTGGACCGGAACCTATCCTGACAATCACCAAGGCAATGATTAAGTTGGAGCTACATAACTGGCTCAGAAGACAGCACGTAGAATATTGGACAAATTCCATCAGCAAAAACATGGTAAGGTAATGATGCCAAAGCCTTGTTTTAAAAGAAGCTCTGCAATCCTGGGTGTGAACAGGAGAGAGATTAGACTCATGGTTGGATTGCTGACAGGCCATGGGAATAACAGAAGAGGACCCTAAATGTAGGATCTGTGATGACGGTGATGAAACTGCATCACATCTGATCTTCGAATGCATTGCATTGGAGAGTAAAAGGCACAGAACATTTGGGACAACCAGACCCGAAGAAATTGTGTCTAATAAAGAACTGCTAAAGGGACTCCTTGCACTGTTCAAGGGCATTGGTTGGCTTTACTAGACACACAGGGAGCGATACCGCACAATAAACTTAGTTTCGGTGCGGGCAGTGGCGGGTTAGACCAAGACTGTTTTGGCTTCCCTGAAAGAATCAAATCAAATCAGGGCGGACAGCCGACTTCGGTTTAATGGGAGAATTTTGGGAAGATGTACTTCACCTGTAAAGGAGACCGCGTATAAGACGCTTGTACGACCACGTCTTGAGTATTGCTCAAGTGTTTGGGACCCGCAGCATATCACTTTAAAGGAAGGCATAGAGGCGGTTCACAGACGAGCTGCTAGATTTGTTACCGGTAGGTTCGACCAATGCACGAGTGTCACGGAAATGCTCCTGCAACTCAATTGGGGATCGCTGGAAGAAAGACGACGTTCTTTTCGTGAATTTCTGTTGATTAAATTTAGAGGGCAGGAATTTGAAGCTGAGTGTAGTACGATCTTGCTGCCGCCTACTTACATTTCGCGTAAAGATCAGAAAGACAAGATAAGAGAAATTAGGGCTCGTACGGAGGCATATAGGCATTCTTTTTTTCCTCGTTCAATTTGGGAGTGGAATAGGAAAGGATATTCATACAGCTGCTTTTCTTGTCTCCAAATATCTCTTTTATTTTCCTGTATGCGGTGTCTGTCTTTCCTCTAGTTATACATGCTTCTACGGCTCTGCATTTGTCATCTATCCACTCCTGCTTAGTCAGTCTGTACTTCCTGTCAATCACATTTTTCAGACGTTGGTACTCCCTTTTTCCTGTTTCACTTGCTGAATTTTTTATTTTCTCCTCTCGTCAATTAAGTTCAGTATATTTGTTAACCAGGGATTTCTATTAGGCCTTGTCCTTCTGCCTATATGGTCTTCTGCAGCCTTCACTAGCCTATCTCTCAGAGCTAGCCATTCTTCTTCCACTGTATTACTTTCCTCCGTTTCAATCGTTGCCTAATGCTCCCTCTGAAATTTTCTACGACCTCTGGTTCCTTCAATTTGTCCAGGTTCCATCTCCTAACCTTTCTACCTTTCTGCAGTCTCTTAAGTTTTAATCTGAAGTTCATAACCAATAAGTTATGGTCAGAGTCTATATCTGCCCCTGGATATGTCTTACAGTTTATAACCTGGTTTCTAAATCTATTCCTTACCATTATAAAGTCTATCTGGTACCTTCCACTGTCTCCTGGTCTCTTCCACGTATACAGCCTTCTTTCATGATGATTAAACCAAGTGTTGGTGATCATTAAACTGTGCTCTCCGCAAAATTCTACCAAGCGATCTACAGTTTCATTCCTTTTTACCAATCCGTATTCATCTTCTACATTTCTTTCTCTTCTCTTTCCTACTACCGAGTTCCAGTCGCCATCACAATCAAATCTCCTTATCTTTCTGAATAATTCCTTTTATCTCCTCATACATTTTTTCGATATCCTCATCAACGGCCGTGCTAATTGGCATATAAACTTGCACTACTGTGGTCGTTGTTGGCTTCGTGTCTATCTTTACTACGACAATACGTTCACTATGCTGTTCATAGTAACTTACCCGCATTCCTATTTTCTTATTCATTATCAGACCTACTCCTGCGTTACCACCAACTGATTTTGTATTGATAACCCTGTAATCACCTGACCAGAAATCCTGTTCATCCTGCCATCGAACTTCATTAATCCCTACGATATCTAACTTTATCCTATCCAATTCCCTTTTTAAATTTTCTAATTTTCCTACTCGATTAAGGGATCTAACATTCCACGCTCCGACCCGTAGAATGCCTGTTTTGTTTTTCTTGATGACGACATCCTCCTGAGTAGTCCCCTACCGGAGATCCGAAAGGGGGACTATTTTACCTCAGGAATATTTTACCCGAGAGGATGCCATCATCATATAGTCATACAGTAGAGCTGCCTGTCCTCGGGAAAAGTAACGGCTGTAGTTTCCCCTTGCTTTCAGCCGTTCGCAGTAGCTGTGTGGCAAAGCCATGTTAGCTGATGTTACAAGGCCAGCTCAGTCAATCTTCCAGACTGTTGCCCCTGTCTACTGTAAAGGCTTCTGCCTCTCTTCAGGAACCACACGTTTGTCTGGCCTCTCCACAGATACCCCTCCACTGTGGTTGCACCTATGGTACGGCTATCTGCATCGTTGAGGCACGCAAGCCACCCCACCTCGGCAATGTCTGTGGTTCATGGTGATGGCAGAGCCAAGTACGAAGTTTATTTTCCTTGTGTTCTGTGGTATATCTTGGTTCACTGAATTTCGCCTACGACAGCGGCGCCTGCTTCTGCTTCGTATCAGCACGCTGAGTTGGGTGAGTATCGCTTTGCTTCGCGCATGTGAGTGGCTGAATGCTTGTTGATTGTAAATCTCTCCCCCGACGATGTTTAGTTGAGGTTAATTTTCAATGGGATGCATTTTTATTGTTTAACAAAATTGGTTCCCCCATTTGCGCATGTTTGAACTGAATAAATAATTTATTGTCAGTGAAAAATTATCCTACTCATGAATGTTAGTTTATTAATACCCTCCCGTTTTTATTTAATGTTGTTTTTCACCAGTGCTGGGAACAAATTCAGATGCAAATTATCATATTTTTAATTCCGTTGCGCCATAAATGTTCTCTCAGCCACCTTCATGAAATTGTTTAGTTCGGGGTGGCTTGTATATTAGTGATTGTATGTAATTCTCGTGATGTACGACGTGTGTCGGCCACTATCTCTTGTCTTCCTGCTGCTAAAGTAAAGTTTGAGTCAGTTCTAAATTCTGGGGCAGGGACCAAGATTCTGTTGCAGGAAGTCGTTAGTAGTTCACGCGAATCCTTTAACTGGTCTTTACGGCCACAATTATGTGTTTAAAGTAAGCTTTCAAATGGCTCTCTCCAGCTAGTATTAATATTACAAATAACGGTGGTCTTACCGTGCTCTGTCAAAACATATCGTTTAATGTTTTCGAATTTTTTCGAGTATAGACTGTCAAATCCTGCATATGTCCAAACAAATCTGTACACGTCCCCATACTACGGCGCAGTTACATGCTTCGGACGGACGGACTGACAGATAATTTTCTGAAAATGAAAAAATTGAAATTTTCGCTTGTGTGAAGGCTCGATCCAAGGACCTAACACTCCGCAGTTCCTCTCGCTGGCCACACGATCACGGCGCCTATGTGATAGGAATCTGCTCGACATTGCTCATCATTCGCAAGGACCGGTCAGGTTTTATATTTCGCTTATTTTTTTCATAATTCCACACAACTTCTTCCAGTTTTTTCGATTGATCTGTGTACAGTTTGTCTCGGCCTATCCACTGCGCCAACTTATAACTAAATCTGAGGGGGTGCGATGGGGAGGTTCCCTCGTTAGAAAGACCTTCATAATAAAATAAGAGACATAAGATCGAAAATTGAAAGATTTAGGTGTTCTTTTTACGAGACGAATCCTCTGCCAAGTACTTAAATGTGATTTGCAAAGTAAATGTGTAGCTATAGATGCTACTCATGTAGCAGCGTTACACAGCGTTAAGCGTGTTACGCTACACTGACACTGGCCACAAAAACGGCACCGTTGCGCTTACGTCATTGAAAATGCTAGTGTCAATACGAAAAATTTATGTGTCGCCACTCATCTGTCGCCACTTTTCGAAGTTGACGTCATTTGAACTTTGTGACGCCATTTCTCAGAATCATAACAAACCGCAGCCATCTTTATTTGAAGGCTAAAGCTGTATTTAGTGTTTTCGTGTACTTATAACCACGTTTTACAAACAACGTGTATTTTAATTGCTCACCAAATTAAAGATCTTTCCAAAATATGATGTTTTAAGTATGGTTTTAGGGTAACAGTGACAGTGAGACATCGGAATACAGGACAAAGTTTCCATGAGCATAATGTGGTTAAATTGCATATTTCATGATGTTCTTATACAATGTATGCTTAAGATTTGTGTGACTTAACAGGTTATTGAACGATTACTGAAGGAAGTTTTGTAGTTTCACAACAGCCTATTCAATTCTACAAATGCGGAAAATAAGAGTGGTGCTGGCAGTACATTCAGATTCTGGAATTGGCATCTTCATTGCTCATAAACACTTGCCACATGGATTTTAGAAAGGAAGTTCATGTTGTAATTCCTGATTGATTGTATCTATTAATTAAGGGAATGAACTGTATTACAGTAACAATCAGTGCAATTATACGAAGCATAACCTCAAAATTCGCTATAAATTAAAAAGTCGTATTGAACTGTGGGGAAGTGTAGGTAGCTACATTAGGTTTCAAATAAGCGTCCACGACATTGTAAACAGCATCCTGAACATTACATCAGAACACTGACTTGTTTGATGACAACATATCAAGTTGAAAGAGGTGACAGGTAAAGGTCAGGTGTCAAATATCATAATGACACTTGTAATATCACTTCATCAAGTACTGCGTCTCTAACGTTCATATTGTCGCGTTGAAATGGGAGCAGGCTTGACTTCGAAGGATACTTAACACAGCACTTATACTGAAAGCACGTTTATTACGAACTCAACATACACGCAGCACTGACTGCCTCTCGGACAGAGTGCTCTGCTATTTATACACAGATAGAATGTACCAGAAATTAGAAGAACAGTTATCATAAGAAACAAGTAGAAATTACAAGTGAATATAAGAAAGATGTAGAACATTCCGGAATTGTTAATCACAAAGAAATAAATATTTTCCGGTGGGCGGGATTGAACCGGCGACCTTCAGCACCACAGTCCGTGACGCTATCCCCTGCGCCACGCCGGCAGTCGGTGAACGTGGTCTCTCGCGGCATTGTTCCCTCTCCTGGAAAAACAGCGATCTGCTGTTATGTTCCCTGTGGAGCCAGCTGCAATGACGTGGATCTTGACGTTGTTATGGGTCCTCTGTATGGCAGTCCAAGAGAATCCTTCCCTTCACCACGATTATCGACGACAGACGTTCCTGTCGTGGCTTCATCAGTAACATTACCGTCCTTAGAGTCCTTGAATAAGATGCCATTGTCGCCTACCTGCTCTTCAGGATCGTAGTAAGGCTTCATGCGCAGGACGTGAACAATGTCTCTTCTTTTTTGTCGTTTCGATAACGGTTCATAATCCTCAACTTCGTATGTGACTTCTGACAGGCTCCGTATGACACGATACGGACCAAAGTATCGCTTCAGTAACTGGACAATGTCACACAGTGACATTACCTCTGATACTAATTTTGACTGGAATACTTTTCCACGATCAGATATCATGACACGTGGTGCTCCACGCTTCAAAATAATGTCTTCCACAAGGAATTTTGCGATCTCTGGAGCTTCTGCAGTCGGCACAGGTTTGGTGACAGCGTAGCGTGTGAGGTAGTCAGTGCAGAGTGTTATCCATCTGTTACCGGTTGTCGACTTCGGGAACCTCCCTGAAAGATCGATCCCAACTCGGTGGAATGGAGCTGCTGCCGGCGGAATCGGTACGAGATGTCCTGGAGGTAATTGCGGCACATGCTTCCGTCGCTGGCACTCTTTACAGTGACTCACACAGTGCTTGACAGATCGGTAGAGACCTTTCCAGTAATACCTGCGTCTGATTCTGTCTAGGGTCTTCACGAATCCCAGATGACCGGATATTGGAGCGTCGTTGAAATACTTAAGAATAGCTGGTTGGAGGTGAGCTGGAGCGACCAGTAGCCATTTGGGGCCCAGCAGATCGTAGTTGCTCTTATACAATGTTCCGTTTATAAGTTGGAACTCTCCATTGGTCGGTTCTCCTTTCTCCAAGGCCTCTATCGTTTTTAATAGTGCTGGATCTTCCCTCTGTTCAGCTGTAACGTCATCTAATTCAGTGAGGGCTGAAATTTCATACATGCTGTTGTGTTCCACTAATGGATTCCTCGAAAGGCAGTCGGTATCCTTGTGTTTGCGCCCGTTCTTGAATACCACTGTGATATCGTACTCTAGGAGTCTTAGTACCCATCTTGCTAGTCGACCTGATGGATCCTTCAAGCTAGTCAGCCAACACAAAGAATGGTGGTCTGTCACGACGGTGAATGGTTTGCCGAATAAATACGGCCGGAACTTATTGATAGCCCAGATAACCGGGAGACATTCTTTTTCAGTTGTAGAGTAGTTCATCTCGGACTTTGAGAGTACTGTTGACGCATAGGCTATCACTTTTTCGGCACCTTCCTGAACTTGTACAAGCACTGCACCAATCCCAAAACCACTGGCGTCTGTGTGAAGTTCCGTTTCTGCATTCTCGTCGTACAAGGCTAGCACTGGTGCGGAAGTTAGAGCCTCCTTAAGTACCCGGAAAGCTCTTTCTTTTGTCTCATCCCAGTAAAATTTGGCGTCTCCCTGCAGAAGTTCTTGTAATGGACGTGCCTTGTTACAAAATCCTTTTATGAAACGTCGGTAGTATGAGCACAGCGCGAGAAAACTTCTCACATCACGAATGTGCTGAGGAGTTGGAAATTCTGTGACTGACCTTACTTTATCTGGATCAGGACGGACAGCATCTCCGTTGACTAGGTGCCCCAGGATTTTTATCTCTTCGGCGACGAATAGGCACTCCTTTGGATTGAGGCTGAGTCCTGCACACTTGAACACAGTTGACAGGCGACTCAGATGTTCTTCAAATGTTTTCGAGAAAACGACAATGTCATGTAAATAGCAAAGACACGTCGTCCACTTAAGGTGTCGAAGCAAGTTGTCCATCATGCGTTCGAAAGTGGCCGGAGCATTACATAATCCAAATGGCATTACTTTGAATTCATAGAGGCCGTCAGGTGTAATAAAAGCCGTCTTCTCTCTGTCAGTTTCGTCAACTTCGATTTGCAAGTAACCTGTCTGAATGTCCATAGTTGAGAAGTATGTAGCTCCTTTCAAGCAGTCTAAGGTGTCGTCAATGCGCGGCAGTGGGTAGCCATCTTTCTTTGTGATTCTCTTCAGCTGCTGATAGTCAACTCAGAATCGCCATGTGCCAACCTTCTTCTTTACGAGAACCACCGGAGACGACCAAGGACTCTCCGAAGGTTGACTAATGTCATCTCGCAACATCTTCTCCACTTCCTCCCGAATTACCCATCTTTGAGCTGGCGACACTCTATACGAACGTTGGCTAATTGGTGGATGATCCCCAGTATTGAAACGATGCCTTATTGTGGACCGTTTCGTCTGACTTTTCCCTGCTGAAGTGTGAATGCACCCGAACGTTGACGTAGTATAGCTAACACCCGCTGGCGTTGTTTCTTGGTCAGTTCGGGCCCTATTGGCAGTTCAAGTTTGTTTCCTACGGTGTGTTGTCTGTACTAACAGCAGAACATGGGTGTTCGTTGATGACGTAGAGCTCGCCGTCCTGGATTGGTTCAGCTGTCCCGATATACATCTCTTTGGGGATAAGTTGCGACTGCTAGTGACAATTAGTGATCCAAATCTCTCCTCGACCTCCGGTAATGCTTATGATAGCCGCTGGTATGTAAATTTCTTTGGTGAGCCTGATAAACTTTTTACTATCAACAAGCACTTCACAGTTTAATCGCTCGTCTGTGTTTGTGACTGCAACTCTTCTCATCGTCAACGGCGAGATCGTCACATTGTCAACGGCAAATAACTTCCCAGAAAATTCTGTATTACGTGTACACGTCGGAACAACTTCAATTGCAGCTCAGATCATTCACAGTCAATGATAGCTTGGGATGCCTGAAGGAAGTCCCATCCGAGAATGACATTGTGACTACATTCTGTTAACATGACAAATTCAAACGGCTGCGTCCTGTTGTTGATGGTTATTCTTGCGACACAAGTTCCTGCTGGATGGACGTACTTTCCATTCGCGACCTTCAGCACAGTTGCTCCCGTATCACAGAACACTGTCTTCTTTAGTGGGCGGCGGTAATTATCCGACAATACAGAAAAAGAAGTTCCTGAACCAAGTTCCCGGACAGGTTGGCCGTCAATTATGACGTCGATGAGATTTCCCGACATCTTGGCGACTGTCGTCCATGGAGGATTTTCATCTGCGGCGGCCTCACCTCCGGAGATGGTCGCCTCGCTTAGTTTTCCTGGGCGCGGCGGCTAGGGGAACGGCTGGTACCTCTGTACGGCGATGGTGAACGGCTGCGGCGCGTCGGGAAGCGACCTCATCTAGGGTATGGCGATGGACTTCTTCCCATAGGTCGACTGAACTCATCAGCAGGTGACTGCCTTGGATAGAACTGCTTCGACGGCTGACGTCTTGTGGCAAAATAATCATCGAATACTCGCCTCCTCTCTCTGCAGTAGCGTACGACATGTCCAGGGCTTCCTCAGTGGAAACACAGCGGTGTGTTGTCTTCTTGTCCTCCAGACGTCTGTACTTCTGCGGGGCGTCATAGTTACCGGCGGAGTTGGCTGTGGTCGCGTCGGACGGTTCATGGGCTGCCGTTTGGCGGCTGCAGCGTAAGTCATAGCAGGGCGATGCCATTCTTCACGTCGGGTGCGATTGACGGGGCAGACAGGAGCTAATGTTTGAAAAACCTCGTCCTCAGTGGCGTCCGGTCCCTCGTGACTTACAGGGCTCACATCCATGGCCATAATCTGATGCTTGCTCGGTCTAATAGTCCCGGCTGCCATGCACTGTTGTAATTCTTCTCTCACGATTTGTCGTATGAGAGAAGCGAAGTCATTCTGGTCTTCCACAAGGGCCATAGGGACTACATTTGGGAGTATGTCATACTTCTTGCGCCCAACCCTCCTTTGTTGCATCTCTTCAATACGCTGGCACCACTTGATTAACTCTTCTGTCGTAGCGACGTCTTTTATCAGGAGAGCTAGGTGCATATCTTCTGCAATTCCCTTCATCAGGTGCGTGATTTTGTCCGCTTACTAATGTTCGGATTGACTACGTTACACAGGGCCAAAACATTCTGTATGTACGATTGTGTCGGCTCACCATGTCGTTGGGCCCGGTTCTTCAGTTGTTCTTCCGCCGAGCGGATTTGTTGCTGGCGGTCTCCAAACGTCTTCTTAAGTTCGTCCTGGAACGTCTCCCAGTCATTCAACTTGTCTTCGTTGTTTTCGAACCATTGCTGGGTTGTTTCGTCCAAGTAGAAATAAACGTTGGCCAAGCACATCGTATGATCCCACCTGTTGTACTTGGTGACTCGGTCGAACCCTTTTAGCCATTTGTTGGGGTCCAACCCAGCGTCTCCAGAGATCACCGACGGGTGTCTGATTTGTAGCTGAGTTACCGCTGGTTTCGTGTGCATCGTTCTTCTGATAATACGGACTTTCGGAAGTATGTACTCGGTATATCCCTTGTATTCTGATTCTAGTCGGTGTAAGCGACGGCTTTTACGTCGCCTAATCGGAGCTGTTGCACAGGATACCCGGCGCCTCCACCAAACAATGTCGCGTTGAAATGGAAGCAGGCTTAACAACTGAACACAGCTCTTACACTGAAAGCTGGTTTATTACGAACGTAACATACACGCAGCACGGACTGCCTCTCGGGCAGTGCTCTGCTATTTATACACAGACAGAATGTACCAGAAATTAGAAGAACGGTTAACATAAGAAACAAGTAGAATTTGCAAGTCAACATAAGAAAGATGTAGAACATTTTGGAATTGTTAATTACAAAGAAATAATTTTTTCCGGTGGGCGGGATTGAACAGGCGACCTACAGCAGCGCAGTCAGTGGCGCTATTCCCTGCACCACGCAGGCAGTCGGTGTGTTGGTCTTTCGCGGCAATATCAGACTTTCTTACGGAGCATGATAAACAGATCCCAACCGAAATTTACTTTATTTGGTTCAGTAATGGAGCTTTGTTTACATGTGCTACTATACTAGGTTTATACCTACCTTTAATATCTGAATCTTGTTTATACGCAAAATTCATTCCCAATCAACAACGTTTACACTTTATTTCTCCCTTATTGTTGTTTTATATCAATTCTAATACGATAACCTAAATGAGAACACCCATGTTGGTTCGACGCCATATTGGCAATCATGCAACTGGACAACAACTGTGACAGCACCACTTCAATATAAGCCGTAATGTCACTCGCCGTGGCGCCCTTTTTTGTGGCCAGTGTGAACGCACCTTTAGCCGGCAGTGAAGCAGATGCCCCGGAGCGCGGTCTGTGAACAGCGCTGGCGCCAGTAGCGGTACACTGGCGCGCCGTGGCGCCAGCACCTGTATAATTGACCGGTGTCTAGTGGAGGGCCGCATCCTCTGCTACATAAATCTGGAGCCGGCCATCACAGCTGCGGCACGGCTGAAGCTCGCTGTGAGGCAGCCGCTAGGGCAGGGGGGAGGGGGGGGGGGCACGCGCATATAAGAGCGCGGGTGACCGCGAGCGCTCACAGTGCTCGCCCGCGGACACTGCCACACCCTCCTGTGTGCTGAGACATTCCTCTAGTTACGCAGCACATAAACCAATGTATGGGGCATAATGTATCTGGCTCTTACCTCAAATGGCATAGTGTCTAGAACATAGTTTGGATTTCTGAAAGGTTCCGATATCGAGAAGGCTATTGACACTTACAGTGCGAATGTACTTAATTCATTAGATAATAAATTGCAATCAGCAGGTATTTTCTGTGATTTGTCAAAGGCATTTGATTTTGTGAACCGTAACATCCTTTTAAGTAAATTAGAATTCTATGGGGTCACGGGAAATGCTGCAAAATGGTTCAAATCGTACCTCACTAACAGGAAACAAAGGGTGTCAGTGCAAGTGACCAGTGAATTAAGCCAACAGTCATCATCGGACTGGGAAGAAATTACCTGTGGTGTCCCACAAGGCTCCATCTTAGGGCCACTGCTTTTTCTTGTGTACATTAATGACCTCTCATCAGTTACACCACCAGAAGCAGAGTTCGATTTGTTCGCAGATGATACAAGTATTTCAATAAAAAGTACGTCAAGCATAGTTATAGAAACGTCTGTTAATGATATTTTCATGAACATTAATAAATGGTTTCAAGCCAACTCATTGTCATTAAACTTTGAAAAGACTCACTACATGCAGTTCAGAACATGTAAGAGATTTCCCGTCAGCATATGCATTAAGTATGAAGAAGAGCAGATAGAAGAGGTTGACTGTATTAAATTCCTGGGATTACAGCTTGATAATGAATTTAGTTGGAAGGAGCACACCGCAGAACTTCAGAAATGACTCAACACATCTGTATTTTCAATACGAGTGTTATCAGACATAGGAGACATAGAAATAACAAAGCTTGCATACTTTGCTTACTTTCATCCCCTAATGTCATATGGTATAATATTTTGGGGTAACTCTTCAAGTCAGTCAAAAGTCTTCTACGTGTAATACGTATTATTTGTGGAGTAAATTCATGGACGTTCTGTAGAAGCCTCTTCAAAGATCTGGGTATATTAACTACTGCCTCTCAGTATATTTATTCCTTAATGAAATTTGTCGTAAATAATATATCCCTTTTCCCAACAAACAGCTCAGTTCATTCATACAATACTGGTAACAAAAATGATCTACACAAGGACTTAAAAGCACTTACTTTAGTTCAAAAAGGGGTCCACTACTCACGAACACACATGTTCAATAATTTACCATTAAGTATAAAAAATTTAGCTACAAATAAAGATCCTTTTAAGAGGAACCTAAAAGACTTTCTAGTGGCCAACTCCTTGTACTCCATTAGTGAATTTCTAAATTGTACCAAATGATGCATGTACTCATACTATATTAGTATCATTATATATATAAAAAAACTTAAAAATGTATGTATCTGTATTTATATTATTAGTATTATCTATTATTCAACTTGTTAATTTTGTTTCTTGACATGTTCCACATCCACGAGGATCTCCTCAACATGGATCTACGAAACGAAAAACTAATCTAATCTAATCTAATCTTAGAGTTTGGATACAATGATGTACCGAACTCTCGATATTTTACGGCACTAACGCTCGCGTTCAAATTTAATAATGAAATAAATTAAAACAAACTTTACACGTTTCACCTAACCTTTCGGATAAAACACAAAATACTGGTACAACAATGAAGTAATTTTGTTTTTAAATGGCTACATGTAGCAAATACCAATTATCCTATTTACCTTCCATGCCTGTACTCCCGTAATTACTTTGACCTACTGTAACTTCATTTTTTCATAATAATTTAAATTTCATGCTTCATGTTATTATAAAATCCAGCTACCTGTTCCAAAAAAGAATCATTAAAAATATTATTTAAAATACAAACGAGGGGTAATAGTTATAACAAAGGAGCAAATATCGTTGAGGCCACATTCCCAAAGGCGGTTTCTGACTGTTTGCGTTTGTATGGGAGGGTGTCGTCTGTAACTGACTGTAATAGCATACAGTATGACTTAGACAAAATTTCTAGTTGGTGCGAAGAATGGCAGCTAGCTCTCAATGTAGAAAAGTGTAAGGTGATGCGCATGAGTAGAAAAAACAATCCCATAATGTTCGAATACAGCATTAGTAGTGAGCTTCTTGTTGCTGTCGCGTCGTTTAAATATCTAGGCGTAACATTGCAGAGCGATATGAAATGGAAGGAGCATGTAAGGACAGTTGTGAGTAAGGCGGACAGCCGACTTCGGTTTATTGGGAGAATTTTGGGAAGATGTACTTCACCTGTAAAAGAGACCGTGTATAAAACGCTTGTACGACCACGTCTTGAGTATTGCTCAAGTGTTTGGGACCCGCAGCAGATCAGTGTAAAGGAAGACATAGAGGCGGTTCAGAGACGAGCAGCTAGATTTGTTACCGGTAGGTTCGACCAATGCGCGAGTGTCACGGAAATGCTCCGGCAACTCAATTGGGGCTCGCTGGAAGAAAGACGACGTTCTTTTCGTGAATTTCTGTTAAGTAAATTTAGAGGGCCGGAATTTGAAGCTGAGTGTAGTGCGTTCTTGCTGCCGCCTACTTATATTTCGCGTACTGATCACAAAGACAAGATAAGAGAAATTAGGGCTCGTACGGAGGCATATAGGCATTCTTTTTTTCCTCGTTCAATTTAGGAGTGGAATAGGAAAGGAAATGCGTAGTAGTGGCACAATGTACCCTCCGCCACGCAGCTTACGGTGAATTGCGGAGTATGTATGTAGATGTAGATGTAGATATTGCTCGTCCTGTTATTGCCTGGAGCATGCTTTGTAGCAGAGTTGCATTCGGCATCCTATCTCGATGAGCTGTCAACCGGAGATAACGGTCATCTCTTACTGATATCATCGTGAACGAAAGTGGCTTTGCCTTCTTTTAACGCTCCTGATGTCTGAAAACTCGCCCATGTCCTGTAAATCACACTTTGGGAAACTCGAATAGCTGAAGGCACCTCCCTCTCTGTGTGTCCCGCTTCCAAATTTCCTATAGCTCTCCATGCAATAGCTTGGGTAATTCATGCTGCTTTTGCGTTTCACTACCTGCTACTATTTTAACCCAGCTGCTTATGTAATTCGTTTGCTAGAGGAAACAAGTCAATACAAAACCCCTCTGCGGTTGCCGTAACGGTGTTGTCTCCACTCCATAGCACCTACAGAAAGACGTCGACCCATTTTAGTTCATATACTGACGATGACAATACTTCAGAACCTCAATCTTTCAACTTATCCCCTAATTCTTTTGACCATTATATCACACAGGCTAGATGGCTCCAGATGCAGACAGACCATTTAGAAAAGGTTTTATTTTATGGTTAAGTGTACTGATATCTTGTTTAGATCGTTCTGCAGTTGGTTTTGATCTTCAGATGATTTCACTAGACGGTAAATGACGGCGTCATCTCCAAACAACCTAAGAGAGCTACTTAGATTTTCTTCGAAATCGTTTATGTAAATAAGGAACAGCAGAGGACCAATAACACTACCCTGTGGAACGCCCGATATCACATCTGTTTTAGTCGATGCCTTACCATCGATTACTACGAACTGTGTCTCTCTCTAACAGGAAATCCCCTATCTAATCGCAAATTTGGCGCGATATACCATAACCACGCAATTGGATCAGTCGATGTCGAACACACGTAATGAACAGTACGTGAAACAGACCAGTTTTCGAATGTGTGCCGCACTATGTAAACTGTCGTGTGTCTCCAGTCGTTTGTCTGAGTACATTAGGAGAGTTCTGTGAATGTACCTGAAGCCCTCCAAGAGCAGAGACAAAGTAAACGACTGCGTTCTTTCGTTTACTCATTACATTAGAGTTTCTTGAGAGCATCCGGTAATTTTCGAAACCTATGCCAGCCGCTTAAGTACTGCTAGAGTGCTTGACGTTAGCACGATACTGCCTGTTTAAATGTGCAACAAATTATAATTTACCTTCCTTTCACGTCCAATTATCGTATGCTTCTGCGTATCCCTTGTTCCGGACAAAGACTCACATAAACATCATTACTGAGGCGTTAAACGAGACGAATATGCAGTATTATTTGCAGGGGAGCAATGGAAGACGTGAACGTTTTGGAAGATTTCCGTGGGGATTGAGGCGCTCCAGTCACGGTCTACACGGCCACTGCGGTCGGGGGTTCGAATCCCCCCTCGGGCATGGATATTTGTGCCGTCCTTAGTCTTAGCTAGTTCATAAGTAGTTTGTAAGTTTAGGGACTGATGACCCCGTAGTTAATTCCCATAAGCTATACAAACATTTGAACATATTTTTGTAGATTTCCGTACTCCGGAAATTGATAGTTTGTGTTCATAAAGTTAAGACTGAGGCGTGTAATTGTCTGTCTGGTATAAACTTCTGACAACACTTCTATCGTTGATATGAGAAATAGTAATAATAATAACAGCGCCACGTATTGGTTCTATGGCGTAGTACTAAACTGTTAATCTCTCACAGTAAGTGTATGCTGAAGTATTAGAATATTGCATTGTATGTTTAAATAAGACGTCATGGTAGTGTCAATGTGCGATAAACTAAGTCTAGGTAATCGTCGAAGGAATGGCGTCAGCTTATCGTCTGTGTAGAACTTTCCATTAAACATAGTAGTATTTCCAGTGAATTGCCTTGACTGTGTTAGCAGCATCGGCCACTCTTTCAGATAATACATGTCCTCATGTCCTGCAATGATTACTTCGTAATGCACGAAGTTGATCTTGTGTAATAGAACTATATATTCAGAAGTCGGATTAATACTCTTAGTACAATTGTCTCTGCAAAAGAAGACGTAGTCCGCACCAAAAGTAAGTAATTACAAATTTTAATTACAATATTGTACCGAACAATTATGAAAGCAGGGAGGTTTCTGATGAGTTTGTCGCTCGCGTGTGTATACTATCTCTAGTGGCAGGCACAGAGCAGAAATATCTCTGTTGTGAGCATTCAGATGCGCAGAACAGCTTTTCTACATCTACATCTACATCTACATAGATACTCTGCAAATCACATTCAAGTGCCTGGAAGAGGGTTCATTAACCACTTTCATAACATTTCTCTACCGTTCCATTCTCTAATAGCGCGCGGGAAGAAAGAACACCTCAATCGTTCCGTTTTCGATCTGATTTCTCTTATTTTATTGGGATGGTCATGTCACCATAAGTAGGTGGGTGCTAGCTAAATATTTTCACATTCAGAAATAAAAGTCGGTGATTGAAACTTCGCAAACAGATCACGCCGCAATGAATAACATCTTTCTTTTAATGATTTCCACCCCAATTCGTGCAACATTTCCGTGACGCTTTCCCCCCTAACGTGATAAAACAAAACGAGCTGCCCTTCTCTGAACCTTCTCAATGTCTTCCGTCAGTCCCACCTGGTGAGGGTCCCACAAGGGGCAACAGTACTCCAGGAGAGGACACACAAGTGTGATGTAGGCAGTCTCTTTGGTGGAGCTGGTGCATCTTCGAAGCGTTCTGCCGATGAAACGTAACCTTTGGTTCGCCTTCCCCACAATATTTTCTGTGTGTTCTCTCCAGTCAAAGTTGTTCGTAATTGTAACTCCTACGTATTTGGTAGAATCTACTACCTTAAGGTTTGACTGATTTATCGCGTAATTAAAGTTCAGCGGATTTCTTTTAGTGGTCATGTGTATTACTTCACACTTTCCTTTATTTAGTGTCAATTGCCAAGCAGAAATTTTCTGTACTCAACATTAAGGTGGAAATATCACCTGATATTGGGAAAAATCTACTAATCGATGACTTTATCTTGGTCCTTTTTTGTTCGCTTAAGACGGATGACTATGTGTAAATGGCTTTTTTAGCGACGCTTCCTCAACTTTCTTGTTGCTTCTGTGACACATTTATTTAGTTATTATTTCATGTCACGTGGTTGCTCTGCGAATAGGAGGTGGGGCTTCTTTGCAGCCAATGTGGTACAAACCAATCCTAAGAGCAAATAAATATGTGGAAAAAGTGGATTTGTCTCAGTATCACTTGGTAATTCCAACTTAATGTTGACAAGATGCACAGAAGCCAATGCACACTCCATAGATATTTCTACTCTATCTATAATTTAGTGCACTTCTATTCTTTCCGTGACATTGTAAAGCACATGGGATACAGCTAGGAAGAAAAAAAAATTGTGTCCTACCTGGGCTAAACTTTATTTGCAGTGGCAGCGGTTAAGTTTGCTATCGTTGCCAACGAACTATTCGCTTTAGGAGGATGAGTAATTTACTGAGCAGAAGAGCATAAGTTATTTATTTCATCGTGAACATAAAGAATTATTCCCCTTATACTACGTGGCTGATTTTTGAAAAAGTATTCAACGGCTGTTGCCAACAGCAGCGCACAACACCGCCGCCATAAGTAAAATTGCACCCCTTCTTGTAGTGTATTACTCCATAGCCATGAGAATGAAAAAAAAAAAAAAACGCAGCAGCGCCATACTTTGTCCTTTGCTGAACTACGGCGTTTTCGAGACATTCCTAAACAGAACGCACTCAATATATAATGAGGATACACCAAAATTTGAAAAGGAACAACATAAATTCCATTTTCCTTGCAAAGAATTCTTATGTAAATTAGAGCATCTATAGACTCGAAGGAATGTCGTTATGTTTTCAATTCAAATGATACCCGCGGAAAGAGCACTTTGTTTTCTTTCCATGGCATTGCAAGACCCGCGGGATACAGATAGTAAAAAGATTTTTTTTTTTTTTTTTTTTTTTTTTTTTTTTTTTTTTTTTTTGAGCCATACCTGGGTTCAATTTTACTTGCAGTGGCGGCGGTTTAGTGTATTAACGTTAGCAACGAAATATTCGCTTTAGGGGGATCATTAATTCACTGATCGGAACAACATTAATTGTTTATTTCATTATCAACACTAAGAATTATTCCCCTCATTGTACCTGACTGATTTTTCAGAAAAGAGTCAACGGCCGTTACCAACATCAATACACTACACCGATACTGTAAGGAAAATCATAGCTCTTGTTTCAGTGTATTACACGGTCCGCCCCCATAGTCCAGTGGACAGCGTGGTGGGTTGCCACGCAGGGGGCCCGGGTTCGATTCCCGGCCGGGTGGAAATTTTCTCCACCCGGGGATGGGTGTTGTGTCGTCCTCATCATCATTCCATCATCATTGACACGCAAGTCGCCGAAGTGGCGTCACATAAAAAGACTTGCACCAGGCAGGCTGAACACGACCCCAGTTGGGGTCTAACGGTCATTAATGCCACACGATCATCATCATCAGTGTATTACACTTTAGGTATGAGACTAAACAACGCAGCATCGCCATCTATTAGTTATTTGGTATACTATGTCAGTAACAGTGCCTCTATCGGATGTTTGCTATACTACGCTGCAATTTAAGCATAGCATACATCAGAAACTACAAATTTTCTTCCCGTGATCCGATTTTGATGAAATGACGCTTATATATTGCGCCAAGGTACTCTCAGTTGACCTATGAAACCCCATGAAAGTTCGAGTAGTACTCTTGGAGATTTGCTGTACTACACCATACGTATAAGCAGAATATACACAAAAACTTCAAATTACGATATCTTTCCTTCCTATGAATTGACTTTGATGAAACTAAGCCTATTTTACTCTCCGAACTATTTTCAACTTATCTGTAGAAACCCATGAAAATTGGAGATTTTTGGAGATTACCCTCAACAAATAGACATACATGATGTTTAAATTATATCTTTATTTTCTGTGATCCGCCTGTATGTAACCGCACGATGTTGTAAAGTTACGTGTGAAAAACCCATAAAAATTCGTCAAGTAGTTTTGGACATATACGTGATCAGTCAGACATAACAGTCATAGATAAAAAAAAAAATTGTTTTTACGATCTCCCTCTTTTCCGTGATCCGACTTCTATAAAACTAAGTCTATAAACATTTAAGTCTGAAAACATTTAAAATTAAGATATCTTCTTTTTTTTTCGTGATCCGATTTTCATAAAATTATGCCTATATGTTGCCCCAAACGTTTCTCATGTTTCCTGTTAAAACCGCATGAAGATTCGTCCAGTAGTTTTGAAGATTGAAGAGAACAGCGACAGGCCTACATTTACAGATTTATTATTCGTGTAGAAAGATTAAAATACCATAACGTGCCAGTAGTAAGGTGTACTAATCTTACATTTCCGAGAAGATCGCAAGAGAAATTTTACGAGTCAAATATGTAGCTTATGTACCGGTGTGTAGAAGCCGGACGTTAGATTCATTGTTCTTTAGTGGTCCGACGTCGTAGCTCGGTGCGTTCGGTCAAAGTTCTAGTCGTTCTGTGACATTAAAAAAAGAAGAAACAAAAATGAGCTACGAGCACAACGGTCAACAACGAATAAACCGACCTCACGTCCGCAAAGGACCGAAAATACCCGAAGATTTAAAGAAAAGAAATAAAAATGTTCCACGTTCCATATTTGTAGGACAAACTGGATGAGGCGATGGTTCGACTGTCGTTCAGACTTAATTTTTAAACTGCAATTTTTATCATCCGGCATGTTGTTCATTTTACATGACATTTGAGCCGTGATGTAATTAAATGAACGCCGGCCGCGGTGGCCGAGGGGAGTGAGGCGCTCTAGTCACGGTCTGCACGGCCACTACGGTCGGGGGTTCGAATCCCCCCTCGGGCATGGATATTTGTGCCGTCCTTAGTCTTAGCTAGTTCATAAGTAGTTTGTAAGCTTAGGGACTAATGACCCCGTAGTTAAGTCCCATAAGTTCTACAAACATTTGAACATTTTTGAATTAAATGAACACATGTATTTGTATGAAGTTATTATATGTGGCGCACTCAATAAGTTCTGAGACTTGACGCTTGTAAAACAAGCATCCACACGCATTTCGCACACGCTGCCACATTCAAGGTGACTGTCATGTCAGTTGCATATGCATACCTATGTAAGTGAAAGTCAACAATATATTTTCGCATTCGGAGGAGAATGTTGGCGATTGGAGTTTCGTAAGCAGCCCACGCTGCAGCGATAGGCGACGTTTTTGTAATGATTCCCACCCCAGTTCCTGTATCATTTCCGTAACGCTGTCTCCGATATATCGTGATAATACGAAACGAGCTGCTCTTCTTTGGACTCTTTCGATGTCCTCCGTCAAATCCACCTGAAAAGGATCCCACATTGGGAACCAATACTCCAAAAAAGGACGGATAAACGTAGTGTATGTAGCCACTTTAGTAGTTCTGTTGCATCTTTTAAGGGTTCTGCCAAAAACACGCAGTCTTTGGTTTGCCTTTCCCACGACATTATCTACCTGTTCCTTCCAGCTTATCAAGTAATCGTAATTCCTAGGTATTTTATGGAATTTACAACCTTCACTTTTGATTGATTTATCTTGTAAACAAAGTTTAACGGATTTCTGTTCGTACGCATGTGGACGACTTCACACGTCTCATTATTTAGAGTCAATTGACAATTTTTACACCGTAGTGGTATCTTATTCAGATCGTTCTGCAGTTGGTTTTGAACTTCAGATGATTTTACTAGACGGTGAATGAGGGCATCATCTGCAAACAACCTAAGAGAGCTACTTAGATTTTCTTGTAAATCGTTTATGTAAATAAGGAACAGCAGAGGACCAATAACACTACCCTGCGGAACGCCCGATATCACTTCTGTTTTAGTCGAAACCTTACCATCCATTACTTCGACGTGTGTCCTCTCTGACAGGAAATCCCCTATCCAGTCGCAAATTTGGAGCGATATACCGTAACCACACAATTTGATTAAAAGCCATTTGTGTTGCTTGCCTGTTATTACCGACAACTATACGCAAGAAACGTTGCTCTCAATCTTCAGTGCAGGCCATCGACTTTGCGTTCTGTGTGATGGTATGTAATGCCTTAAACGTGGTACTCTCGACATCACGTATATCGGAAATCCTGAATACTCTAACGGTTTTCGAAATGGCCCATGAATCTTGCTCCAGATACCATTCCCATTCAAAATTCTCCTCATGCAACCATGAATTATCACGAACAGAATGATCTATTCACTCAAGTTCAACACGGATTTATAAAATATCGTTATTGTGAAACACAACTAGCTGTTTACTCACACGAAGTGATGAGTGCTATCGACAAGGGATCATAAATTAATTCCGTATTTCTACGTTTCCAGAAGGCTTTTAACACCGTATCTCACAAACGGCTTTTAATCAAATTGCGTGGTTATGGTATATCGCCCCAAATTTGCGACTGGATAGGGGATTTCCTGCCACAGAAGACACAGTTCGTAGTAATCAATGGTGAGGCATCGACTAAAACAGAGGTGATATTGGGCGTTCCACAGAATAGTGTTATTGGTCCTCTGCTGTTCCTTATTTACATAAAAGATTTGGGAGAAAATCTAAGCAGCTCTCGTAGGTTGTTTGCAGATGACGCCGTCTAGTAAAATCATCTGAAGAGCAAAACCAACTGCAGAACGATCTAAACAAGGTACCACTATGGTTTAAAAATTGTCAATTGACTCTAAATAATGATAAGTGTGTAGTCGTACACATGAGTAGGAAAAGAAATCCGTTAAACTTTGTTTACAAGATAAGTCAATCAAATGTGAAGGCCATAAATTCCACTAAATACCTAGTAATTACTTAAAATGGAATGAACACGTAGATACTGTCGTAGGAAAGGCGAACCAGAGGCTGCGCGTTTTATTGGCAGAACACTTAAAGGTGCAACAAAACTACTAAAGAGACTGCGTACACAACGCTTGTCTGTCCTCTTTTGGAGTATTGCTGCCCAGTGTGGGATCATTATCAGGTGGGTTTGACGGAGGACATCGAAAGAGTCCAAAGAAGTGCAGCTCGTTTCGTGTTGTCACGATACAGGGGAGACAGCGTTACGGAAATGATACAGGATCTTGTATGGGAATCATTGGTGCGAAAATTGGCAATTGACATTAAATAAAGAAAAGTGTGAAGTAATACACATGACCACTAAAAGAAATCCGCTGAACTTTAATTACGTGATAAATCAGTCAAACCTTAAGGCCGTAGATTCTACCAAATACCTAGGAGTTACAATTACGAACAACTTTGACTGGAGAGAACACATAGAAAATATTGTGGGGAAGGCAAACCAAAGGTTACGTTTCATTGGCAGAGCGCTTCGAAGATGCACCAGCTCCACCAAAGAGACTACCTACATCACACTTGTGCGTCCTCTCCTGGAGTACTGTTGCCCGTTGTGGGACCCTCACCAGGTGGGACTGACGGAAGATATTGAGAAGGTTCAGAGAAGGGCAGCTCGTTTTGTTTTATCACGTCACAGGGGGGAAAGCGTCACGGAAATGTTGCACGAATTGTGGTGGAAATCATTAAAAGACGTTATTCATTGCGGCGTGATCTGTTTGCGATGTTTCAATCACCGACTTTTACTTCTGAATGTGAAAATATTTTCCTAGCACCCACTTACTTAGGGAGACATGACAATCCCAATAAAATAAGAGAAATCAGATCGAAAACGGAACGATTTAGGTGTTCTTTCTTCCCGCGCGCTATTAGAGAATGGAACGGTAGAGAAAAGTTATGAAAGTGGTTAATGAACCCTCTGCCAGGCACCTAAATGTGATTTGCAGAGTATCTATGTAGATGTAGATGTAGATGTAGAACAACGGCGTTTGTCGCTGCGGCGTGGTCTACTTACGAAACTCGAATCACCAACATCCTCCTCCGAATGCGAAAATATACTGTTGACTCCCACCTACAAAGGTACAAATGATCATCAGAATAAAATACGGGAAACCAGAGCTCGAACGGAGAAATTCAAATGTTCTTCCTTCTCCGCGCGCTATTCGAGAATGGAATGGTAGATGAATAGTATAACGGTGGTTCGATGAACCCTCTTCCAGGCACTTAAATGTGATTTGCAGAGTATCCCATGTAGATGTAGATAATCACTTCGGAAATATTTGCACATGAGTGACTAGAATACAAACGACAACTTCCTAGTGCATCGCCTTTTTATAGTAGGTATACGTGACAGTCCGCCAGGTGCTAGGATTTTTATCTGTCACTTTCCACTTCTTTCACCTCTGGAAGTATTGCTGATGTGAAAAATACCGAGTAGCACCGTGGTTCGGAACCCACGTTAAACTGTAGGTCCCCCTATAACTGGCTGGGTAAGTCAGTTCGGAGGTCGGAGGAAGGCAACGGCATACCACCTCCAAACAGGACCGTGCCTAGTAAAGCACTGTGGTGTTCAAACCAATCTTCGGATTGTCGACTGCTTTACCTTTTACCTGACAGTACCATCGTCCGCATCACTGCATATCGCCAGTCCATGACTTTCGTTACTGCAGACTTCTTACTTGAAAATTGTTATTTGAGCCGACAGCAGTGGCCGAGCAGTCTGCGGCGCGCCAGTCACAGTCCGCATGGCCGCTACGGTCGGGGGTTCGAATCCCCCCTCGGGCATGGATGTTTGTGTCGTCTTTAGTATAAGGTAGTTCATAAATACTTTGTAAGTTTAGGGACTGATGACTGCGCAGTTAAGTCCCTTAAGCTTAACAAACATTTGAACATTTTTGTTATTTGAAAATAACTGGTTTCGTCAAATTAAATTACGATCTTTGTCACCTCTATATTTAGAGCCGTTAATGAGAGACACAGTAATTCACAATCACTCTGTGTTTTGTTCAAAAAAATGTTCAAATGTTTGTGTAGTCAATGGGACTTAACTACGGGGTTATCAGTCCCTAAACTTACAAACTACTTATGAACTACTTACGAACTAGGACGGCACAAATATCCATGCCCGAGGGGGGATTCGAACCCCCGACCGTAGTGGCCGTGAAGACCGTGAATGGAGCGTCTTAGTCCCGTCGGCCACCGCGGCCGGCTCTGTGTTTTGTATTACTCCACAAAAGCTATAAATAAAATTCTTACATCATAAAATTCTTCGGAGAAAAATAGAAAACTTCGATGAAAGGAAAAGCAAAGAATTAGGGAAGAAGGGGACGTAACAAAGGATCTTTAATAACACGAGGGATGCTCCTCGCACACAAGGACGCTGATGGGCAAAGCACTAGAGCGGCGCTTTTAAACGATTCAATTACGTCGTTAGAGGATACGGCCTGATTAAGTGCCGGTATCCATTACCGCCACAGGTTAATCGCTGCACTAAGCTCCCGTTGCCGCGCCGTGAAATGAAGTTCCCGCGCGCGGTACCGAGGGCCTCATTAAGTCGGCTCTTAACAGAGGCCGTACGTTCCTGAGCGCGGCCAGAGCACTGCTCGTATATTTCCCTGCGCAGCTCGTGGGTCTTCTCGTGCACTGAAACTGTACTGACCGTCCGACCTGTGGCTTCGGCGATGGACATTACCGTTTAAACTGTTTGTATATTAGAAGAGGGTAGAGGCTGCTCGTTCAACGGGCTGGAAAAGCTAATTACTACAGTCTGGTGTAGTCTTGTGTAGTTCGCGAACAAACTAGTTCGTAAGAGAGCTCCCACAGGCGAACTACGCGAACTAGTTCGCAGATCCCTCGGCTCTTACATGGGGCCGGCAGCGGTGGCCGAGGGGACTGAGGCGCTCCAGTCAGGGTCTGCACGGCCACTACGGTCGGGGGTTCGAATCCCCCCTCGGGCATGGATATTTGTGCCGTCCTTAGTCTTAAGTAGTTCATAAGTAGTTTGTAAGCTTAGGGACTGATGACCCCGTAGTTAAGTCCCATAAGTTCTACAAACATTTGAACATTCTTACATGGCGAGGCCGCCAATCGTGAAATTCAGATTCGATTCATACTGCGCATAATGAAAGCTCATGGCCAGAGGTGTAATTTGGCAAAGCACCAAGTTGCGCTTCTCAGCCGTTGTCGAGAAAATCGACAGTTAAAAAAAGCCGTTGCGGTGAAATAGTCTCTACAATCTCTAGGATAAGTAATATTGTACAGAGGCATGGCGCAACCGTAAGCTCTCGGGTTCATAATCCGAAGGTCGCCGGATCGAATCTCGCGGCATGTATCTTTTTTATTATTTGTTTTTTTGTAATTCAAATATATATATATATCGCACGAACCAGAGTGATAGTTATCATAGGAATATGGAAAGCAGAAAACAACACGACATCGAGCACATCTGATAAACGATGCATTTTTACAAGAACAATTGTTTTTTAAATTATCTGTTGGGAAACACACCTGATTGGCATTCTGAAAAATTGTTCTACCGTTCGTCAGGTTTTACTTACACTATACGTATTCGTTTATACTTCTTACGTTAACAAAACGTGGTAAACGTTATGAAGATAATTAATAACATTTGTGAAATACATCTTTGTTTGCGGAAAACATCATGATGTTCGAAGTCGCTATTTGCATATAATAAGTTGTTTGAAAGTCGTTTGTCGTGGAAAAACTGGCGACTTCGAACATTAAATGTTATTAAGAAAATGTTATTGTCTTCATATATATATATATATATATATATATATATATATATATATATATATATATATATATATATATATATATAGTGTGTGTATGTGTGTGTACATTTGAATTACAAAAAACAAATAAAAAAAAAAGTTGCGTACCGCGAGATTCGGTCCGGCGACCTTCTGATTACCAACCCGTGCGCTTACCGCTACGCCAGGCCTCTGTACAACATTTCTGATCCTAGAGATCGTAGAGAGTATTTCACCGCAACAGCTTTTTTGTATTTGTCGATTTTTCTCGACAAAGGTTGAGAAGTGCATCTTCGTGCTTTGCCAAATTACACCTCTGGCCATGAGCTTTCATTATGCGCAGTATGAATCGAATCTGAATTTCACAATTGGCGACTTCCCCTTGTTAGTTCGTCCGCTCCTGACGGAGAAAAGCGAGAGAAAGCGAAAGCGCGCAAAATCGCGTCATTCCCTTCTGCCAGTTACCGTCATTTCGAGCTGAGATGCAGCTCACCTGTAGTTTCATAGTTCACTGCCACAAATTTTCTTTCAGGTATTCAGCAGTGTCTAGACATAACCGTCATTCCATAGTGTAAAATACTACGAGTACTCTGTATGCAAAGTTGTTGAACACCATTGTATCACTCATTAGTGTAAATAACTGGTCTATTTGCTTAAGTATTTGATGTGTAATTGCACAAAAATACGGGTAATAGTACACGCTTTGATAACACTGATCTACATCTACATAGATACTCTGTAAATCACATTTAAGTGCCTGGCAGGCGGTTCATTAACCACTTTCATTACTTTTCTCTACCGTTCCATTCTCTAGTAGCGCGCGGGAAGAAAGAACACCCAAATCGTTCCGTTTTCTATCTGATTTCTCTTATTTTATTGGGATGGTCATGCCTCCCTACGTAGGTGGGTGCTAGCAATATATTTTCACATTCAGAAATAAAAGTCGGTGATTGAAACTTCGCAAACAGATCACGCCGCAATGAATAACGTCTTTCTTTTAATGATTTCCACCCCAATTCGTGCAAAATTTCCGTGACGCTTTCCCCCCGTGACGTGATAAAACAAAACGAGCTGCCCTTCTCTGAACCTTCTCAATGTCTTTCGTCAGTCCCACCTGGTGAGGATCCCACAAGGGGCAACAGTACTCCAGGAGAGGACGCACAAGTGTGATGTAGCCAGTCTCTTTGGTGGAGCTGGAGCATCTTCGAAGCGTTCTGCCAATGAAACGTAACCTCTGGTTCGCCTTCCCCACAATATTTTTTGTGTGTTCTCCTAGGTATTTGGTAGAATTTACAACCTTAAGATTTGACTGATTTATCGCGTAATTGAACTTCAGCGGTTTTCTTTTATTGGTCATGTGTATTACTACACACTTTTCTTTATTTAGTGTCAATTGCCAATTTTCGCACCATGTAGAAATTTTGTCTAAATCGCTTTGCAGTTGCTTTTGATCCTCTGTTGACTTCACTAACCGATAAACGACAGCATCATATTGTGTAGTTCACGAACGAACTAGTTCGGAAGAGCGCTCCCACAGCGAACTATGCCAACTAGTTCGCAGATCCCTCGCCTCTTAGTTCCTCCGCTCCTTTTCCGAAGACTGACGGGGAACAGCGAGAGGACACAAGAGCGCGCAGAATCGCGTGATTCCCTTCCGACAGTTACCGTCATTTCGAGCTGAGATGCAGCTCAGCTATAGTTTCATAGTTCACTGCCACAAATTTTCTTTTCTAAGGTATTCAGCAGTGTCTAAACGTAACCCTCAATCCATAGTGTAAAATACTACGACTACTCTGTACGCAAAGTAGTTGAATACCATTATATCATCCATTCGTGTAAATAACTGGTCTATTTGCTTAAGTATTTGATGTGTAATTGCACAAAAATACGGGTAATAGTACACGCTTGGGCAACAGTGATCATTATATAAAAAATCTGTCGTAACAAAAGAAAGAGTTCTTTTAGTAGCGGTAGCAAAAGCCTAAAAGAGCGAACGAACTAAAAACAGCGACCTACTTCGCGGCCGAGCTGCGAACTAAAAGGAGAGCTACCGGTCGGTCGCGAACTAAAATATGCGCGATCGGTCGCGTACTAAAACATGAGTTACCGATCGCGAACTATTATGCCAAACGTATGTCGCTTCTTAGTCTGTTGGATTCTTTTCGGAAGACCGACGGGCAATAGCGAGACGGCGCGCAGCAGAATTAAAAATCACGTGTTTGCCTTCTGCTGGTGAGAGCCATTTCGAGGTGAGCGTCTGCCTACTAGATTACGTAGTTCAATGCTACAGCATTTCTGTTTTGATGTATTCTGCACCCTGCAATATCTGACTAATAAATTACATAATGCCAAGATATAGAGATAACTCTAAACTTAAACTCGAGAAATTATCCACAAACTGTTTGTTTCTTTCGGTTTGCGTGATACCATTAGCAGCTCAAGCAGCAAGCGCATGAAGCAGCTAGGTGGGGGAACTTCTCCCTCCACCTGCATGCGCAGATCACGCCGCTCAGCCGTCACTGGGCGCGGATGAACTAAAAGAACTACACAACTAAAGTCCGCGCACCCGATCGCGAACTATTATGCGCACGTCTAGTCTCGTGTGCTTCATATGTACCTTCCGCTAGGAGGATACGAAAGGTCTGTTATAGAATTTCGGAACATGTTCTTTGCTTGTGTACTATGACATTTCTGATCACCTCTCGTCTTTAGCAATCAACATGGACTGTTAAATCAATTATTGTTTGAAAACCAGCTCGCTCTGTTTGTCTACGATACCAAAAAAGTGAAAAAAGATGCCATGTTTCGTGACTCCCAGAAGGCTTTCACATGGTATAATATTTTGCGGTGACTCTTCAAATCAACTAAAAGTTTTTAGAGTCCAAAAGCGTGTAATTCGTATTATTTGTGGAGTAAATTCACGGACATCCTGTAGAAGTCTCTTCAAAGAACTGCCTCTCAGTATATTTATTCCTTAATGAAATCTGTCATAAATACAAGAAACGTATTTGCAGTTGCGACTATTAATCAGCATCAGCTGTATGGTGTAATGGTGACATATGAAAATTTGTGCCGGGCCGGGACTTGAACCAGGATTTCCGGCTTATCGCGAGGGGTAGCGTTACCATTACGCCACCTTCATATGCCACACATTGTCTACTGCCCTTGAGTGCGCGTACATTCGATGATGTAATTCCCGCACAGGGTGTCACTTTTTAGTACATTTGTCGCAAGCCTTGGTATGACTGATTTTAAATACGATGTGCAGTGTCAATAAAGACGGACACTGCACATCATATCTGTCATAAATAATACATCCCACATTCCAACAACCAGCTCGGTTCGTACATACGATACTAAAGGGTGTCCAGAAAAGGGATCCCGATTTCAAAATTAAATATCTCTAAAACAAAGATCGATAGAGGAATACAGTAAACGGTATGTTTATTGTGAAAGCTGTAAGAAGTTTATACAGCAGTTTGAAATAATTGTTACAAAAGCTGCTAACAGATGGCGCTGTACGCTGTACAGCTCATATCAGCATACATAAGTGAAATAATCATATGAAAACCTTCTTTGCAAACAATCACATCACAATGTTTTCAAAATGTTCACCATTGCACTACACAGGTGGCGCAAACGAAGAATGAAATTCGCCATCACATTTCGTAGTGTCTCAAACGAAATGGATTCACATGCCACAGAGATCGCCGATTCAAGCCCGTCCAGCATGGCGGGAAGCATCGGGTAGACCATGTCTTTCACTGTGCCCCACAAAAAAGTCAGGGAGTCAAATCCGGCGAATATGGAGGCCAATCCATATCTGCACCAGTAAATTTGGTGTATTTCAAAGCAATGACTCGATTTCCGAAGTATTTCTTAAGAAAGCGAAACACTTGTTCGGTCCGATGTGGTCGAGCTCCATCTTGCATAAACCATTCAGTACCTGGTCGATCCTCTAACGCTTGCTGTGTGGCGACAAATTGTTTCAAAATTACAACGTAATGAGCACCAGTGACCGTTTCTCGAATGATAAAAGAGCCAATAATGCCTCTGCTGCATACTGCAGCCAACACAGTAACTTTACGAGAATACAGGGGTTTCGCTTCACACCAATATGGCTTTTCGGAACCCCAAAATCGCCAGTTCTGGTTATTCACGTATCCATTCAGGTAGAAGTGTGCTTCATCTGTAAACCACATTCAGCCAACATCAAATCCTTCACTATCAATCACTGTGAGCATCTGATTAGCAAAGGCAACCCTTTATTGCACAGCTCGTACGGGTATGGCCTGGTGCGTTTGAATTTTGAATGGAAACATGTGTAAGCTCTTTCTCAGTATTTCTGCGTGCTGGAACGCTTCAAATCAGTCTCAGATGCAATTCTACGGATGGATGACATTGGATTTCGCTGAATAATTCCAGAAACTGTGGCGATATTTTCAGGCGTAACTGCGGTTTGCTTGCGGCCAACATGCCCCACTAGATTATCAGTTACGCTGTCTGTTCGTTGAAATTTTGCGAAGAGCGTACGAATGGTTTTCGCATCGGGTCCTTTTGGAACATTAAATCGTGCTTGAAAACTTCGCCTTGTTATCGTAGGACTCTCTTCTAACCTGTGGTACTCTAGCACCAGAAAAACGCGTTGTTCAATGGAGTACATGGTTTTAATCTCTTCCTTCGATACGCTAACCTCCTTTCACGTTTCAGTAGTGGAACTGATCGCTCTGGGCCTCGGATCACTATTTATACTAGGCATTACGTATGGCGATTACAGCGCCATCTGTTAGCAGCTTTTGTAACTATTATTTCAAACTGCTGTATAAACTTCTTACAGCTTTCACAATAAACATACCGTTTACTGCATTCCTCTATCGATCTTAGTTTTCGAGACATTTAATTTTGAAATCAGGGAGTCCTTTTCTGGACACCCTGTATGACTAAAAACGATCACACAAGAACTTAAAAGCACTTAACTTTAGTTCAGAAATGGATTCACTAATCAGGAACACTCATTATCAATCATGTATCAGCAACCATAAAAAAGTAGTTACAGGTAAAGATCAATTTAAGAGGATCCTGGAAGCAGTGGCGGACTGATGCCGCCGGAGCGGCTGCAAAACAAAATGAGTCTCCCCGTCCACTTGGAAATACATGTATTACTTTATTTAAAAAAGTAGGGTAAGGAGGTACAAAGTCGATATAGGTACAATTCCGATCAACATACGTTTTTGCGCCATTTGTCAGTCTCGTAGTGTCTCGTTGTGTGGCGTTTCTACAGCTTCTCCTGTCTTTTCCAAGAATATACCACTTTGTGCCAAGCATATATAATTTTTTTCCCGTTAAGAGGTAAGTGACGCTACTTAGTCTAACGCGCTCTTATAAATTTTCTAGTTATGGGTGACTGGATTCGCTGCCAAAAACCCAATGCTTGGTACCACGAAGTATTCGTTGGTGTCTGACAGAAAACTTGCTTTTCATGTGGAAGAATCCCGTAATTGTACCAGGAAGTGATCACAATTGTACCTGGTGTGGTACATCTTCGATCGATTTCTCTCAATTCTGTAATCCATTTTTGTGTTTATACTAACACTTATAATCGTCTAATATTTGTGTTACATATTCATTATACATCTAAGAACGAGTGCCATTGTTAAAAGTATTTCTTTTCTCAATATATTTCCAGTTACTATAACAATTGTCCGAAATGGTCGAAATTGTACCACCTTACCCTAACATTTGAGATGTGAAGGCCCCCCAAGACGAGAGGCACGGGACACTCTAAAATCGAGATTTGGACGCCGCAGAATCAAAGGAAAAAAAACCCGCTTTCGAGATATGAGCCCCCCCCCCCCTTTAGTCCGCCGCCACTGTTAGGAGACTGACCAGTGGCCAACTTCTACTCCACTGACAAATTTTTCGATAGAACCAAATGATTTGTGTATTCATACTATGGATTCATCGAACCACTTTAATGATACTTCTCTACCTTTCCATTCTCTAAAAGCGCGCGGGACAAAGGAATACCTAACTTTTCCTTATTCATGTGGTTTCTCTTTTTTTTAGCGGGCCACAGTGGCCGAGCGGTCTGCGTCGCGCCAGTCACAGTCTGCACGGCCACTACGGTCGGGGGTTCGAATCCCTCCTCAGGCATGGATATTTTTGCCGTCCTTAGTATTAGCTAGTTAATAAGTAGTTTGTACGTTTAGGGACTGATGACCCCGTTGTTAAATCGCATAAGCTCTACAAACATTTGAACATTATAGTAAAAGTCCATCGCACATTGCAGTTCCAAATTAATCCGTGATTAAAGTATTTGTTATAAAACACAGTTTGTAATCAAACGAGTACACGATTGCTGAATTATCACAGTTCCATAGCCCTATTACCGTGCATAGTTTACCACTTTTCAAGCAGAGACTAAGTTCTGCAGTCACAGTCCCGTAAATTTTCTAAGTCCACACATGCCTATGTCCTTAAATCACAAGTTCGTAACTCGGCTTCAGACCGCCCAGCTTCACAACCTTTCGCCACGACGTCCAAGTTACGAGTCCCTTCCCAAGCGTTCGAAAGCGTGCTCTACCTGCTCCCAAAACCGTATCCTTTCGCGAATCCTAACACCTCATCTTTAAAATACACTTTCCCTTCCAAAATATTATACATTTGAATACCACAGAATTAAATGCTTTGACCATCCCCTTACATATTTAACAATACTAAAATCGATTGCTATACTAAAATCGGTAGCTATTAAGCGTGGCGTCTCACTGTTCAAATATACTACCGCCGTCGAAATATACTTACATAATTAATGTTTAATTTATCATGGTTTTTTATACAAATATATTCAGTTCCTGTCTACAAATACATATAATTGTTTATGTATAAATTATCTGTTGCAAATCTACTATTTTTAGTCGGCCATGAAATATTTAAGTGGCAGTCTACAATATAAAACTAATGTTATTAAGAATAATATTAAATATAATAATATACATATATAAATGTAATGCGCTTTGCTGGGTTCATTTTTTGTGTTTCTGTGGTGAAATTTATGTTCTGACACAAGAATATTACTACCTCAACGAAAAGCAGAACAAGAGAGTAAAACAAAGTTTATTGAAAGAATACGAAAATAACGTGGTACGTCTTGTAAGATATGTAGCGTGGTTCAATGCTGCCCATTTGCTTCTTAAACTGTTACTGATAAACACTACGTGTCCATAATTGTAAATATAAGTCTCTTAATAATACAGGGTGTCCGAAAAGTCTTTCCCTGATTACATAAATAGATAACTCAGGCTACAAGTAAGATACAAATATGAAACTGGTGTCTAATTATTTACAGACTATCAAAGTTTTTTCACATATCAGTAAACTTCCACATGAGCACCCTTGGTAGCACGTAGCACATCTGAGTGATATTCAATTTCCGTCCTTACATTAGCCAACATCACTGGAGGGATCGATTCAACGACTGTGCTTATCCATTGCTGCAGGGTTTCAAGATGTGGTACACTTGTTCCGTAGACCTCGTCCTTGACATAACCACATAAAAAGAAGTCTAATGGGGTTATGTCAGGAGAGCGTGGAGGCCAAACCGTTGGCGCATCACGACCAATCCATCGCCTAGGAAAGGTCATATAGAGATAGGCACGGACGTCCCAACCCCAATGAGGCGGTGCACCGTCTTGCTGAAACAAGACATCGGGGTGATACTGAAGCAGCTGAGGAACAGCATATAGTTCCAACATGTCCAGATACACTGCAGATGTGATGGTAGCCTCAGCGAAGAAGAATGGCCCGATAATTCGATCGTACAATAGCGCGCCGCAAACATTCATCTTTGGACTGCCTCTGGTGCACTCCATGACCTCGCCAGGGGTTGTGAACCCCAAATGCGCACATTGTGGCGATTCAATACTCCAATGACAAAAAAGGTCGCTTCGTCGGAAAAGGCAATTCGTCTGAGATAACCATCATCGTCCTCAATACGTGATAGCATTTCGACCGCGAAGTCATATCGACGTGTAGTGTAATTGGGCAACAAGGCCTGAACGATTTGCACTTTGTATGCACGAAACAATAAACGTTTGTGTAAAATGTCATGGAGAGAGCTTTTTGACATCTATAATTCATGTGAGGCCCTGTGCAGCGATTTCTTTGGACCTCGCCGAAAAGACTGCCTCACAGCTTACACCCTGTTTGCTGAGGTTCTTGGTCGACCAGACTTCGGAAGGTCAGCAACTGTTCCTGTGTTCTTGAACTTCTCATACAAGGCTTTAATGCTCTTGACATCAGGTGGATTCCTTCCAAATGTTCTCTGAAAGTGTATCTGCACTGTGGTTTATGGTCGTGTCTCATGGTACCACAGGACACACTGTGCCTTCTCCTGACTGGGCACTGCGCCTCATCCACTACTTACGTACTGCAAATCAAAAACAGAAAAAAAACTTTGATAGTTTGTAAACAATTCGACACAAGTTTCATATTTGTATCATACTTATAGTCTGAGTTATCAATTTATGCAATCAGGGAAAGACTTGTCGGACACGCTGTATTATTTTAGTACTGAAATTTATCGGCTTTTTATCTGTAAGGGATATTGAAATTGTAATTACGGCGTTTGATTCTCACAAGTCTCCTGAATCCATTCATATAATTATATTTGCTATATGACCATTCTTTGATTTTATGTGGATTTTTAGAATAATGTGTGCGGCTATATTGTATTTCAGTTGCAATCTGGAAGGGTCGCCCTCGTTCAGCCAAGACCACCGTTTCCTGTTTCCGAGCAGATTAGGAAAACCCTTACTACCTGTATTCTATTCACTACGTCCAAACAGTTAGCCAGTCGGCTGGGGAACCCAACAGCCTGACAAAACCCGCCTTTCACATGGAAACAATCAGCTCCCCCCTAGTTGGGAAAGTGTAATGTAGACCAGGGCTGGGCAAATGCCGTTTGGCGAGCGCGAGCGCTCTCAGCGGCTCACACGGCCTGCTCGCTGCTCCTCCCCACTCCGCCAGCCAGCTGTGTCCCCCAATCACACTCGACTAGCCGCGCACCTCACTACACCACGCGGAACCACTCGTTCTGTTTACTGGTGGAAATCGCGTCCGGTGTTCATGATAAAGCTGAACTAGTGCCCGAGAAATGGCTGAGGAAACTGATAGGCTTTGCGATCATAGAGTTTCTTCCCCTTTATGTTTTCTATATATCATAGGAGTTAAGTTTAGTTATCCCTTTTACTTCCTCCAGGGAGAAGGTTTTTGTTTTACACTTGATAAATTATACTTATCTTAATAGTTCCTAGGTTTCTGCTTCCCACAGCAGGGATATTTTATTTTTCTTTAGCTTATAAATTTTCCCATGTACTTATTTATTTATTTTTTGGAAGTTCTTTATCGTACCACGGCAACTTCGTTGTGGTACCACTGACATAGACAGGGAACTTTTTCCATTGCTCTCGGGTCTTGAGTTCTGGAATTTTTTCCCCTTCAGAATGGTGTCAGTTTTCATCCTTTCCTAAGGATGTAATGAACCTTAATAACTGTTACCTTCTGACCGACCACCCAGTTTCTCGTCATTGTAATGAAGCAAGTTTTTAATTCAGAAAGTTCAGTTTTGTTACATTTTGTTTTAAAAAATCTACACAATTCCTTGAAAATATTACGTAAATTTTAGAATAAAAGAGTCTTTTCTTAATTCTTTACGGCTATGTCCTATTTGTGGCCACGGAAGTAGGTTTTACAGTGGCTCGAAACTGTGTTTCATCCTTACATGATCAACCGTTGCATGGTACAGGATACACAGTTTTCGGGTAAGCACTATTAACACTTCCCACTCAAACATGCTGTGGCAGATATGATTGTACCTTTCCACGGAAGCCACATCAGCTTGAAACGACCTCATGTCTTTTCTACGTACAGTAAGTATTTCAGCTTGTCCTTACTCAACAAAGCGCCCTGACAGCTGCACAGTTGCCCCCTACGCGTGCACTGTGCACAGCCCTGCTCTCCGCACTGCTGGCTCTCAAGGCCGCTCAGCGCTGCCCTCGCGGCTCTCGCTGCTCGCGGGCAGCTCTCGTGCCCACCCCTGATGTAGACAGTTTCTTTAATAGAATTGTTTTTTCTTTTAAGTGTTCCGATAAAAGAAACGTACTCTTTGGTTTGCCTTCCATGCAATATTTTCTAATATATATGTTTGTATAGCTATGAGACTAAACTGCATTGGTCATCAGTCCCTACACTTGCAAACTACTTAAACTATCTTATGCTAAGAACAACACATACAACCGTGCCTGTGGGAGAACTCGGCCCTTCGACAGGGAGCAGCTTCGCACACCGCAGCAAGGCGCCTAAGGGCGCTCGTCCACTCACGGGCGGCGGTTAGAGTCGTTCTACGGGGAGGTGTGAGTGTTGTCCTTCCTGTAAGTTAGTTAAGTGGTTTGTAAGACTAGTGACCGGTTACCTCAGCAGTTTGGTCCCATTAAGCCGTCGGCAAACGGTACTGGATGGCTAATGTTGACATGCCGCGCTCCGAGATTTCTGACGTCACATCATGCTTTTTCCCGCTGAGGAGCCATTTGCTCCCGTGAAAAGCAAAATAATTTATACAATAATTTATATTCCACTATGTAACCAAACGTGATATAAAATAATTTATATTCCACTACGTAACCAAACGTGATTACGTAGAAATCAAATACCTCACACCTGCGAAAAGTGCGAAAAGTATTTTAAATATTAGTTTACGTTGCTCTGCGATTGCCAAGTCATATTTATTATAGAAATAAAGATGGATAATTTTGATATAATCACTACAGATGTTGGTAGATAGCTAATTAGATAAAAAATTATGACAAGGTGTTGAATAGGTGGTTCCATGAACACTAACTAAAATAACCGACTTGGTTTCCCATAAGATCTCACGGCTTTTTATGGTGGAAGGAATTCATCGCGAGACTTGCAGTTTTGTTCATTTTATGTTTTTGATGGGATATCATTTCTTTTGTAGGTAGTCCTTTTCTGTAAATTTTTGACATCAGCCACGAATTTTCTTAAGATCCATTCCCTATCTCTTTGGTTTGGTTAGGTTTCGTTTGATTTGATGTAACAGTATTTGGAAAGTCCGGAAAGTCGATTACATTGTTATTGTTCAATCCTTTCATCATGTATAGTTCTGCCACTTGTGGTGGATCAATATACAAATATCAACCAATTAGTGTTGTATTTCGCATCAGTTTGTGAACTACATAATATACAGATGTTCCGGTTTAGTGACTTGGTATTACACAAATATCATCAAGTTGCTCTAGTACAGGATAGAATTTTACTTACGGCAATGGTGGCGTAATGTGCTAAAGTTGGCAGCGACTAACGAATGAGACACTTCGGGTACCAGTCACGTAGAATTAGGGGCGTAGTCATTCGTGTTGACGATCAAGTAAATAATTAATTCTGTTCCTGCTCTGTAGTTGACAGGTTTTTGTACGTATCCCTGATAAAGAGAACATTTCGTTGCCAACATCTACGCACTACGCCACCACAATAAGTAAACTTTAGCCTTTACGTCAAAACTCTAAATGTTGCGAAATTTTGACAGTTCATTCCTATTTCTTACGACTGTTATATCCGTACACAAATAATTGTTGATACATTGATTAAAGTGACAGGAAGACCAATAATACTGTATTCGGTAGTGCCAGTCTAGTAATGTGTGCCTATGGTTCTGCCAAGGAGTGTTTGTTTCGGCAAACAAAACACTGATATTCCCGTAGGTTTTCCTTTCTATGCTCACCGTACATCGATTCCTTTGAATTGAAAATTCATGTCACCTTCGATGTTTTTCTAATATCGATCATCCCTAGGGCAGTTGTTGGTAGCACTTCAATTTTTGACGTTTACTTAGAGTTGGAAATTTTAAATCGTGATGCGAGCTATAGCTTTGAAAACATATGCTCCGTTTTACCACTCTGAACGGCTATGTACACTAATGATTATTGTATTGTGCACATCTACAGCAAACCATCTTTTGAATTATACAAGTTTCATTGGCCTGATAAAATTATCGTAGAAAATCGGCACTCCGATAGAAGACAAAAAGCAATACTCACTCCAGAGAGTTTACACTCTTTGGCACAGACCATAGATAACATAGACTGCGCGTCTCCCAGATCAATGGCGTCTCCCTATCCCTGTCATGTTGTGGTTTGAAACCATAACCTAACGTTTTTGCTCCCGGTCTGAAAGTTTTGCCCCTCGTCATGTGACGGAATTTTCGACACTGCGAGTAACAGTTTTCTCATCTATAACTGAAATCAAGCTAGAATTTAGGTGTCATTAGTACTGTTTCCATTTGCAGCGATTTAAGCTATATGTCATCAGTTACTGTTCGTTCTCTAATCAGGTACCTTGATGTCATTTCTGAGGACTCTTCACTTAGTAGAAAGCTGACGGCTACATTAAAATGAATAAAGAAAAGAAAAAAAAACTTATAGCGCCAGGAATCGAACACGCGGCCTTCCGCACGCGAATCTAACGCCCTACCACAAGATCACTAGCAACGAGACGTTCGAGAGCAACAAGATGTTCGATATGCAAGTTTGCAGATACTATTCTATCAAGCAAAAACGTTTTATAGAACGGAATTTTTTTTTATAGCTGTTTGAATTTTTCCTTTAATTACAGGCTAAACCCAATCTAAATACAAAATTTGACGTTTGTGTGTCAGCTAGAAGTACCTTAGAGTTTTGATGATCGGTGACTCAGTGAGTGACAGAATTAGCTATTTTCGACTGCTAATATTTCTAAAACTACAAGGTGTAGTATAACTTGAAAATGTAGCTAGTTATAGTAGATACTCATGAAAACCGAAAATTTAGGCTTCTAGCTATTTCCAAAACTGAGATACAGGGGGTCGAAAGTGCCGTCTACTGCTTCGAGAAAAGGATGGTACGGCCGTGCGCTCGACTTGGCGGGGTAGCTATATATTCGGTAAGAGTTAGATGTTATCATTTTGTAATGAGAGCAACGCGTGTATAATAATTACAACTAGATACTGACATAATTGGGACTGTATAAATGTAGTGCAACTGTGTTTTAATTGGGTCTTCTCTTGCTGTTGCTGTAGCAATTCAAGAGCACTGAAATTTAAATTTCACATTTAATAATCAATGTTGCAACGAATAACATAAAATTAAAAAATGCATCTATCTGGCAAGTATAGTATTGTTACTCGAACCCATGATGGAAAATTGGCAATACACTACAATTCTCACTATGTTATGTCACATTTGATTGTTGTGTTACTTAAACTAACTTACACTGTAATCTATACTAATAATAAATCTGTAATTGTAGGCCTGTCGCTGTTCCCTTCAATCTTCAAAACTACTGGACGAATCTTCATTCGGTTTTCACAGGAAACATGAGAAAGGTTTGGGTCAACATATAGGCATAATTTTATCAAAATCAGATCGCGGAAAAAAAAGATATCGTAATTTTAAGTGTTTTCAGTAACCGTTGTGTCTGTTTTCTCAACTATTAAAAACCTATTATCTCCGAAACTACTTCACGAATTTGCATGGGGGTTTCACAGGTAACTTGAGCTTAACTCTGGACAACACTTCGTTTTATAAAATTCGGATCATGGAAAAAAATAATATCGTAATTTGAAATATTTTATCAACTACCGTCATGTCTGACTGTCTCTTTGAACATGTCTATCTCCTAAACTACTTGACGAATTTTCATGGGGTTTACACACGTAACTTGAGTACATTGTGCGGCTACATAAAGGCTTCAATAATTAAAATCGGATCAAAGAAACTAAGGATATCATAATTTAATCATCTGCTTAAAAGGCATCGTGTATGTCTCTTTGTTGAAGGTAATCTCCAAAAGTACTACACGAACTTTCATGGGTTTCCACAGGTAAATTGAGAATAGTTTGGAGAGTAACATAGGATTTTTATCAAAATCGGATCAGAGGAAGGAAAGATATCGTAATTTGAAGTTTTATCTGTATACTATGCTTATAAGTGTGGTGTGAAACAGCATATCTCCAAGAGTACTACAGGATCTTTCATGGGGTTTCATAGACCAACTGAGAGTACCTTGGGGCAACATATAAGCTTCATTTCATCAAAATCGAATCAGGGAAAGAAAAGATATCGTAATTTGTAGTTTCTGATATCTGCTATGCATGAAATGCAGCATAGTAAAGCAAAGACCCGATAGAGGCGCTGTTACTGACATAGTATACCAAATAACTAATATATGGCGATGCTGCGTTGTTTATTCTCATAAATAAAGTATAATACACTGAAACAAGGGCTATGATTTTCCTTACGGCAGCGGTGTAGTGTATTGATGTTGGTGACGGCCGTTGAATCCTTTTTGAAAAATCAAACATATACAATGAGGGGAATAATTCTTAGTGTTGATAATGAAATAAATAATGAATGTTGTTCCGAACAGTAAATTAATGATCCCCCTAAACCGAATATTTCGTTGCCAACGTTAACATACTATGTCGCTGAAACTAATAGTAAAATTCAACCCAGGTACGCCATAAAAAATATGTATTTTTTTACGATCTGTATCCCGCATGCCATGCAATATCATGGCTATCCATTTACGGGTATCATTTTGAATTTTAAAAATAAAGACTTTCCTTCGTGTCTATCGATATTTTCATTTACTAAGAATTCTTTACGATAGCGGGAATTTAAGTTGTTTCCTTTCTGATTTCGGTGCGTACTTATGACATCTAGAGTCCATTCTGTTTAGGAATGTCTAGAAAACGGTGTACTACAGTACAGAACAAATAGAGGCCCTGTTAGTTATGGCCATAGAACAGCAACGAACCACTGAAGATGCTGTTGGTTCTGTAGTGCTGCAAAGAAAAAATACATGATCGTTTTGTGCGTATTCCCTCAGTAACAGAAGTATTTTGAACAAAACTTCCTTAATTTTGAATTAAGAGCCGCAATCTTAACTCTGCAAATATAAACAAACATTGAACAGTGAGTTCCTGATTAAACTTTGTATATTCACAGCTTAACGACATCTTTGATTCTTTTGACAGGGGATATTTGAATTTAAAACATAACGACATTCCTTCGGGTCTATCGATGCTCTAATTTACATAAGAATTCTTTGCAAGGAAAATGGAATGTATGTAGTTCCCTTTTGGATTTCGGTGTATCCTCATTACATTTTGAGTGCATTCTGTTTAGGAGTGCCTCTAAAACGCCATAGTACAGGAAAGGACAAAGTGAGGTGACATTAGTTACATAGCACACAAAATAACTAATTATGGCGTTGCTGCTTTTTCTTTTCATTCTCATAACTATGGTGTAATACACTCAAGACGGGGTACAATTTTACTTACGGCAGCGACGTTGTGCGCTGATGTTGGCAACGGCCGTTGGATGCTGTGACAAAAGTCAGTCACATAGAATAAGGGGAATAATTCTTTATGTTCAAGATGAAATAAATAATTTATGATGTTCTGGTCAATGAACCACAGACATTGCCGAGGTGGGGTGGCTTGCGTGCCTCAACGATACAGATAGCCGTACCGTAGGTGCAACCACAGCGGAGGGGTATCTGTGGAGAGGCCAGACAAACGTGTGGTGCCTGAAGAGGGGCAGCAGCCTTTTCAGTAGTTACAGGGGCAACAGTCTGGATGATTGACTGAGCTGGCCTTGTAACATCAGCTAATGTGGCTTTGCCACACAGCTACTGCGAACGGCTGAAAGCAAGGGGAAACTACAGCCGTTATTTTTCCCGAGGACATGCAGCTCTACTGTATGAACATATGACGATGGCATCCTCTCGGGTAAAATATTCCGGAGGTAAAATAGTCCCCCATTCGGATCTCCGGGCGGGGACTACTCAGGAGGATGTGATCATCAGGAAAGACAATACTGGCATTCTACGGGTCGGAGCGTGGAATGTTAGATCCCTTAATCGGGTAGGAAAATTAGAAAATTTAAAAAGGGAAATGGATAGGTTGAAGTTAGATATAGTGGGGATTAGTGAAGTTCGGTGGCAGGATGAACAGGATTTCTGTTCAGTTGAGTACAGGATTATAAATACAAAATCAGTTGAGGGTATCACAGGAGTAGGATTGATAATGAATAAGAAAATAGGAACGCGGGTAAACTACTATGACCAGCACAGCGATCGCACTATCATTGTCAAGATAGATACGAAGCCAACACCGACAACAGTAGTACAGGTTTATATGCCAACTAGCTCTGCCGATGATGAGGAGATCGAAGAAATATATGAGGAGCTAAACGAAATTATTCAGACAATTAAGGGAGAGGAAAACTTAATTGTTATGGGAGACTGGAATTCGGTAGTAGGACAAGGAAGGGAAGGGAAGATAGTGGGTGAATATGGTCTGGGCAAAAGGAATGAAAGAGGAAGCCGCCTGGTAGAATTTTGCACGGAACATAATTTAGTTATAACAAACACCTGGTTTAAGAATCACAAAAGAAGGTTGTATACGTGGAAGAGACCAGGAGACACCGGGAGATACCAGATAGATTTTATAATGGTAAGACATAGATTTCGGAACCAGGTTTTGAAGTGTAGGACATACCCAGGGGCAGACATAGACTCTGACCATAACTTGTTGGTTATGAACTGTAGGCTGAAACTGAAGAAACTACAGAAAGGTAGGAAAATAAGGAGATGGGACCTAGATAAATTGAACGAACCTGAAGTTCTTAAGAATTTCAGAGGGAGCTTCAGGCAACAATTGACAGAAACAGGGGAAAATAAAACAGTAGAGGAGGAATGGGTAAAATTAAGAGATGAAATAGTGAAGGCAGCAGAGGACAAAATAGGTAGGAAAGCAAGACCTACAAAGAATCCTTGGATATCACAGGAGATACTAAATTTAATCGATGAAAGGAGAAAGTATAAAAATGCAGTAAATGAAACAGGCAAAATGGAGTACAGACGACTAAGAAATGAGATTGGCAGGAAGTGCAAAATGGCTAAGCAGGAATGGCTAGAAGGCAAATGCAAGGATGTAGAAGAATGTATAAATAGGGGAAAAATAGATACAGCCTACAGGAAAATAAAAGAAACATTTGGCGATAAGAAAAACAGCTCTATGAATATCAAGGACACTGATGGAAAACCAGTTCTCAGCAAAGAAGGGAAAGCTGAAAGGTGGAAAGAGTATATAGAGGGGCTATACAAAGGAAATGAACTTCGAGACACTATTGTAGGAAGGGAAGAGGATGTAGATGATGATGAAATAGGAGATACTATACTGAGAGATGAATTTGACAGAGCACTGAATGATCTAAGTCGAAACAAGACCCCTGGAGTAGATGATATCCCGTCAGAGCTACTGAAGTCTCTGGGAGAACCAGCCATGACAAAATTGTTTCACATTGTGTGTAAGATGTATGAGACAGGTGAAGTACCCTCAGACTTTAAGAAAAATGTTATAATCCCCATTCCAAAGAAAGCGGGTGCAGACAGGTGTGAAAACTACAGAACCATCAGTTTAATAAGTCATGGTTGCAAAATATTAACACGAATTATATACAGAAAGATCGAAAAGGTGGTAGAAGCCGACCTCGGGGAAGATCAGTTTGGGTTCAGGAGAAATGTAGGAACACGGGAGGCAATACTCACTTTACGGCTTATCCTAGAAGATAGGTTAAGAAAAGGCAAACCAACATTTATAGCTTTTGTAGATTTGGAGAAGGCTTTTGACAATGTTGATTGGAATAAACTCTTTAAAGTTCTGAAGCAAGCAGGAGTAAAATATAGGGAGCGTAAGGTTATTTACAACTTGTACAAAAACCAGACAGCGGTTGTCAGAGTTGAAGGGCATGAAAGGGATGCATTGGTTGGAAAGGGAGTAAGACAGGGTTGTAGCCTTTCCCCAATGTTGTTCAATTTGTACATTGAGCAAGCTATAAAGGAAAGCAAGGAGAAATTTGGAGAAGGAATTAAAGTTCAGGGTGAAGAATTAAAAACATTGTGTTTTGCCGACGACATAGTAATTCTGTCAGATACAGCAAAGGACCTGGAAGAGCAATTGAACGGAATGGACAGTGTGCTGAAAGGTGCATATAAGATGAACATTAACAAGAGTAAAACAAGGGTAATGGAGTGCAGTGTAAGAAAATCAGGTGATGCTGAAGGAATTAGATTAGGTAACGAAACAATAAAGGAGGTAGATGAGTTTTGTTACTTGGGCAGTAAAATAACAAATGATGGTTGCAGTACAGATGATATAAAATGCAGAATGGCAATGGGTAGAAAGGCGTTTTTGAAAAAGAGAAATTTGTTAACATCGAATATTGATTTAAGCCTAAGGAAGTCCTTTCTGAAGGCATTTGTATGGAGTGTTGCCTTGTATGGGAGTGAAACATGGACGATAAACAGTGTGGACAGAAAGAGGATAGAGGCTTTTGAAATGTGGTGCTACAGAAGAATGCTGAAGATTAGGTGGGTTGATCGCGTAACTAATGAGGAGGTACTGAACCGAATTGGGGAGAAAAGAAATTTCTGGCATACCTTGACTAAAAGAAGGGATAGATTGGTAGGACACATTCTTAGACATCAAGGAATTGTGAATTTAGCGTTGGAGGGAAGTGTGTGGGGTAAAAATCGCAGAGGGAGACCAAGAGACGCGTATAGTAAGCAGATTCAAGTGGATGTGGGTTGTCGTTCTTATGAGGAGATGAAAAGGCTTGCTCAGGATAGAGTAGGGTGGAGAGCTGCATCAAACCAGTCTCTGGACCGAAGACCACAACAACAAACTGGTCAATAAATTAATCATCCTCCTAAAGCGAATAGTTCGTTGCCAACGATAGCAAACTAAACCGCTGCCACTGCAAGTAAAGTTTAGCCCAGGTAGGACAACTTTTTTTTCTAGCTGCATCCCATATGCATTTCATGACATGCAAAGAAAAGAAGTGCATCTTTCGACGGATATAAAGACTAAATTATACATAGAGTAGAAATATCTGTGGAGTGAGCATTGGATTCTGTGAAGCTTCTCAACATTAAGCAGGAATTACAAAGTTATATTGAAACAAATCCACTCTTTCCACACATTTATTTGCTCCTATGATTGGCTGCAAAGAAGCCCCACCTCCTTTTAGCAGAGCAACCACGTAACATGAAATAATATCTAAATAAATTTGTCTCAGAAGCAACAAGAAAGTTGAGGAAACGTCGCTAATAGGGCCAATTACACATAGTCATCCGTCTTAACCGAACAAAGAAAGGCTAAGGTAAAGTCATCGATTAGTACCTTTTTCCTAATATCATTTGAGGACAGAAATTCTGTTCTGCGCATCTGAATGTTCACTCCAGAGATATTTCTGCTATGTTCCTGCCACTAGAGATAACATACACATGCGAGTGACAAACTCATCAGAAACCTCCCTGCTTTCATAATTGTTCGGTACAATATTGTGATTAAAATTTATAATTACTTACTTTTGGTGCCGTCTACATTAAGTTAGAGAAAGACGTCTTCTTTTGCCGAGACAATTGTACTTTGAGTTATAATCCGATTTCTGAATATATAGTTCCATTACGCAAGATCGATTTCGACTTCGTGCTTTACGAAGTAATCGCTGCAGGACGTGTGGACATCTGTTAGCTGAAAGAATGGTCAACACAATGCACTAGAAATTCCATATTTAATGGAAAGTTCTATACAGACGATTAGCTGACGCCATTCTTCCAACGATTACCCCAGACTTAGTTTATCGTACATTGACACCTCCATGACGTCTTATTTAAACAGCCGTGAACTCTTTCACTATAAGTCGACTTTTCGATAATATGGAGCACTGCATACAGAATAACTGCTTTGTCCCGAGTGCAACACTGCAACATACTAATTCTCCAGCATACACTTACTGTGAGAAATAAACAGTTTAGTACTGCACCATAGAACCAATACAGGTCGCTGTTATTATTATTACTATTTCTCATCTCAACGATGTAAGTGTTTTCAGAAGTTTACGCCAAATAGACAATTACACACCGCAGTCTTGACTTTATGAACACAACCTAACATTAATTTACATCGTTCCGGAGTACGGACTTAAATTAATTCACTTTTTGTATGGAAACCTTTATGAACATTCATTGTTTTCGATAATGACTTCTACTTAAATTTGACATCTTGGTTAGAAGAACCGAGTTTATTGACAGAAAAATACAACAAGGATTCTGTTTTTGCTGTTCTAGGACCGGAACCCCCCAAAGAAACATGATATACACAAGTCCTTTTTTAAGAACCGTTGCGAGGCACGGGCATATAAGCTAGTCGGAAATATTTCTCGAGTGTTTTCTATTATATTATTGCCCACTTAGGCGAGATATTTCAGGTATTTAATAGGTTTACCTAACTGCTTCTTCTGCCTTAGTTTGAGATAAATGGTAAAATTTTACTTACGGCAGCAGCAGGATTAGTATGCCGATGTGGGCAACGATTGCAGCTTCCTCTGTCGAAACTCAATCATATAAAATAAAGAGAATAATCTCTTTGTGTTGTCCATGAAATAAGTAATCAATGTTGATATAATTACGTAGGCTTCCGCGGCCAGAGTCAGATGACATAAAAGTTTTCTGGGTATGGTACCGCGTCATTATGTATGGCTATTACTTAAATAATCCAACGTTTCGGCCAACGTTACAGTGGCCTTCATCTGGGTAACTGGTGTGAGCTGGTTGTTACTGCACTTTATATTACTTTCAGTTAGACATTATGTCATAATTTTTTTTAAATAAGCTATGTTATTGGTGAATGTATTGCGGAAGAGTGGAACTTTATTTTTGATAGGATGCTGAGGTGGAAGGGGTGGGGGTTAGCCGTTTCCTATTGCTTCTTGCATAGCGAGACATGGTTGGTGTTCATCGGCGAATGGGGTGAGGGCTTCCGTTTCTCTCCTACTGGCCGTGGGCCGCGCGGCGGCAGTAGCTTACTGGTGACGCTCGCGTGTTGTGATGTCAGTGCGGCCTATTACGCTGTGATGACCGGTAGCCAAGAGGGGGCAAGCCTGAGTCCATCGTCTCTATTCATGTTATTGGGGTGTTTAACAATTTCGATGGCTTCCCTTATCTTACGTTTGACCATCCCTGGTTGCTTGGCGAGTATTCTGGCATCGTTGAATTTTATCTTCCTGCTGCAATCTTGCTGGTGTTCGGCTACTGCAGATTTATTGTGTTGGCCTAATCGAATGTAGCGTTCATGTTCCCGTATGCGTGTTGCCACTGCCCTCCCTGTCTCACCTATGTACACTTCCCCACACTCGCATTCCACCTTGTATACTCCTGATGCATGTAGTGCGTCTATGTTGTCCTTTGTGGAACCAAGAGCATCCTTGACCTTGCGATTGCTGTAGAAGAAAGGCTGGATTCCTACCCGGCGAAGATGTTTGGCAATGCGATCTGTGACGTTTTTTACATAAGGTAAGCGTGCTGCTGGCTGCTTTTTGTTGACTTCCTGCCTACTGATGTTTCTTTTATTTGTGTCCATGGCGGTGTGGATCACTCTATGCTTGTAGCCATTTGCCAGAAATGTTGTTTCTAGTTACCTTATGTAAAAAACGCCATCGAAATTGTTAAACACCCCAATAACATGAATAGAGACGATGGACTCAGGCTTGCCCCCTCTTGGCTACCGGCCATCACAGCGTAATAGGCCGCACTGACATCACAACACGCGAGCGTCACTAGTAAGCAATTGCCGCCGCGCGGCCCACGGCCAGCAGGAGAGAAACGGAAGCCCTCACCCCATTCGCCGATGAACACTAACCATGTCTCGCTATGCAAGAAGCAATAGGAAACGGCTAACCCCCACCCCTTCCACCTCAGCATCCTATCAAAAATAAAGTTCCACTCTTCCGCAATACATTCACCAATAACATCGCTTATTTTTAAAAAATTATGACGTAATGTCTAACTGAAAGTAATATAAAGTGCAGTAACAACCAGCTCACACCAGTTACCCAGATGAAGGCCACTGTAACGTTGGCCGAAACGTTGGATTATTTAAGTAATAGCCATACATAATGACGCGGTACCATACCCAGAAAACTTTTATGTCACATAATCAATGTTGTTTCGCTCTACAATGGATCGATTCTTGTACGTACCCTTCTCACTTCAGGAATGTCTTATTTATTACTTCTTTGTGTTTCCGTGAACATTAATTGTGTTAATAGGTTTCCTTATAGAAATAAATCGCCCTTTCAGGATCACGGAGACGTAACTACAAACCACATCTTAAATCGATTTAAAGGCTTTGTCTAAAAGACGGAGTATTACATAACAGGTTTTAGCACAACTTTAAATTGTAAAAAAAGTAAATATTCATTGCTGTTTTCTTCAGCGATTACATAATCAGTCAGTAAATGATAATGAAAACCGTATTTGCGTCTGTCTGATCCTAAATGAGCGTAGTAGCAAATGAAAAAGGTGCTGATTCCATCTTACAGTGTGTGTTTTTATTTATTTATTTATTTTGTAATTGATTGGATTACAATTAGGAGTACGAACAGGATGCAAATTGAGGAGAGCCTAGCAGAATACCATTTCCTTTCATTTAAGTCTTCATTTACTCGGTGACATTGTAGTGGGACGATATATTATCCCCTGCTACTACCTTTACGTCAGCTCAGTTTCGCAGGTAAAAGAACATGGTTATGTATGTTTTTGTTAATAATGTTTAGTCTTAATAGGTTGTATTTCATTCTCAAACGAAATATGTGTTGTTTTTATGTTTCATGTGCGGTGACAACGGAGCAACCTACGAAAATAGCATCTTCTCTGCTGAAGCCAAAGATGATGTACCTAGCCACCAATTGTCGCGGGTCGACAGCAGTGATCTCTATACTACCTGGATGTTGAACTTCAGTTGTCTGAGCGTGCCAGCCATAGATGTACATATTTCGTTTCTTGCCAAATTCAAATATGGCTGCTACGAAGTATTACAAGAAAACGAGAAGAAAATATGTTTCGATCACGCTTTCGTATTAGCCCGTTACATCGTGTATTGAGATAGATTTCATATCAAGAGGTAAGCAAGCAATTCTTCGTCACGTAATAGCTGATGGAATTTCGTGTGCCAAATTTAAACATGGCGGACAACGCGATAACGCGCGAAAAACATCTGAATGTGCAGGCACGCTGTAGCTCTATGATCAGATACCAGAGTTAAACATCCAGTTTGTATTGAGATCAATGGTCGACAGCCCCACGCTCAGAGAAGATCCTGTTGGAGTACCTCCGTTGCCAACCGTCACAATCATATAAACAAGAAAAATTGAAAAATGTATTGTAATAAAAAGTCTGTTCATGTTTTATGTTAAAAACAGTTTCAGTTTTGATGTTGAGTCCTTACGAGCAAGTTCTGATTGTATGTCATGTATTATGTGGACTTATAAATTACGAAATAAAACGTAAACTTTTACTTCCAGTACCAGAGTGTGAAAAATAATTATTGCACTGAATAAGAAGAGAAGATATTTACACATTGAACTCAATTTATATTTTTGGAACTTATAACAGAATTTTTCCGATTTTATACCAGTGTAGGGACTCGGAAATAATTTTATTAACTGGGAAACAGTGAGATCAAGTTTTATGAATCGATATATTTTAGGACTGACTCTCTGAGCAACATCTGTGATAGTAAAAGATTATCTGAGGAAATCTTCAACAAGATTTTTTTTAGAATATTCAACGAAAGTGCGTACCAGATTTTGAACTTTTACAGTATTTTTTTTTTTTTTTTTTTTTTGAACAGTTTTATTTTTCTATTATCTTGCACAAGAATCTAGCAGCGAATATTTAAAAGACTTTTTTTCCTATGAATGAAGATTTTTATTAATTCGAGTGGAGTGTTTTCCTATGAATGAAGATTTTTATTAATTCGAGAGGAGTGGAATGACAGGGTCGAAGTCCGACTAAATCAAATTGAAGAAATTTACTCCTGAATACACAATTCCATTATAATCTGAAGGAAGAATCGACTGTTCGTGAAAACCATGTCCAGCCGAAGTATAAAGTGGCTATCGCTCCGCATTTACTCTCTCTATATGGCGTCGAGCGAAACGCTCGGTTGTATACAGATCAAAGGAGCCGCCCCCTGCAGTAACCTGGCACTGTTCAGAGGATTGCCGCCCTGCTTATCGCTCCCATCCCACTACTTGCTCTTTACAGAAAAAAATCTTTCACGTTGCCAATCTTATCTCTATTCTAATTACTCTTTGGTAATGTTAAATAGGTACAGAGGCTGTTTTTAGATTACGATTTGACGGCTGGCTTCCAGTAGTTCCGTGCCTTCATCGACGCGGAGACACACGTCGGGAGCCGAGGAGAACCGGAACGGGAGGAATTACGGCGGAGCCTGACGATGTCAGGAGCGATCCGAAACGTGTGGTGCGCGGCGGAACACGGCGGCGACGTGTGGCAGGCCTGCGGCGAGCGGGCGCGACGGCGCGCGAGGGGCTTCCCCGTGAGATGGGATTAGGCGCGCCTGTAATGAGCCGCCATCGTCTGGCGCGATGGCTACCGGCGAGTCGGCAGACGGCGCTTCAAAGACGCCGATAACCACTGCCGCCAGGGGGGGTTGACAGGCGCCAGGCTGGCCAACTTGTGGGCGCAACTTGTCCCCGGCAGGGTTGCCAACTTGGGGGTTTCCCCCCCCCCCCCTCCCATTTAAGAGGAATTTTTTTTCTCCAGGGCGGAGGTCAGTGGCGGCTGATGATAATGTGCTAATGTGCTGCAGCACACTGTGAATCTAAATCTATATATAAAAGGCTTGTGTGTGTGTACGTGCTGACAGACTTTTCTCCATGACCACATACTGCCACCCACTCGTGGTTGTGGTGGTAGATTGCCCTTCGTCTAATGATGTTAGCAAGGGAGTTTGGTCGCGGTGCGTCGCAGTGGGTGAGTGTGACGAGCAAAAATTCGCAAAATATGCAATAAATACTCTTAGGGAAAGCTATATACTCTGTGACTTACGAACTTTACGGTACGAGTCAAAATCTGTTTATTCTTTCAATCGTCAGACAATGCTGTCCTTTCAGACTTTAATAACGACGAGGAATATCAAATACGCAATTTTTTAAATATATCACATGTTTCCGTCAACCACACATTACCGACTATGAACAGAGACACAAAACGAAGATAAAAATCCAGATAGACTCAAAGATAAAAATACTCGTGGAACATTGATCATTGTCGTGGAAGCGTGGTGGAAACACAGACATTAATGAATGTCTCTTAGGCCACAGATATATGCCTGTGCCAGTAAGCTCACTGGTCTCTGGTAATCAGTGATCTCTGATACATATAGCCGCGACACTCTCTGCTGTGAAAGGTGTTATCGTTTGACAGCTGGGTCAAGAAAAACTATGCGACGTAGTCTTACTCATATCCCGGCGGCCTCCTGTGATAATGTTGGCATCAGATGTTGAATAACGAGAATCATGTGACATCGTCGTGAGCCAATCGCGTGACACGAAAATATTTTGTCGTGAAATCAAGCACACAGCAGGAACAGCAGTATTTATCTACACTCTATGTGGTTCGATCATCTTTGCAACGATTTTATATCGTGTTATAGATGTTGCCAACATAAAACGACGAGGCCGCCAGGATAGAAAGTAAAATTTTACCGAATCAGATACATCCGTTGTTGTCACATCTCATTATGACCAGCACTTTCACGCGAAACTCTTTTGCATAGAGTCTCATGATTCACACAGTCTTACAGTTCATTCCAAATTCCTATTCAAGAAGATATTTGTGAAAACTGTTACAAATCAATATTAGCACTTATCCAATATCGTTTTCAGAAATGTAATTTGCCAGCCGCTTTCGGTGCTGCTATTGCAATGTGTAACAAAATTGAGAATAGCGACGCGTAATATCAAATATATAAGTTTTTAACTTCTCGGTGCGTTTTCCTCAATCACACTTTACCAACGATCAACAGAGACAAAGATGGAAATGCAGATAGGCTAACAAATGAATAATAGAGCGCTACACTACAGTCACAGTCATACTTCTATTAGTTGGTGTGGGTGATATAATATTGCTCATCGCATAACTTCATCAAAATGCCAAAGCGTTAGACTGTGTTCACACAAACTTACGTGAATTCGAAACGAAGAAAACTAACACGACGAAACGAAACGGAAGAGGAAAGAGAAGGGACACTTACAAAATTCCGCGAAAGGATGCAACGAATTAGAGACGGCAGAAGTGAACAAGAAAGAGCAAAGGATTCCGAAGCAACGAGACTCAGAGTGTCTTCACTAAGAAACCGTGAATCTGATAACCAACGTCAAATGCACAAAATAGAGACAGAATGGCCAATATACGTCGTGATATACGCAGTAACTACAATTTACACCTTGAGGGGCTGCATTATGATGCCACGAAAAAATACAGTGAACATCCAAACATCGTCATCGGAAAAATGATCAAAACATGCAAGTACTGCTCTGCAAAAAAATTTAAAGGTGAAACACCAGGTATGTGCTGTGAGAGTGCTAAAGTCAAATTACCACCTTTAAAAGTGCCACCATCACAGTTATACTCTTATATGATCGGAACGCTACCAGCTTCTAAGGACTTCCTATAAAATATGAACACAAACTAACAATGAATTTGCATCGTTCCGGAGTATGGACTAAAATTAATTTCACTTTTTTTATGAAAAACTTTATGAACTTTCATCGTTTTCGACAACGACTTCTACTTAAATTTGACATCTTGGCTAGGAGAACTGAGTTTATTGACAGAGCGATCCAGCGAGGATTCTGTTTTTGCTGACCTGGGTCTGGAACCCTAATAAACCATGATATACATAGTTCCCTCTTTAACAACCGTTGCGAAGCACGGGCATATAAGCTAATATATTACTAAAATTATGCCATTTCTCTTCGAATGCAAGCTAGAAATCGCTGTAAAATTACATCCTTTCTCTTGGAATACGAGCCAGATATCACAATAAAATGATGACAATTCCCTTCCAATGCGTATTAGAATGCTAGTAATAAGGATGAAAACGCATTTTGGAGCGTTCTCGCCGCGATAGCTGGAAACCAGCTCAGTGTGCTGAGGTGGGATTCAGCCGCGCTGGTATGTGCGCAGAGAGGCGGCGCAGTCGTCTGTTCGCTAGTGCGCATGCGCAGACGTGACGTCAGGCCTGGCGACTCCTATATGCTGAGACCGACTGCAGCACCAGGTCAATATTTCTCTTCGCGCTGCGTGTAACGGCTGCGGAAGAAAGGTATATGACGAATATTGCGACATACATAGTCAAATAGCGCGCTGGCTCAGGCGTCTTGCGCGTTGTCTCTCAAACCTACCTGTGTGAGGCTCGTATTCAAATACCTCTGAGTCTAAATTTTTAATTTCTGTAAATAAAAATAAAATTTTTAAACGTTATATTTACTACCTGCAGTAAATACATACAGCTGGCCACGCTGTTATAAATTCCCCTGAAGGTCTTACTGTCACTACAATATTAATTGATATTTAATTAAAGGCAATAATACAAAGGTTGACTTTTTATTTTAGTATATTTTGTTCCCTGTTTATTTTTGTAATATTGTAGCACTTTTTACAAGATGCAGCATCCACATTGGCAACACCTTCATGCAACAGCTTTTCTACCTCTGTTATTGTGAAAGACTAATTGTTCCTTAAGTAATTCTTCACGTCACTCCATACCAATTTTATAGGGTTAAAACGGCAGTGAAATGGGGGCAGATTTATTACATTGTGACGCTGCTCCTTTCCGATTTCGTCTGCTGCATATGTGGATGTAATAGGCTTATCTTGTTTCACGAGCGAATATAAAAGAAGTTTTGACATTGTCATATCTGCAGCAACATTTCTTTCTTGTAACCACTGCACCATAACTGCTTTCCGATCGTTTGAAACGAGAATGAACATCCTGCTCAGAGCATACGCTTCGAAGTTTTTATTCATACAAAACTGAGAATTTGCTCAGAAAACGACAAGCGTCTTTTCGGTGAAATTATCCAATTACTTGAACTCGGAAAGTAAAATTAAAACACTCACAGTAAAACAAATCGCACCGAAAAAAGCACATACAATTTTGTCTACGGTAGCACTGAACAAAGCCGGCAACGCGGGAACTAGAGCACTGTATAATACAAGCAGAACAATCCGCCATTTTGAATCCCAGATTGAAGGCGCGCATTTAAAGACTACGGAACACATACGCTTTTTAACATGCGCTTAAGGTCATTAAATATACTTTCCTCACGCATAAAATACTACAGCACAATAAATTTATTGGCTTACATTTGACTGTAAGAGAAAAGTAACTTAAAGTTACTGATTAGATGGATATTTAGAGATATGAAACACATACATTCCAAATTAAGGCATATGCTGCCGTTCTAAATATTTACCAAATACAGTTAAAATACGTTACTATTATCTTGTTCTCTTGTTTACCAATGGTACGTCCACATACGTTTACGGTAATTGAATTCGAGTTGCATTCGAATACAGTTACGGAATAATGTTAAACTGCGGTATTGTACTTTTCGTATTCCCCCCTCTAATCTCTCGCATATTTTACACACAGCATATTTCAGAGAAGATTTTACGTCAAAATGTGTTTAATAACTTTGAACGTCTGGTTACATTAAATAACGACTACATAAAGTCTCCCTGGTAGCATGCACTTTGCAATAAAGTGAGTGTTGCATGCCAAGTTTTGAATTTAATGTCTTTCATGTATGACTTCTTTCCTGTCGCATTCTTTGAGAAGTTCCAAACCTCTTCACAGCTTGGCTTAGGCCTACATATTCCCGTCTCGAGAGTCTCATTTAAATTAAACATTGTTAAACACTTAACTAATGCGAAATAATATAATTTAAAAACCACCAGCGGGATAAAGCCTGCTGCACTCATGTATCAATTAAAATACAATTAACAGCCCTTATAAAAATTCCGTAGTTGGTCTAAATAAAATCAAGAAAAGTATCTTTAAACACACTGTATGTCGTGTTAACAATCTTAAGCAAAATTAAAATAAATCATTGCTTACATGTATAGGCCTATATTTTCTTTACTACCTCTCTGTGAGCTTAACTATTTGAAATAAAAATTAAAAAAAAAAGTTTTGTTCTTAACGTTACACAGATAGTTGTTCGATTTTGGCGACCATAATTGGTGTGTGGCATTTACAAGCCACCTTTTACGCCGATATGTGCTTGAAGGAAACCAATATAACTTACAGCGATTATGTCTGCTATTATTTGAGCAGTTTGGAGCTGCACAACCAAACATTTCTCGCTGTGAAACAATAAAATCACAACATATTCGCTGATTTCACTTCGCTGTACCACACGTAAGCCACAACACTGTCGTCGGGTTGGGATTCAAAATGGCGGATTGTTCAGCTCGGTATATCTAGTGCTTTAGCGGGAACGTTGACGTCACGGTACGTGACCACTGGAAGTGTTAGCGCGCTCTGATTGCGTAGTTCCCAGCGACTAGCGGCTCCCGCTTCTTGCTCTTCACTTGTTATTTGTAAACGTCAAGTGCAAAGTTTCAGCGGATCGGGTATACACTGTCGCTCTTCTGTCGCGCTGTTTTCACTGTTTGTTCAGTTCATGTTGGCTGCACTGTTTACTTACAGAGCACGGAGGCGGCGCGTATTTTCCCTCTCTCCACCCCCCCCCCCCCCAATCCCGTCGCTCAACAATACCAGGTTTTTTTCTCTCTCTAGTAGTAATGTACTGGTATTTCCCGAGAACACTGCTCTGAATTGCCGCTAAGTCACGTGCTATGAACGGCAGTTTAGTGCGTTAGCGATCATTGTGTTCTGTTGGTGATCTAACATTATTTTTACTTTAATGGCCAGCTCAAATTGTGATGTAAATGCATTGTTTTATTATTCAATAATGGCTACAAAAAATAAAAGTATGTACAAAAGTATGCAAAGATCTGGGAAACGTACCCTTTGCCGAAAGGTAAGATTGTAATTATTTCTTGTTATGAGCTATCTTTCGGTATGTGAAAGAGATGGCGGGAGAAAGAGAGAAGCCTCAAAATCAAGAATTTTTTTTAACGAAAAGTAGTTAGGCTGCAGCGCCTAGCCGCCTCCCCCCCCCCTCCCCCGCGGTTGCTTTTTTAGGGGGATTTCTTCCGATTTAGGGGGATTTTATAGTAAATCTAGAGGGAACCTTTATGGCAGAGTTGGCAACTCTGGTCCCCGGCTTGATCGTAAAAAATGCCTGGAAGGTCGCTGTATTTCAGATATTCAATAGATTGGTTTTTGAGTAATTTTCAAAAATACTGCAAAACTTTTCTTAAAATTCTTTTTAATTAAAAGTTATTTACTTATTTTGTAATATAACTGAAAAGTCATCTGTGGCGCATCAGCAATAGTCTGATCCTTTGTTGGGTTCACAATCTGTTGAAACGATACGAATACAATTATTAATTAGCCGAAGGTATATTTTAATTAAGGAGCATTTTTCTCTATCTGAACCTTAAGCCACATTCCCTTGTTTTTCTGACGAGAGAGAGAGAGAGAGAGAGAGAGAGAGAGAGAGAGAGAGAAGAACAGCATTCCATTCAAGGAGGTGTAGTGTTATAGCTTGCCTGACTATTTTGGGTGGAAAAAATAGGCCGCACTAAAGTAATTGAAAGGTTTTTCAAAATACATAGTAATGGAACCTACAGTTTATATGAACCGGTAATTTAAAATAAAATGAAAAGAATTTCATTGGCCAAACATTTAAATGATTATAGTATTTTGCAGAACAAGCAATCTACGGAATTTTACGAATAGTTACCTTTCACAGCGGTGTAGAAAATCTAGTTGATGAGATGTAATAAAAATTATTTGGAAACCGCGTAACTATTCCCCGACACTGGATGGAGGTTCGGAATATTTAGATTTGATCCCCGTGTAGCATAATTTTAATCAAAGTGATTTAATGAATTAAAGAATAGTAATAAATGATACGTACCAACGGCTGATCAGACTTTGGACCGTTCTTTATAAGTGATCGCAGGTTCTAGGTCAATAAATATTTTATTAAAAATGAATAAATTCAAAGATGCACTGGCAAGCTACACGAGATGCATTATTTCAATGTATCTAATACCCGAACCATCCAAAGTCGTAATAGTTCGCTTTAACTGAAAACAGTATGATCTTTGGGGGGAGGAGGAACTGGTAAAATAATTAAATGACGACGTGGAGGTTCGAGTCCTCCCTGGAGCATGGGTGTGTGTGTGTTGTCCTTACGTTAGTTTACCTAGGTTTAAGTAGTTTGTAAGCTACGGACTAATGACCACGCAGTTTGGTCCGATAGATTTAAAAAAAATTAAATGAATAAAATAATTATTGAAATTTAGACTGAGGGGTTTATTAATAAGAACAGAAAGCATAAAAACGCTTACCTGAGTTTCCATTTTATCAGTGGATTTTGTACAATTAATGTAATAACAGTTAATGATGCTCAATAGTAATAATTCCGATCAGAACAAAGCCAGACAAGAGAAAGAGAGCGAGAACAGAGATGCTGTCCTTTTTATACTATTATCATTCCAGGGATAATTGAAGATTACAGTCATAGCCTATTATTCTTTGAGCTTTGTGAGTATACCTGTCACATAGCCTATAGATTCCAACGAACATTAACAAAAAATGAAGTGGTTATATCATATTACATATTGTTTGATTAAATTATTAATTTTATTTTAATGAACCACAGACATTGCCGAGGTGGGGTGGCTTGCGTGCCTCAACGATGCAGATAGCCGTACCGTAGGTGCAACCACAGCGGAGGGGTGTCTGTGGAGAGGCCAGACAAACGTGTGGTTCCTGAAGAGGGGCAGCAGCCTTTTCAGTAGTTACAGGGGCAACAGTCTGGATGATTGACTGAGATGGCCTTGTAACAATCAGCTAATGTGGCTTTGCCACACAGCTACTGCGAACGGCTGAAAGCAAGGGGAGGAGGAATGAAAGAGGAAGTCGCCTGGTAGAATTTTGCACGGAACATGATTTAATTGTAACGAACACGTGGTTTAAGAATCACAAAAGAAGGTTGTATACATGGAAGAGAACAGGAGACACCGGAAGGTATCAGATAGATTTTATAATGGTAAGACATAGATTCCGGAACCAGGTTTATAAACTACAAGACATACCCAGTGGCAGATATAGACTCTGACCATAACCTGTTAGGCTGAAGCTGAAAAAACTACAGAAAGGTAGGAAAAAACTAGATAGGACTTAGATAAATTGAAGGAAAGTGAAGTTCTGGAGAATTTCAGAGGGAGATTTAGGCAACAATTGACAGAAACAGGGGGAAATAAAACAGTAGAAGAGGAATGGGCAGCATTGAAAGATGAAATAGTGAAGCCAGCAGAGGACAAAATAGGTAGAAAGGCAAGACCTACAAAAAATCCTTGGATATCACAGGAAATACTAAATTTAATTGATGAAAGGAGAAAATATAAAAATGCAGTAAATGAAAAAGGCAAAATGGAGTACAGACGACTAAAAATTGAGATTGACAGGAAGTGCAAAATGGCTAAGCAGGAGTGGCTAGAAGCCAAATGCAAATCTGTAGAAGAGTGTATAAGAAGGGGAAAAGTAGATACCGCCTACAGGAAAATAAAAGAGACATTTGGGGACAAGAAAGGCACCTCTACGAATATCAGGAACTCGAATGGGAAACCAGTTCTCAGCAAAGAAGGGAAAGCTGAAAGGTGGAAAGACTACATAGAGCAGCTCTACAAAGGAAATGAACTTAGAGACGATGTTGTAGGAAGGGAAGAGGAAGTAGATCAAGATGAAATAGGAGATACTATACTGAGAGATGAATTTGACAGGAGTAGATAACATACCCTCAGAGCTACTAAAGTCTCTGGGAGAGCCAGCCATGACAAGACTATTTGAAGTGGTGTGTAGGATGTATGAGACTGGCAAAATACCCTCAGACTTTAAGAAAAATAATCTCCATTCCAAAGAAATCAGGCGCAGACAGGAGTGAAAATTACAGAACCATCAGTTTGATAAGTCATGGTTGCAAAATTTTAACACGAATTATCTACAGGAGAATGGAAAAGCTGGTAGAAGCTGACTTCGGGGAAGATTAGTTTGGGTTCAGGAGGAACATAGGAACCCGGGAGGCAATACTCACTTTACGTCCTATCTTAGAAGATAGATTAAGGAAATGAATACCTACATTTTTAGCTTTTGTAGATTTGGAGAAAGCATTTGACAATGTTGACTGGAATACACTCTTTCAAATTCTGAAGTCAGTAGAGGTAAAATATAGGGAAAAGGAGAGTTATTTACAACTTGTACAAAAGCCAGACCGCAGTTATTAGACTCGAAGGGCATGAAAGGGAAGCATCAGTTGGGAAGGTAGTAAGACAGGGTTGTAGCCTTTCTCCGGTGTTATTCAATTTGTACATCGAGCAGGCGGTGAAGGAAACCATGGAAAATTTTGGAATAGGGATTAAAGTTCAGGGGGAAGAAATAAAAACATTGCGTTTTGCTGATGACATTGTAATTCTGCCAGAGACAGCAAAGGATCTGGAAGAGCAGTTGAATGGAATGGACAGTGTGTTGAAGAGAGCGTATAAAATGAACATTAACAAGAGCAAAACAAAAATAATGGAATGCGGTCTTAGAAAATCAGGCGATGCTGAAGGAATTAGATTAGGTAACGAAACAATGAAGGTTGTAGATGAGTTTTGTTACTTGGGTAGTAAAATAACATGCGATGTCGCAGTACAGAGGATATAAAATGCAGAATGGCAATGGGAAGAAAAGCATTTTTGAAGAAGAGAAATTTGCTAACATCGAATATTAATCTAAGGGTAAGGAAGTCTTTTCTGAAGGCATTTGTGTGGAGTGTTGCCTTGTACGGGAGTGATGTTTTCAAATGTTTGTATAGCTTATGGGACTTAACTACGGGGTCATCAGTCCCTAAACTTACAAACTACTTATGAACTACTTACGAACTAGGACGGCACAAATATCCATGCCCGAGGGGGGATTCGAACCCCCGACTGTAGTGGCCGTGCAGACCGTGACTCGAGCGCCTTAGTCCCCTCGGCCACCGCGGGGAGTGAAACATGGACGATAAGCAGTGCGGACAGGAAGAGAATAGAGGCTTTTGAAATGTGATGCTACAGAAGAATGCTGAAGATTAGGTGGGTAGATCGCATAACTAATGAAGAGGTACTGAACAGAATTGGTGAGAAAAGGAATTTTTGGCATACCCTGACTAAAGGCAGGGATCGATTGGTAGGACACATTCTTAGACATCGAGGAATCGTGAATTTAGCATTGGAGGGAAGTGTGTGGGGTAAAAATCGCAGAAGGAGACCAAGAGACGCGTATAGTAAGCAGATTCAACTGGATGTGGGTTGCCGTTCTTATGAGGAGATGAAAAGGCTTGCTCAAGATAGAGTAGGGTGGAGAGCTGCATCAAACCAGTCTCCGGACTGAAGACCATAACAACAACAACATTTTAAAAAGAAAATTATTTTGGGGGGTTTTGCTATATGGTAATCTTGAAGGGGTTAGTATGGGGAGATATGCCCTGATCACTATAGAAGTGAAGCCGTTGTCGCCTCATTGTTTTACTTTTGTGTTCATGAATCAAATTTCACCGATTTGGAAGTGTACTATATCAGACATGTACCAGAAATGATTGACAGATATTTAAATGTATGAAAGTTATTAGGGCAAGAGCCACACAGTGATTTAATCTGAATCCTATTACGTTGACTCCACAAGATGGCGGACTGGTTTCAATCGACAGATACGCTTTTTATAGTAGAGCCGTCTCGCCTTATTTTAACCTCCTCGGTTCCGTTTCATCTGTCTGTGGCTTATGGATGGACACTTAAAAAAACATCGATGTTTTTTTTCGATGTAATGCATCGAATGTTGACATCATGTACGAGTGATGCATCGAAAGAATACATCCATGTTTTCTATACATCGAATTTTTGGCCCGGTACTATAGTTTTCCAGAAACCGGGCATAATACTTCTAACTGGAACAACATCACAAGGGAAATGAGAAACGCGGCTCACAAGGAACATTATAATTAAAAAGACGCACTAAACTGCATCATGTTGACATTCTTATGCCCGGTTTCTGGAAAACTATAGTTACCGGACCGTTAGCTACAGTCACGTTATAATTTAACATGCCAGATAACTTCCTTGGGTTTCCCGTAGCTGATTTCAACGACCGTTAGTTAACTATGAGGTAACTACGCCTTCTGTCGAAGCAAATAGTACGTCTCAACAGATAACAAATAGCACTACTAACGAAAATTGCAATTACTCGAATTTTATCGATTATTAAGTGAAATCGAAGACGCATCTTAGTTTGTATAGCTGTTACGAGTTTTCTGTTTCTGTTTTCAAAGGCAATGGGGGACAAGCGAGGAAAAAATTTGACTCTATTTGAGAAAAATCTTTTGACCGACTTGATTTTAGAAAGGAAAGTAGTTATAGTACATGAAAATGCAGATGGTTTGACTATTTTGGAAAAACAACACGTCTTGGACGATGTCAAAAAACTGTAAAATTCCTTAAATAGACAGGAGAGAAAACGGTAAGGCAACTCAGAGAGCTGTATTCTTTTTTAAAAAGAAAAACAGGACAAACAACAACGAAGACAGGGTTAACAATAAAATCATACGTATTATTTCTGTTGTCAACATATATTTTTATGAATTTAAGGTTTCCTCTTCCCATTGTTCTGTGAGTGTGACATTACTTTTCACAACACAGACTGGTCAATTCATGTCCACCCATCCACCTACCCGAGCCCCACGTTGTAATAATAATAAAAAACACTAATCACTTGAAACATTGACTGATCGTAAAGGCAATTGCATGGCCGAACACTATTGAAAAGGGAAGTATGTTTATGCTTAATTGAAAGTTTTATTATTAGAGCATGGCTTTGTGATTTGGATATGGTAAAATTTTACATCCAGATCGCCGATCGCGAGAGATAACGTTGGCCACTGTTGCTCAGTGTCGAGATGTCGCTTGACCAATCGCGAGGGAGAAGCAGCTAATTCAAACGTCACCCGTTGTCAACATTATCTCTCGCGACCGCCGAGCGCGATGTAAAATTTAACCCGGAATGTTGTTTTACGCGTTTTCCCCCGTTTGACCCCGGCAATGTCATTGGTCCATATATATATCATTACACAGATCATATGGTTGTCATCTAACACGAAAAACGCGTCGTGGTGTTTGAACAGTGTCGAGTACAGCTAAGTTTTCTTCTTCTAAACAACTGTCCGAAGCATCAAAAGAAAAAGAAGAGGCGATGACGACGATGATGAAAGAATTTCCATGCTTCAGCTTCAAAAATTTTAAAATTGTATGAAAATTATACGGAGCCCAGTCATAAAAACAAATTACTACTGTTAAATGACTTCTGGGCTTGCGTTTGGAACCCACTAGCGCTACATAGCTGATATAGTTAAAACTAAAGTTAACGTGTAGGTAACCCTAGGGGCACGCGCATTTATCCTTAACTGACAGGTAACTACGGCGGTGACGGTAACTGTTGTCTCGGAAACCCATTTTGTACTTAACGGTCAGGTAACCCACAGGTAAATATAATTGGACAGGTAACTACTGTTTCGGAAACCGGCCATTAGTCGTCTACTTACAGTATGCAACAGACACGAGATTCCCGACAACGCGACTGGTACAGTTTTCAGAAACTTTTCCCGCGTGGACAAACTATATGGCCACTATATATTAAAAACGTCGTATTGAACAGCAATGTTAATGTTCCGGACACTATCACTTTATGTGCTTTTAGTTACGGACGCAGAGTAACACCATCTGCCGCGTGATTCGATTTACATAACATTAATCCTAATTTCAATGTCGTTGTTTGGGAGACATTTGCAAGATGGTACAAACATTTTGAAAGCTCATATCATCTACGGCAGAGACCCACGTATTTTAATTTACGCACGAAACAAGTCATTGAATCACCGGCCAGTATTTGTACCACGATGTGGAACAGAAATTAGAAACGACGAAAATGCAGAGAAACATTTCGAATCTGGAAAGAAGATCAACAAATCGTCGTAAAATATGATTGGCTGACTGAATCTGGTCTCCCATTGGTTCTCTCATTCCTGCTGACTGAATATACGGTAAAATTTAGCCCATTTTCGTCATAGTAATGATATACATATATTCAATGATTTCGGTATTATTAAGTAGTTACGTAAACGTACATACCTGTTTGCTTCAGAGGTTTTGATAATGACAGTTGAGTGTTCTAACACTATTTTGCTCAACACCAGGAACAACACGTTACACGAATTAAATTTACAAATAAAAGTTTTTGGACTTTAACAGAAAGTAAACAAAAGCTTCACATTCACAATGATATAAATAAAATCTTCAATTTGTCAGCGTTGCCAACCCAGCTCGAGAGAAAAGCAATACATAAGCCCAAAAGAAATCTGTAAAGCAACTGCCGATATTCTGAGACTATAAATATTGGCCTATATGTACTATTTGAAAATATAAAATTTAAATAAATAAATTAGAGAGTAAAATTATAGTGCAGCCACGAAACCTCTGCCCCCGTCGAACATTCTTCGTAGCGAGAACTCATGTCTAGACGGCCGCGTAGTACACCAATTCGATGTATCGAATGAGAAACGTCGATACATAGAATATATCGAAATGTAAAAATACATATCGGTTTCATTCAATGCATCGTTACCATACATCGAGTGTTTCTAATAAATCGATGTATATCGTCCATCCCTGACTGTGCCTGAACTCTGATTAGTTAAGACGTATCTGTAGCGGTTCCTGTGATTGATGTACAATATAAAGTGAGTATAGTGTTCTTTTTAATGAAATATACCTTGAGGTATCTTAAAAATTTAATCATTAAAATTTAATTACAACCCGCCATTTCCCCCATGCATAAATAATTTCGCCCATTGAAGTTGTGTGATGGGTTTGGACGCCATTACGGCTGACTAGATATCGTTCACTGATTGTTGAAAGTTTTGTTAATTATGAAACCATATCATTCCCCTTAAAAATTAACCGGTTTTTAGAACCTGCAATCGTGTTCCATTTTGTAAATGTTAAACTTCGAAGTCCGACAATTTTCCGCGTAATATTTTTCCCGCAACTCCACTGGGACACTGAAGTAAAATTCACCGCACGGCCCGCTGCACGAACAAACCACATAACTAGTCCAACCCCACATCACGACGGTATTTTACCTTAATGAACATGAATCTTTATTACAGCAAACAACATACTGAGCTGATGTATTCTTAAAAATGGTAAAATAGTCTCCTTTTTATAACTGCCGCCAACACCTACCATTCTATCTTTCAAATTATTTAAAGAATCAAGCTTATTAATTCCCCTGTTTATTCATAAATTCCGACCTCTGCAAGTATTATTTACGAAATGTTGACCACCTAGACCCTATTCCTAACCTAGTAACTACATACGAAATTAATTCAGAAATAAAGGTTAAATTTTCCATAATCCTTAACCCCCATGGCAGTTTCATTATACGGTTTGACACCGTTATAAGTGCATATTGAAGTGTGTAGTTGTTATTTTATAGGGCCATAAGTATTTTACCCAGCGCCAACGTTCAAGCTGTAAACTATTTCTATGTGAAATAACGGCTTATCCAATTTCTTTATTGACGTAGAAAGGGACTATCAGGGCGTTAGGGCTGCGTAAAATTCTTAAGTCCTATAAAACGACAATTACCCACCTGAAGATAAACTTATAATGGTGAGAAACCGGTTATAAACCTAATAACGAATCAGCATACAGCAATGCAGCACTGATCAATTTTCGTTTTTACACAAATATTTTTGGAAGTATTTTAAAGATGAATTTTGCGCGATTTTTGAAAATTTACTGGCTGGCTGTTATGAGGTAGTGGGTTGTGCCAACACCGTCTAGATACAAGGCCTCACCACCAGTCCGTGTGACGTCACATCGCAAGCTGACTGGCGCTACGAGGCAGTGGGCCGTGCCCCAGTGGCCAGCCACTCAGCCAGCGACGGCAGCCTATGGTGAGGCCTTTTATCTAGACGGTGATGGCTGGGCCCCAGGGGCCAGTCAGTCAGCTGGCGGTCGTGGCCTTGTCAATGTGACGTGACACGGGCTGTTGCAAGGCCTTGTCTCTAGGTGGCGTTAGCCGCACCCGCCGAAAGTTCGTCGTGACATCCCTCAGGCATGGACGTGTGTGTGTGTGTGTGTGTGTGTGTGTGTGTGTGTGTGTGTGTGTGTCTGTGTGTGTGTGTGTCCTTTGAGTAAGTTTGTTAGTCAACGCTCTGATGACCACAGCAGTTTGGTCCAATAGGTTTACAAACATTTCAACAATTTTTGGAAACAACTCTTCAGTTCTGGCCAATGATGTCATATCTAAACCTAATATATGTTACAAAAAGGTACGGACAAACTTTCAGGAAACATTCCTCAAACACAAAGAAAGAAAATATGTTATGTGGTCATGTGTCCGGAAATGCTTAATTTCCATGTTAAAGCTCATTTTAGTATTTCTCTTTAAATGTAAATTGAAATAATTCGTGCAATTGTCAAAATACCTAATTGTTTCGTTAGTATGTACTGCCTCTCGTCCTGGGGGACCCCCAAATTTTTTGTATAGTAATACATGTATTTCGAAGTGTACAGAGGGCCTCATTTTGTTTCGCCGCCGCCCCGGGCCTCCGACAGCATTTAAGTCCGCCACTGCCTATTCGCAATCCAACAAACATTTCGGGGACGCACAAGCAAAGAATAGGCTGTCCCGTTTCTTACGGGAGGAATGGCGGGCTTTTTCTGATACAAAATCTCTAAGAGGGATCATCAAAAGAAGAATTTTCCTCCTTGTACTTGTAACAGTACTTCAGATTTGTTGTTTTGTTATTGAACTGTCTTAAATACTTTGAAGATAACATGATCACGTTTAGAAACAGTGGCGAAGAACTTTCTACAAAATGGTTGCACATCTTCTACAAACAGGGGACGATATCGACGACTGCAATAAAATGTTCAAATGTTTGTTAAGCTTATGGGACTTAACTACGGGGTCATCAGTCCCTAAACTTACAAACTACTTATGAACTAGCTAATACTAAGGACGGCACAAATATCCATGCCCGAGGGGGGATTCGAACCCCCGACCGTACTGGCCGTGCAGACCGTGACTGGAGCGCCTCAGTCTCCTCGGCCACCGCGGCCGGCGACTGCAATAGTCCCAAACGAGATATAATAATAAAATCTGTAATATCCCTAAATGTTATGGCATTTCATTTTGTATATTATAACATCGGTTCAATAGCGTCCGTTTTCGAACAAGAACCCCCACCCCAATGAAATTACGCCTTCGATGCTAATTAACCGACCATACAAAGAGAAATAAATGAAACCCAACAAACATGATGTATAATTATCTTTCTTTTTGAAAATAAAGAGATCGGGTAGAACCATTTGCGTCTATACTAATTGGATCTTGAACTTACGTCATAAACGTTCGTATTTCGTTTCTTGCCAATTTCGAGTATGGCTGCGAAAGAAACGATACAAGAAAATTAAAAGAAAACACGTTTCGATTTCGCTATCTTATCAGTCTATTACATTGCACTTCGATTTAAATTTCAAATCAAGAGGTAAGCAAGCAATTTTTGTCATGTAACAACTGATGAAAATTCTTTTACCAAATTGTAAACTGGTGCACGATCGAAATTGTATGCAAAACATTAATGAGCAGGAACGCTGCAGTTGTACGCGCTAACAGCCTCGATGCTTTTCGGGATCAAATCTGGTTGAGCGTGTCGGTAGAAGTTCAAACTTCTGCCGCGCGTGGCGCCACGTACCGTCTGTTGTCTCGGCTGTTACTACAATAGGCCGGCGAAGTGTTTTACATCATTTTTGATCCCGTGACCCCCCTTTCCGGCTAAAAAACGTTGGCGACCCCATAGGCTCGTAATAAAGCTATCTCAGTTATTCCAAATCCAAAGTATTTAATTTTCTTTGTTGCATGTACCTATGATCTTCGCAACCAATCACGTCTGGCGACAGTTGCAGTAGCGAAAACGAATCAAAACTGAAAGAAAAGATCTTATTACTACAAGTATTTGTTGTAAGGTTTTACTCTCATGAAGCAAAGGAAAAAGGCATGCTAAATTTAAATTTAAACGAACACAAAATCCCCAGGATTGGCGAAATTTAGCGAGGATATCAATGCGAGATGCCTACAATACTTATCACAACGAAACTCTTCCTCCAAATTTGACTGAACATCGAAAGACATTTTGGTCATTTGTTACAAATATACTAGGGGTAAAACAAAAACAATACCCTCACTACGTGATAGTAATAGCGATCCTGCCGATGACAGCGCTACTAAAGCAGAGTTACTAAACATAGCTTTTAGAAACTCATTCACCAAAGAAGACGAAACCAATATTCCAGATTTTGAATTACGAGCAAAGGCCGTAATGAGTAACGTAGAAGTAGATATCATCGGAGGACTGCAGCAGCTAAAATCACTTAACAAGAACAAGTCTTCTGGTCATGACTGTATATCCATTAGATTTCTATCTGATTATGCTGAAGCGATAATACATATACAACTGCTCTCTCAAAGACGAATATGTACCAAAAGATTGGAAAGTTTCACAGGTCACACCTATATTCAAGAACGGTAGTGGGAGTAACCCACTAAACTACAGGCCTATTTGATTGACGTCAATTTGCAGCAGGGTTTTGGAACATATCCTGCACTCAAATATTATGAATTATCTCGAACAGAATGATCTATTGACCCAAGGTCAACACGGATTTAGAAAATATTGTTCATTCGAAACAACTAGCTCTTTATTCACACGAAGTGATGGGTGCTATCGACAAGGGTTCGCAAATCGATTCCGTATTTCTTGATTTCCAGAAGGCTTTTGACACCGTACCTCACAAATGGATTTTAATCAAATTGCGTGGTTTGGTATATGGCCACAAATTTGCGATTGGATAGGGGATTTCCTGTCAGAGAGGTCACAGTTCGTAGTAATCTATGATAAGGCATCGACTAAAACAGAGGTGATATCGAGCGTTCCACTGGGTAGTGTTATTGGACCTGTGCTGTTCCTTATTTACATCAACGACTTAGCGGAAAATCTAAGTAGCTCTCTTAGGTTGTTTGCAGATGACGCCATCATTTACCGTCTAGCAAAATCATCTGAAAATCAAAACCAACTGCAGAACGGTGTAAAAATAGGCAATTGACTCTAAATAATGAGAAGCGTGTAGTCGTCCAAAGTACGAAAAGAAATCCGTTAAACTTTGTTTACAACATAAATCAAAGGTGAAGGCCGTAAACTCCACAAAATACCTAGGAATTACTATTACTTCAGACTTAAATTGGAAAGAACACTTAGATAATGTCGTGGGAAAGGCGAACCAGAGACTGCGGTTTATTGGCAGAACCCTTAAAAGATGAAACAGAACTACAAAATAATCTGCATACACTACGCTTTTCCGTCCATTTTTGGAGTATTGCTGCCCAGCGTAGGATCCTGATCAGGTGGTTTTGGCGGAGGACATCGAAATAGTCCAGAGAAGGGCAGCTCGTTTCGTTTTATCACGTTACAGGGGAGACAGCGTTACAGAAATGATACAGGATCTGGGATGGGAATCATTACAACAACGACGCTTATACTTGCGGCGTGGGCTACTTACGAAACTCCAATCGCCAACATTATCCACCGAATGCGAAAATATATTGTTGACTCCCACTTAGATAGGTAGAAATGACCATCAGAATAAAATACGAGAAACTAGAGCTCGAACAGAGAGATTCAGGTGTTCTTTCTTCCCGCGCGCTATTAGAGAGTAGAATGGGTGATAAATAGTATAATGGTGGTTCGATGAACCCTCTGCCAGGCTCTTGAATGTGATTGTGAGAGTCAGTGGCGTAACTAAGACTTGGCATTGGGGGGGGGGGGGAGGGATTGATCAGCTTGAAGATTAAAATTTAGTCAGTTTCCAGACAGACTACCACCTACCACTCCCGTTGAAGAAACTAATTCACTCCCATACAATGAAAGATTACGGTAAAACACCCCAAGTTTTCAATCTTTACCTTTACCAAATTGCTGTTATTCGATTTCTTTTCTTTTTTTCTCTCTTTTCTTTTCTTTTCTTTTCTTTTTTTCGGGTTTTGGTGGGGTTCTATCCCCCTCATCTCCCCATAGTTACGCCACTATACAGAGTATCCCATGTAGATGTAGATGTAGCACCTAAATCTTTCCGTTACCGATCTGTTTTCTCTTTCCTTGATGATCACGTCTTCCTATGTAGGTGGGTGCTAACAAAATATATTCGCTTTCGGAAGAGAAAGTCGATGAAAGAAATTTCGCAAATAAATCTCGTCGCATCGAATAACGCCTTTCTTTTAATGATTTCTACCCCAACTGGTGCATGATTTCCGTGACTCTCCCCTATATTGCGATAATACAAAACAAGCTGTGATACTCTGTACTCTCTTTAAATCGTCTGTCAGATCCACTTGGTGGGGATCCCACAATACTCCAAAATTGGACGCACAATTGTGGTGTAGGCAGTTTCTTTCGTCGAACTGAAGCATCTTCTAAGTATTCTGCCAACGAAACGTAGTCTTTGCTTCGCTTTCCCTACCATAATTTATATGTAATAACAATAATAATATGGTTTTCTGTTCCGCAGAACCTAATTGAGGAGTATGAATCCATGATCATGGAACAAGTCAATACATGAAGTTTAACACAAGAATGGTAATAGAAAATTTTTAAGTAGTCCTATGCACACGACACTTAAGACTAAGTGAAAAGAATCAATAAAGCACAAAGCATGAATTAGCTTAATTGCTTAAGTTTTCTAGGAGTTCCTCGACAGAGTAAAAAGAGTGAGGGATGAGGCAACTCTTCAATTTAGATTTGAAAGCCTGTGGGTTAGTGCTAATAATCTTTAGTTCTTGTGGCAGCTTATTGAAAATGGATGCCGCAGAATACTGCACACCATTCTGTACAAGTGTCAAGGTGGTGTGATATAAATGTAGATTCGACTAGTATTCACCGAGTGAAAGCTACTAACTCGTGGGAATAAGCTGATATTATTAACAACAAACGACATTAAAGAAAAAACGTATTGTGACGCCAGAGTCAAAATTCCCAGACTACTGAAAAGGAGTCGACATGACGTTCGTGAACTTACACCACATATTCCTCGAACCGCCCTTTTTTGAGCCAGAAATATCCTTTTTGCATCAGGCGAGTTACCACAAAAAAAAAAAACAATGCCGTACGTCATAAGTGAGTGAAAGTAAGCGCAATAGACGACTTTTCGTGTTGAAGAATCACTTATTTCAGATATTGTTCTGATGGTAAATATAGCAGAATTTAGTTTTGCAAGATCCTGAACATGGGCTCTCCATGACAGCTTACTGTCTATATGAACACCTAGAAATTTGAACTGTTCAGTTTCACATATCATATGCCAATTATGTGTGATCAAAATGTCAGCTTCCGTCAAATTATGTGTTAGAAATTGTAAAAACTAAGTTTTACTGTGATTTAACATCAACTTGAACTAAGGACGAACACAACATCCATGTCCTAGGGGGGATTCGAACCTCTGGCGGAAACAGCCTCACGCACCGTGGCAAGACGCCTCAGTGCACTCGGCCATTCCCGACCGGCTCCTCTCTAGTAATTATGAATAACTTTATATAAATGTCAATTTCTTATTGCAAAAAAACGCTGCTTTTCTATTCTTCCTCTGAAAACGTTTCATTGTTGCGTCGGTAGTAATCGGCTAGCGCATTTATTAAGCAAACACTGTTGCGGCAACGTGTCAACTGGCGACGACTATTATTTGTGTTCGTAGGTTCATTGTTTGTTATCAGTTTACCGGCAATTTTTGGAATAGTCGGATCGTGTGACAACAGACAAGCTTTCATTAACTCAGATTAGTGAGCAATAACAGTGAAATGAAGAGACGATATCTAAGTTCGTTCCGTGAAGAATGGTTGCAGGAAGAAAATTATAAAGAGTGGCTATAAAACGTCGATACTGATGAGTGTATGTGTAGGTGTAGAATATGCACTATCTCATTTACTTGCTGGGAGGGAGGAGATGATAAGGTTTTTTTTTTTTTTTTTTTTTTTTTTTTTTTTTTTTTTTTTTTTTTTTTTAATAATTCACGTTTAATCCTGGTTGGGGGGGGGAGTTGGTCGAAGTTGGGGGGGGGGGCGAGTCATTGGCCTGCCTCGAGTTCAATCTGGCAACCCTACGGAGAATTACCTTCTGTTTTCTATTATTAAAGTAATAGGTGCACCAGCTGTGAGCTACTCCCCGTATTCCATAATGTTCCAACTTCTGCAACAATATTTTGTGATCAACACAATCAAACGCCTTTGTTAAAACAAAGAGACGCCTAATGTCCGTAGCCTCTTATTTAACCCATCAAGTGCCTCACAGAGAAACGAAAATATAGCATGTTCAGTCGTTAAACAACTTCTAAAACCAAACTATACGTTTGACAACAAATTATGTGAACTGAAATGATCAATTAATCTTGAATATACAGCCTTTTCAATAACTTTAGAAAAAACCGATGGCATAGAAATAGGTCTATAGTTGTCTACATTATCCCTTTCTCCTTTTTTATAAAGTGGTTTCACTACTGAGTTCTTTAATCTGTCAGGAAACTGACCATTCTGAAAGGAAAAATTACAAATATGGCTTAGTACTGGGCTAACATATGGAGAACAGTACTTTAGAATTCTGCTAGATACCCCATCATATCCACAAGAGTCCTTAGACTTTAGCTATTTAATTATTGACTCAATCTCCCATATGGAAGTATCATGGAGGACTATTTCAGATAACAGCCTCGAAAAGGCATTTCCTAAAAATGTTATATGATTACTTGTAGAAACTAGGGTTCTGTTTAGTTCACCTACTATATTCAGAAAGTGATTATTGAATACAGCACATATATCTAACTTGTCAGTAACAGAAACATTCCTACTACGCACTGACGTTATATCTTCTACCTGCTGCTGCCGACCAGACACTTCCTTCACGACTGACCAGATGGTTTTCATTTTATCCAGAGAGTTTTCTATTCTTTTTGATACCACATAATCTTTGCCTTCTTAATGACATTTTTCAGAACCTTACAGTACTGTTTGTAACGAGCTACTGTATCTTCATTCTGACTGCTTCTAACATTTTGATACAATTCCCGCTTAGTTCTACATGATACTCTTATCCATTTTGTCAGCCACCCTGGCTGCCTGTTGCTGGAAGTACCCTGTTTTCAGCGTTCTAGCGGAAAGCAACTTTCAAACAGCGTAAGAAATGTGTTCAGGAAAGATATTTATCATCTGAATTATCAGCACTATAAACATCCTGCCATTCTTGCTCCTTAATTAGGCTTAAAGAGGTCTCAATTGCAACTGGATTAACTTTTCTAAGTAGTTGATAATTATGTTTAACATTTCTTTGAGAACAAATACTTTTTAGAGTTAACATTTGGGCATCGTGGTCTGATAGGCCATTTATTATTCTGATGACAGAGTGCCCCTCTAATAATGAAAAATGAACAAAAATATTGTCAATGGTAGAACTGCTACTGCCTTGCACTATAGTTGGAAAAAATACTGTTTGCATCAGGTTTTAGGAATTAAATATATCTAACAATTGACTTTTTCTTGAGCTATCTCTTACACAATTAACGTTGAAATCTTCACACACAAATAAATTTTTGTACTTCCTATAATGTGAACCCTGAACCAATTCCAGCTTGGGCAGAAACATTTTAAAATCTGAGTCAGGGGACCTATAAATAACTACAATTACTAGTTTAATTTCATTAATATTAACAACTCCTGCACAACATTCAAATATCTTTTCTGTACAGTGTATAGGAAAATCGTGTGACTCCGGTGAAAAATCGTTTTTAACATACATGGCCACTCCTCCACACTGCAAGGAACTCCTAGAGAAGAAGGCAGTAACCTGTATCCTGGCAAAGGAAGTCTCTGAATTGTCACATCACTTAAAAAGTGCTCTGAAATACCAATAATGTCAGAATCAACATCAATAAGCAGTTCATTAACTTTATCTCCGATACTCTGCATATTTTGATGAAAAATAGTAGTTCCCTTATTACTTAGATTCTTAAACTTTGTCAAAAGTGGTTCCTTTGTTAGAGAGAGACTTCCTTTAAGCAGGAATACCTATAAGCTGTCCTCAATCTAAAAAAGGTGCAGCTCTAGCACCAATTACTACAGGAATTTTTCCATGAGCGACACCCCCACCCCCTACTACACTGTCACCTATGATCTTTGCCAACCTCCCCTTCCAATAACTATTGAAGTGCAATTTAAGTTGTTTGTAATTGTTACTCCTAGGCATTTAGTATGGAATGCGGTCTTAGAAAATCAGACGATGCTGAAGGAATTAGATTAGGTAACGAAACAATGAAGGTGGTTGGGTAGTAAAATAACGTGTGAGGGTCGCAGTACAGAGGATATAAAATGCAGAATGGCAATGGGAAGAAAGCATTTTTGAAAAAGAGAAATTTGCTGACATCGAATATTAATTTAAGTGTAAGGAAGTCTTTTCTGAAGGCATTTGTGTGGAGTGTTGCCTTGTACGGGAGTGAAACATGGGCGATAAGCAGGGCGGACAGGAAGAGAATAGAGGCTTTTGAAATGTGGTGTTACAGAAGAATGCTGAAGATTAGGTGGGTAGCTCGCATAACCAATAAAGAAGTACTGAACAGAATTGGTGAGAAAAGGAATTTTTGGCATACCCTGGCTAAAAGAAGGGATCGCTTGGTAGGACACATTCTTAGACATCGGGGAATCGTAAATTTAGCATTGGAGGGAAGTGTGTGGGGTAAAAATCGCAGAGGGAGGCCAAGAGACGCGTATAGTAAGCAGATTCAAGTGGATGCGGGTTGCCGTTCTTATGAGGAGATGAAAAGGCTTGCTCAGGATAGAGTAGGGTGGAGAGCTGCATCAAACCAGTCTCCGGACTGAATTTAGTAGAATTTACGGCCTGTAGTTTTGACTGATTTATTGTGTAAATTAAATGTAACAGGTTTCTTTTAGTGGTCACATGGATGACTTTACATTTCTCATTATTAACGGTGAGTGCCATTTTTGGCAGCATGCAGATATCTTAACTAAATCATTTTGCAGTTGCCTTTGATCTTCTGGTAACTTTACTAACCGATAAGTGACAGCATCATCCGCGAAGAGTATAAGGGGGCTACTCAGATTGTCTTCTAAATCGTTTATGTACCCATAATTTTATTTTGAGCTGGATGATATTAAATGCCATATAGCTACTGGCCTGTCCAAGTGAGACGGATGACCCCTTCAGTGCACTTCTAATTCTTGTGATTTTATCTCATTTGACATAGGTCAGTATCGCCATTTATTTATGATAGATTGTTCCCCATATGCGTAGGTTTGCATTAATAGTAGCCTTCTCCCGTCAAGCATCATAAGTGGAGGTTGCCAGCGCATCTTCTAGCCTCACACCATCTAGCGAATCAGACACCATTCATCTCGTTCTTAAACTACTCTGTATGTAACTAATCTTCATCTTGCCAACTTATCAGACACATTACGCTGCCAATTGTACTCCCCTTATGCGCCAAATACTGTCGGTGAAAACGTCGTCCGTTAGCCCCTCGCAGACAGATCGCCGACTCACTGGCTCTCGGTGATGCAGGCGCGAACTTCGGGTCACGACGCCAGAGACGCTATCAGCGGCCCTGCGACGTGCTGGACGCATCCAGTGTCAGGGTCTCCCACACTGCACGCGGCGAGGTCTGCAGGCGGCCATAGATCATCGTCCGGCGCGACAGGCGGGTGGACAGCGGGAACGCAAAATCGCAGCGCGCCATCTCGCGGCCGGTCACGCTTGTACTGGTCACAGATGGTGGGCCGATTGCGGTTTCACGCCAACACCGCCCACGTCACTGGAAACATTGTGCTGGTCCCCTTTATACCACGTCAATGCTTCTCTCCAAAATAGAGCAAACGCAAACGGTCCTCAGATTTCAGATAAGAAGCAGTCATGGCCTAAAACTTATTTCCTTCACACGATCATTGTGTTCATTGCGTATATCGCGTATATCGCAAGCCCACCCATACAGACCTTTATTTGCAGGCGTCCAGCTGGCACCATCCTTCGCAAACCATGAGTGGTACTGAAAACCTTGGTTCACAGTGCTCAGGTAGTGTCTGATGCTGACAGCCTACAGGATGAACTCTTGCACCTGGATGCAGTGTTCAAGAAAAATAGCTATTCGCAACATCGGATTAAGAAAGCCTTGCAAATAAAAACACCAGAAAAATCACAGGAGAAAGATGAAGAGGAAAGGGAAGTGAAATCTACAGCCTTTCTCCCATACGTGGGTAATGTTTCTTCAAAAATAGCCAGAATCATGAAGAAACATAAAGTGGATGTGATCTTTGTTCAAAATCAAATGTTTGTAAAGTCTATGGGACTTAACTACGGGGTCATGTCCCTGAACTTACAAACTACTTATGAACTACTTTCGAACTAGGGCGGCACAAATATCCATGCCCGAGGATGTTATCTTTCTCCCACCAGCTAAGACCTCAGCTCTTCTGGGATCTGTCAAAGATGATCTGTTATTGCGAAAAGCGGGGGTTTATGCAATCCCTTGTGAGTGTGGAAAACGTTACATAGGTCAAACCACGCACACTGTGCAGGAACGATGCGTTGAGCACCAGCGGTATACACACCTTCTTCAGTCCAACAAGTCTGCAGTAGCCGAACATTGCATTTCTACTGGCCATTCCATGAATTACAAAGAAGTAAAGATTTTAACCACAGCTTCTACTTTCTGGGACTCAGTTCTAAAGGAAGCTGTACACATACAACTGGCGGACCACCTGTTAAATCGTGACGACGGATTTCATCTTGACAATGCATGGAAGCCACTTATATCACGCCTTCGTTCTGAAAGAATGTCTGTGTCTTCACTTCCGATCAATGTTACCGCTTTTAATGATTAATTATTCATTTGTAAGCACTGTGGATACGTAACAGCTCTGTTTATGTTTGCACTCAGTGCTCACATGTTTATCTTTGAAGTATATATTCATCTATGACTAGCGCATCAGTTACGAATGTGATATCTTCGAGCATGCGCAGTCTAATACTCAGTAGCTTTGCATCACATGATTTACTGTATAAATAGGCACGCGCAGACGCTGAGAACTCAGTCTTGGACTCGCCTTGACGACGGCTGTAAGGTTTTCAGCCGAAATATCGGACGAAGAATTGTCGCTGTCCTGGGTGAACTCCCGAAAGATGATAGAATAAAAACGATCATTACACTTTATATTTATTTACTAGCTGGTACCCGCCGCGTTGCTGCCGCAGAATAAATAAAAGTGCAATTATATTAGCGTTATGCCAACACATAAAAAAACCATCAACGAACAAATATACAGGGTGTTACAAAATAGTACGGCCAAACTTTCGCGAAACATTCCTCACACACAAAGAAAGAAGATATGTTATCTTGACATTGGTCCCGAAACGCTTAATTTACATGTTAGAGCTCATTTTATTACTTCTCTTCATATCACATTTATCATGGAATGGAAACACACAGCAACAGAACGTACCAGCGTGATTTCAAACACTTTGTTACAGGAAATGTTAAAAATGTCCTCCGTTAGCGAGGATACATGCATCCACCCTCCGTCGCATGGAATCCCTGATGCGCTGGAGAATGGCGTATTGTATCACAGCCGTCCACAATACGAGCACGAAGAGTCTCTACATTTGGTACCGGGGTTGCGTAGACAAGAGCTTTCAAATGCCCCATAAACATCTTCCTGTCGGGACACCTTCGTTCTGGAAATCTGTCTCGATACAAACGTGCCGCGCCACGGCTATTGTCCCGTGCTAATCCATACATCAAATGGGCATCTGCCAACTCCGCATTTGTAAACATTGCACTGACTGCAAAACCACGTTCGTAATGAACACTAACCAGTTGATGCTACGTAGTGATGTGCTTGATGCTAGTACTGTAGAGCAATGAGTCGCATGTCAACACAAGCGCTGAAGTCAACATTACCTTCCTTCAATTGGGCCAACTGGCGGTGAATCGAGGAAGTACAGTACATACTAACGAAACAATTGGGTATTTTGACAATTGTCTGCACGAATTATTTCAATTTACATTTAAAGAGAGGTAATAAAATGAGCTCTAACATGGAAATTAAGCGTTTCCGGACACATGTCCACATAACATATTTTCCTTCTTTGTGTGTGAGGAATGTTTCCTGAAAGTTTGGCCGTTACTTTTTGTAACACCCTGTATAGGAGGTTTCCAATCTTCCATTAGTTCACCTCCTTTCCCCTCTCTCTGTTCGCCGGCTCCTCCCTCCGCGCCGGCCGCGGTGGCCGAGCGGTCTGCGGCGCTCCAGTCACGTTCTGCACGGCCACTACCGTCGGGGGGGTTCGAATCCCCCCTCGGGCATGGATATTTGTGCCGTCCTTAGTGTTAGCTAGTTCGTAAGTATTTTGTAAGTTTAGGGACTGATGACCCCGTAGTTAAGTCCCATAAGCTATACAAACATTCATTCATTCCTCCCTCCGGCCCTCTTGTGCCTTTCTCTCCAAATTTCCTCCCCCCCTCCCTCTGTTCATCTCCTTTCACCTATTTCCCCTCTATTTCTCCTCCTCTTCCTTCTCTCTGTCTTCTCCTCCCTCCCCTTTCTCTCCGTCTCCTCCTCCGCCTATTCCTCTCCCTTCTACGTATGAAAACACACATATATGCGCCAAGTTTCATGGCGACTGGTCAAACGGTGTCAGAGTCGTAATGTGCCCTCCGCCATGCTAAATTCACTGCCTTCCAGATTATGAAAATCTCCTCCATGAAAACATACAGGGTGTCCAGAAAAGGACTCCCTGATTTCAAAATAAATATCTCGAAAACAAAGATCGATAGAGATATGCAGTAAACGGTATGTTTATTGCGAAAGCTGTAAGAAGTTTATACAGCAGTTTGAAATAATAGTTACAAAAGCTGCCAACAGATGGCGCTGTAATCGCCATACGTAATGCCTAGTATAAGTAGTGATCCTAAGCCCACTTCTACGATAGGAATGTGAAGTTTCCACAACACTGAACACCAAGAAGACACTCACAATTGAAGTAAAACATGCTCAATGTTGCTCTTGGAGGCAAAGCACAACTGTGCTGTAAACTCCATCATACATCGAGGGTCTCAGTCTCCCTCCATCAGTTCAGCGAGAGCGATCAGTTCCACTATTAAAACGTGGAAGGAGGTTAGCGTACCGAAGGACAGATTAAAAATATGTACTCCATTGAACAACGCGTTTTTCTGGGGCTAGAGTACCATAGGTTAGAAGAGAGTTCTACGGCAACAAGGCGAAGTTTTCAAGCACGATTTAATGTTCCGAAAGGACCCGATGCGAAAACCATCCGTACGCTCTTCGCATAATTTCAACCAACAAGCAACGTAACTGACGATCTAGTGGGGCTTGTTGGCCGGCTGCGGTGGACGAGGGGACAGAAGCGCTCCAGTTACGGTCTGCAAGGCCACTACGTTCGGGGGTTCGAATCTCCCCTCGGGCATGGATATTTGTACCGTCCTTAGTTGTAGCTAGTTCATAAGTAGTTTGTAGGTTTAAGGACTGATTACCCCGTAGTTAAGTCCCACAAGCTTTACAAACACTTGAACATTTGATTTGCTTGTTGGCCGCAAGCAAACCGCAGTTATGCCTGATAATATTGTGGTGTCGCACAAGTACAAAGTGCGCGCCACCTACTTTCGCCGCGCGCCGCCATGCACGCACGGCGCGGCGTTCTCACGACGACAGCCACGAGCGCCCTCTGCTGCAACCCCGCTCGTGGCCACCACTGAACGACATCGTTCACTTGGGACTGAGATAGCAACGAGTTAGGACCTTCGTAATCAGATAGGCACCATTGAAGACTTTGCTATCGTACAGGCACTAGGCAGGCCTCTAACAACTATGTATCAACATTCTGTAGTACTATGTAAAAGTTAAGTATTGTTACATTCTGTGCAATATATCACTTTCTAATTTTCTCGAGTGTTTATAGTTTCTGGCTGCTCCCCTCCGTACCTGCACCAGCGTGCTATTTTTGTTCCTGTGTCGGTCTCGTTCCACTCGGCCACCGACACCTACGACGAGGCTGGGACACAAAAGCGGCGACGAAGTTGGGACACAAAAGTGGCGACGAGGATGGGATAGAACCTTGGACCAGCCCGCTTACAGCAGCCAGACAGCAGCAGTCTGAGCACGCAAAAATTGCTCCCGCCCACCCACCCTTGTTATAAGATTTTTGGGGGAACATATTCTGTTACGTATTCTGTGGACTTTTTTGTTGCAGAGCGTCCTCTTTCATATTGCATTTGTGTTTTGTTATAAGTTACTTGTATGCGCGGCGCCTAATCGGTCAGCATGGCCACTACCCCGAACCCAAACTTAATGGAAATTATTCAGTTACAGACGGCGCAAATAACGCAACTCCTCCAAGCGGTGTCCCAGCTCACAGCGCAGGCAGCTAACCAACAACAACAGCCGCCGCTTCAGCAGCCCACACCAGCCGCCGTACCGCTCCCTACGTTCCGCCAGTACAACGAACGTGAGGAAGAATGGAGTGACTACTTCGCACAGTTTCAAGAACTCGTCGCGGCTCATCAAATTACAGGTCAGAAAGTGAAGCATCTGTTATTATCTGTAGTGGGCCCCCAGACCTTCGTATTATTGCAAAAACTATTCCCTCACGCATCTCCTCGTGATGTAGACTTTGAACAAATAGTAGAGGCACTAAATGCTCATTATGAGAGAAACGTTCTCGTAGCTGCGGCTCGGTACCGATTTTTCAGACTTAAAAAATTACCGCAGCAGTCACACCAAGAGTGGATTACGGAATTGAAGGGCTTAACCCGCCAATGTAAATTTACTTGCTCTTGTGGACTTTCGTATAGTGACGTGATGTTGAGGGATGCGATTACGCAGAATATTCAGGACCCCAGAATTAGAGTAGCAATTCTGAAACAGTCTGACCCCTCCTTAGACAGTGTACTACAGCTTATAGAAGCGCATGATACTTTTGACTTAGCTGATGTAGAAATGCAAAGCCATAGTGTAAATTCAGTGCGCCGCAACGGACGCTTTCCTAGCCGTAGTTCTCAGTATAGCACTAGTGATTCTTATTTTTCTACCGGCCGTGCTGAACAGACAGTGAACAGTAGCCAGAGTAAAAGTGCGACGCAAAGGTCGCCCCGTAGTATTAGAAACAGTAATTTGAATAACGGGCGCCAACGCTCATTTCAGAAAAATGTACGTAAATCTTGCCCCCAGTGTGTGTCTCGCCACAAGCGTGCTCATTGCCCTAGTCGCAACGCAACCTGTTATCAATGTGGCAAATTGGGACATGTGCAGTCTGTGTGTATGCAAATTAAAAACTCAAAGAACAGTAACGTTAGAAATAGTGCTTCGCAGAGTGCGAGAACAGTTCATTCTGTAAATGTTATACGGGCTGTGGAATTGAACACTGCTTTCCTTGGATCTCAACTGCAAGAAAGTAGTTCTGCGCCTATGGCAAAACTATATAGTGCACCACGTAGCAAGCGCCGACGAGCGCGTAAAACAGTGCAACGGAAAAGGGTTCGGGACAAGCAAAATGACTATGAACAGTGCATTCCGGTAGTGAAAATAGTGCCTTCTGCAACTGCTCATTGTACTAGTTCCCAGTACTGTGTAGATGGTGACAGTAGACTTGGAGTAGCTACTCAAAAGTGTAGTGCAGTAGTTAGTGACTCTGTAGTAGCCTCGCATTGCGCGGACGCCGATCCGGCGGTAGTGTCATCTAGTGACAGTGTGGTTAATCCGCTGTGTGCCGAGTCTGCGCCGCTCACTTCACTACGCGGCCCGCGCAAGGGCAGTAAACAAACCGTAGCAGACGTTGCCCACATTCGCGCACCTGTCGAGCGCCGCAAGCAAAAACTGTTTGTGACTCTCTTCATAGAAAATAAGTCGGTGCAATTTCAGCTTGATACTGGTTCCGCTGTCACATTAATAAATAAAGACACTTATGAACTTCTAGGTTCGCCAAAATTGTCGCCGTCACAGCAAGTGTTAACAGCGTACACAGGTCAAAATATTCCCGTGCTAGGACCGTGTAGCCTGCCTGCCTCTTTCCAAGGTATAACAAAAACAGTTGCTTTTGTAGTTCTTCAGGCCAAATCGACACAGAACATTTTTGGACTAGATGCTTTTGACTTGTTTGGTTTATCAATTCAAAGAGATGTGCTTCAAATTTCGTCAATAGTGCCTCAGGATAAAATCAATGCATTGTGTGACAAATATAGTGACTTGTTTTCGCCGGAACTAGGTTGTGCAAAAGACTTCGTGGCACATGTAACTTTAAAAGAATCTGCAGTTCCAAAATTTCGTAAAGCTAGACCAGTGCCTATCGCCTTGCGTGATACAGTTGCCGAAGAACTTAAACGTTGGCAAGATAGTGGGGTGATTTCTCCTGTTTCTGCGAGTCAGTGGGCCTCGCCTATAGTAATTATACCCAAGCCGTCAGGAAAACTTCGTCTCTGTGCGGACTTCAAATCAACAGTGCACAGTCAAACGATTGTAGACACTTACCCTCTGCCCAGACCTGAGGAACTGATGGACAAATTAGGACAGTCTCGCTTCTTTTCCAAGATTGATTTAGCAGAGGCATACTTACAGATTCCACTTGATGCCGAGTCAAAAAAGTTTTTCGTCATTAATACTCACATGGGCCTTTTTCAATTTCAACGCCTACCCTTTGGCAGTTCTTCCGCTCCCGCTATTTTTCAGCGTTTTTTGGAACAGCTGACAGTTTTCGTACCGTGTTGTTCGAACTATTTAGATGACATTGTGGTGTCCGGACGTACAGTTGAAGAACATTTAGCAAACCTGGAGTGCCTTTTCAAAGTGTTGACTGCAGCAGGTCTACGTTGCAATAAAGCAAAGTGTTCGTTTTTTCAAACTGAAATAGAGTACCTAGGCCATGTGATTAATGCCCAAGGAATCCATCCCTTACAGTCACATCTTCGAGCAATCAAAGACTTGCCTCCTCCTAAGAATGTGCACGAATTGCAAGCAGTAATGGGGAAGCTGAACTATTATTTCAGATTTATTCCCAATGCCTCTCAGATTGCAGCTCCACTGCATCACTTACGTAGGAAGAATGTTCCTTTTGTATGGTCTAAAGATTGTCAGGTTGCCTTTGACAAATTAAAATCTGCACTACTCAGTGATGCATGTTTGATTCCCTTTGACCCACAGAAGCCTGTAGTGTTAGCAGTTGACGCCTCGTCGTATGGTCTGGGCGCGGTAATCTCACATCGCATTGGATCTCACGATCGTCCTATTGCCTTTGCATCCAAGCTACTGACGCCAACGCAACAGAATTACAGTCAGATAGAAAAGGAGGCCTTAGCAATCATTTACGGCGTCACAAAGTTTCATCATTATCTCTATGGCAGAAAATTCTATTTGTTGACAGACCACAAGCCTCTCACGTCGTTGTTCTCACCCACAAAGCCAATTCCGCCACGTACGGCACACAAGCTTCAGAGATGGTCCTTGATATTGTCAAATTATCAGTATGAGATTTTGTACCGACCTACCACTAAACATGCCAACGCGGACACACTTTCCCGACTTCCGGTTGGCCAGGATGTATCATTTGATTCTTCAGAAATGGCATGTTGTCAGATAGACTCCAGAGATGCTTCCGCTGTCGCAGACTTTCCTTTGAACTCTCGTCGGGTTGCACAGGAAACAGCTGCGGATGCAGACCTAAGTGTGGTAGCACGTTTTGTTCGCTCAGGGTGGCCTGCCAGAGCCAAAGACATTGATCGGCCTCTGGTTCGACGTTATTTTGCACAACGTCATGCATTATCTTTAAGTCAGGGTGTACTGTTGTTGCATACCGACAACGACCAAGCAAGAGTGATTGTTCCTCGTTCCCTGCAACGATAAGTGTTACGCCTCCTGCATCAAGGACAGTGGGGCATTGTTAGGACAAAGCAATTGGCCAGACGTCATTGTACCTGGGTTGGTATGGACGCTCAGATAGAGAGCATGATATCACAGTGTACAGTTTGTGCGGAGCATCAGGCGGCTCCTCCACAGCGTTTCTCAGACTGGCCACGCCCCAAGGGACCATGGCAACGTTTACATATTGACTTTGCCGGACCTTTCTGGAATACGCGCTGGTTAATTGTTGTGGACGCTTTCAGCAAGTTTCCTTTTGTGATTGCCATGAACTCAACGACGGCGTCTAGTACAATCAGTGCCTTAACATCAGTGTTTTGCATCGAAGGCTTGCCTGAAACTATCGTCAGTGACAAGAGACCTCAGTTTGTTAGTGCGGAATTTCAACAGTTTTGTCGTGTGAATGGCATTCAGCATATCACCACCGCACCTTTTCACCCTCAGTCCAATGGTGAAGCAGAACGTTTCGTTCGAACATTCAAGTCTCACATGGAGAAGATAAACGGTCAGCACTCCAGGCAGCAAGCTCTTCAAATTTTCCTGTCTACGTATCGGTGCATGCCACGTGACGGCCCGTCTCCTGCCGAGCTGCTACACGGCCGCCGTCACCGCACTCTCCTTCACCTGCTGCAGCCTCCCACGCACCGAGTCGGTTCGTATGGCGCTACGCGTTTTCAGGTTTCTACGCCGGTGCTGTACAGGGTGTTTGCTGGAAACAAGAAGAAATGGAGGCCGGGCATCATTCAGCGCGTGCTCGGGCGCAATATGTTTGTTGTACGTTCTTCCACAGGGTCGGAGCTGCGGCGCCACGCAAACCAATTGCGCCTGCACAGGCCGCGCGATCCTGTCTCCGGTTTCTTGATTCCAGACCCAGTTCACCGCCAGGGAGCACAAACACATCGTTCGTCAACGGGTCCAGCGTCCCCGGACTACGAGATCGTCCCGATGGAGATCGACGCGACGCCGCCGCTGTCGCCGCCGCAGATGACAGCGTCACCGAGAGGGACTCCGGGACCGTGCGTGCCGCCGCCGCCTGGGCCACGCACCTCAGAAGAAGATGACCTGCTCCCTCTGGGCGGGGGGGTGCGCCCTTCCCCAGGTTTCGGTGGGTTCCCTGGAGGATCGCAAGGCGGATGCCGGGGCGCGGACGGCGTCTCGATCCCAGCCTCTGCTACGACGCCCGTCCCACCAGTAACGCCCCCGCCCAGGCCCTCCTCCCAGTGCCGTCGCCGTGGCCCTCAGCCCTACGCCACGACGGCGCGGCGGTTTGGGGGGGAGGGGTGTGGTGTCGCACAAGTACAAAGTGCGCGCCACTTACTTTCGCCGCGCGCCGCCATGCACGCACGGCGCGGCGTTCTCACGACGACAGCCACGAGCGCCCTCTGCGACAACGCCGCTCGTGGCCACCACTGAAGGACATCGGACACTTCGGACGGAGATAGCAACGAGTTAGGACCTTCTTAATCAGATAGGCACCAGTGAAGACTTTGCTATTGTACAGGCACTAGGCAGGCCTCTAACAACTATGTATCAACATTCTGCAGTACTATGTAAAAGTTAAGTATTGTTACATTCTGTGCAATATATCACTTTCTAATTTTCTCGAGTGTTTATAGTTTCTGGCTGCTCCCCTCCGTACCTGCACCAGCGTGCTATTTTTGTTCCTGTGTCGGTCTCGTTCCACTCGGCCACCGACACCTACGACGAGGCTGGGACACAAAAGCGGCGACGAAGTTGGGACACAAAAAATATCGCCAGAGTTTCTGGAATTATTCAGCGAACTCCAATGTCATCCGTCCGTAGAATTGCATCTGAGGCTGGTTTGAAGCGTTCCAGCACGCAGAAAATACCGAGAAAGAGCCTACACATGTTTCCATTCAACATGCAAACGCACCAGGCCATACCCGTACGAACTGTGCAACAAAGTGTTGCCTTTGCTAATCAGACGCTCACAATGATTTATAGTGAAGGATTTGATGTTGGCTGCATCTGGTTTACAAATGAAGCACACTTCCACCTGAATGGATATGTGACTAAGCAAAACTGGCGATTTTGGGGTTCCGAAAAGCCTTATTGGTGTGAAGAAAAACCCCTGTACTCTCCTAAAGTTACTGTGTGGGCTGTAGTATGCAACAGAGGCATTATTGGCTCTTTTTACATTCGAGAAATGCTCACTGGTGCATGCTACTTTGCCATTTTGGAACAATTTGTTGCCACACAGCAAGCTTTAGAGGATCGACCAGGTACTGAATGGTTTATGCAAGATGGACCGAATAAGTGTTTCGCTTTCTTGAGGAATACTTCGGGGATCGAGTCATTGCCTTGGAATATCCCAAATTTACTGGTGCAGGCATGGATTGGCCTCCATATTCGCCGGATTTGACTCCCTGTGACTTTTTTGTGGGGCACAGTGAAAGACATGGTCTACCCGAAGCATCCCGCCACGCTGGACGAGCTTGAATCGGCGATCTATGTGGCATGTGAATCCACTTCGGTTGAGACACTATGAAAGGTGATGGCGAATTTCAGTCTTCGTTTGCGCCACCTCTGTAGTGCCAATGGCGAACATTTGGAAAACATTGTGATGTGGTTGTTTTCAAAGAGTGTTTTCATACGATTATTTCACTTATGCATGCTGATATGAGCTGTACAGCGTACAGCGCCATCTGTTAGCAGCTTTTGTAACTATTATTTCAAATTGCTGTATAAACTTCTTACAGCTTTCACAATAAACGTACCGTTTACTGCATTCCTCTATCGATCTTTGTTTTCGAGATATTTAATTTTGAAATCAGGGACCCCTTTTCTGGACACCCTGTAAATTTATGTGCTGACTTGCATGGTGACCATTCATACAATTTGGACGTTTGTTGTAACGTACCCGCCGCCAAGCATCTAAGGAGGCTTACGAAAGGTAGCCCATGTATTCCTTCCAGCCGTTTCATCGTGAAGAGTACCAAAAGTGTTAATACACTGTAAGGTACCCTCAGCCATGCACCGTACGTGGCTTCCTAAAGGTATCTCATGCGTTAATTCACGATATAAACTATCTGCATTCCACATTTCATTCAAATCCGTCCAGCTGTTTCAGCGTGGAGAGAAACAAACGTATTAAAACTCATTGTAAGGTACTCTCCGCCACGCACCTTAAGGTGTCTTGCGAAATGTAGCCATGTATTAATGCATAATATACGCTATGTCCATTCCAAATTTCATTCATATCCGTCCAGCCATTTCTGCGTGAAGGCTTAAGAAACGAATTAAATAATTGTAAAGCACCCTCCGCCATGCATCAAACGAAGTTAATTTTAGTGTGCCTATAACCTTCGCGCAAGTGCAAGAAATGTTTGACAAAGTTTTATCGCAATCATTTGTACCATATGGCCGTACATAAATTACAATAAATGACAAACAGACATTAATTAATTTTTATATATTAGATTTATTTTCAAATTTGCAATAAAACCGTACATTGGTAACAACAAATTCATTCACCCTGAAAAATTTAATGTAACTTCCCGAGAGAGCTGCTAGAATTTTCAGAAATTTTATTTCATTCTAAGCTTAGCCGAAATCTGAAAATTAACTATTTAGTCACGTTAATTAATTGAAATGATTATAGGTAATCTGAATATATTAATACTGCACTAATAAACTGAATTGTCCAATCATATTCAAAAATTTAATCAGGATCGGAATACAACTGTAGAATCTGACGAGCTCCATCCGTCATCTACCATCCAAAAGTTTATGTGACAATGACTTTCCTCTTGTTTTCAAGGTCAAGTGTCCAAAATGTCATGAAGATTTTAGGGTGAACAAAGTGCCCTTATTTGCATGTCGCATGATGCCACAGGTTTTCAACCGTGTAATTGTTTATGACGTCCTGAACCATATGTCGAAAGTACTTCTTACCCCTACGTCAATTGTTACCTCATGGAAGGAATATGTGTTCCAAACTTGCTTGAAATCGGTACAGTGGTTTAGAAGCAGATGTCGCATGATGCAGCACTTTACCGCGCATTTTTGTTTATTGCCTCATATGTCCTGAACTATTTGTCGTACAATTTAATAGTGCCTATGACCATCGCGAAAGTGCAAGCAATATGTTGACAAAGGTTCATCACGGCCGCACATAAAATACGAACACACAAACATTCATTTTTATGTATTAGATTTATTGCTTATTTAGCCTGACCAGATTAGTGCCTTGAGACTCTCTCTTACGTCTGACCAGTAAACAACCCACCCAAAAGATATTACCAAAAAATCACACTAACCATAACATAATAATAGCCGACAGTAATAATAATAAAACTAGTGGTAGTTACAAAATGTTACAGGGCATTTAAAATAAAATAGTTAAAACATTTAGAGGAACAAGGGTAGAGAAGGAGAAAGAAAAGACAGTGACAAAGGCTCTTAGAGTGGAGAAAACACAGAGAGAGACATTACCGACAGAGGGAAAGGGAAAGTTTGAAGGGTAGCGGGAACTGGCCACAGTAAGCTGCAGACAGACGGCTATTCTGACAATGGATGGGCCATTAAATGTCTTTCTAAGTTTGGGAAGGATCTCATTATTCTCATATTTTGACAAAGATTGTTCCAAAGTCTGGTTCCTGATATAGAAAAAGATTTGGAAAACATGGCAGTATTGTGCGAAGGTACAGAAAGGATTTTACTTTGTTGGGAACGGGTAGTTCTGTTGCGCAGCTCAGATAGCAGATTTGGAGTTGTCGATAAAGAAGAGGTAGTGTAAGTATTAAGAAAACGATAGAGCAGGTGTAGCGTACGATAATCCTGATGCTTAACAGCACGAAGCCATGACAACTGCTTGTAGGCTGGAGTGATGTGGTCGAAATAGCGGATGTCGCAAATGAATCGTACCCGAATATTCATCGTCAATTCTAGTCTACGTGAGTTTTCGTGCGAAATTTCTTGAATAACATCACCATAGTCGAGTATTGAGGTGTTAGTATCTCCTCTAACGTCTTTTTCAGCTGAAGAGGAAACACTTTTCTGTACTCTGTATCTAGTGAAGTGGCGCTGACTCCTTCTTACAGACTGCCGTTGTGTGCTGAAAGACGGCCGTCTGTCGTCTTCCATACATTTTTGTATATTTCTGTAAAGTTATGATTTACTTAACGTCGCTAGATTATCATTTTGTTAAAACTTGAACCCCACTCTTTTCAAGGCTTGACGAATAGCATCTTTATTTCATGTCTTAAAATATTAGTTAATATCGCTAGGTTTTTCTTATTTTGTTAGGTTAATAATTTATTATTATATTAATTAATGTGGCATAAGTACGGCTTCTCCGCTACGCCACTGTCTACATCTACATCTACATCTACATGGGATACTCTGCAAATCACATTTAAGTGCCTGGCAGAGGGTTCATCGAACCACAATTATACTATTTATCTCCCATTCCATTCTTGAATAGCGCGCGGGAATAAAGAACACCTGAATCTCTCTGTGAGAGCTCTGATTTCTCATATTTTATTCTGATGATCATTTCTACCTATGTAAGAGGGAGTCACCAAAATATTTTCGCATTCGGAGGAGAATATTGGCGATTGGAGTTTCGTAAGTAGCCCACGCCGCAGTGATAAGCGCCGTTGTTGTAACGATTCCCGTCCCAGATCCTGTATCATTTCCGTAACGCTGTCTCCCCTGTATCGTGACAATACGAAACGAGCTGCCCTTCTTTGGACTGTTTCGATGTCCTCCGTCAAACCCACCTGATAAGGATCCCACACTGGGCTGCAATACTCCAAAAATGGACGGACAAGCGTAGTGTATGCAGTTTCTTTTGTAGTCTGTTTTAAGGGTTCTGCCAATAAAACGAAGTCTCTGGTTCGCCTTTCCCACGATATTATCTACGTGTTCTTTCTAATTTAAGGCTGAAGTAATAGTAATTTCTAGGTATTTTGTGGAGTTTACGGTCTTCACTTTTGATTGATTTATCTTGTAAACAAAGTTTAACGGATTTCTTTTCGTACTCATGAGGACGACATCACACTTATTATTTAGAGTCAATTGCCAATTTTTATACCATACTGATATCTTATCCAGATCGTTCTGCAGTTGGTTTTGATCTTCACTGTTCCTGTGAGAATGTGCAGTTGTTTTACTTTTAAGTGGGTGCGAGAATCTATGGCTGTCTGAATGTGGGGACTGATAGCCCGCTTTGCATCGTTCTCTCTGGCTCAGTGTCGATAGGTGCTGATACTACCACACAGGTTTCCACACCCTTTGGTTGAGAGCTAGTTGGTGAGCCTTCCCTCCAGCGCGAGTCTCGTTGTCCGTCCCCACCACAACTGTTTCTTGTATTTTCCGGCTTCCCGCGTCTTGTGGCCGCTCGGTCTGGTTATTCTGGGCTGGTCCTCTAGTGAGGTGAGGTTGGTTCTGATCTTGTTTCTGGAAATGGTAGCGTTTCATTGACTAGCACGTTTGACTTAGATTCGTGAAATATATATATATATATATATATATATATATATATATATATATATATATATATATATATATATATATATATTTCTCCGATCGTGTGCGAAAATGTGTCCTCGTTTTTCAGTTCAGTGATTTCGAAAAGATGAACACAGTGTGTGTAATTCTAGTTGCAGTTTGATAAAGGCCTGGTATGTTAAAACCTTTTGCGATCACGTGGCGGTGTGTGGACTCTGTGTAAATACTTTCTATCTTTGTGGGACCCGATTTCTAATAGGTGATACGTTAATTTTTGTACATTGCATGTAAAAATCTTGTCATCCTTTCCTTCTGTTAGTGGTATCTCTCCCACGTGGTTGGTTCAGCTTCCACTCTTGTTTGTTCCATGCCCATCAGGCAATTAACTATACGGGTATCCTGATTTCCACTAATATTTCGCGATCTTCTCTCCCCGCCTATTTTAATTTTACCGCTCTTCTCCGGGGTTTGCAGCTAGTCGTCTGAATTCATGCCACTTCTCGTATAAAACCAGTACCTAGGTCGATTTCTAACAGTCTACAACTTAAGAATCCACCGTGATTTTGTATAACGAATCCGATTTTCAACCACTTCACCTTCAGTGGAGTGCCTTCACGTAACGTAGTCGTGTGTCGCCGTTAGCGTGTTTGCACGCGGTCCTATTCAGATGTAATTTAATTTGGCTATACACACGCACCATCTCAAAACATACACGACAGATCAGAGCCAGCTTCAAAGTGTTTTTGTATATTGTTTTTTGTGCTACCTCCGACTTGCTGAATTTCGCCTACGATAGCGGCGCCTGCTTCCGCCTCGTCTCAGCATGCTGATTTTGATGGGTTTTGCTGTGGCATTGCGCGTGTGTGAGAGAATCAGTGTTGTTTTTGAATCCACACCCCCAGTAACGTTAAATCATGTATAATTTATGCTGGGCACCGTCCGCATTAACCCATGTAAGAGATGCATTTTTTATTCTATTAACAAAATTGGTTCCCCATTTTGCTTGCTTTCTATCTGAATAAACAAGTTTAAGTTCAGCATAATCCGTAAGTTGCCCATAAATTGTAGTCTTAGAGCACCTTCCCTCTGTTATTTAATATTGTTATTCACAAGTGCTGAGAACAAGAACAGATGCAATTTTTCTTATGTCTAAATTGCGTTGCGCCATAAATATTTTCTTAGCCACCTTTCTAAGATAACTTTAATTGTGTTGTCTTGCTTATTAATGTCTGTGTGTAATAACGTGTGAGCTGCTATGTATATTGACCACTGTAGTATTAACTTCCTGTTATTGAAGCAATTTGAAACGAGTCAGTTCTCAGTTTGGGTACAAGGCTTTGTAGCAGGGAGTAACCAGTAGCTCACACGGACCTCATTTACTAATCTTAGTGATAAAACAAGGCTCTTGTTTCGTACAGTGGTCGACTTTTAGTGCTCAGTCCCGTCTAGGTTTTGGTCTATAATTATCCCTAAGCTCTTTTCCGAGGAAGAAAAGGGTATAGCTGTGCCGTCCAGGATTAGTGGTGGAAGAGATTCCCCGTACTGCTGTGTAATGAGTCTCTAGTGAGCAACTAAAACCGCTTGAGTTTTAGATTAATTTAATTTCAAGCCGATATTTTGTGCCCACTTTGATAAGGCAAGCAGATCAGCATATATATGGGCTTCCGGATATCTGCGTAAAGGTGGTATTTGCTGTGGGAGAGAACTGTTGACACACCATAAACATATAACGAGAAAATGGATGGCCCCGGCACTGGGACACCTGATAATACATCTGTGATCTGTTGATCTGTTTGTTCCAATCACTACACTGCACAGCTGATAAAACAAATCAAAATCAATTTCCTCACTACTTTACCCTCGATATTACACTCAACATATTATTTTGCACCATACATAAACGAATATCGATAAACTGACTTTTTGTGTCCAAATAGGTGTTTCAGGAATAAGTGTAAATATTTTGAGAGTTGGTAGTGTGGAAGAATTGCAATAAACAGTGTTTCCAACTGTTATTGAGTACAGAGATACAGAGGAGTTCAATGAATTTTCGTTTCGTGTCTTGGTACACCGGTTGCTATCGGCATATTCGACGAATTTTAGCAGTAGAGTTTTGAAGTTCAAGTTGTGAAATCTTGTTTTAGTGTACTTTCAAATTTTAATTGTGATTTGTTGGCCCAGTATACTTTACTGTAGAGTGTAAACATGTCACACTTTCTGAGTATGCCAATATTCTATTTCTGTACTTTTTTTTTTTTTTACATTTAAGAACTTTGTAGAGAATCTAATGATTCGCACATCATTACGTTTCACTCTACACAGACGTGTATCAAGATGACCTATTCGTTTCTGGGGAAAATGTTCATTTAAATTCCAATTAACTTTGTTGGTGCAATGTGGAGGCGCGCCTGCATGGAAAACGTTTACAATCGCGTAGCAAATGGAGCATCTTCGAGCAAAAATAAAAATAAAAAAAAAAAATATAAAAAATTAATTCAAATAAATTCAATGGTTCTATTTTAAATCTATAGGACTTAACTACTCTGGTTATCAGTCCCTATGCTTACAAACTACTTACTTTTGCTAAGGACAATACATAAACCCATACACAGGGAGGAATCGAAGCTCCGACGGCGAGCAGTCGCATGCCCCGCACCTACGTGACTTGGAACGCTCGGCCATTACGCCGCGGCATATCTTCGAGCAAGTGGGGTATTACTTCTTGAAGGAATTGTAATTACGTGTCGCCAGTTAGACGTCCTTGGAAAGTAAATGGTCCAATAAACTTATGTGTTGATTATACCACAACACTCATTTATGGGAAATCGCTCCTGGAAATTAATTTGCACTCTTGCAGGTAGGCTTGCTTCAGACCATACGAGCTCGTTATGTAAACTGTTTATAGCATTTCTAGTAAACTGTGCCTCATCAGTAAATAAAACGTGTTTGTGTAACCGTCGACTGGTATTTAACAAGATGCAAAACTCCAACATCTCCCGGATGTAAAGGATTAACATTTTGTTTATAGCAAGGATACAGATTATTACACTTCAGTGTACGCCATACCTTAGAGTGCGCAATGCCTAATCGTTGAGGGATACGTCGTGCACCGATACCGAGATTACATTGAACTGCATCCATAATATCATCACGTATCGAGCGCTTGAACTGATTATGAACGCTAGTTAGAGAACCTGTCTCCCATAACACGCAAAATACTCTGTTAATATTTCGCGCATTTGAAATCTTCAAAGAATAACGTTCGCGATATTCGTGAAATGCAGCAGTAGCATTACCATCACATATGCCATAAATAAACACATATTAACGAATTCCTCTGTCGTAAATGTGCAAGGCATCCGTGTTTCATAAATTACCTACAACCTACAACAGTTACTATTTGGTTTCACTTAATACACTGTTCTTATTATGTTTCTCTCACTGAACAATACAGAAATGTAACTCTTTTAAAGGTTAGGAAACGACTGAAACCACTCACTAACTTTTGTCAACATTCATAATGGAAAATAATCAAATTTACTTGTATAACCTACAGAATTTACTTGTATAATCTCTGGAATATCTGGGAAACTGCTGCAGATATAAGTCTGGGACATGTTTTATAGATTGAACTGATCGATATAATTGCGATGTGTTTATATTTGCCAGGTTGCTAAATTTCGCGGACCTATGTTTCCATAATTTTCTTTAGTTTTAGTTAGATGTTCGCATATCTACGTGAATCAGCCTGTATAACAATCTCGTATTTGAGCCTGAATAGTGGTGTTCCAACTTCCATCTGTTTTTCTGTTAGGCATGATACTCGTAAGGAGTTTTTATTACTGGTACATTTGTTTGAATCAAGATAGCCTGTAACAAAAGAACTAATTCTTCATTTTGGACTATGTTGGGGTAACATTGACCCGAAAAAGTTTGGGTTAAAGTCTTAAACATTTCTTAGTAGAATTATTTCCTATCAACTGAACTCATCAAAACGGACGATGGTTCAAAACATTCGTCTCCCTAAACAAACAAATACTTTTTGAATATTTGCCAGAACAAGTCATATGGTAGGAAAGGTATTCTTAGATAAATTAGACAACCACAATTGTTGCTACGATAATGTATTACTGGGTGTACGTTGTGCAAAGTAATTCAACCCAAAAAAGTTTCTATTTTTCTATTCTTGATTTGAAAAGTTTGTGCAATATATTTTATTAACATAATTAACACTTCAATTGTATTATGCATTGAACTTACTGAGGAAATAGTAATATATACCGTGTTTATTTCCTCATTTAAATTTTACTTGTAAGAATCTTTTTGGAAATAAGCGGTGCATTGGGGTCAGAAAATATCTATTATATAAACCACAATTTTTGATGACTTAAAATAGTCTCAGACCACTTTTAGCTTACTGTAAACAGTTCTTAATATACGGGACCAAGTGTAGCTAGATACAAATAAAATGTTTACCATCACACTGTCAACTAATTAGGATATAACTTGAGAAAGATGAAAGAGTGAGCCACTGTTACCCCGAGCTGACGGTACTGTAAATGCATACAAGATTTTTCTTATTATAGAGGTTAGAGTGGTGAATCCAGGAGGGAGGGGGTTTATGGCGCTATAGCTGTCCCCCTCCCCCTCCCAAACACCCAGAGCATGTTTTGTAAAACGAAAAGAAAAGATAATATAAGAGGAAGAGAAGTCACCTTATTACGATTTTCGCAACCTCCCCCACGTCCATTTTTAAATTTGGACACAGCACAGTGACATGAAATATGAGCTCACTACACTCCCTCCCCGAGCAAAATCCTGGTGTCGTCATTTCGTCACTGTGTGGTTACGACAAGTTTATGCATTCTCATAACGTAACTACTCTGCCTTTTAGGGGTACTTCCTCATCCGAGGAGCAGGAGACTGCTCTGGCATTCTGCTTGTTCGTCCACCATCTTCGTCAAGTATGTTGACAGGTGTACTCTTAATACTGGAAGACTTCCATCCCCCTTTGCTAATTATAGTTATTCGTAATTTAGCATTGACTTGGATCGAATCGGTGACCTAGATCACGCGGCGCCGTCAGTAGCGTACACGACGTAACGATGAATTGTGCGCTGGCTCTATTTTAACGAGACGTGGCAGTGACTAAAAGCTTTCCTCGGTTACGTAGGATGGTAGACGTTTAGCAGCCTGTGAACAATTTAAACGAGTACTGGTTAACGTATTAAACAACAGTTTTCAGTTCCTTGTTCATTTTTAAAAAGACAATTGCTTTAAACCAAACTGTTTCGACCAATCTAACAATATTGTTTCCCTGCCTCGAGAATTGATTGATGTAACATGAAAATTTCAACGTACTTTTCTTTACTACTTGTTCCATAGATAATGAATACGAGATTTCGTAATGATGTGGAACGTGTCACTTTAGTAAAAGATAACATTACACGACATACCTTTATATATATATATATATATATATATATATATATATATATATATATATAAAATAAATAAATAAATAAATAAATATATATATATATATATATATATATATATTTATTTATTTATTTATTTATTTTTCTTTTTTTTTTCTTTAGAGAGACTACTAATTTCTACGTAAAATTTCATCTGTAAAGTAGGAGGAGATGTCATTCATGAATTCTTTCAATTTATTTTAAAGTACTGGTTGACTATCTGTCAGACATTTCATGTTATTTGGTAAGCAATCAAAGACTTTTGTGGCAACACAATTCACCCCCCCCCCTTTTTGTGCTTAAGTTATATTTAACCTCGAATATTGCAGATAATCCTCTCTCCTGGTATTGTGGCTATGCACACTGCTTTTATATTTGTTCAAATATTTGTAAAGCTTATGGGACTTAACTGCGGGGTCATCAGGCCCTAAACTTACAAACTACTTATGAACTAACTTATACTAAAGACAACACAAACATCCATGCCCGAGGGAGGATTCGAACCTCCGACGAGAGAGACCACACGATCCGCAACTTGGCGCTCCAGACCGCTCGGCTACTTCCGCGCGGTTATTATTATTGGGTTGGGTTATTAATAACAAAATTTATAAGAGGATATATATATTGTGAAGCTACTGCGAATATACGAGATCCTTAAATAAGTGTCTGCAAGGTTATCTTGGTTGGGCTCCAGAAATTATTCTAATTACATGCTTTTGTACAATGAATACCTTTTTGCTCAATATTAATTTACCGCAAAATATGATACCATACGAAGTCAGTGTGTAGGACATACCCAGGGGCAGACATAGACTCTGACCATAACTTGTTGGTTATGAACTGTAGGCTGAAACTGAAGAAACTACAAAAAGGTAGGAAAATAAGGAGATGGGACCTAGATAAATTGAAGGAACCTGAAGTTCTTAAGAATTTCAGAGGGAACTTCAGGCAACAATTGACAGAAACAGGGGAAAATAAAACAGTTGAGGAGGAATGGGTAAAATTGAGAGATGAAATAGTGAAGGCAGCAGAGGACAAAATAGGTAGGAAGGCAAGACCTACAAAGAATCCTTGGATATCACAGGAGATACTAAATTTAATCGATGAAAGGAGAAAGTATAAAAATGCAGTAAATGAAACAGGCAAAATGGAGTACAGACGACTAAGAAATGAGATTGACAGGAAGTGCAAAATGGCTAAGCAGGAATGGCTAGAAGGCAAATGCAAGGATGTAGAAGAATGTATAAATAGGGGGAAAATAGATACAGCCTACAGGAAAATAAAAGAAACATTTGGCGATAAGAAAAACAGCTCTATGAATATCAAGGACACTGATGGAAAACCAGTTCTCAGCAAAGAAGGGAAAGCTGAAAGGTGGAAAGAGTATATAGAGGGGCTCTACAAAGGAAATGAACTTCGAGACACTATTGTAGGAAGGGAAGAGGATGTGGATGATGATGAAATAGGAGATACTATACTGAGAGATGAATTTGACAGAGCACTGAATGATCTAAGTCGAAACAAGGCCCCTGGAGTAGATGATATCCCGTCAGAGCTACTGAAGTCTCTGGGAGAACCAGCCATGACAAAATTGTTTCACATTGTGTGTAAGATGTATGAGACAGGTGAAGTACCCTCAGACTTTAAGAAAAATGTTATAATCCCCATTCCAAAGAAAGCGGGTGCAGACAGGTGTGAAAACTACAGAACCATCAGTTTAATAAGTCATGGTTGCAAAATATTAACACGAATTATATACAGAAGGATGGAAAAGCTGGTAGAAGCCGACCTCGGGGAAGATCAGTTTGGGTTCAGGAGAAATGTAGGAACACGGGAGGCAATACTCACTTTACGGCTTATCCTAGAAGATAGATTAAGAAAAGGCAAACCAACATTTCTAGCTTTTGTAGATTTGGAGAAGGCTTTTGACAATGTTGATTGGAATAAACTCTTTCAAGTTCTGAAGCAAGCAGGAGTAAAATATAGGGAACGTAAGGTTATTTACAACTTGTACAAAAACCAGACAGCGGTTGTCAGAGTTGAAGGGCATGAAAGGGATGCATTGGTTGGAAAGGGAGTAAGACAGGGTTGTAGCCTTTCCCCAATGTTGTTCAATTTGTACATTGAGCAAGCTATAAAGGAAAGCAAGGAGAAATTTGGAGAAGGAATTAAAGTTCAGGGTGAAGAATTAAAAACATTGCGTTTTGCCGACGACATAGTAATTCTGTCAGATACAGCAAAGGACCTGGAAGAGCAATTGAACGGAATGGACAGTGTGCTGAAAGGTGCATATAAGATGAACATTAACAAGAGTAAAACAAGGGTAATGGAGTGCAGTGTAAGAAAATCAGGTGATGCTGAAGGAATTAGATTAGGTAACGAAACAATAAAGGAGGTAGATGAGTTTTGTTACTTGGGCAGTAAAATAACAAATGATGGTCGCAGTACAGATGATATAAAATGCAGAATGGCAATGGGTAGAAAGGCGTTTTTGAAAAAGAGAAATTTGTTAACATCGAATATTGATTTAAGCCTAAGGAAGTCCTTTCTGAAGGCATTTGTATGGAGTGTTGCCTTGTATGGGAGTGAAACATGGACGATAAGCAGTGTGGACAGAAAGAGGATAGAGGCTTTTGAAATGTGGTGCTACAGAAGAATGCTGAAGATTAGGTGGGTGGATCGCGTAACTAATGAGGAGGTACTGAACCGAATTGGGGAGAAAAGAAATTTCTGGCATACCTTGACTAAAAGAAGGGATAGATTGGTAGGACACATTCTTAGACATCAAGGAATTGTGAATTTAGCGTTGGAGGGAAGTGTGTGGGGTAAAAATCGCAGAGGGAGACCAAGAGACGCGTATAGTAAGCAGATTCAAGTGGATGTGGGTTGTCGTTCTTATGAGGAGATGAAAAGGCTTGCTCAGGATAGAGTAGGGTGGAGAGCTGCATCAAACCAGTCTCTGGACTGAAGACCACAACAACAACAACACGAAGTCAGTGACTTTAAGTAGGCGTAGTAAGCTAATTTACTGAGATGTTTGTGACCAAAATTTTCAATAACCCTAATAGCATAAATAGCTGAACTCAAACGTTTCAGTAGATCATTTATTTTCTCATCAATACACACACCTAAAACTTCGAATATTCTATCTTAGTTACAGACTTCGGTCTATATTTATTAATGGTGTCATGCCATTTACCATATGGAGCTGTATGTATTGTGTTATATCAATGTTTAGTAATAGTCCTTTTGCAGAGAACCACTTGATAATTTTCTGAAAGACGTTATTTACAATTTCATCAGTTAACTCTTTATTTGTCGGGAGTGATTACTATACGTGTATCGTCAGCAAAAAGAACTAGCATTGTATCATCGTGAATACAGAATGGGCCGGCCGCGGTGGCCGAGGGGACTGAGGCGCTTCAGTCACGGTCTGCACGGCCACTACGGTCGAGGGTTCGAATCCCCCCACGGCCATGGATATTTGTGCCGTCCTTAGTGTTAGCTAGTTCATAAGTAGTTTGTAAGCTTAGAGACAAACATTTTGAAAATACAGAATGGCAAGTCATTAACGTAAATCAAGAACAGCGAAGGGGCCAACACTGAACCCTGTGGGACCCCATTTTTGATAACTCCTCACTTTGAGGAATGAGCTGATTTTTGCAATTTACCTGAACCACTTATTTCAACTTTATAAACCCTTCTAGTATGAATTTAAAAAATTGTGCACTGCATCTCTAATACCACAAAGCTTAAGCTTATCTAGAAGAATTCCATGATCGACAACTCACAAACCTTTGAGAAATCACAAAATATTTCAACATGTGATGTTTGGTTATTGTGTGCATTTAATATTTGATCACTGAAAGCATATATAGTATTTTCTGTTGGATAGCCTTTCTGCAACCAAACTCACATATTGTCAGTACCTTATTTTTTATGCAACGGTTTAACAATGGCATATTTTAGTCTACTTAGGGAAGTATCTTGCGCCGGAGAGCTATTATATATGTTGCTGAGAATCTTTCTCACTTTGCTTGGCACAGAAGTACGAAGCAACGATTCGTTCTCTTAATAGAAAAAAATTAGCTCACTAACGAAGACATATGCAGACTTCTGTGGTTTTTCTGTTTCACTGATCAACGGCGTGTCTGTTACAAAGAATGTTACCGGTGATCTTAGCTAAGTTTTGGTCACTTAATTCAAAAATTATGTCCGGTTTTGCATATCTGGCTCAATTTTGATGTACGGTATCTTCTACTAATAAAAGAACTTCAAAATGCTGCATACTGGTTACTTTGGTATTGTTTAATTTTCTTTTATTTATTTTTTGGTAAGTTAATTGTTCATAAACCGCAATATGCATAAGGAAGGACGCCGATGAATCACGCTCACGTAGCATCGCGATGCTTTGTTTGTTGCGTCACTCTGGTTAATGCAAGAACTTGAGAAGCGCCTTCCTGTATGTTGGTGAAGGTTTGTGTTTCAGAAGTAATGTCTGGTACCTGCAGAGTGAACACAAATTAGTTTTGCTTTCAACTTGCTTTTTGTTTGTTGCGTCACTCTGGTTAGTGCAAGAACTTGAGAAGCGCCTTCCTGTATGTTGGTGAAGGTTTGTGTTTCAGAAGTAATGTCTGGTACCTGCAGAGTGAACACAAATTAGTTTTGCTTTCAACTTGCTTTTTGTTTGTTGCGTCACTCTGGTTAGTGCAAGAACTTGAGAAGCGCCTTCCTGTATGTTGGTGAAGGTTTGTGTTTCAGAAGTAATGTCTGGTACCTGCAGAGTGAACACAAATTAGTTTTGCTTTCAACTTGTTTTTTGTTTGTTGCGTCACTCTGGTTAGTGCAAGAACTTGAGAAGCGCCTTCCTGTATGTTGGTGAAGGTTTGTGTTTCAGAAGTAATGTCTGGTACCTGCAGAGTGAACACAAATTAGTTTTGCTTTCAACTTGCTTTTTGTTTGTTGCGTCACTCTGGTTAGTGCAAGAACTTGAGAAGCGCCTTCCTGTATGTTGGTGAAGGTTTGTGTTTCAGAAGTAATGTCTGGTACCTGCAGAGTGAACACAAATTAGTTTTGCTTTCAACTTTACTTTTGGTTCACGTTTGTCGACCAAGACGAAAAATGGAACCCCACATATGCTGTTTGATATGTATTGCACTCCTGACAGGCTATTTGACAATATCACTACACATCTCTACATCTACATCTACATACATACTCCGCAATTCATCGTAAGGTGCGTGGCGGAGGGTACACTGTACCACTACTAGGCATTTTCTTTCCTATTCCACTCCCAAATAGAACGAGGAAAAAAATAATGCCTATATAGTTCCGTACGAGCCCTAATTTCTCTTATCTTGTCGTTGTGATCTTTACGCGAAATGTAAGTAGGCGGCAGCAAGATCGTACTGCACTCAGCTTCAAATTCCGGCCCTCTATATTTCCTCAACAGACATTCATGAAAAGAACATCGTCTTTCCTCCAACGATCCCCAATTGAGTTGCCGGAGCACTTCCGTGACATTCGCGCATTGGTCGAACCTACCACTAACAAACCTAGCTGCTCGCCTCTGATCTGCCTCTGTCTTCTTTTAAACCGATCTGCTGCGGGTCCCAAACACTTGAGCAATACTCAAGACGTGGTTGTACGAGCTTTTTATACGCGGTCTCCTTTATATGTGAAGTACATCTTCCCAAAATTCTCCCAATAAACCGAAGTCGGCTGTCCGCCTTACTCACAATTGTCCTTACATGTTCGTTCCATTTCATATCGATCTGCAATGTTACGCCTAGATATTTGAACGATCAACAGCATCAAGAAGCTCACTACTAATGCTGTATTCGAACATTATAGGATTGTTTTTCCTACTCACGCGCATCACCTTACATTTTTCTACATTGAGAGTGTGAGATTACCGCCTAATAGAAATACCGGTAATCAATAGCATTTGATAATTAAACAGTATGAAGTTCACTGCAAACATTGACCATGCCAATGCACTAAATGTTACACAATTTTAATCTTATTAATTATGGTAGCAATGTATGTACACAGTTGGGTGACAACATTTATAGTAAGGCCATAGGTAGAAATTCTCCACGTTGAGATTTGCTGTGTGCTTGTAGCTGACGGGACGCCAGCGAGCAGGCCGACGTTGGTGGCTTGTTCCAACTTAGGATTTTACAGTTCGTTTCCGGTGAGGGGAGAGAGGGACAATGGCGAGTGCCAGGCACAGTGCAATGCACAAATATTGTAATACTACTGGCATTTGAAGTAATACGATGCAGTTAGGAACCTTTAAGGCCCTCATTACAAAATAGCCTGTTGACAAATAAACAATACATTAGCTGATATAGTCACATCTGACGTAATATGTTTAATTGACAATTAAAAGTAATAAATTACCAATAAATACAAGACAGTTACACAACTAGCATGGCAATGTTTGTTTATAAAAATAATATATTAACTATTTCTCATTTTATTTTCAATTAATCTTTTGTATTTTATCTTGAAGTATTCAGTTAAATCACTTATCTGTGGTATAAGAAATTGCACGATTATGATAAACAGTACAAAGGATGTTTATACTAATATAAAAACGTAAGAAAATATTTGTTTAATGTGTAGTGTAATTATTTTGATGTTAAGTAAAGTTTGAGAAATGTATTGGCTGAGCGCTGTACGTTGGCAAATCGGTTAGAACAGTTCACATGGGAAGTTGATGACGTAGGGGAAAAAACCCCGGCAGTTGAGCTTTTGGCGCGCGCGCGCTCGAGGGCAGGAAGTGGGGACTCCGGAGCACGTGGTGAGCTGACTGGGCGGCGTCGCTCTGCATCAGTCGGCATGTGGATCTCGAGGTGGTGACTTGAGATTTGTCTGTGGCAATCGCCACGTGTGGTTGCTCGTCGTAGACTGTACCAAGTTAAATCGAGTGCTACTGTGTGTTTGTGAATATTTAGCCGGTGGAACCAGGTGTGCATCGCATTGAATTAAAGTGACTGTGATTTGTTAATGTAACACGTGTCGTCGCATAGGTATGAACATAAACGGTGTTTGAGACAGCCACGTGGTGTGAAAACAATTTGCGACAAATATTCATTTTGTCTGGGGGCTCACGAGCTATAACTTTATTTGGTAAATTTACTGACGTACAGACGCGACAGCCACAGGGTTCAAATATTGTGAAATAAACAACATAAAGTGAACTTTCACGTGTTTTCAAAAATAGTAGTTAGTACACCCTTTTCTCTCATGAACTTGAATTTATTATGAATTTGTTTTGTTAATCATATGCAGGGAAGAAAGCTGCGAACGTGTGATATCATCCCCTAAAAACGAGTCAAACAGTCGCAATCACAGTTCCAGTGTTTTTGCATGTTTAGGAATTTGGTTCGCAGCTGGTGGTTGTGAGTTTTAAAAATTAAACTTTCCATGTTTTAAACTCTCACCCCGACCTTCACGCTCGCAAGAGCTAGTTGCCATTCTTTGCACCAACTAGAAATTGTGTCTAAGTCATCCTGTATGCTATTACAGTCAGTTAAAGACGACACCCTCCCATACACTACAGCATCATCAGCAAACAGCCGCAGTTAACAACTTACTCTGTCCATCAGATCATTTATATAGATACAAAATAATAGCGGTCCTATCACACTCCCCTGGGGAACGCCTGACGATACACTCGCCTCTGATGAACACTCGCCGTCGAGAACAACGTACTGCGTTCTTTTACTTAGGAAGTCTTCCAGCCAGTCACAAACCTATTCCATAAGCTCGTATCTTCGTTAGCAGTCTGCAGTGTGGCACTGCGTCGAACGCCTTTTTGAAGTCGAGAAAAACACAATCCGCCTGTTGCCCTTCGTCCATGGCTCGCAAGATGTCATGTGAGAAAAGGGCAAGCTGAGTTTCACATGAACGATGTTTCCTAAACCCGTGCTGATTCAGAGAAAGCTTTTCAATTTCAAGGAAATTTACTATATTCGAACTTAGAATAGCCTCTAAAATTGTACATGAAACTGATGTCAACGATTTTGGCCTGTAATTGTGTGGGTCAGTTCTCTTTCCTTTCTTATAAACAGGAGTCACATGCGCTTTTTTCCAATCACTAGGTACTTTGCGCTGAATTAAAGATTCGCGATAAATGCAAACTAAGTAGGGGGCCAACGCCGCAGAATACTCTTTGTAAAACCGAACTGGTATTCCATTCGGACCAGCAGACTTTTTCGTATTTAGCTCCCTCAGCTGCTTCTCTACACCGGAAATACCTATTACTATGTCCCCCATTTCTGAATTAGTACGTTGATAAAATGATGGTACATTTGTACGGTCCTCCTGCGTGAATGATTTCTTAATGGTTAAATTTAGAACTTCAGCTTTCCGTTTGCTTTCTTCTATTACTGCCCCGGAATGATCAACGAGTGACTGGACAGTGGGCTTTGACACGCTTATCGCTTTTACATGAGACTAGAATTTTTTCGGGTTCTCGGAAAGATCTTCTGCTAAAGTATGGCTGTGATAATTATTGTATGCTTCGCGCATCGATCTTTTTATAGACGCACGAATCTCTACTAACTTTTGCCTGTCATTTGCGTGTTATTTTTTGAATCGAGAGTGCAACAGCCTTTACTTTCTCAGCAGCTTTCTAACATTATTATTATACCACGGTGGATCTTTTCCATCATTAATCGTCTTTACTGGCACATATTTCTCTAACCCTTTATTTACAATGCACTTAAATTTAGTCCACAATTCCTCTACATCCATAGTCTCGGAATTAAACGATGCCCATTCGTTTTCTAAGTGCGATCCTAACATTTTCTTATCGGCTCTTCCCAACAAAAACACGCTCCTAGCCTTCTTGATTGGTTTATGAAATTTGATCACCATTGACGCTATGGCAATATCATGATCACTAATTCCTGTCTCTACACAGACATCGTTAATAAGGTGAGGCCTGTTCGTGGCTATAAGGTCTAAAATATTTCCATTGCGCGTGGGTTGCCGGTTTAACTGCTCAAGACAGTTTTCGGAGAATGTGTCCGAAAGTAGCTCGCAAGACTGCTTGTCTGTACCGCCTGAAATGTAACTCGTGAGGTCCCAATCTATACTCTTAAGGTTGAAGTCTCCCCCGACTAATATTACATGGCCCGGATACCTATGCACTACTTGGTCTAGACGTTCTTTGAATGATTCTAAAACTGCAGCACTGGGGGGTCGGTAAAAACACCCAACTATTAACTTTACTTCTTTTAGACCTGTTATACGTGCCCAGATAACTTCACAGTTACTTTCAACCTCGATCTCAGTAGAAACAATATCTTTGTCCACAGCGATGAACACTCCTCTTCCAGTTGTATCCGATCTATCTTTCCGATATACATTCCACGCCTCGCTAAATATTTCTGAACTTGCCACATCATGATTTAGCCAGCTTTCGCTGCCTAAAACTACCTGAGCACAATAATTTCCATGCAGTTCGGTGTCACTATCATTTGGAGGGAGTCGATGGATCACACAACAGACTTATTTCTGTGTGACAAAAATAGTTGCAATTACCTCTAAAGGAAGGAAGACTGTGCAATATACTAATTTACCGTCTGCTTTAAGTCCTATAAGTCACAGTACCAGTACCTCCTGAGAATGTGACAATGATTGAAGGTGAATATAGAGGCGAACTATTAAAAGATAGAGAAGATGCCGGCAGAACATTTCGCGCCTGCTGTAACTCAACTGTGCGATGTTTTTTTTTTTTTTTTTATTGGGGATATCAACGAGATCTACGCGGTTTTTATTCGCCGAAGAAACCAAAATATATAAATAAGTAAATAAATAAATAAATTTGTAAATCTATGCGACTTAACTACTCTCATCATCAGTCCCTAGGCTTACAAACTACAAAACTATTTCTGATGTCTTTTACTTACATAAGTCAACTACTATTCGAAATAGAATATTGTCTTCTTAGCTTCTTGCTTGTTGCTGTATATACCACTGGTGAACTGCATGGTATCTAGCTACACCTGTCATCTGTATTGTAACAGCTACTAACTACTGCTCACACTTGTGATCATGTATAATACGCCAACGATCTCATTGTCGGATAACTGAGATGTAGCGGCTTTATCTAAGAATACCGAAAAATAATAGTTCAAAGCAAGAGTTAAAATGACATCAATTAACACATTATAATGAGATTTCTATAACAATCGGAAACGAAGGAATTAGTAGTTGAAGTGATTATTACTAATTTTACTATAGGAGGTAGCTGAAATACAGGAACTTAGCAATTTTCTAGAACATTCCTCGGCTGTACTTTTAACGAATAATTTATAATTGAATGACAACAATCACCTACCGAAATTTTATTACTTTTTTATTGTAATAATAATTTAAAACAAAAATAAAATATATATATAAAACGGCGGACAGTGACTGTTGTTACTCAATAATAAAACAACTTAGGTGGTTTATTCAAGTTCGAATAGTATAAACTATTGTATGAATGTTGAGGAAGTTATGAAAATCCTAGTTCTACCGGAGGGGATTATGAAATTAGCAAATCTGCGTACTGTAATCCGAGACATGCCAGCAGCAGTAATATAACTGCCCTTAATGGTATAACTGTTCAATTTTTCCTCTCTTTATCTGCCACTATACCTTGCTTTTATTGCTTTCAGTCTTGTTTTCTTGGACCGTTAAAAAAAAGGTGCAGAATGGTGCCACAGCAAACCCGGTACCGATGTATACTGCAGTGACTCAGGGAAAGGTGTGAACTCTTCCGAGAATTTTGAATGTTAAACTGTAAAGCACTTTCTGCGTATTTTGTAAGGCGCCATTCCTGCGGTTAGTGAAGCATTTCCGTTTCTTTCTCGTGGAGTGCAAACGCCCACACCCTACCAGCGAGTCCTGCAGCTGAGAGTAGCGTGCACAGTGAAATGCTGCTTTAGGGGAACCCACGGTTGACGAATCTTGTTAAGTCCCTGCTGAAGGTATAATGTATAAATCGTTCAAAGTAACCATCAACATAATGCGTGGACAAAAAAGGAGGACATAAATACAAAAGACCGCTGTTATCATTTCACGTAGTTCGTTGCAAGTAGTAAGAAATCGTGGTGGTTAGGAAATATCTGGATGTTGTTGTTGTCGTCTTCAGTCCGGAGACTGGTTTGATGCAGCTCTCCACAATTCCCTATCCTGAGCAAGCCTCTTCATCTCCACATAAGAACGGCAACCTACATCTGTCTGAATATGCTTACTGTATCCATCTCTTGGTCTTCCTCTGCGGTTTTTACCCCACACTCTTCCCTGCAACGTTAAATTCGCAATTCCTTGATGTCTAAGAAAGTGTCCTACCAATCGATTCCTTCTTTTACTCAAGGTATGCCAGAAATTTCTTTTCTTCCCAGTTCTGTTTAGTACCTCCTCATTAGTTTACCATGGGTGAGAAGTGCGTGACATGCCGTAGGATCGTTAGTTCCGGGGTGTGGTGTGATGGTTGTAGTGGTTTTTTTCATTGGGGCGAATGTAGTGGCGTGGGAAATGGGGATGTAAATGAGGCTCAACAGGGGTTTTGTAGGATCTGCAATAGAGATAGGAAAATAATGGAACAGGAGGGGAAAATTGCAGCTCTTCAAGCTGCATTAGATAAGGCAAGGGAGACTCTGAGCAGGTTAAGGAGGGAGAAGGGTGAACAGCGGTGGGAAGTGGCAACAGGTAAGAGGGGGAACAGACTTAGGACAGTTTCAGACAGCTTTGTCCTTAATGTGAAAAATAGATTTGACCTGTTGCTTCAGTCAGGATCGGATGAGCCTCATGTAGCTGTAACTGTAGAAAGGACACAACAGACTTTCAAAAAGGACTTGAAAAAGGTAGGGAAAACTGAGAAAAGAAAGAAAGTCTTGTTGTTAGGTAGTTCACATGGTAGAGGTGTTGGCCAACTACTGCAGGAAGAGCTAGGACCAGAGTACCAGGTCACAAACGTTTTCAAACCAAATGCGGGCCTGGGTCAGGTAACAGAGGATATAGGTTCTTTATGTAAGGATTTCACAATGGAGGATACCGTGGTTATAGTGGGTGGTCCGGGAAACAGCATTGACAGAAACTGTGAATATTCTATAGAGTGTGACCTGGTGAAGATATCATCGGCAACGAAGCATACTAGTGTGGGATTTGTATCTGTCTTGAGTCGCCATGATCGGCCTCATTTGAACTCTTCTGTCAGGAGAGTAAACTTGGAGTTGGAACGGCTACTCATGTCAGATATGGGGTCCCATATTGGTTTGATTCCTGTGGATGATATCTGTAGGTGGCACTATACTAGGCATGGCCTTCACCTCAACAGGAAAGGGAAGGGAAAATTGTCTGGGTTGATTGCAAGTAACTTACGGGGGGCACTGTCACAAATGGTAAAATACCAGTGATTACAGGTGTCAGAGGGATGCCTTTTTTAGGATAGGGAGGGGGGGAAGAAAACCAGTTTTGAGAGAGCTTGTAAGACACCCTCAGTTTGGAAAAGCAGATAAACAGGAGATAGATTTTAGCAAACAATGTTTAACAGAAAGTAGTCAGAAACTTCCAGTAAATCTTACTCAAGCCATTAGTATGCAATATCAGTTATCTTTATTACATCAAAATATTCCAGGACTCAGAAATAAACTTGATGAACTACTCATGTGTATTGATGAAATAGATTCCTCTAGCCCAATTGACATAATTTGCCTCTCTGAACATCATGTGGCCACTGGTATAGATATGTTAAACATTCCAGGATTTAATTTAGCTTCACACTTCTGTAGAGTAGATATGGAGGGAGGAGGAGTTGCCACATTCATTAAAAACTGCTATAAATTCAAGAATATTGATATAAATAAATTCTGTCTAGAGCAGCATTTAGAAGCTTGTGCAACAGAAGTAGAATTCCATAACAGATGCTATATAATAGTAACTATTTACCGAGCACCTGCAGGAAATTATAATCTATTCCTAAATCATCTAGAAGCTCTATTGGGTTATTTAACAGGAAGAAATAAAGAAATCCTGGTTGCTGGTGACTTTAATACAGATTTTCTTATGCAGTCCTCCAGTAAAAATTTATTGCAGTCAGTAACTTTGTCTTTCAATCTAACACACACCGTAAACTTTCCAACTAGGGTAACTAAAACCTCTAGGACAGCAATTGATAATATTTTTATAGACAAATCAAAGGAACAAAATCATATCATAAAACCAATAATAAATGGCCTGTCAGATCATGATATGCAGCTCCTTGTTTTAGGTATAGATTCTAAACAGATTATGAAGACTGCAAAATGTACATACAGGAGAGTAGTCAACCCACCAAAAATTGAAAATTTTAGAAAACTCCTCAAAGACATGAACTGGAAAGATGTATATAGTGCTAATGGCGTGAATGAAAAATATAATGTATTCATTAATAATGTTAGTATCATGTTTGAAAACTGTTTTCCTCTAAAAGTAACGCGAATTAAACAGAAGTCTATAATAAAACCTTGGATTACACAAGGAATAAAGATTTCATGTAAGACAAAAAGGAGTATGTATCTATCAGCCAAGAGTAGTTGCAATGATGATGATTTAACTAAATATAAGGAATACTGTAAAATATTAAAAAAAGTTATTCAGGTACCTAGGCAAATGCACTATGAAAAGAAGATAGCAACATCAGGAAACCAAATAAATACAATATGGGATATAGTGAAAGAAGAGACTGGTAGAACCAGAAAGGAACAAGAGCAGGTACGATTAAGAGTAGCTGAGACATTAGTAACTGATGGGCATAGTGTGGCAAATCTATTTAACAAGTACTTTATATCCGTTACTGATAGTATGGGATTGTGTAGGTCAGTAAATAATGCGCTTGAATATTTGAAACTAGCATTTACAAATAACTTCACACACATGAATATGTCAGTCACTTCACCACAAGAAATATCTTCCATAATAAAATCTTTAAAAACAAAGAATTCGAGTGGATACGATGAAATATCAACAAAGTTAATTAAAGCGTGTTCTTGTGAACTTAGCACAATCTTAAGTTATTTGTGTAATCAGTCTGTTATAACGGGAACATTTCCTGATTGGTTAAAATATGCAGATATTAAACCTCTCTTCAAGAAGGGCGATAAAGAGATACCATCAAACTACAGGCCCATTTCACTTTTGCCAGCATTCTCAAAAATTATAGAAAAGGTAATGTACAAGCAGCTTCTCAACCACTTAACCGCAAATGGCATATTGTCTAGAACACAGTTTGGATTTCTGAAAGGTTCCGATATTGAGAAGGCTATTTACACTTTCAGTGAGAATGTACTTAATTCATTAGATAATAAATTGCAAGCAGCAGGTATTTTCTGTGATTTGTCAAAGGCATTTGATTGTGTGAACCATAACATCCTTTTAAGTAAATTAGAATTCTATGGGGTCACGGGAAATGCTGCAAAATGGTTCAAGTCGTACCTCACTAACAGGAAACAAAGGGTGTCAGTGCAAGTGATTAGTGAATTAGGCCAACAGTCATCATCGGGTTGGGAAGAAATTACATGTGGTGTCCCACAAGGATCCATCTTAGGGCCATTGCTTTTTCTTGTGTACATTAATGATCTCTCATCAGTTACACTACCAGAAGCAGAGTTCGTTTTGTTTGCAGATGATACAAGTATTGCAATAAAGAGTACGTCAAGTATATTGATAGAAAAGTCTGCTAATGATATTTTCATGAACATTAATAAATGGTTTAAAGCCAACTCATTGTCATTAAACTTTGAAAAGACGCACTACATGCAGTTCAGAACATGTAAGAGATTTCCTGACAGCATATGCATTAAATATGAAGAAGAGCAGATAGAAGAGGTTGACAGAATTAAATTCCTGGGATAATAAATTTAGTTGGGAGGAGCACATCACAGAACTGCAGAAACGACTCAACAAATCTGTATTTTCAATACGAGTGTTATCAGACATAGGAGACATAAAAATAACAAAGCTTGCATACTTTGCTTACTTTCATTCCTTAATGTCATATGGTATAATATTTTGGGGTAACTCTTCAAGTCAGTCAAAAGTCTTCAGAGTCCAAAAACGTGTAATACGTATCATTTGTGGAGTAAATTCACGGACGTCTTGTAGAAGCCTCTTCAAAGAACTGGGTATATTAACTACTGCCTCTCAGTATATTTATTCCTTAATGAAATTTGTCATAAATAATATATCCCTTTTCCCAACAAACAGCTCAGTTCATACATACAATACTAGAAATAAAAATGATCTACACAAGGATTTAAAAGCACTTACTTTAGTTAAAAAAGGGGTCCACTACTCAGGAACACATATTTTCAATAATTTACCATCAAGTATAAAAAATTTAGCTACAAATAAAGATCAGTTTAAGAGGAACCTAAAAGACTTTCTAGTGGCCAACTCCTTCTACTCCATTAGTGAATTTCTAAATTGTACCAAATGATGCATGCACTCATAATATATTAGTATTATTATATTATCAGAAAAAAACCTTAAAAAATTATGTATCTGTATTTATATTATAAGTGTATGTATTTGTATTTATACTATTAGTATTATTTGTTATTCAACTTGTAAATTTTGTTTCTTGACATGTTCCACATCCACGAGGATCCCCTCAATATGGATCTACGGAACAAATAAATAATCTAATCTAATCTAATCTAATCTAATCTAATCCACCTAATCTTCAGCATTCTTCTGTAGCACCATATTTCAAAAGCCTCAATCCTCTTCCTGTCTGCACTGTTTATCGTCCATGTTTCACTCCCATACAAGGCAACACTCCATACAAATGCTTTCAGAAAGGACTTCCTTAAGCTTAAATCAATATTCGATGTTAAAAAATTTCTCTTTTTCAAGAACGCTTTTCTAACCATTGTCATTCTGCATTTTATATCCACTGCACTGCGACCATCATTTGTTATATTACTGCCCAAGTAACAAAACTCATCTACCCTCATCTACCCTCCTAATTCCTTCAGCATCACCTGATTTTCTTAGACTGCACTCCATTACCCTAATTTTGCTCTTGTTAATCTTCATATTATATGCACCTTTCAGCACACTGTGATCTGGATGTATACCATAAAAAATGATTCTTTAAGAAGTGAGTGGATTCGAAATCTACACTACTGACCATCAAAATTACTACACCAAGAAGAAATACAGATGATAAACGGGTAATCATTGGACAAATATACTAGAACTGACATGTGATTACATTTTCACGAAATTTGGGTGCATATATCCTGAGAAATCAGTATCCAGAACAACCACCTCTGGCCGTAATAACGGCCTTGATACGCCTGGGCATTCAGTCAAACTTGAGCTTGGATGGCGTGTACAGGTACAGATGCCCATGCAGCTTCAACACGACACCACAGTTCATCAATAGTAGTGACTGGGGTATTGTGACGAGCCAGTTGCTCGGCCACAATTGACTAGACGTTTTCAATTGGTGAGAGATCTGGGGAATGTGCTGGCCGGGGCAAAATGCGGTCGCGCATTATCCTGCTGAAATGTAGGGTTTCGCAGGGATCGAATGAAGGGTAGAGCCACGTGTCGCAACACATCCGAAATGTAACGGCCAAAGTGCCGTCGATGCGAACGAGACGTGTACGCAATAGCACCCCATACCATCACGCCGGGTGATACGCCATTATGGCGATGACGAATACACGCTTCCAATGTGCTTTCACCGCGATGTCACCAAACACGGATGCGACCATCATGATGCTGTAACCAGAACCTGGATTCATCCGAAAATATGACGTTTTGCTATTCTTGCGCCCAGGTTCGTCGTTGCGTACAGCATCGCAGGCGCTCCTTGGTAATCCTGCTGCTGCCTATATAAATTAATTTATCAAATGTTTCAATTAGTTCATTGCCTACATGGAGTTTAGTTTGTACTTATTTCCCTCATGCCATAAATTTTGCTTTTACTTTATTTATTTTGGAATTATATCATTTCCCCGTAATTTCATTCTGTTTGGAAGGTTTACATCGTCTTTTGTCTTCTTCACTCTCAAAAGGGACTACAATGTGATCTGCTTGTAGTAACATATCTATTGTTGACCACGAATATTTATCTTCGATTCTTCCCCGACTTTTTAAAGTTGGGGATAATGTTCATCTTTATAGGACACCTTTTTCTGTCTTGACCTAGTAATCGTTTGTCCATCCATAGGGAACCGCTGTCTCATTTCTGTAGAAGTTCCATATTATCTTTGTAGTCTATTCCATCTTTTTTTGAGTGCATGAAACGTTGTATCTCTTTAATATTATCATAGGCTAACTATACATCAACGTAAGGTAGGTATGTTGTCAGGTTCTTTCCTAGTCTTTTAGAACTAGTTTCAGGGAAAATATTGCTTCCCTCGTACTTCCCTCGTACTCTTTCCGGAATCCAAACGGATCTTCTGAGAGTGATGCTTCAACTTTTCGCCCTGTGCGCTATAGGATAATGGATCGTACAAATTTCACATTTTGTCGCATTTTCATTCTTGAGGATGTGGGATCATAGTGTTTTTCTCAATATCTAGAATCAACTGTCTGTAAAATTAAGGGACTTAAACTACCTTGGCCCCTAGGCTTACAAACTACTTAAATTTGCTGAAAGTAACTTATACTAAGGACAACACAAACACCCATGCCCGCGGGAGGACTCTAACCTCCGACCGCGAGCAATCGTGCGCTCTGCTATAAAGCGCCTTAGAACGCTCGGCCACTCCACCGAGAAGATCTGTAGGAAGTTATTGCGATACAGGCGAGGATAATGTCACAAAAATGATGCACGAGTTGTCGTGTAAATCACTAAAAGAAATGCGTTATTCGTTGCGAAATCTTAGTTATTTTCTTTCACCATCTTTCTCCTTCGAAAGCAAACATATTTCGGTAGCACTCACCTACATAGGGAGACATGATCATCAAAATGAAATAAAGAGAAATCACATGGAAAATGGAAAACTTTGGAACCCATGTATCGTGGAAGATATGAAGATTGTGAAGCGTGAAATGATTTTGTGGAGAAAGTTCCAGAATTTTTTGAACAGACATCGTAGTTTTATTACCGAACAAATTCCGATATCATGTGGAATGTTACAAGAATGAAATCTGTCGAGAATAACTATAATAATAACGTGGTGTAAATCAGCAGACTTCTTTATTTCTGCCCCGAGTTAGTAAGGTGGAGTTCACCATTGTCGAAATGCTGCCCGCCCAGAGCTGCGCCAGAGTCTAATATAAAGAGTCACGAAACTCCCGATAGGTTTCTGCAACCTGGCGACTGCAGCGCTGCCAAGCGGCCGGGTCGTAACAACATACCGAGAGGCGAGAAACCGTTGTCGAACGACACGTTTAAAATGCGACTACATTTCGGAGCTTATTGCGACGCTATAAATTGTAGTTTCTCAAATATGAAAAGCTCCTACAATGTAGGATAAATTAAAGTTTGTTAAATTTTAAGGGTGTGTGGTATCAGTAACAGAGAGACAAGTAACGAACCCAGTATTTTTCTTCAATGTTATTTTTGGTAGTCTACTCACAGGTTTAAAGACGTCAAACAAATATTTGGACATCAGTCTACTATTGGTGATGCAGCAATGATAGTCGAAAGTTAACAGGGATTTGTTTGTGTAAAATGTAAAATAAAACGCAACGTGTTTAACGTGTACAGACTAACTGAGATTTTAGCAGGAAAAGATTAAGGTTTTACTGTATCTTTATATTCCTGGAGAGTAGGTACGATGAAAACGTGACAGGAACGGCACATGCAAGCCACCTGAGCAAGAATAAAGCGAAAATGACTTTTATAAGACGTAACACTTAGTCTCTAAGAATTTAAAAATCCTGTCTAGTGCCAGTATCAAATGTATTAAGATGTTCAAAATCTGCAGAAAAAATACATGTGCAACGTGTAACTACGTACCAGTACATTATATAACTGTTAATCTATTTTGAACTTTAACACACCAAGTTACAATTCGCTTCTTGTCTTAAATCGTTCTTGGATGTTATGACTGCGACCTTGCTGGTGTGAGCCGTATGTATTACAATGCACTTATTATTTATTATTTATCGTATGGTTTTCACAAGTATACAAGAATATATACATACAATTAGATGGAAATATCCAAATTTAACAGCCAGTCTAGAGCACTTTCTGTCACTTGATGTAATCTCTCCAAGTCACCATTAAATGCTCGCAGTGGACACTTTTTGACGATGTGCCCTACGGTTTGCTCCTCTGCCCCGCAGTCACAGTCAGAAGATGGAAGGAAACCCCACTTCTTCATGTTGTAAGCACACCTACCTTGACCAGTCCTGATGCGGTTCAGTCGCGACCAGGTTTGGCGTGGTAGATGGAATCCCTCAACCTTCTTTGATGGATCTTGCACGAGGTGGCTGTTGTGAGGTGGATTTTCGTTCCAGCGTTCTTGCCACTTGGAAGTGGTGCTTTCTGTGTCGCACCAGGGAGGTTTTAGTGATTTCAGACGACATGCTGGGGATCCTGTAGAGCATCATACAAGGGAGAGTTCTTGTGAGCCTTGACACTCTTATTAATGTTAGCTGGTTTCCTCTTTAGATCTTGCGGAGCAATGTTAGCCAGGAGAGGTAACCACTGAATGGGCGTAGATCTGACAGCGCCAGTGATAAACCTCATGGCTTCATTAAGTTGGACGTCAATCTTTGTTATATGAGCGCTGTTTTCCGACACTGGCGCGCAGTATTCCCCAGCAGAATACATAACAGTGAGCGCAGCAGAGCGTAGGGTATTGGCGTCCGCACCCCAATTGCTGCCAGCAATCTTACGAAGCAAGTGCGCTCTTAAGGCAAGTTCCTTTGAAAGCTTTAATCACTGTTCTTTGAATGTCAAGGATCGATCTAGAGTGATACCTAGGTATACCGGATTGTAGTTATGTGGCACTTCAATTCCGTCAAAAGTCACATGTAGCTTCCTTTGGGCTTCTTTATTATTCAGGTGGAATGCAGTAACCTCAGTTTTATTTGGGTTTGGTTGAAGTCTCCATTTATGGAAGTAATCACTTAATTTAGTCAGGTCACTTGTCAGTACCTGCTCGCAGTGCTTGAGGTCATTACTCTGGAAGACAATTGCTAGGTCACTGCGTACTGGATTTTCGTGGAGTTCGTGTCTGGCATGTCAGGTATATATAGGTTAAATAGGATGGGAGCCAGAACACAGCCCTGGGGAAGGCCGTTATTTAGCGTCCTCCATCTGCTAGATTGTCCATTCAGGAATACCTTAAAGCGTCTGTCCGAGAGCATGTTGTTCCTTAGGAATGTAAGTTTTTGGCATGGGATGATTTGGAGAAGCTTCAACATCAGTCCTTCCCTCCACACAGTGTCATAAGCTGCTGCGAGGTCCACAAAAACTGCAGCTGATTTAAGACCCAGCGGTAACCCAGTTTCTACTAATGTTGTCAACATTAAGACCTGGTCACAACAGCTCCGATGTTTCCTAAAGCCACCTTGTTCAGCAGGCATGATTTGGTCAATGGTCTCTTGTATGCGATTTAGGATGAGTCTTTCAAGTAGCTTATATGTCATGCTGAGTAGCGATACAGGTCGATAGTGAGAAGCATCTGTTCCATCTATACCTGGTTTCAAGATGGCAATTATCTTAGCCTGTTTGAAAAGCTTTGGTAGTTTTCCAGTTCTCAGTATCGCATTGAAAAAGTCAGTGAGCCATAATTTTGTTTTTGGGCTGGCAGCTTTCAGAAACTCTGGATACACCCCATCAAAACCAGGAGCTTTATTTACCTTTATCATCTTCAAGGCTGTCTCAACTTCCTCAATGCTGAATTCGCGTGAATAGTCTGAATGTGGCTCTAGCTGGGACCTTTTTATGCGCAGTTCCTTTTTTACAGTTCGTGTGTATGCCTTCTCTACTTTAGACTTCGAAATATTCATTAGTCTTGCTGCAACAGAATTGGCATTTACATGTGCGACTTTATTTGACAGCCTTGGGTCTGTACCAAGTTTTCTCATAAGGCTCCATGCTTTCCGACTAGAATGCGTGAAGTTTAGTCCTGCTGTTGTTTTGTGCCATTTTTCTCTTCTGTTCTTATTGAGAGGTCTCAAGAGGTCATCAGCTGTTGAGTCACTATGAGAGTCTTGGTACTCAGCATATAGCTCATCACATTCTTCCGACCATCCAGGGATGTATTCCTTCCGGAACCCACGTGCAATGTATCTCTTGGCATTAACTTTTATCGCTCCTAGAAATCGTTCGAAATTGGATGAAAGTGGGGAATCCACTGAATGGAGTTATCAAGACTTTTCCGAAACTGTTCCCAGTTTGCCACTGTCATGTTATTATTACAAACTGACATCAACAGGAAACGGGATTTTCCTTTAATAATATTTTCGTATTTGTGTCACGAAATACAGTACCACGTTTAATGCCTAGGATATATGTAAATAACAGCAATAATAAATAATAAATTGTTCGTTTCGGTAGTGCCATTTTCTGCTACTGAGCTTGCAACCAAGCTGCTTGGAGCGCTAGTATCGCTTCAGCTGTTAAGTGGTTGCATTTTTTCCCCTACTGAGTTTCGCGACTGTTTGTTTTAGGCTGTGACTGCGTCCTAGAGAAAATAGTAAGAGAATGGAAACAAAATCTAAAAGATCATAAGCTATCACCCATCAGACTAGGGACTAAACACAAAGGTATTGAAATTCACTGTCTAGCATTGACGGATGATTTTGCCATTCTTTCTGAAAACCTAACAAATGCAGCAATCCAAATCAATCACTTAGAAGAAATAGCCAACGAAGCAGGCTTAAGAATTTCTGTAGAGGAAACAAAATTAATGACAAACATAAAAAATGCTCCAGAAATCCTACTAACAGATATTGGGCCGATAAAGAAGGTAAATAAATTTAAATATTTGGGAGAAATGATTCAGGAAAATGGCTTAGAAAAATTTGCTGTAGAAGAAAGAGTACATAAAATGGAGAGAGCATACGGCATAACCAGGAACATTTACAACAAAAGGTCTCTGTCTAAAAATCTGAAAATACAGCACTACAACACAGTACTAAAGCCAGAATGTCATTATGCAAGTGAATGTTTAGTACTGAATTACAAATTACATAAACTTGAAGACCTAGAAAGAAAAATCATTCGAAAAATACTTGGTCCACTAAGAAATACAGATGTCTGAAAACTAAGAAGTAATGCAGAATTTTATCGCAACATAGAAAACATAACCGAAACACTACGGAATTTTTTTGGACATTTATACCGAATGAACAGCAATAGGTTAACCACACAGATTTTTAAATATCTCTGGGACAAGGAAGTCAGCAATAGCATAGATTCGAGAAGTTAGGATAGATTTGGAAGGAAACAATATAAGTGAAAAAGAAGATGTAACAGAAAGAGAAACTTTTAAGAAGAAAGTGTTAAAAATGGAAGGATTCCAAGGCAGGAGGAAAAAGAAGACAGGAGGAAAGTGGTCTGAGAGAAGAAGGATGCATAGTGAAAAGATGAAAGAATACTGGAGGAAAAAGAAAGAAGAACAAAGGAGTAAACATTGAAATTGGTGCGTGGTCCTTAGATGGCCGAAACGAAGAAAGAAGAATAAAAAAAATTAAAAATGTTACAAGAATAAAATCTGTCGAGAATAATAATAATAATAATAACAAAAATTAAAAAGTCCAATACGAGACGGGTTGTCTGGGCGGGCAGCATTTTGACAATGGCGAGCTCCACCTTAGGAACTCGAGACAGCAATAAAGAAGTCTGCAGGCCTGCAGTTGCTGATTTACGCCACGTTGTTTCGGCCGTGTCTGGAACTGAAGACTGGGCAGAGGCGGCGGTGCGTAATTGAATGGCCACTTAGCAATGCAGACGAATCGGCAGGAGGAGGCCTGGCCATTTGCAGCCACCAGCTGGGCAGCTGGCAGTGCGCAGCCATTAAAAACCGAATATATTTGCACTCCATCTTCTGGCCGCCTTTCCAACATTACGCCGTAACTCACTCTGCGCTATTCCAGAAAACAAATGTTCTCCTGACAGCGCAAACCTTGGCGCTAATTCAGTTTACTCGCAAGCGCCGGGCTACGCCAATAGTACTTACCCACAAAATCATTAACGTCAATAAAAGTGTACAAGGTTTCCGGAAATTACCGTGTTTCAGGAGTTCGAGACGATAGTGCGTGCATAAAATATGACGAAGAATCAGTATCCTTAAATGTCACCCAATGACCCTAAATCTACATCTACATACTACATAGACACACTGGAATTCACACTGAAGTACATGGCACAGGGTTCATCAAACGGTTTTCGTGATATTTCTCTACAGTTCCACTCTAATAGCTCGCGGGAAAAAGGAACACCTAAATCTTTCTCTTTTCGATATGATTCCTCTTATTATGACTATCATGTCTCCCTATGTAAACGGTTGCTAACAAAATATGTTCGCATTCAGAAGAGAAAGTTGGTGAAAGAAATTTCGCAAATAGATCTCGCCACGACGAATAACGCCTTTCTTTTAATGAATTCCACCCCAACTCGTGCATCATTTCTGTGACACTCTCTTCCATGTTGTTGTTGTTGTTGTGCTCTTCAGTCCGCAGACTGGTTTGATGCAGTTCTCCACGCTACCCTGTCCTGTGCAAGTACCTTCATCTGGGAATACGTTCGGTAACCTACATCCTTTCATTCTGCTTACTGTATTCGTCCCTCGCTCTCCCTCTACGATTTTTACCCCACACACTTCCTTCTAATGCTAAGTTGACGATTTCTTGATGTCTCAGAATGTGTACCACCAACCTATCCCTTCTCTTAGTCAGGATATGCCAGAAACCCCTTTTCTCCCCAATTCGGTTAAGCACCTCCTCATTTGTTACGTGATCTACACATCTAATTTTCATCATTCGTCTGTAGCACCACATTTCGAACGTTTCTATCATCTTTTTGTCTGTACTCCTTATCGTCCACGTTTAACTCTCATACAATGCTACACTCCAGACAAATGCTTTCAGAAAGGACTTCCTTACATTTAAATTAATATTGGATGTTAACAAGATTCGCTTCTTTAGAAATGCTTTTCTTCCGATAGCCATTATGCATTTTATATCTTCTTTACTTCGGCCATCAGAAGTTATCTTGCTACCGAAAAAAAAAAAAATACTTTTACTTTCAGCATCGCCTGGTTTTCTGACATTGCATTCCATTAACTTCGTTTTACTCTTGTTGATGTTCATCTTATATCTTCCTTTCAAGAGAATGTCCATTCCATTCAATTGCTCTTCCAGCTCTCTTTTGCTGTCTCTGACAGAATTACTATGTCATCGGCAAACCGCAATATTTTTATTTCTTCTCCCTGCACTTTAATGCTCTCTCCAAATTTCTCCTTCCATTATTTCACTGCTTGCTCAATGTAGATATTGAACAACATTGGGGAAAGACTACAACCCTTTCTTACTCCTTTCCCAACCTCTGCGCCCCTTTCTTGCCCTTCGACTCTAATAACCGGTGTCTAGTTTTTGTATAGGTTGAATATAACTCTTCGCTAGGGAGATATCCCTGATACCTTCAGAATTTGAAAGAGTGTATTCCAGTCGACAGTGTCAATAGCTTTCTCCAAATCGACAAATGCTAAAAACGTAGGTTTCCCTTTCCTGAGCCTATCTTCTAAGATAAGTCGTAGTGTGAGTATTGCCTCCCGTGTTGCTACATTTTTCCTAAATCCGAATGTTCTTCCCCCAGGTCGATTCCACAAGTTTTTCCATTCGTCTGTAAATAATTCGTGTTAGTATTTTGCTTCTATGACTTATTAAACGGATAGTTCTGTAATTTTCACACTTGTCTGCTCTTGCTTTCTTTGGAATAGGAATTACGATATTCTTCTTGAAGTCGGGGGGTATTTCCCCTGTCTCATACATATTGAATACCAGGTGGAACAATTTTTTCATGTCTCGCTCTCCTAACGATATCAGCAGTTCAGACGGAATATCATCTACTCCAGGGGCCTTGTTTCGAATCAAGTCCTTGAGCGCTCTGTCAAATTCGTCTCGCAGTATCATATCTCCTATCTCATCTTCCTCCACTTTGTCTTCCGTTTCTAGAATATTGCCTTCATATTTATTTCCTTTGTATGGGTCCTATATGTATTCCTTCCACAGTTCAGCTTTCCCCTCTTTGCTTAGTACTGGTTTTCCGTCTGATTTCTTGATATTCATACAGCTGCTTTTCTTGTCTCCAAATGTCTCTTTCATTTTCCTGTAGGTAGTATCTATCTTTCCCCTAGTTATGCATTCTCCTTCTACGGTTCTGCATTTGTCCTCTAGCCACTCCTGCTTAGCCAGTCTGCACTTCCTGTCAATCTCATTTTTCAGACGTTTGTACTCCCTTATTCCTGCTTCACTTTCAGAATTTACTACAATAATTAGTTACGTACCATAAAAAAAAAAAAAAAAAAAAAAAAAAAAAAAAAAAAAAAAACTTATAGGACTTAAGTATGGGGTCATCAGTTCCTAAACGTACAAACTACTTATCAAGTACCTTATACTAAGGACGGCACAAATATCCATGCCCGAGGGGGATTCGAACCCCCGACCGTAGTGGCCGTGCAGACCGTGACTGGAGCGCCTCAGTCCCCTCGGCCACCGCGGCCGGGAGTTACGCATCTAAAAGTGGATGACACCTGGTGGTTACTAAACCCAAACCACACATTTCCACACCTGCGGAAGAAGCTGAATCGATGGAATATACGTCGGCACATCTATGGCGGCCCCTGTCACACGCTTAGAAGTCTGCCCTGTGTTCTTCTACGACCACCGTGTCTATCAGTATCAGCTGCGCGTCGCACGAAGGAAGCTGCCAGGACGTAGAGGAAGCTGAAAATCAAACACGCCACACCTCCAAGATGACAAGCCGAAGACGGAACTCGCGGAAACAGTCAGGCAATGCCAAGCCAGGTGAGGCCATCACGGAGTCGGTGGGGGCAACACATTAAACTGCGAATAAGGAAAGAACTTACACCGTACAGTGGAGAGAAGAGCTTATGGAGGAGAAACGCGACAGATGTGTACATGCAATGTCTCAAAGATGCACTGGAAGACCCTGAAAAGATCCAAATAAATAAAAGGTCGTATCCTCGAAATCAAAAGGCAACAGATGAACCGCGTCACTGTCCGTAGCCAAACACACGACGTCGTGGAAGATAGACCTGTGACGCTACACCTAGAGCAGACAAATCGGAGAGCTGCATGACAGCTAGCCAAGGCAACGAGCTGACGGCGAAGCGCGAAATCATCAGCCCGGGTTTAGGAAACATCTATCGTGCGAAACTCAGCTTCCTCTTTTTCTCACGACGTCTTGCAAGAAGTCGGATTTCTCGATCTTAGAATAGCGTTTGCCATGGCACTCAGACTGCTAACGAAGGTACCCAGATATATGAGTGGCTCGAAATTAGTTAAGTAATTTAACCCAGTACGTTGACTCGAAGACGAGTGACTATCAGAGACTAGGTATTGTCAGGGGTGCCTCAAATGGGAGTCGCTGGAGGGAAGACGTCGTTCTTTTCGAGAAACACTGTTGAAGAAATTTTATATCCCTTTGGCCCTTCTCCCGCACATGTAGAGTCGGCGCTGTGTTGAACGCGGATTTGGCATGTGCTAATATTTAGAGGGTGGCCGGATGCCCTTCCTGCCGCCACCCCATGCCCCCCAGGAGGAAATGTTTACCCCAAATGTCTGCGTATAGTGTTATATGTGTGTGAAAGTGTAAAGTGTTACGAAATGTTTGCGAATATTGTAACTGATGCGGGTCTTGGGGATCAGCCTGGTATTTACCTAAAGGGATGTGGAAAACCGCCTAAAAACCTCCAAGCTGACCGGCACTCCGACCCCCTTCGTTAAAACGCCGGGCGGATTCGAACCGGGGCCGATACGCCTCCCCGTCCTGGAAAGCGGTGCGTTAGACCACACTGCCGACCGGGCGGATCACACACTGTTGAAGGAATCATACAATGTACACTTTCACGGCCGGCGTTGTCTTCACGTAAATCTTCCGGGCTGAGAGGCCGTGGTCCAGGTGTAAAAAATACTTGAGATCAGCAAAAGACGCACGTGACCCCCTAGCAATACAAAATTCCTTGCAGCTGCGGTCAAGTATATATTGGATCAGCTGAAATAAGCATCAACACCCGCTTAACTGAACATAAAAGGAACTGTCGCCTGGGCCACAGGGAAAATCGGCAGTAGCAGAACATGTTTTCAACATGGGAACCATTAAATAAAATTTAATGACACGAGCGTTTTAGCTAGGACATCACATTACCATGCACGCATGTATAGAAAAACACCAGAATAATTTTAATACAAAAGGAGAAGGTCTGATGCCTGATGTCGGCATTGCACGAACAACATGACAATCGACTACTTTTATTCGAGAATGACGACGTCGTACAAAGATAGCCACACAGTTAGCCTCACGTGACGTAAGGTGGTGCCTGCCCTATATAAGTGCGAGAGCCTCTGGGCCCACAGTGGCAGTAGCAGGAAAACCCAAGAAGATGGCCACTTGCAATAGTGGCCGAAACGTCGGTGAAATATTTGATATATTGACGATGCGGTCCAATACCTAGAATAGTTTTATCAACACTGTTGAAAAAATTTAGAGGGTCGGAATTTGATTTGGACTGCAGAACGATTCTACTGCCGCCAACCTACATTTCGTCTAAAGACAGACAAAAAAAAAAAAAAAAAAAAAAAAAAAAAAAAAAAAAAAATCAAGATCAAATGTTTGTATAGTTTATGGGACTTAACTATGGGGTCATCAGTCCCTAAACTTACAAACTACTTATGAACTACTTACGAACTAGGACGGCACAAATATTCATGCCCGAGGGAGGATTCGAACTCCCGACCGTAGTGGCCGTGCAGACCGTGACTGGAGTGCCTCAGTCCCCTCGGCCACCGCGGCCGGCAAACAGAAGATCATAGAGATGTATGTAGTCGTAGATAAAAACATGGCGTAGGGCACATCATTTCCAAACGTTAGAATAAAATCTCTTTTATTAATTCCTCATTTATCATTATTTTGTATTTCGTAAATGTTTGGCAAATAACAGCCTGTGCATAGAGGATTGATTGTAGGTATTATTTGGAGCTACTGCAGTTGCTGGGCATGAGAGTAGACCTATACGGTTCCTCTCCGAGATTACATCAATGCATGTTCCTTCAACAGAGCCGTACATAATCATAAATTATGATTGGCCAATACAACATACTTTGGTCAAATCATACAGACGCGAAGTAGCATCCTTCTGTCTGTTAGTCCATCTGTTGAGCCGCCGACCGATACGCAACAGACCCCCTCCTTCATATTCTGTAAGTGAAACCAGCTTCCGATTAGAAGCGACATATAGTATTCGGTTCCGGCACCCAATTTTAATCTGCCAGGAAGTTTCATATCAGCGCACACTCCGCTGCAGAGTGAAGTTTCATTCTGGAAACTGCTAGAGTACTCCGCACTCAGCCCCGCGTCGTTCCAGCATCTTTTCATCTGGGATGTGGGGAATGTTTCTGGGCGTTGGTTGACACCCTCCTCCTACACCACCGCGAGGGTGCCTTCACTTGTCGTGGAGTAACTAATAAATAAGTTAAGTGACTGATACAGTCCTGTTCCGCAAATTTGTGTGTGTGGATTTATCAGGACCGGTGGTCTTACCCCAAGTGCCGTTGTTGCCTGTGTTTACGTCGTTAGTTGTTTATTCATCTGTTACACCGCACTTTTAGTTCGGTTCAATTGTATTATTCTTTCCCCTTTGCTCTGAGTAGCAAGTACTCTATATACATTAACTTGGTTATCGTAACTGGGGAATTTATCTGGTTTGTGCCCCTCTGCTGGCTCGCATCTTCACGGGCGGTAGTTGTAAACCTTTTTTATTTTTATTATTTTTTTTCCTTGCAGAAATTTTTCCCTCCGTGACGTATCGCCACCCCGCGGTTGTAATTTGGCGCTCTATCAGTTTGTGTCAGCCCCTTAGTGTCAGAGCTGTAGTTCTTGTTCACCGTTAGGCACTTTGTTCCTCTCCATCCTGTTTTGAGTCAGCTCATCCGTTTTACCAGTGTGGGTGTATTAAATTATCGAGTAGCCAGCCCCCGCACCTTGGTGTGATTTTGGCCGGCCGCGGTGGCCGAGGGGACTGAGGCGCGCCAGTCATGGTCTGCACGGCCACTACGGTCGGGGGTGCGAAACTCCCTCGGGCATGGATATTTGTGCCGTCCTTAGTTCTTAGTCCTTAGTCTTAGCTAGTTCATAAGTAGTTTGTAAGTTTAGGGACTGATGACCCCGTAGTTAAGTCGTATAAGCTTAACGAACATTTGAAAATTTTGAACATTTTTGTGATTTTGATAAGTAAGCTGAGCTCTTTTCATTTAAAGTGCAGGGCTCATTTGTAATTTTATTGTGTTGTTATATTGGCCTTATGCCCGAACACAGTCTCCTGGTGCTAGCAGAACTTACTTAAATTTTCGATTTATTTTTTAGTGTGTTTTGGTACTTGTAGTTTTAAAGGGCTGTGTTACTTAAATTTTGGAGCCCCACTTTAGTGTCAATTTGATAATTAAGCTGAGCTGTTTTCATTTAAATTGCAGGGGTCATTGGTAAATTTTATTGTATTTACAAAGGTTGCTTTTCATTTAAAATTATCCACTTTCGCTTAAATTGCTGGGCTCATTGTGACTTTTATTATGTTTTAAGAAGGGATTTTACTGAATAACGATCCTTATTAACTTATCAAAAAATTGGTTCTCTCAACTTGGCCTTTTGCCTTGCATCACTTAGCTATCAAATATTAATTAAAACAAATGGAACCTGAAATGACTATCCTCGCTTACCTTCACCAAACAACTACCCATCGCTCCCGCAAATGTACCCTCTCAGCTATCGACAAAGGATCTCAATTGATTCCGTATTACTTGATATCCAGAAGGCTTTTGACACCGTACCTCACAAACGGCTTTCAATCAATTTGCGTGGATATGGTATATCGCCCCCAAATTTGCGACTGGCTAGGGGATTTCCGGTCAGAGAGGTCACGGTTTGTAGTAATCGATGGTAACACATCGACTAAAACAGAGGTGATATCGGGCATTGCACAGCGTAGTGTAATTGGTCCTCTGCTGTTCGTTTTTATACGTAAACGATTTAGGGGAAAATCTGAGTAACTCTCTTAGGTTGTTTTTTGCGGAAGACGCGGTCATTTACCGTCTAGTAAAATCATCTGAAGATCAAAACCAACCGCAGAACGATGTAAATAAGATATCACTATGGTGTAAATTTGGCAATTGACTCTAAATAATGAGAAGTGTGAAGTCGTCCATATCAGTACGAAAAGAAATCAGTTAAACATTGTTTACAGGATAAATCAATCAAAAGCGAAGGCCGTAAACTCCACAAAATACCTAGGAATTATTATTACTTCAGATTGAAACTGGAAAGAACACGTAGAAAAAATCGTGGGAGAGGCGAACCAGAGACTGCGTTTTAATGGCAGAACCCTTAAAAGATGCAACAGAACTACGGACAGCACAAATATCCATGCCCGAGGGGGGATTCGAACCCCCGACCGTAGTGGCCGTGCAGACCGTGACTGGAGCGCCTCAGTCCCCTCGGCCACCGCGGCCGGCGCTGCCGTTATCAGGTGGGTTTGACGGAGGACATCGAAAGACTCCAGAGAAGGACAGCTCGTTTCGTATTGTCACGATACAGGGGCGACAGCGTTACGGAAATGATACAGGATCTGGGATGGGAATCACTACAACAACGACGCTTATCGCTGCGGCGTGAGCTCTTTACGAAACTCCAATCGCCAACATTCTCCTCCGAATGCGAAAAAATATTTCTGACTCCCACTTACAGAGGTAGAAAAGATCATCAGAATAAAATACGAGAAATCAAAGCTCGAACAGAGATATTCAGGTGTTCTTTCTATTCGAAAATGGAATGGAGGATAAATAGTATAACGGTGGTTCGATGAACCCTCTGCCAGGTACTTAAATGTGTTTTGCAGAGTATCCATGTAGAAGTAGATGTTATCTGCACGTCTACGTCATGCATCCTCCGACAGCTAATGAGCGATTTATTCCGTGTATTTTAGTCTAATTGTGCAAGTTGTCATCGCTGATGCTGCTGGCATGCAACAAATCCTTCCTAAGCAAGCGAGAGCCATCGTTTGCTGGCTGTATGGTTTCTTCACGCGCAAAGTACGTATGTAAATGTACTTCGACTATCACTTGAAATCGGCAGAGACTCTTTTCTCGTCTTTGTCTAGACCAGGGAGGTTAGAAAAAAGGGACGTAGCGTTACCTACGCTGAGAACAAACACTGCTTGTGAAACCAGGGGAGCATACTTTTGTGAACAAAACAAAAATTTCTCGCTTAAGTCCCTGTGTGAATATTGGCCTCTTTACATAAAGTTACTAAACTGGCAGTCACATCGGAGTATTTACTTACATATGACGTTCATTTGAACGACTAGAAGTACTACACTCCTGGCCATTACAATTGCTACTCCATGAAGATGACATGCTACAGACGCTAAATTTAACCGACAGGAAGAAGATGCTGTGATATGCAAATGATTAACTATTCAGAGCATTCACACAAGGTTGGCGCCGGTAGCGACACCTACAACGTGCTGACACGAGGAAAGTTTCTCAATTTCTCATTCACTAACAGCAGTTGACCGGCGTTGCCTGGTGAGACGTTGTTGTGATGCCTCGTGTAAGGAGGAGAAATGCGTAGCACCATGTTTCCGACTTTGATGAAGGTCGGATTGTAGCCTATCGTGATTGTGGTTTATCGACCGTGACATTGCTGTTCGCGTTGGTCGCGATTCAATGACTGTTAGCAGACATTTAAGAGTGACATGTTAGAGTAACATTTAAGAATGGCTATTCAGACAGGGAGATAGATCGTGCACTACGCCCTAGACTCAAAATGTTCAAATGTTTGTATAGTCTATGGGACTTAACTGCGGGGTCATCAGTCCCTAAACTTACAAACTACTTATGAACTACTTACAAACTAGGACGGCACAAATATCCATGCCCGAGGGGGGATTCGAACCCCCGACCGTAGTGACCGTGCAGACCATGACTGGAGCGCCTCAGTCCCCTCGGCCACCGCGGCCGGCCGCCCTAGACTGACAACCAGGACGGACGAGAAACGACAACAACCGAAGGTCAGAGTTTTTCTACCATTTATCAGTAAGGTAACTGATCGTATTGGAAAAATTTTAAGCAAGTACGATGTGCAAACTGTTTTCAGACCAACCACGAAAATAAAAGAATTTTTAAGATCTGCAAAAGATAAGCGACACACCCTGGCTACACCAGGTGTCTATAAAATCCCCTGCAGTTGTGGACAAATTTATATAGGTACAACTAAAAGAAGTGTCAACACTCATCTGAGCGAACACAAAAGGAACTGCCGCCTCGGACATACTGATAAATCGGCTGTAGCGGAACACGTGTATCAAGAAGGTGACCACGAAATAAAATTTAACGAGACGTCCGTCATAGCAAAGACGTCGCATTATTATGCGCGTTTGTACAAAAAGGCCATTGAGATTTTTAAACATCGAAATAATTTTAACAAAAAAGAAGGTCTCAAACTTGATAAGATATGGATGTCAACACTGCAGCAACAGCATGACAATCGATTAATTTCAATCGAGGAGGTTGGCAGCAGCAGAGACGACAGCACAGCCGACACCACGGGACTACATCGGCGCCCTCTGTTTTGCTTATATATACGACGGTCATTCGCGCTCTCGCAGTACGCCGCTTTACCTCCGAGGATGCCTTCCGCAGACGAAGGCGAAACGTCAAGGGAAAGTTTTGTGTATGGACCACGGCATCTCAGCCCGGAAACTTTAAGTAATGAAGATAATTGCCGCGAAAGCCTTCATTCTATGATCAATCCAGGTTCTGTTTACAGCATCATGATGGTCGCATCCGCGTTTGGCGACATCGCGGTGAACGCACATTGAAAGCGTGTATTCGTCATCGCCATACTGGCGTATCACCCGGTGTGTTGGTATGGGTTGCCATTGGTTACACGTCTCGGTCACCTCTTGTTCTCATCGACGGCACTTTGAACAGTGGCCGTTACATTTCAGATTTGTTACGACCCATGGCTCTACGCTTCATTCGATTCCTGTCAAATCCTAAATTTCAGCAGAATAACGCACGACCGCATGTTGTAGGTCCTGTACGGGCCTTTCTGGATACGGAAGATGTTCGACTGCTGCCCTGGCCAGCACATTCTCCAGATCTCTCACGAATTGAAAACGTCTGGTCAATGGTGGCCGAGCAACTGGCTCGTCACATTACGCCAGTCACTACTCTTAATGAACTGTGGGATCGTGTTGAAGCTGCATTGGCATCTGTACCTGTACACGCCATCCAAGCTCTGTTTGACCCAATGCCCAGGCGTATCAAGGCCGTTATTACGGCCAGAAGTGGTTGTCCTGGGTACTTATTTCTCACGATCTATGCACCCAAAATTGGGTGAAAAAGTAATCACACTTCAGTTATAGTACAATATATATGTCCAATTAATACCCTTTTATCACCTGCATTTCTTCTTGGTGTAGCAATTTTACTGGCCAGTAGTGTATAAACATACACTACGACCAATGTTCAAATGTTTGTAAATCTATCGGACCAAACTGCGTGGTCATCAGTCCGTAGCTTACAAACTACTTAAACTAAGGTAAACTAAACAAAGGACAAACACACACACCCATGCCCCAGGGAGGACTCGAACCTCCACGGCGAGCAACCGCGCGCTTCGCAGCGAGGTGCCTTAGACCGCTCAGCTACTCCGCTGCGGCTACGATCAATGTTTTGGGTACAAACAAATGAGGAAGGGCGCAGTTTGATGGCTTCACTTTTTTCTGCGGTACCATCTCAGATATTGTAATCTCCTCGATTTGGACATAACGGCCGCATCATTCATGGGTGGAACTATATTAACAGGCGATTTACCGCTCCCAGTACCAAAGCGCCGCAGCAGAGTAAACCACACAACGTCCCACGTGGGCACGTTGCGCGCGACCGTGCTGCCCCCTATTTCAAGCGCCCGTTTCGCCTCTATTTGCCTGGCGGGTCACCGCGCGGTCCCGTGTTTTTGTGGTTCGCCGGTCGGCTCTGCTTACCAAGTCAAGGCCACGCCGCGGAACGTGCTTGGCGGCGGGTGAAAGTCGATGATCGACTGCTAATGGCGGCAAAAAAAGCCACTGTCCTTGTGGCCCCGCGTAGCAGTGAGCGGGGTCTCCCGTCCAGTATGTTAGTGACGTCACAGGGCGAACGCGAGCGTAATTTCATGCAGGCGCCGAACGAGAAGGTCCACGTGGCTTTGAGGAGAGGTAGTTGCACAACTTGTTATGATGACGCCACGGTAGTATGATCCACCAAAAAAAGGTCTCTGCGGCGGCACTGACATGACAGAATCATAGAACAGGTATTTGCAACCATACACAAGCGCGAGGCATCGTTGCGGATATTAGCTACTAGTACCTAGTACCCCAAAGGCTTAATGGAGCGCTGGACTTTGTCATTAACGGGTTCCTGTCATGCTGGAGGAAGTCCACGACAGCAACGATTGCAGATTTGGATTATGCACGGTGACGCACCAGTATTAGAGCTCCTAAATACTCGGGCTGAATCGTCCGACATGTTTTCCCCATCATGGTTCGAATCGCGCTGCACTAACAGCATAAAGGCGCATGTCCTGCCATCTTTCACAAACGATTTCGCAAAAACTAATTTAAAGAAATATTTAATTTTTCCGCTACTTAAATCTTTATATGTCGACATTGTGACGATATGCTCGTCATTTGGTTAATATAGTTAATAAGATATTGGCTTCGAAATAATAGACTGCACTACATTAGGAAAAGTTTGCAGTAAAAAGTAGAGGCTGCTATGATATTCCGTTTGGTGCTTGTTGCACCATATGTTGCTGCGGATGAAACTTTCCTAATGGATTGAATTTTATTTTCGACTCAGGAGGAGATCTTTACCTTTCACTCATACCGCTAAACTTTATTTTATTTAGCGCACTCATTTCCGATGGCGAGAAGACCAGAATGAATCACTGCGTATCTCATTACACGGTTAGAGGTATCAAAATGATATTTTGACAAATGATAACATGCAAAGAGGGGAGTATTTTGCCACACGATTACTACGCAAAACTTCATTAACTATCGCGTTATTCAGGGAAATACATAGTTGTTGAATGAAAAAGAGTAAAGTTAATGATTTATTATTCGATTTGCAGATATTCCTTCGTCACTCACAAATGTTTATTTATTTGCTTCTTGTCCATTGTTTGAGAGCTACCACTCAGTTTCCAAAACCTAATAGGAGTTACATTTCCTTCAGTTTAAAGCCTAGCAGTAACAGAACGGAAGTTTCTAGATCTAATGAGGATTTTATGTGAGAATACTTGAAAATGACAGATAACGAGGATCCCTTCACTAGCTAACGAACTGACTTGTTCTCATTTCCTCACATAATAAAGCACTCTGTAATGAGATATTTACAATATCCTTTTCATATAAACTGAAAAATTGAAATTGCATATTACATAGAGACACAGCACTTTTGTAGTGTGCAACTATTAAATTTAATGGGTTAAGAAGTCAGTACCAGTATCTTAAAGTATAGATGTTATGCAGTAACAACATATGGCTAATTATTAGCTCTAATACGAAAGACGTGTTACTACTAGACGGACGGGCGGATCCCAGTGCGTTACATTTAACTGACATTATCTCAAGTTACACACTTCTCACAGAAATTTTGTTTGGAGAGGTTGAAAATTTGATGTATTTTGAACATTTCATTCGCTTAATGTGTGCACCTAACTTCAACAGAAAAAAAGATCCTCGCATGTCGAAAATTCCGTAACGTCGTCAGAAAGTGCATGGTCGTAAACTATCAGTTTATAAATTATTGCCATAAATAAAACTGAAAAGAACATGTAGGGTAGTTCTTAAGGAAGACATTGATGAAAATTCCATGTACATACAATGAGTAGTTTGCGAGTGTGAGCGAGTTGAATGAAACGCGAGGTAACGCGTGAGCTCGTCCGCAACGTGGCAACTCCTACAGCTTGGGGAAAAAATGGCGGACAGTTCAGCTCGGGTTTATAGGAGTCTTACCCAGTACGCTTTCGTCACAATGTGTGCGAATATCTCACGCATAAATTTAAGAATCGGGGTGGCCCCACACCTTCGCCTGCTCCTAGACTTTTGGTTATGGAGACTGTGGCGATACATAATTGTTTTGAAATTCTCAACTAATCATTTGTTTTGTAGTTAAAGACCGGTATATACCCCAACTCACCTTATAACTGTTACTGATGTATATTTCAGGTTGAATGTACATGAAATTTAATATAACATATAACTTAAGGTCGGAATTGGGCAATGTTGTATTTTGTTTACTATTGCAGTCGATGTATTTCAAAGATGGCTGTTGACGATGTTTGCCAATCGTCAACTTATATGATATTGACTCCATTTAACACAAATAATTATATATAGGTATTATATGAAGCGTAATATGCTAAAATCCTGAGATTTATACGGCACATGACGTGACGTAATTATGACGTAAACTGTAATATGTACAGGGTGAATCACCTAACACTTGCACCGCAAATATTTCAGAAACGGAAAGTGCGATTGGTAGTCAGAGGCTCGTATTTTTAGCCAACAAACAGATTGTAATATTACTTAAAACGTGTACTTTTTTTATAAAAACACAGTTTTTTAAATGGAACAATGGTTGTTTCTATCATGTTGTTTGTTAAGCTTGTGGGACTTAACTGTGGGGTCATCAGTCCCTAAACTTACAAACTACTCATGGACTAACTTATATTAAAGACAGCACAAACATCCATGCCCGAGGGAGGATTCGAACCCCCTTCGGGGAACGGCCTCGCGCATCGTAGCATAGCGCGTCAATGCGCTCGGTCGCTCCGCCGCGGCTTTCTATCATAAACTGGAATTTTTTACACCAGCTGTGTACAAAGAATTTTGAATGATATTTTTATCACGTTAGTTTGGCAACTACAACCGTTCAAAGTTTCGGGGACGGAGGCTCCGATAACGTATCTGACTGCCCGAGTGGCTAGCCCCTGGGGCACGGCCTACAGGCCAGTGAGCTACGCTGTCGTCGCTTCCGCCCCCGAAACTTTGAACGGTTGTAGTTGCCAAACTAAACGTGATAAACAATATCATTCAAAATTCTTTGTACACAGCTGGTGTCAAAACTTCCAGTGCATGATAGAAACAATTGTTCCATTTGAAAAAGTATATGCTTGCATAAAAAATACACTTTCTGAGTAGTACTACAACCTCTTTGTTGGCTAACAATACGAGACACTGACTACCAATCCATTCTGTGAAAACCGCACATCAATCGTACTTTCCGTTTCACCCTGTATACACTGGTACAGCGAACGCTGCCTGTCTGTGTCTGTATTGTGGAAGATGTGTTTCTTCAGTATACGTGAGCTAAACTAGCAATGAATATCTTACGTTAGTCAAATGGGTGATGCGCCAATACTGTGAGCGGTTACCTGATGTCAATATTCAATATGAAAGCTATTCTACAATTTGTATGGAGATAATATTTGCTTGAAAGGAAGTCAGTTAGGATCAAAAAAAGATGATGATTTTGATTTATGTACTATTGGTGTGTAAATAAAACTTTGGTTTTCTGAAGAACTTTTATGAGTGGAGTATGGATAGAAGACCCTGGTAGCTTCATCAAGATTTATAAACATTTTCTGACTTTTTGTGAGTGTTTACAGTTTTTGCATGAAGTCTTCAGCTTAAACCATGAGACATTTCAAAACACCTGAATGAATCGGTCTCAAATATTTCAAATGTTTGTAAACTTGCGCCAAACTCCGTCGGGAATGGACGCCCTGGCCTTAGAATGACGTATTAGACCACGCAGTCATTTGGCGCAGATGGGTCAGTCTACTAAGCTACAATCACGGAAGTGCAGACACTACACGGCCGCGGCTTCTAAGGGTGCCAGCAACTACTACAACAACGGGGTTCACTTTAAAGTATGTCACTTTTTATTTTTACGTTGTAGCATCTTATCCTTTATTTCAGGCAGGTTTTTTTTTCAGTTTTATACAACTCAGAGTTTGTAGTGCACACCTTGTCAGTATTCGTGTCCTAATGCAACTGACAAACGATACCTTATTATATATTTTTTTAGTTTTAAAAATTACTATAGAATAAGTATAAAATAATGGCATGGAGTTAGTTATTTGAAATTCACAGTGAGTTTATAAATCGCAGTTTTCTTTAACCTATTCTTTGAGCAATGCACCTCTCTGTGGTGACCTTGGAGGTCCTCCACGAATCAGTCCTGGAGGAGAACCTCTCGTAACTAGTTCGTTACGTCGAATGGCAAAAGGAGGCATTGTCGTCAACGGACGCCTTTCATCACATATTTACGTCAGAAAGTATGCGTTTCCGGACCTGTTACTTGGAAACCATTTTATTAAATGTCAAAATTCATCAGAATATAGCTCGCAAAACATTTTATGTATTGGATTTTTAATTCTGACACGCCCATTCCTCTCGGGTCATCATTAGGCGAAAGTTTCTTAAAATAATCTTCACATTTTATAACATAAATGTGTGAGCACCTTTTTTCAAAATATTCAAATGTTTATAGAGATTATGGGACTTAACTACGGGGTCATCAGTCCCTAAACGTACAAACTACTTACGAACTACCTTATACTAAGAACGGCACAAATATCCATGCCCGAGGGGGGATTCGAACCCCCGACCGCAGCGGCCGTGCGGACCGTGACTGGCTCGCTCGGCCACCGCGGCCGGCACACACTTTTTCATTCATTATCAAAAATGTTTGTGTAAATATCTTGTAAGTAGGCAAATTTATCTGAAACAGGCGTTATGGAATTAATAAACTTGAACTTAAGCAAAACTGGAAATGAATTATAGTAACTGAAAATTTTTAATAATAAAGAAAAGACAACGTGTAATTAATTTATCATCCATGTTGACTGAATCAGATTTCTTTCAGTATTTCAGGATTTTTGACAAGATGCTTAGCCGCGTCGGAATGGCCGTGCGCGCTAAGGCGCCTTGTTGCAGTGCGCGCGGCCATTCGCCGTCGGAGGTTCGAGTTCTCCCTCGGTCATAGGTGTGTGTGTGTGTGTGTGTGTTGTTCTTAGAATAGGTTATTTTAAGTAGTTTGTAAGTTTAGCAAACGATGACCATTGCAGTTAGGTCCCACAACTTTACAAACATCTGAATTTTTTATGATGTTCATGCTTCCGATATAAACTGGCTATTACTTAAACCTTAAAACATCATGAACAGCATTTCGTAAAACGTTCAGTTTCATGTTAACTGATTCTTCCGTCGCTTCTTGGTAGAACTTATTCATTATGAAGATTAAAATACACAATTTTGTGTTAGTTCTACGGTTTTGTTTATTTAATGAATCGATTTTCGGCTTATTAGGCCATCATCAGACGTTTACTGAAATTCAGTGAAAGAAGTTAATTGACGTGTCTGTATGTAACATATCTTCTGTTTTACTGGCAACACGAGTTCTTTGACAACTTCAGTAAATGTCTGATGATGGCCTAATAAGCCGAAAATCGACTCACTAAATAAACAAAACCGTAGAACGAACACATAATTGTGTATTTTAATCTTCATACGTTCAGTTTCATTAATGTACAAGAAATTATACTTGAAACATAACTGAAGACATTGATTGTGGGAAATAGGCGGATGGCAAGTAATAGATTTGAAAACAGAGACAGGGCTGGCAGGTTTAAGTGTATTGTTTTCTTGTGGAAGGCTTTAAATGAAACTGACTTTAAATACGCAAATTTAAAAGCTACTAGTTTTGATTCTGTAGAGAATTTCTGTTGTTGAAAAATGAAACATGGGATGTTTTACACAAATGCACGTGACAAACTTAGAGAAAATATCGAGACGTGTGAGAATTTAGAAACCGAAATATTTCAGGATTGTACACAGTGTGTCCCATTTCTTGTTTGAAATTCCAAAATGCGATTCGATCTCGTAGAAAGTTGCAACAGTTCGAGTCTCGAAGAACTAATAACAGCCATGTACACTGCTTTAGCAAACGTCCTGGTCACAAATGTGGTGATACACGTCGAGAAATAGGGTGGAACAGCAGCACGTTTTGTGTTAAGTAGGCAAATTATCCGATGACGCGTTTTATACGGTGAAAGTGTTAAATGATTTTTTAAGTTCTGCATCTACTTCTACATACATACTCCTGAATCCACCCAAAGGTGCGTGGCGGAGGGCACTCAGTACCACTAATAGTTACCTGCTTTTCTCTTTCACTCCCACATAGAACGAGGGAAAAACGAATGCTTGTGTGCATCTGTATGAGGCCTAATGTCTCTGATCTTATCCTTGTCGTCTTTACGCGAAATGTAGTTTGGCAGCAGTAGAATCGTTCTGTAGTCTACCTAAATTTCCGGCCCTCTAAATTTCTTCGCCAGTGTTTCTCGAAAAGAACGTCGCCTCCCCTCCAGCGTCTCCCATTTGAGTTACCCGAAGCACTTCCATAATACTCGCCCATTTATCAAATGTATCAGTTACATAGCACAGTGGTAGAGTGGCAGATTACAAGTCCAAAGGTCTCGGGTTATATTCCCGCCGGGTCCTAGGGTTTTTATCTGTCACTTTCCACTTCTTTCGCCTCTGGCAGTATTGTTCATGTGAAAAATACCGAGTAGCACCGTGCTTCGGAACCCACGTTAAACTGTAGGTCCTCCTATAACTGGCTGGGTAAGTCAGTTGGAAGGTCGGAGGAAGGCAACGGCATACCACTCCAAACAGTACCATGCCTAGTAAAGCACTGTGGTGTTCAAACCAACCTTCGGACTGTTGACTGCTTTACCTTATCTTACCTTATCAGTTACAAATCTAGTCGCCCGCCTCTGAACTGCCTCTATATCCTCCTCTAAATCGATCTGGTTGGGTTCCCAAACACTTGAGCAATACTCAAGCTGTCTTCTTTACAGACGAATCACACCTTTCCAAAAATATTCCGAAAAACCGAAGTCGCCTTCCACAAGATTGTCTTTATATGCTCGTTCCATTTCATATCGCTGTGCAGCGTTACGCTACGTATTTAATTGACGTGACTCTGTCAAGCAGCACGCTACTAATGCTGTATTCGAGCATTACGGGATTGTTTCTCCTACTCATGTGCGTGACCATACACTTTTCTACATTTAGTGTTAGCTGCCATTCCTCACACAACCTAGAAATTTGGTCCAAGTCATCCTGCATCCTACTACAGTCATTAAATGACGACACCCTCCTGTACGCCACAGCATCATCAGCAAACAGCCGCAGATTGTAACTTACTCTGTCTCTCAGATTATTATTTAGATATTTACATCTACATACGTACTCCGCAATTCACCGTAAGGCGCGTGGCGGAGGGTACATTTTACCACTACTAGGCATTTCCTTTCCTATTCCACTCCCAAATAGAACGAGGAAAAAAAGGATGTCTATATGCCTCCGTACGAACCCTAATTCCTCTTATCTTGTCTTTGTGATCACTACGCGAAATGTAAGTAGGCGGCAGCAAGATCGTACTACACTCAGCTTCAGATTCCGGCCCTCTAAATTTCCTCAACAGAAATTCACGAAAGGAACGTCGTCTTTCCTCCAGCGATCCCCAATTGAGTTGCCGGAGCAATTCCGTGACACTCGCACATTGGTCGAACCTACCAGTAACAAATCTAGCTGCTTGCCTCTGAACTGCCTCTATGTCTTCTTTTAAACTGATCTGCTGCTGGTTCCAAACACCTAAGCAATACTCAAGACGTGGTCGTACAAATGTTTTATACGCGGTCTCCTTTACAGGTGAAGTACATCTTTCCAAAATTCTCCCAATAAACCGAAGTCAGCTGTCCGCCTTACTCACAACTGTCCTTACATGTTCGTTCCATTTCATATCTCTCTGCAATGTTACGCCTACATCTTTGAACGACGCGACAGCATCAAGAAGCTCACTACTAATGCTGTAATCGAATATTATGCGATTGTTTTTCCTACTCATGCGCATCACCTTACATTTTTCTACATTGAGAGCTAGCCGCCATTCTTCGCACCAACTAGAAATCTTGTCTAAGTCATCCTATATGCTATTACAGTCAGTTAAAGACGACAGTCTCCCATACACTACAGCATCAACAGCAAACAGCCGAAAATTATAACTTACTCTGTCCATCAGATCATTTATATAGATAGAAAATAATAGTGGTCCTATCACATTTCCCTGGGGCATGCTTGACGATACAGTCGTCTCTGATGAACACTCGCCGTCGAGAACAACGTACTGCGTTCTATTACTTAGGAAGTCTTTCAGCCAGTCACAAATTTGTGAACCTATTCCATAAGCTCGTAACTTCGTTAGCAGTCTGCAGTGTGGCACCGCGTCGAACGCCTTTATGAAGACGAGAAAAACACAATCCGCCTGTTGCCCTTCATCCATGGCTCGTAAGATGTCATGCGAGAAAAGGGCAAGCTGAGTTTCACATGAACGATGTTTTCTAAACCCGTGCTGATTCATAGAAAGAAGCTTTTCCGTTTCAAGGAAATTTACTATATTCGAACTGAGAATATGTTCCAAAATTCTACATGAAATTGATGTCAACGATATTGGCTTATAATTTTGTGGGTCAGTGCTCTTTCCTTTCTTATAAATGTGAGTCACCTGCGCTTTTTTCCAATCACTAGGAACTTTGCGTTGAATTAAAGATTCGCGATAAGTACAAGCTAAGTATGGGGCCAACGCCGCGGTCCTATCACACTTCCATGAGGCACTTCTGTCAATACCCTAGTCTCTGATGAACATCTCTGATGAACACTCGCCATCGAGGACAACGTAATGGGTTCAAATGTTCGTTATCCTATGGAACCAAACTACGTTGGTTATCAATCTCCAATCTTACAAACTACTTAAACTAAGTTAAACTAACCTAAGGACAATACACACATCCATGCCAGAGGGAGGATTCTAACCTCCGATGCGGGAGGCCGCGCGATGCGTAACGTAGCGCTCCAAACCGCTTAGCTACTCCCGCGTGGCGTATTAGGTTCTATTACATAAGTAGTCTTCGTCTTCAAGCCACTCATAGATTTGGGTTCACACACACACACACACACACACACACATACACACACACGTCTGTAGAGCTTGTACCTAACTACGGGGTCATCAGTCCTAGACTTAGAAACTACTTATGAACAAATCATAACGTGTAGGCTTTCACGGCCGGTGTCTTCCGTAATTAAAACTTCCGGGCTGAGAGGCCGTGGTCGAACAGTAGAAATTTCTTCCCCTGACGTTCAGTATGATAATGAATTCTATGAACAAATCAATGGAGTGGCCATGGGTAGCCCTCTAAGTCCAGCGGTTGCTAATATTTTTATGGAATTTTTTGAACAACAGGCACTGCAGTCAGCCAGAAAGAGCCCTTTGAAGTGGTATCGGTATGTGGATGATACTTTTGTGATCTGGAATCACGGGGAAGAGGAACTGAACTGTTTCTTAAAGCATTTGAATAGTATCAACGCGAAAATACAATTTACCACGGAGACGGAGATTAATGGACAGATAAATTTTTTGGACTTTTCAGTGATTAAACGTGAAGATGGGACTCTGGGTCATAAAGTATACAGAAAAGATACGCATACCAATCGGTATCTCCACAAAGATTCGAATCATCATCCCAGGCAAAACAAAGGTGTTATTAAAACATTAGTGGACAGGGCTAGTAAAATCTGTGAACCAGCTTATTTGCAAGAGGAACTCTATCATTTACGAACCGCATTTCAGAAAAACGAATACAGTGATAAGGAGACAGATCGAGCACTCCAGCCCAGAAGACAAATGTCTGCTAACGTCCAACAACAACCTTTGGCGGGGAAAGTGTTTCTCCCATTCATCCACAATATCACGGATTGCATTGGGAAAGTACTGGCCAAGTTTAGAGTCGAAACAATATTAACACCCACCAAAAAGATCAGTGAATACTTACGATCAATGAAAGATGCACGACACCCTTTGGCTACTCCGGGTGTGTATAAGATTCCATGTAGTTGTGGGAAGGTTTATATTGGAACAACGAAAAGAAGTATCAATACTCGCCTAACGGAACACAAGAGGAACTGTCGACTGGGACACACAGTAGCGGCCGTAGCGGAACATGTTTTTGAAAACAGTGACCACAAAATAAAATTTAGTGAGACAAGCGTGCTAGCTAAGACATCGCAGTATTATGCACGTATGAATATAGAGGCTATAGAGATTTTTAAACACCGTAATAATTTTAACAGGAAGGAAGAAGGCTTGAAGTTAGACAAGATATGGCGGTGTACTTTGTACCAAATATGTGACAATCGATTACCTTCGATCGAGAGTAATGACGCCAGCCAGAGATAGTTTTACTGTTGACATCACGTGACGAGTGGTGGCGCCCTCTATATAAGCAGGACCTCCACGCCCCAGCAGCCAGTCGTCGACTCACCTCAGAAGATGTTGCCCGCAGCCGGCAACGAAACGTCAGGGGAAGAAATTTCTACTTTCGACCACGGCCTCTCAGCCCGGAAGTTTTAATTACTACTACTTATGAACTAGCTAATACTAAGGACGGCACAAATACCCATGCCCGGGAGGGGGGGGGGGGATTCGAACCACCGACCGTAGTGGCCGTGCAGACTGTGACTGGAGCGCCTCAGTCCCCTCAGCCACCGCGGCCGGCGAAAGTGTTTCTGCCATTCATCCACAATATCACGGACCGCGTTGGGAAAGTACTGGCCAAGTTTAGAGTCGAAACAATATTAACACCCACCAAAAAGATCAGTGAATGCTTACGACCAACGAAAGATGCACGACACCCTTTGGCTACTCGGGGTGTGTATAAGATTCCATGTAGCTGTGGGAAGGTTTATATTGGAACAACGAAAAGAAGTATCAATACTCGCCTAACGGAACACAAGATGAACTGTCGACTGGGACACACAGTAGCGGCCGTAGCGGAACATGTTTTTGAAAACAGTGACCACAAAATAAAATTTAGTGAGACAAGCGTGCTAGCTAAGACATCGCAGTATTATGCACGTATGAATATAGAGGCTATAGAGATTTTTAAACACCGCAATAATTTTAACAGGAAGGAAGAAGGCTTGAAGTTAGACAAGATATGGCGGTGTACTTTGTACCAAAGATGTGACAATCGATTACCTTCGATCGAGAGTAATGACGCCAGCCAGAGATAGTTTTACTGTTGACATCACGTGACGAGTGGTGGCGCCCTCTATATAAGCAGGACCTGCACGGCCCAGCAGCCAGTCGTCGACTCACCTCAGAAGATGTTGCCCGCAGCCGGCAACGAAACGTCAGGGGAAGAAATTTCTACTGTTCGACCACGGCCTCTCAGCCCGGAAGTTTTAATTACTACTACTTATGAACTAGCTAATACTAAGGACGGCACAAATACCCATGCCCGAGGGGGGATTCGAACCCCCGACCGTAGTGGCCGTGCAGACTGTGACCGGCGCGCCGCAGAGCGCTCGGCCACCGCGGCCGGCAGATTTGGGTACCAACGAGTTTTCCATTTGCTCGTACTTTCGTTAGAAGTCTGTAGCGCGATACCATGTCAAATGCCTTTCGAAAATCGAGAAATATGCAGTCTCCAAATGTGTTTATAATATTTAATATTATCTCAATATGGCTGAGAGCATTAAGGCCGCAAAGAAACACTTGGATGACAATGTACAAAAATTACTGAAATCATAGTATTAGATAGATGTTTCTCTACGCGACTTAATAAGAAGCTGTCACGAAAACCGAAAACAGTCGTTCACAGAATTTTGACCAAATATTCGGATAAAAGAAAAGTCTGTGCGGATTTTGTGCCTCACGCACTTTCAGGCGTTGGAATATAGGGGAAATAGCAACACTGCGAACATTTGTTGTATGCAGCCCGAAGTGATTTCATGAATTTGATTGTAACTGGAAATATAGTATTTTCAATACGAACCTGTTCTAAAGCGGCAAAGTGCAGCGTGAATAACCCCGTAGAAGCCTAAAACAAAGAAAGTGCGCTTTTCAGAAGAGGCATGAAAACAATGCTAAGAGTTTTCTTCGATTGTAAAGGAATCTGTCACAAGGAGTTTGTACTACAGCGGCAAATTGTTAATCCAGAGTATTGTCTTAGAGTCCTGCATCATTTGTCGGCAAAAATTGCTTAAATTCGTCCCAAACATCAAATGAAAACGTCTGAAAGAAACTGCTCTGTAGTACTAGACGCAATTTAACCCATTAAGGCCCAAAGTTGCGCTAACGCAACATTTCATTTTTTTATATTAAATGAGTTGCACAAATTTGGAATTTCTTTGTCACAAAATTAAGAGAACATCTGAAAAAACTAGTTCAGGCATTTTAATTACACCACTGACAATAATTTCGGTCACCGTGTATTTTCAAAATTCCAGATAAAAAATGTGTGTTTCATTGCGATAGTTTTCATTTTTCTTCTTAATTAGCATGTCATGATATTTAAACGAATTTTATGCAGTGAACTTCTTTCAAACTTCTGTTATCATACTATATAGCTTTTTAGAGACCTCAGATATAATTCAAACTAGTTATTTTATTTATTTATTTTTTTTATTTTTGCTTTTTACAATATCGTTGCGTCTACGCAACTTTGGGACCACCAAGTATATATTTAGTGAAACATGGCTGCTTCATTCTACCACAATAATATTTCGATATTCCATTGTTGCACCAACAGTTTGACTGTAGCCTTTGTTTGGAAAATATTCATTCAGTTTGGTTGCAGTTTCAGTGCGTTTATAGATGGAACAATAACTCTGGTCATATATTTACTGGTACCGGTAAATCAGTTTATTCAAGTTTCGCATTTTATTTACTTTTGCTTATTACGAATTGAATCATACTTTACCACAGCTCAGCTATAAATGAATGCAAACAGTACATACAGGGTTTTTTGCTTGTCTAGGAATGTCTTATTATACGAAACCCCCATCTACTGTGGAACTTGCGGCCATATTGAACTTGAGGTTACAGACAGCATCGATTGCACGTATATTCCACCAAACGTTGATGAGATCATAGATGAAGAAGACAATTCCACACCATCCATCCCTTAGAAAATGCAAAAAGATACAGTGGGAAAGGAAAGAAAAGTGTTCCTCTTCCTCAACCCAGGCTCAGCACAGGTCAGCACAGTCAACATATGGGTGGTGTTGATTTACACGATAATGGTATTGCCAATTACATAATTTGAATAAGAGGCTAGAAATGGTGGTGACCTCTCTTTACCAACTTGATAGACAGTGTAATTATGAATTCATGGAAATTTTGCAATCTTGCAAATGAAAAAAATATGTCACAACTTGAATTTCGATCATACTTATACATGACCCTAATGAAATCTGAAGATACTGCAGCCGTGAATAAAGGAAACAGAGAATCTGCAACCCCTCAGACACAGGAAAATGCTCTTACGGAAGCCCCTCCAAATGCTCTCTTCCTAAAGAAATCGCTGTGATGATGTAGGCCACATAATGATAGAGGAGGAAAACAAAGCAAGAAGAAGATGTAGGTTATGTAAAAGTACAACAATTAACAAATGCAAAAAGTGTAATGTGCATCTCCATTCATACTCTTTTCAAACATTTCGTAAGATTGCGAAATAGGACTTCTTATTGTCCCAAAGTTGCGTGAACGCAACATTTTGCTGTACTTTAAATACGACTTGCATACTTCTTGTTTGTATATTTATGTCTAGACTAGATGAATCCCCGCTGCTTCGCATGCGTAGGCTTGTTGGTCTGCACCAGTTGTTTCTTTTTAATCCTGATGAAGAATTTCCAATTTAATTTCCAAAAATACCGAAACATGTATTTCAGGTCCCAGGTTCGAGTCCCGGTTCCGGCACACAATTTTAATCTGCCAGGAAGTTTCACATCAGCGCACACTCCGCTGCAGAGTGAAGTTTCATTCTGGAAACATCCCTTAGGCTGTGGCTAAGCCATGTCTCCACCATATCCTTTCTTCCAGGAGTGCTAGTCTTGCATGTTTGCTGGAGAGCTTCTGTGAAGTTTGGAAAGTAGGAGGCGAGGTACTGGCAGAAGTAAAGTTGTGAGGCGGCATCGTGAGTCGTGTCGGAAGTGCGCTTGCCCGCGAAAGGCAAAGGTCCCAGGTTCGAGTCCCGGTTCCGGCACACAATTTTAATCTGCCAGGAAGTTTCATGTATTTTTTAAATCATAACCAACAATACAAATACCAAGTTTTGTAGCTATAGCTTCAAAATTGTCTTGACAACAAAGTGTTTTCGAAAAGAATTTTTGATCCTCTCTTTTACCCCCCTTAGTTTTTTAATTTCCAAAAATACCGAAACTCGTGTCTTAATAATCCTGAAGATGAGTCCATATCCTAAGTTTCATAGTTATAGCTAGAAATTTGAGTTAACAGCAACATATTTTTGAAAATCATTTTTTTCAGTCCTCTATTTTACCCCCTTCTTGGTTGAATTTCAAAAAATGCAGAAACACGTGTCTTTTAAAATCGAACACCGAATTCAAATCCTACACTTTGTAGTTCTAACTTGAAAATTGCCTAAATAGCATCATATTTTCGAAAAACACCCCCTCCCCAATTTAACTCCTTTGATGGTTGAATTACCAAAAATACCGAAACACTTATTTTTTAACGTCTAACCAAATATACAAATATCAATTTTTGCAGCTCTACCTTCAAAATTGTATCAATAGCAACGTGTTTTCAAAAATAATTTATGATCCTCTATTTAACCCTCTTACTTGTTGAATTTCCAAAAATACTAAAAATCATGGATTTTTAATCCTGACCAAGATTCCATATCATGAAGTTTCGTAGTTGTAGCTTAAAATTTGAGTTAACAGCAACATATTTTCGAAAATCAATTTTTTGCGTCACCTGTTTAACCCCCTTATTTGTCGAATTTCAAAAAATGCCGAAACACGGGTCTTTTAAATTCGAACCCTGAATTAAAATCCGAAATTTTGTAGTTCTAGCTTCAAAACTGCGTAAAAAGCTATGTATTTTCAAAAAAGTTTCATCCCCTATTTCACCCCCTTACGGACGGAATATCGAAAAATCGCTTCTTCAATTACGCCTACAGAGTAAGATCAACACCCTCCACAAATTTCAAGTTTCTATCTTCAGTGGTTTGGGCTGGGCGATGATGAGGCAGTCAGTCAGTCAGTCGGGACACTTCCTTTTATATATAGAGATTAGTGTACAATTAGATCAAATAAACATTATTTTCAAAAAGATTTTCTTTATTTTAATACTTGATCCTTAATGGATTAAAAAGAATACTACAAAGATTGTTTCATATAAACTTTCCAAGCAATTTAAGCAGTGTATTATTTCAGAGTGAAACATATTTGAGTAAATACAGTGATTTCGTGAAAGTAATCAAAGTCTTATTTTCATAGGCAGAGACCTAACGGAACCGGGACACACTGTGTAGGTATCATTTCTTTTCTGATGCTCCAGAAGAACTCGAGGTACACACTTCGCGCTTGGCTGGTCTTTCATACTGATGGAAAGCCGCCGAGAAGGCTTCGCTGCAGCGCCTGGTACCGCCAGAATCCAATTTCAGTGTACATCGTGTGGGCGTGTTCGACTGCGGACCACATATCGTGTCCAGCAGGTCTTCCCGAGTGCCAGGAGCTAGCGACAAGACTCTCCAGAGTGTTCCGCCTCATCTCGCGTATTTCACCGGCAAAAACCGTCTGCATCACGTGTCCGATGGCTTGCTTGGCCACTTTCATTACTGAAGACACACCGCAAGCCCGCACAAGTCGAACGCTGATGTTTATCTGCCATTGGCTCTGGCATAACTTTGACTTCTTGTCCATATCCAGTAGGTTACAATGAAAAGGATGCAGTGGTTGGAAAGGGAGTAAGACAGGGTTGTAGTCTTTCTCCATTGTTATTCAATTTGTACATTGAGCAAGCTATAAAGGAAAGCAAGGAGAAATTTGGAGAAGGAATTAAAGTTCAGGGTGAAGAATTAAAAACACTGCGTTTTGCCGACGACATAGTAATTCTGTCAAAGACAGCAAAGGACCTGGAAGAGCAATTGAACGGAATGGACAGTGTGCTGAAAGGTGCATATGAGATGAACATTAATAAGAGCAAAACTAGGGTAATGGAGTGCAGTCTAAGAAGATCAGGTGATGCTGAAGGAATTAGATTACGTAACGAAGCAATAAAGGAGGTAGATGAGTTTTGTTACTTGGGCAGTAAAATAACATATGATGGTCGCAGTGCAGAGGATATAAAATGCAGAATGGCAATGGGTAGAAAAGCGTTCTCGAAAAAGAGACATTTGTTAACATCGAATATTGATTTAAGCCTAAGGAAGTCGTTTCTGAAGGCATTTGTATGGAGTGAGACATGAACGATAAACAGTGCGGACAGGAAGAAGATTGAGGCTTTTGATATATGGTGCTACAGAAGAATGCTAAAGATTAGGTGGGTGGATCGCGTAACTAATGAGGAGGTACTGAACAGAATGGGGGAGAAAAGAAATTTCTGGCATACCTTGACTAAAAGAAGGGATAGATTGGTAGGACACATTCTTAGACATCAAGGAATTGTGAATTTAGCGTTGGAGGGAAGTGTGTGGGGTAAAAATCGCAGAGGAAGACCAAGGGATGGATACAGTAAGCAGATTCAGACAGATGTAGGTTGTCGCTCTTATGTGGAGATGAAGAGGCTTGCTCAGGATAGGGTATTGTGGAGAGCTGCATCAAACCAGTCTCCGGACTGAAGACCACAACAACAACACAATGAACATACATTGTTTTAATTGGATTATTCTATAATAAAAGGGGGCAAGATGTAGTGATCCGGATTACACACCTAGTACAAGGTAAAACTAATACCATGCACAGTCAATAATAAGAGGAAAGGTAAAACCACAGCTTGCAGCGCGCCGCGTCTTCCTTACCACGTGTTGTGGATTCTGCTACAACTTTTGCAGTTTTTGAGGTTGTAACATATCCGTCGTCGTTTTATATTTTACTAGCTTAAACCCGCGGCTCCGCTAGCGTGTTGGTTGATTATGATAGATAAGCTATCTTTCAGTAGTATGCTATGAGACTGAAGGATGAAATGAAATACTGTACCTTCTTTAGAAACATTTTCAATCAAATCACACCTAAAAGTGCACTCGTTTCGAAGAATCCAATCACGAAATTCAACAATAATGATTGATACAATATCATAGATCGATCACTTGATGTAATGCGCGAAACTTCAAATCGATTTTTTTAAAGAGATGTATTAAAAGAAATTTCTGTTTTACTGCTTTATTTATTTATTCTTATATTTCCTTATTCGTATGCTTATCCTTGCAGAGAAAGAGATAAGACATTGTAGCAGGCATATACCAAAGATATGGTCTGTGACATGACGTTTCGCTGTATGTAACCTCCTTGCTATAGAGTCGCAAACGTCATCGCTGGACTTCAACCACCATATCTTCCACCCCATTATAGCTATCAGCATGGAACTGCTATGATGTACAACGGGAGACTTCGGACAACAATTACACACAGACCATTCTTTTGCGTTCTGTAGTTTTCGCTTTAGAGCGAAATATTAACACATACACAAGTAGAATTTTATATATACCGATAACTTTCCATCCCAGTATACTCCACCCTTTTATCATTATCAACCCTCAAGCAACAATCCAACCAATAAAACCATTTTCAAAGAGTAAATAAATATAATTTTCAAAGAGTCATTATTGTTCCGCATTTCGCGTTATATTCTTCAAATTACTAAATATCTATCAGATCGCTATACAACCGTGCCTAAAACCTTCCTCAGGTATAAATTAGACCAATATTTAAGTCTCTGCGTCTTGTCGTTCGGACGTGATAAGCGTACACCGAACAGACATTCACATTAATATCCGATCGCCATAAAACCGTGCCTAAAGCCTTCCCCGGGTAGACATTAGTAACTGTACAAATTTTTAGCTCTTTGTGTCTTGTTGTTCAGACGTGATAAACGTACACCGAACAGACATTCACATATATAGATATAACCTCGTGTCTGGACTGTGTATTTATCATTCGGTCTGCATCTGTGCCCGGTAAGTTGTTCACTGAATGTGCCTACTGCAAGCTATTGCAATGCAATATGGCTCCCACACGTTTGTATGTGGAATGACTTGTCTACGCAGGCTTCATCTAGTTTGAGTACACATATGGTTTCCCGCCACGTGCGAAATGCGCACGCCCGACAACGTTTATGAAATTTAAGAGTCATAAGATTGGCCCGCGCAACGGATAACATTACAAATGCATCTGAACTAATTAATCGGATCCAATATACGTACTCAAATGGCACGGATACGTTACTCTGATATTTATGCTCCAGTGCACCATTGCAGAGCACAGCAAAGACTTTAAGAATGGGATTACTAGTGCTGAATAGGGTCATATGAACATTTAGAAATTGCTTCGACACGCATTTGGGATAAAATCATTATTTATTCACAAATTCTTTAAGATAAATACTATATTGTGTTAACTTAAATGCAACCTTTTGTTGCTATCACCTGAATGCTGAATGGGCCTCCTAGCAAGTTCTAAAAAAAACACAGCAGGTTAATCTTGTCACTCGCAAGGATATAGAAGCAAGGAGTTTTCTCAGATTCGCCGCTATGATTTGGGCGGCCGTTGCGATCCTGGGGCAGCAAAGTGGTGTGAACGGACACAAAAATATTATTCGAGAATGGGATTTGCATTACTGATCTTCTGATTACTACTAGAACATGACAGGGGATCACAAAATATTACAATGCCCGTGTAAGTGATGAACTTACGCCCCGCACAAAAACTAAGTCACTGAAATTTAATTTAAAATAATTACCACCACGCTGAATCTACTTCTACGGAAATTGCGTATGATTACTTGAATACATTACGTCTGGCAACATTATTACTAACCCGTGGGCCTATTATCATGCCACACAATCATTACAAAGCAAACCTAACAAAATTTACGAAAATCTGCCAGTTAACACTAAATTGTAGGTAATCACTATAATACTATTGCATGAGCAGCGTAAGCAATTGCAGCAGACCCTCTGTTACCAGACATACTATGTACTGGCCACCACGTCTCACAACGTACACCCTGATCACATTGCACGAAGAAAACCGTCATAATTCCGAGATTAATCCTCCACATTTATGCATTAAACAAATCGAAAACACACGAGGAAAAATTGTGACTAATAAAAGACTACCATTGCACCAACTGGACTCACCAACTACAAGTTACCCATTTCGCGCGCAAAGTCCTAGTTACAAAGAAAATGACTGTAAATTTGAATATTGCCCCTCAAAACAACTACAAAAACCCGTTCAACGAACTAATACTCCCCGTGAAAATGCAACAAATAACCGACTTAGCAGTAATTTTAACCCACGACAAAGCACACACCATCTCGATCTGGTTCTATCACGTGAAATCCCCCCCCCCCAAAAAAATGTTAAAATTGATACCTATTGATTATATCCCCTAACCGGTGGTGAAAGCGTCGCCATGAGCAACATTGCTGAATATTCTCACCAAAACCTTCGCGACACCAGTGAGCAGCTCTCCTCACGTCCGCGCTCCGCCAGGCCAGGAACCGATCTCTTTCTCTCCATAGGCGCCACCCGGGCCAACCGTCCCCTCTTCAAATTCGCGAGGGCGGAGCGCCCCGATTGGCTGGTCACCGAGGGTCCGTTACTCCACCACCTTCGCAAGCCCTGGCTTGACCAGATCGACCCTCTACTTCAACTCTCAAACAAAACCTGTGCTGCAAGGCAGTCCTTGCCACAACTACATAGCCACAAACAAAGATTTCAATATTGCCCATGTTACCAACACCGAAATAAATATTATTACATTCCACTCGCACTCCCTAGCACACAAGGATGGGGGAAATAGGAGAGTGACTTATAACAGGAAAGATACACCTTTGCCATCTCTGTTTCTACAAATGCTTTTACAGTCTGCAACACCTGCCACAAATTGTTGCAAGCCATTCCCAAGTGAATCAATTCAAATTTCATTCGTTAAGTTCACATAATGAGACATCAGAGCAATGAAACGAAATGAGTCTCGTTTCAAGGTCTTCAGACCTGAGACTCGTTTTAATCAGCTCCACGAGCTGCCCTCTCTTGTGTAAGCCTCTTCATCTCTAAATAACAACTGTAAACCAAATCCTTTGAATCTGCTTACTGTATTCTTCTCTTGGTCTTCCACACAGTTCCCTCCAAAGCTAAATTGACGATTCCTTTGTACCTAAGAATATTTCCTATCAATCGAATCCTTCTTTTCTTCAAGGTACGCCAGAAATTTCTGTTTAGTGCCTCCTCATTAGTTACGCGATCTACCCACCTAATCCTCAGCATTCGTCTGTTGCACCACACTTTAAAAGCTTCTATCATTTTTCTGTCTCAACCCCTTATCGTTCACGTTATACTCCATCACAATGCTACACTCAATTGCTTTCAGAAAGATCTATTCAACATATAAATTACTATTGAACGTCAACCAATTTCGCTTCTTCAGAAATGCTCTTTATATCTTCGTTACCTCAGCCATCAAAAGTTATTTTGCTATCCAAATAACGAAACACATCTACTAATTTTACTGTCTCATTTTCTAATTTAATTCCTTCACCATCTCCTGATTTCGTTACACTACTTTCCGTTACTCTTCTCTTGTTTACTCTCCTTCCAACACTGTCCATTACGTTCAATTGCTCTTTCCGGTGCTCCACAGTTTCTAATAGCATTACAATGTCATGACCAAACCACATTTTTTTCCTGACATTTAATTTCTTCTCCAGATTTCTCCTTGCATTCCTTCGCAGCTTGCTCAATTTCAAGAGCGAATAACATTGGAGAAAGGCTACAAGCCTATATTACTTCCTTCGCATCCACTGTGACCCTTTCATGCCCCTGATTCTAATAATTACTGTCTGGTTTTTATAAAAGTTGAACTATACTCTCTCTATATTTTATCCCTGCTACCTTCAGAAATTGAAAGAGTGTATTCCATTCAACGTTGTCAAAAGCTTTCTCCAGATCTACAAATGCTAAAAACGTAGGTTTGGCTTTCCTTAACCTATCTTCTAAGGCAAGTCGTAATGTGAGTATTGCTTCCCGTGTTCCTACTGTTTCAAGAGGTCGGATTCTACTAGTTTTTCCATCCGTTGTAAATAATTCGTTTCATTATTTGGCAGCCATTACTTATTAAACTGATAGTTCTGTAATTGTCACTCTTGACTGTACTTCATTTCTTTAGAATTTGAATTATTATATTTTTCTTGAAGTCTGAGAGTATTTCCCCTTGCCTCCTTACTGCACACGTGGTGGAACAGTTTCTTCGTGAAAGGCTCTTCAAAAGATGTCAACAGTTCAGAGGGATTATAATCTACTCTGGGGTTTTGTTTCAAGTCTTTCAGTGCTCTGTCAAATGCATCTCGCAGTATCGTATCTCCTATCTCATCTTCATCTACTTTTCCTTCATCTACTGTTCCTTATTTACATAAACGATTTAGGGGAAAATCTAAGTAGTTTTCTTAGGTTGTTTGCAGATGACGCCGTCATTTACCGTATAGTCAAATCATCTGAAGATCAAAACCAAGAGCAGAACGATCTGAATAAGATATCACTGTGGCGTAAAAATTGGCAATTGACTCTAAATAATGAGAAGTGTGAAGTCATCCACATGAGTACGAAAAGAAATCCGTTAAACTTTGTTTACAAGATAAATAAATCAAATGTGAAGGCCGTAAACTCCACAAAATACCTAGGAATTACTATTACTTCAGACTTAAATTGGAAAGAACACGTAGATAATATCGTGGGAAAGGCGAACCAGAGACTGCGTTTTATTGGCAGGACCCTTAAAACATGCAACAGAACTACAAAAGAATCTGCATACACTACGCTTGTCCGTCCATTTTTGGAGTATTGCAGCCCAGTGTGGGATCCTTATCAGGTGGGTTTGACGGAGGACATCGAAAGAGTCCAAAGAAGGGCAGCTCGTTTCGTATTGCCACGATACAGGGGAGACAGCTTTACGGAAATGATACAGGATCTGGGATGGGCATCATTAGAACAACGGCGCTTATCGCTGCGACGTGGGCTACTTGCGAAACTCCAATCACCAACATTCTCCTCTGAATGCGAAAATATATTGTTGACTCCCACTTACATAAGTAGTAATGATCATCAGAATAAAATACGAGAAATCAGAGCTCGAACAGAGAGATTCAGGTGTTCATTCTTCCCACGCGCTACTCGAGAATGGAATGGGAGATAAATAGTATAATTGTGGTTCGATGAACCCTCTGCCAGGCACTTAAATGTGATTTGCAGAGTATCCCATGCAGATGTAGATGTACTTCCTCTGCCGTTTCAACAGGACTGTCTCCCAGCTCATTTCCCTTGTATAGGCTCTCAATATATTCATTCCACGTTTCACTTTTCCCTTCTTTGCTTAGTACTGGTTTTCCATCTCAGCTGTTGATATACATGCAGCTGCTTATCTTGTCTGCAAATGTCTATTTTATAATTATAGTTTGTCTACAGATTTGCATTTGTCCTTTATCTATGCTTAGCTAGTCTGCACTTTCTGTCAACCACATTTTATAGACGTCTCTACTCCCTTTTGTCTACTTCATTTGCTGCACCTTTTACTTTCTCCTGTCATTAACCAAGTTCGGTATCTCATGCGTTATCGAAGGTTTTTCTATTGTGCCCTGTCCTTCTACCTATATGAAACTCTGTGTTTCTCAGAGCTATCCATTATTCTTCTGCTGTATTACTTTCCCCCGATTCGGTCGATCCGGGCCTATTACTCACTCTGAATCTATCAACAACCTGTGTTCCTTTAATTTATCCAGATTCCATCTGCATACTTTTCTATCTTTCTACAGTCTTAATCTATAGTTTGCGACCTTCCTATCGGTACTCACCAATAATAGTTAAGCAATGCATAACTCAGGGCAGTGATAAGTTTATTGCTCGTTGTCTCTGTTCATAGGGGTGAGCTGAGTTATGTACGTTAGCTTCTGTGCCCTAAAAAGCTATCCAATATGTTTAAACAAGATCAATAATTAATCTGTAGTTTAGCCAGTCTATCAATCTGCATATGACGTGAAAATATATCTAAACAAACATAAATTAAACCTCTTAATGACCAACAAAATGGATTCTAAGATAAAGAAGTGATTCACTCACGAAGTAATTCTTTATAAATGGAGTTATTACTCATTTTTGGACATGAAAGTGCGGAGGTGGTACTACTTTATACATCGGTAAATAACTGAATATTTCCCCAACTATTGTTCATGAGAGGCACAATAAGTAACACGCACTCGAGAGTAAAAGTTCCAAATTATCACTCGTAAATTAGTGAAGTTCATCGAACATTGTAGTTCCTAATTAATCGGCGATTACAGTATTTGCTATAAAACACAGTTTGTCATCACACGAGTACCCGATTGCTGAATTATCACAGTTCCACAGCCCTACTACCGTGCATTGTCTATCACTTTTCAAGCAGAGACTAAGTTCTGCAGTTACATTCCCGTAAATTTTCTTAGTCCACACATGCCTATCTCTTCCAATCACAAGTTCGTAACGCGGCTTCAGACCACCCAACGTTACAATCTTTTACCACCACGTCCAAGTTACGAGTCCCTCCCAGAGCGTTCGAAAAGCGTGCTCTCCCTGCTCCCAAAATTGTATCCTTCCGCGCAGCCTAACGCCTCATCTTTAAAATACAATTTCCCTTCCAAAATTTTATACATTTGAATATCACAGAATTAAATGCTTTGACCACCTCCCTACAAATGTTGTTTACATTTAACTACGAGCAACCGCTCGCGAAAAGCGGGAGACCCAGATTCGACACCCGGTCTGGCACAAATTTTCGTGTGTTGCAGATCGTTTGTCAATCTTATAGGAGCAGCAGACATCGGAAAATTTCGCGATTTGCGAAGAATTTACATGTATATATTTATATCTGCTGCGGATCACCGCCAACGTCTGTTCCCTTGGAACAGACATAATAAAGGTGCTGCACAGAATTGGGGAGAAAGGGAATTTCTGGCATACCTTAACTAACAGAAGGGATCGATTGCTAGGACACATTCTTAGACATCAAGAAATTGTGAATTTAGAGTTGAAGGGGAGTGTATGGTGTAAAAATCGGAGAGAGAAACCAAGAGATGACTATAGTAAGCAAATTCAAATAGCTGTAGGTTGCCGATCTTATGAGGAGATGAAGAGGCTTGCTCAGGATAGCGTAGGGCGGAGAGTTGGATCAAACCAGTCTTCGGACTGAAGACCACAACAAAGCCAGAAGGGGAAATAGGTTTTTCTCACTGAGACATTCAACGTCTCGCCGTAGCGAGTATTTCCGAGGAGTGCCGTGCAAAGTCGAGAAGTGATGTGTGCTATCGACAAGGATTCGCAAATCGATTCCGTATTTCTTGATTTCCAGAAGGCTTTTGACACCGTACCTCACAAACGGCTTTTAATCAAATCTCGTGGTTATGGTATATCGCCCCAAATTTGCGACTGGATAGGGGATTTCCTCTCAGAGAGGACACAGTAATCGATGGTAAGGCATCGACTAAAACAGAGATGATCTCTGGTAGTGTTATTGGTCCTCTGCTGTTCCTTATTTACATAAACGATTTAGGGGAAAATCTAAGTAGCTCTCTTAGGTTGATTGCAGATGACGTCGTCATTTACCGTCTAGTAAAATCATCTGAAGATCAAAACCAACTGCAGAACGATCTGAATAAGATATCAGTGTGGTGTAAAAATTGGCAATTGACTCTAAATACTGAGAAGTGTGAAGTCGTCCACATGAGTACCAAAAGAAATCCGTTAAACTTTGTTTACAAGATAAATCAGTCAAAAGTGAAGGCCGTAACTCCACAAAATACCTAGGAATTACTGTTACTTCAGACATAAATTGGAAAGAACACGTAGATAATGTCGTGGGAAAGGCGAAGCAGAGACTGCGTTTTATTGGCAGAACCCTTAAAAGATGCAACAGAACTACAAAGGAAACTGCATACACTGCGCTTGCCCGCCCATTTTTGGAGTATTGCTGGAGTATTGGAGTATTGCTACTCAGTGTGGGATCCTTATCAGGTGAGTTTGACGGAGGACATCGAAAGAGTCCAAAGAAGGGCAGCTCGTTTCGTAATGTCACGAAACAAGGGAGACAGCCTTACGGAAATGATACAGTATCTGGGATGGGAATCATTACAACAACAGCGCTTATCGCTGCGGCGTGGGCTGCTTACGAAACTCCAATCGCCAACATTCTCCTCCTAATGCGAAAATATATTGTTGACTGCCACTGCGTGCTATTTGGCATTTCATGAGCAACACCGTCCCCAAATATGAACTCTGTTGTTGCCAACACATCTTGATGAAAAATGAAATACCCGTACTTCTTGAGCAGGCATCTAAACAAGACTTGTACCCAGAATGAAACTTACTCTGCAGCGGAGTGTGCACTGATATGAAACTTCCTGGCAGATTAAAATAGTGTGCCGGAACCGGGACTCGAACCTGGGACCTTTGCCTTTCGCGGACAAGCGCACTACCGACTGTGCTATCCCGACACGACTCACGATGCCCCCTCATAATGTACTTCCGCCAGTACCTGGCCTCCTACTTTCCAAACTTCAAATAAGGTCTTCTGCGAAACTTGCAAGACTGGCACTCCTGGAAGAAACGGTATGGTGGAGACATGGCTTAGCCACAGTCGGTAGAGCGCTTGTCCGCGAAAGTCAAAGGACCCAGGTTCGAGTCCCGGTTGCGGCACACAATTTTAATCTCCCAGAAAGTTTCATATCAGCGCACACTCCACTGCAGAGTGAAGTTTCATTCTGGAAACATCCCTTAGGCTGTGGCTAAGCCATGTCTCCACCATATCCTTTCTTCCAGGAGTGCTAGTCTCGCAAGTTTCGCTAGAGAGCTTCTAAATCTACATCTACATACATACTCCGCAATTCACCGTAAGGTGCGTGGCGGAGGGTACACTGTACCACTACTAGGCACTTCCTTTCCTATTCCACTCCCAAATTGAACGAGGAATGAAAGAATGCCTATATGCCTCCGTACGAGCCCTAATTTCTCTTATCTTGTCTTTGTGATCTTTACGCGAAATGTAAGTAGGCGGCAGCAAGATCGTACTACACTCAGCTTCAAATTCCGGCCCTCTAAATTTACTTAACAGAAATTCAAGAAAAGAACGTCGTCTTTCTTCCAGCGATCCCCAATTGAGTTGCCGGAGCATTTCCGTGACACTCGCGCATTGGTCGAACCTATCGGTAACAAATCTAGCTGCTCGCCTCTGAACCGCCTCTATGTCTTCCTTCAAACCGATCTGCTGCGGGTGCCAAACACCTGAGCAATACTCAAAACGTGGTCGTACAAGCGTTTTGTACGCGGTCTCCTTTACAAGTGAAGTACATCTTCTTCTGTGAAGTTTGGAAAGTAGGAGGCGAGGTACTGGCGGAAGTAAAGTTGTGAGGCGGTGTCATGAGTCGTGTCGGGATAGCTCATTCGGTAGAGCGCTTGCCCGCGATAGGCAAAGGTCCCACGTTCGAGTCCCGGTTCCGGCACGCAATTTTAATCTGCCAGGAAGATTCAAGACTTGTACCCTCTCAGCAAACGGGTGGTAGCTCCTGTCACATTAGCGTGGCCATCTCGCCATTCGCAGGTCGAGGTCGGTGGTCTGGGCAGTTATTCCCGTTGGACGAGCTCCTCCAGGACGCGTTTCGCAGTGCCTCGTTCCCGCAGTGTGCGGCGACTCGTAAACGTCGCTGCCCTCGACTGCGACCGCGCCCTCTACCTGCGGCGGACTGAGGCCAGTCGCTCGCGAGATCCAGTCCGACGCCCACGCACGCGCGTCGCGTCCGATGACGTCACCGGCCGTCGTCTCTGCCGGCGCACAAAGAGAGTCGTGGCCGCCTTTGTCTCCTCGTGATTAAACTATCTCGGCCGCGTCATTTTTCAACGAGTACGGTCGAGAGCAGCGGGGACAAAAGCGAAATGCAGCCGGAGATTTCTATCGGTAACAGTTAGGACTTCTTAATACATGCAGGACAGCCTCTTAATGAAGCACGGGAGTGTGTCTTTCATCGCAGGCCTCGTTAGGTTTGTCTCGGAGAACAGTTTCTAACTGGACGTAGCAAAGAGATGTCAAACAGATATCACCCTAATGCCATATAACACCGCCTCTAGTCTAGATGGTGGGTTAAATACGTCGAGAATAGTTTAAATTGGATCGTCTGGTGACTCATACTCAGCGAAAGTAATGTGTTGATGACTCGCCGAAACCCGTTTGCCCAGGAATATACACTCGTGGCCATTAAAATTGCTACACCAAGAAGATGACGTGCGACAGACGCGAAATTTAACCGACAGGAAGAAGATGATGTGATATGCAAATGATTAGCTTTTCAGATCATTAACACAAGGTTGGCGCCGGTGGCGACGCCTACAAAGTCCTGACTTGAAGAGAAAGTTCACAACCGATTTCTCATACACAAACAGCAGTTGAGCGGCATTGCTTGGTGAAACTTTATTGTGATGCCTCGTGTCAGGAGGAGAAATGCGAACCATCACGTTTCCGACTTTGATAAAGGTCGGATTGTAGCCTATCGCGATTGCGGTTTATCGTATTGCGACATTGCTCCTCACATTCGTCGCGATCCAATGACTGTTTGGAGAATATCGGTGGGTTCAGAAGGGCAATACGGAGCGCCGTGCTGGATCCCAGCGGCGTCGTATCACTAGCAGTGGAGATGAAAGGCATCTTATCATGGCTGTAACGGATCGTGCACCCACGTCTCGATCCATGAGTCAACAGATGGGGACGTTTGCAAGACAACAACCATCTGCACGAACAGGTTTACAGTAGCATGGACTATCAGCTCGGAGACCATGGCTGCGGTGACTCTTGACGCTGCATCACACACAGGAGCGCCTGCGATGGTGTGTGCAACGACGAACCTGAGTGCACGAATGGCAAAAGTCATGTTTTCGGATTAACCTAGGTTCTATTTAAGCATCATGCTGGTTGCATCCGTGTTTGGCGACATCGCGGTGAACACACATTGGAAGCGTGTATTCGTCATCATCGTACTGGCGTATCACCCGGCGTGATGGTATGGGGTGCCATTGGTTATACGTCTCAGTCACCTCTTGTTCGCATCGACGGCACTTCGAACAGTGGCCGGTACATTTCGGATGTGTTACGACACCTAGCTCTACCCTACGATCTCTGCGAAACCCTACATTTCAGCAGGATAATGCACGACCGCATGTTGCAGGTCCTATATGGGCCTTTCTGGATACGGAAAATGTTCGACTGCTGCCCTGGCCAGCACATTCTCTAGATCTGTCACCAATTGAAAACGTCTGGTAAATGATGGCCGAGCAACTGGCTCGTCACAATACGCCAGTCACTACTCTTGATGAACTGTGATAACGTGTTGAGGCTGCATGTGAATCTGTACCTGTACACACCATTCAAGCTCTGTTTGACTCAAAAAATGTTCCAATGTTTGTAAATCTATCGGAACAAACTGCGTGGTCATCAGTCCGTAGCTTACAAACTACTTAAACTGAGGTAAACTAACCTAAGAACAACGCACACACCCATTCCCCAGGGAGGACTCGAACCTCCGACGGCGAGAAACCGCACGCTCCTCAGCGAGGCGCCTTAGACCGCTCGCCTACTCCTCCGCGGCAATGTTTGACAGTGCCCAGGCGTATCAAGGCCTTTATTGTTGATTTCTCAGAATCTATGCACCCAAATTGCGTGAAAATGTAATCACATGTCGGTCCTAGAACAATATATTTGTCCAATGAATATCCGTTTATCATCTGCATTTCATCTTGGTGTAGCAGTTTTAATGGCCAGTAGTGCATATTGATTACAAATTTCAAACAAATCCGTGCAGCTGTTACTGCGTGAAAGAGTAACCAACCACACACAGTCTTTCGAGTATAGTATTATACAGGATGAATCACGTGAAACTTGCACAGCAGATCATGCGAAAATGGAAGCTGATTTTGATGACTTTTCACAAATTGGAGTGATAGTCAAGGGCCAGTACTTCACTCAATAAAAAAATTGTCTTCTTTTTATTTAGCGTCTGTCCCACCTGGTGGCATGGTCGGCTGAGTTGATTCGCTGTCTCCATTTAGTTTGATCACGGGCCATGTCCGGGTGAAGGTTTATAGCTTTAAGGTCATTGTGCAAGGTATCGGTCCATCGATGCCTTGGTCGTACCTTGCGTCTCTTTCCAAAGAATTCCATTTAGTAAGCTGCCTTCGTTTATTGACTTGTCATTTGCACGCAGTACATGTCCAAACCATCGCAGACGACTTTCCCACATTTTCTCTTGGATTGGTGCAATTCCAAAACGTTTCCTGATTGTGTCATTTGAAACGTGATGCAGTCGAGTGACGCCACCAGTCTATCTAAGCACCTTCATCTTCATGACTCCCAGTCGTCGGTCTGTCTCTTGTAGCTGGCCAGTACTCGGTACCGTTGAGATCCACAGGGCAGACGACAGTCCGGAAGATTTTTGACGTCAGGTGGTCCTTCATGCGACGGTCGCTGGTCACTCCTGTTGTCATTCGTTGCTTCATCCAGGCTGTCTGTGCCCTTCCATTGACCTCGTCCGTGAGTTGGCCGTTGCTGCTGATTACAGAACCTACATACTTAAATTTGGATACTCGCGGTAAATCTTCTCTACCAACGCTAATGGTCCCAACTTCTCCTGCGTCTCTTGCAGCTCGGTTTTCATACGGTACAATAATGATGAATAGTTTGCTCTTTCATAGTTTTACCCTGTTCCAGATAGTCGATGAGGATTATCCCTTGAAAATCCCAAAAGACCGTCGCCATAACCTTTCCGGCCGAAGGACCGGTTTTCGTCTTTTTTGGTGCCGATTCTTCCTTTGTTACCCCATTGTTTAGATTGTTCTTCGGTCTCAGAAGTATAATAACGTAACCACGTTTCATCCACAGTGACGAATCGACGCTTTAAAGTCCTGCGGATTCTTTTTGAACAGCTGCAAACGTTCGTTGCAACACTTCACACGATTACGTTTATTGTCAAGCGCCATCATGGGAAATCTTACGGAACTGCTTCAGCACCCCGCGCCCTGCATCCCTGAGCGTGTGACTGGGCCCTTATGGAGGTTTCCCGTCTGTATATATTTGTCTGTGCTCTCGCACGTCAGAGGGTAGCGTGGAGGGAAGGCTGAGGGGAGAGTTTGTGCCGCCTGCCACAAGGCGAAGGCTGCATCAGGCTTGCTGGCGTTTGAGGGGAAGTGGGTGTGGGGTCAGCCGCTACCTGCCGCCTGCTCTGGCCAGTTTTAAAGGGCTGCTTCTGACCTCAGAGCCATGATGGGACATCTTATGGAACTGCTCTGGCCCTCCCTCCCCGCACCCCTGAGTATGTGAGAAATGTTCAAATGTTTGTTAAGCTTAAGGGACTTAACTACGGGGTCATTAGTCCCTAAACTTACAAACTACTTATGAGCTACCTACAACTAAGGACGGCACAAATATCCATGCCCAAGGGGGGATTTGAACCCCCGAGCGTAGTGGCCGTGAAGACCGTGACTGAAGAGCCTCAGTCCCCTCGGCCACCACGGCCAGCTGAGTATGTGACCAGGCCCTTATGGAGGTTTCCCGTCTGTATATATTTGTCTGTGCTCTCATTTCGGTGAACGGAGTATAGGCAGTGTTGCCTCGATATGTGCCGGTGGTGCCATCTCTCGGCCTTTGCACGGACTTCTCAATCGCCACTTGTACACTGTTGAACTGGAGGCAGTTGGCGTGTTTGGGTTTACGACCCCGGCAGACTTGGCGAGCGCCCTTGAGAACTGCACGCTGCCACAGACAAATATATACAGACGGGAAACCTTCTAAGGGCCCGGTCTCACGCTCAGGGGTGCGGGGCGGGAGGTGTTGAAGCAGTTGCGTAAGATGTCCCATGATGGCGCTGCAGTCAGAAGCAGCCCTTTAAAACTGGCCATAGGAGGCGGCAGGTAGTGGCTGACTCCACTTCCCGTCAAACGCTGGCACACCGGCACAGAGTAACATATACAGAGGAGCAGCCCCCTCTAAACCACTGTCCTACGGTCCCCTCGTAGTTCCGTAAGATGCTAGCAGGTGTCAGGCAGATCGCTGGCTTAGGGTGCCTCTCGCACGTCAGAGGGTAGCGCAGAAGGGAGGCTGAGGGGAGAGCTCGTGTCGCTTGCCACGAGGCGGCGGCTGTGTCCGGCTTGCTGCCGTTTGAGGGGAGGTGGTGGTGGGGGCAGCCGATACCTGCCGCCTGTTCTGGCAGTTTAAAGGGCTGCTTCTGACCGCAGCGCTATCATGGGACATCTTACGGAACAGCTGGAAACCTTCCCTCCCCGCACCCCGGAGCGTGGGACAGGGCACTTACAGATGTTTCCCGTCTGTATATATTTGTCTGTGACACACAGCCGTGGCCTCGTGGCAGGTGGCACAAGCTCTCCCCTCAGCCTCCCCTCCACACTACCCTCTCACATGCGAGAGGCACCCTCGGGAGCGCCTCTGGTGTCGTCTACCAGTACTAAGCTGGGGAACCGTCTGACATCCGCTGGCATCTTACAGAACTATGAGGGGAGCGTAGGACAGAGGTTTAAGGGGGGAGGGCTTCTTCTACATCTACATAGATACTCTGCAAATCACATTTAAGTGCCTGGCAGAGGGTTCATTAACCACTTTCATAATTTTTCTCTACCGTGCCATTCTCTAATAGCGCGCGGGAAGAAAGAACACCCAAATCGTTCCGTTTTCGATCTGATTTCTCTTATTTTATTGGGATGGTCACGCCTCCCAACAAAATATTTTCACATTCATAAGTAAAAGTCGGTGATTGAAACTTAGCAAACAGATCACGCCACAATGAATAACGTCTCTCTTTTAATGATTTCCACCCCAATTCGTGCAAGATTTCCGTGTCGCTTTCCCCCCCCCCCCCCCCCCCCGTAACGTGATAAAACAAAACGAGCTGCCCTTCTCTGAACCTTCTCAATATCTTCCGTCAGTCCCACCTGGTGAGCGTCCCACAAGGGGCAACAGTACTCCAGGAGAGGACGCACAAGTGTGATGTAGGCAGTCTCTTTGGTGGAGCTGGTGCATCTTCGAAGCGTTCTGCCAATGAAATGTAACCTTTGATTCGCCTTCCCTACAATATTTTCTATGTGTTCTCTCCAGTCAAAGTTGTTCGTAATTATAACTCCTAGGTATTTGGTAGAATTTACGACCTTAAGGTTTGACTGATTTATCGCGTAATTGAAGTTCAGTGGATTTCTTTTAGTGGTCATGTGTATTATTTCACACTTTTCTTTATTTAGTGTCAATTGCCAATTTTCGCACCAAGTAGAAATTTTGTCTAAATCGCTTTGCAGTTGCTTTTGATCCTTTGTTGACTTCACTAACCGTTAAACGAGAGCATCATCCGCGAACAGTCTAAGGGAGCTATTCAGATTGTCTCCTAAATCGTTTATAAACACGAGGAAGAGTAGGGGACCCATAACGCTTCCCTGTGGAACGCCAGATATCACTTCTGTTTTACTCGATGACTTACCGTCAATTACAACGAACTGTGTCCTTTCTGATAGGAAATCGTGAATCCAATCGCACAGTTGGGAAGATATTCCATAAGCACGCAATTTCATTAGAAGCCGCTTGTGGGATACAGTATCAGACGTCTTCCGGAAATCCAGAAATATGGAATCGATTTGAGATCCCTTGTCGATGGCACTTAACTCTTCATGTCAATAAAGGGCAAGCTGTGTTTCGCAAGAGCGAAACACAGCTGCTCTTGTTTTGGTGAACGTAGTATAGGTGATGTGGCCATGATACGTGCAGGTGGTGCACATCTCTCGGCCTTTGCACGGACTTCTGAATCGCCCCTCGTACACTGTTGCGCTGGCAGCAGTTGGCGTGTGTGGGTTTACGACCCCGGCAGACTCGGCGCGCGCCCTCGAGAACTGCACGCTGCGAGTGACAGCGCTGGACCCCGCCTGGGCGTTCCCTGGTGCTCCTCCTCCTCTTGCAACGGTGGGCGCCGCCTCTTGGCCGGACTGTCTGCACCATGGAGCGGCCGTCGCTCGCCCACAGTTTGTTGACCCGTCCCTCCGTCTGCACGCTGACACTGCCGCGGCCACAGGCGGCAGCCGTCCCACGAGCGCGGTGGTCCTCCAGGGGGTGTCACACCCAGCTTCTGCCGTCTTCACCCTTACAGGGGGTGGACCCATTAATAGCAACACCTAACGAATTTACAACTAATATTTATTAGCACGCAGTATCCACTTCCCCAAATTCTGAATGTACAATACTGGCCATTAAAATTGCTACACCAAGAAGAAATGTAGATGATAAATGGGTACTCATTGAACAAATATATTATACTAGAACGGACATTACATTTTCACGCAATTTGGGTGCATAGATATTGAGAATTCAGTACCCAGAACAACCACCTCTGGCCGTAATAACGGCCTTTTATACACCTGGGCACTGAGTCATACAGAGCTTGGATGGCGTGTACAGGTACAGATGCCCATGCAGCTTGAACACTATACCACAGTTCATCAAGAATAGTCACAGGCGTATTGTGACGAGCCAGTTGCTCGGCCACCATTGACCAGACGTTTTCAATTGGTGAGAGATCTAGAGAATGTGCTGGCCAGGGCAGCAGTCCAACATTTTCCATATGCAGAAAGGCCCGTACGGGACCTGCAACATGCGGTCGTGCATTATCCTGCTGAAATGTGGGCTTTCGCAGAGATAGTAGGGTAGAGCTAGGTGTCGTAACACATCCGAAATGTACCGGCCACTGTTAGAAGTGCTGTCGATGCGAACAAGAGGTGACGTGTAACCAGTGGCACTCTATAACATCACGCCGGGTGATACGCCAGTATGGCGATGAGGAATACACGCTGCCAATGCGCGTTCACCGCGATGTCGCCAAACACGGATGCGACCATCATGAAGCCGTAAACAGAACCTGGATTCATCAAAAAGAAAAATCACTTTTTGCCATTCGTGCATCCAGGTTCGTCGTTGCGTCATCATCGCAGGCGCTCATGTGTGTGATACAATGTCAAGGGTAACTGCAGCCATGGTCTCCGAGCTGACAGTCCATGCTGCTGCAAACGTCGTCGATCTGTTCGTGCAGATGGTCGTTGTCTTGCAAACGTCTCCATCTGTTGACTCAGGGATCGAGAAGTGGCTGGACGATCCGTTACAGCCATGCGGATAAGATGCCTGTAATCTCGACTGCTAGTTATAGGATGCCGTTGGGATCGAGCACGGCGTTCCGTATTGCCCTTCTGAACCCACCGATTCCATATTCTGCTAATAGTAATTGGATCGCGACCAACGCGAGCAGCAATGTCGCGGTACGATAAACCGCAATCGCAATAGGCTACAATCTGACCTTCATCAAGGTCGGAAACGTGATGGTACGCATTTCTCCTGATCACACGAGGCATCACAATAACGTTTCCCCAGGCAACGCCGTTCAACTGCTGTTTGTGTATAAGAAGTCGGTTGGAAACTTTCCTCATGTCAGCACGTTGTAGGTGTTGCCACGGGCGCCAACCTCGTGTGGGTGCTCTGAAAGCTAATCATTTGCATATCACAGCATCTTCTTCCTGACGGTTAAATTTCGCGTCTGTAGCACGTCATCTTCGTGATGTAGCAATTTTAATGGCCCCGGAGTGTAGAAGAGGTAAAATATAGGGAGCGAAGAGTTATATTCAACTTTTACAACAACCAGATAGCAGTTATTAGAGTCGAAGGGAATGAAATGTTCGCAGTGGTTGGGAATGGATTAAGACAGGGTTGTAGACTTTCCGTAATGTAGTTCAAACTGTACATTGAGCAAGGTGTGAAGGAATGCAATGAGAAATTTGGTGAGGGAATTAAAGTCCAGGGAGAAGGAATACAAACCTTGCCGTTTGCTGACGACATGGTAATTCTGTCAGCGATAGCAAAAGACCTGAAAGAACCATTAAACGTAATGGACAGTGTCTTGAAAGGTTGAACATTAACAAGAATAAAAAAAAAAGGTAATTGAATGAAGTGTCAGAAAATCTCACGATACTAAAGGAATTAATTTACGTAATGAGAAAATAAAAGATTAGATTCGTTATTTGGGTGCCAAAATTACATCTGATGGCCGAAGTAAAGAACGTATAAAATTCAGAATGACTGTGATGAGGCGAAATCCAACATCCAATATTAGTTTAAGGCTTTCTGAAAGCATGTCTCTGGAGTGTAGGATTGTAAGGGGGCGAAACGTAGCCAATAAGGAGTTCATACCAAAATATGATAGAAGATTTTGAAATATGGTGCTACAGACGTAGGTTAGATGGGCAGATCACAGAACTGGGGAGAATTGGGGAGAAAAATGAGAGAAGGGATATCAACAAATCGTCAACCTAGCATTAGAAGGAACTGTGTAGGGTACAGTAAACAGATTCAAAAGGATGCAGGTTGTCGTTCTTATTCTGAGATGAAAAAGGCTTGCAGATGACAGGGTAACGTGGAGAACTGCATCAAACCAGTCTGCGGACTGAAGACCACAACAACCTAATATGGGTGGGTTTACTGTGAGTTTAGGCCTCAACAGGCTAATATGGAGTCATTTAAACAATGCACTTACATGCCATACTCGCTATTTTATTTTAGCTTTTGTCATTTACTATATACAACTCGTTAATGTGAAACTGTGTCACTATTCTCAAGTACTTATGTATCACCTAAAAACCAATGAATTTCTACATCTTCGCAAAAATAAACTGAAACACTGACTTTGTACTGCCCAAATAACTATAAAAATCCATATTGATATGCTAAGGTTGTTACATCCTACAGAATAGAAACAGGTCTGGGCTGAACCACTATTAGCTTTTGTTCAAAATGAACACTTGTTTGTTCTCTTGACTAGATATGTTTGCTCTCTTGACTGGATATTTGTTTGCTCTCTTGATTGGATATTTGTTTGTTCTCATGACTGAACATTTGTTTGTTCTCATGACTTAACAGCGAAATTCAACCTAAAATGTAAATCGTTAAGTATATAAAAATCTATTCACCTACAAATCTAAAATCGTCATAATAAAACCGTTATTCACACCTCAACAATCACAAGTGAAAATTACAAAACAAATTTCATTGCAAAATTGTATCACCAATTTTGTATTATTACAGATAAATTTTTGATTATTTTTGTGTACGTTTTTCTGTTTAAGTTTCCCCATAGCACCTGTCTGCAATTATACATTTACTAAGAGAATAATGCAAATTTCATTTGACTAAAAGTTCACTATTAACATACCTGGCCAGGTCAGAACAACAGCGTCAAATAGACTAATCATGGAGCACAACTGCCCTATGTTCCACTGTAGACAATGTAGTATCCTGTTCTCCACCTGAAAGAAGTCTGACAATTCTCATATGTAGATTAAGGACTATTCAGTTTACATAATTGGCCACCAGATAGAGTGAAAGATGTAGATTGTCTATATCTACAACAGTATTTCAGTTTATTTTTGTATGTAGAAATTCATTGTTTTGATACGTAAGTACTTGAGAATGGTGATATAGTTTCAACGAAACTAGCTTTACATAAAAAAACAAAAGATAAAATGCATATGAGTGCATTGTTTAAATGTCTTCATCTTAAATTCTAGCAGTTGCATTCGTGACAGACAATATGTCTGATTTTACTCTATGAGGCTATCAGGAAGAGGTCTTTAGCTTACGGCAGATAATGTAGAAGGGCTATGAGTGCATCTGTGTTTCATAAATCTAGAAAAGGCTTATGATTAGTCTTGTGTAGTTCGCGAACGAACTAGTTCGGAAGAGCGCTCCCACAGGCGAACTACGCGAACTAGTTCGCAGATCCCTCGCCTGTCAGTTCGTCCGCTCCTTTTCCGAAGACTGACGGGGAACAGCGAGAGGACGCGAGAGCGCGCAGAATCGCGTGATTTCCTTCTGCCAGTTGCCGTCATTTAGAGCTGAGATGCAGCTCAGCTGTAGTTTTATAGTTCACAGCCACAAATTTTCTTTTCTAATGTATTCAGCAGTGTCTAAAAATTCCTTTATAAAAGAGCATTTTTATTCATGAAAATAGACGCATTTAGCATATTAAATATCAATTAAAATAAGTAAAGAAATCCATTTTAAAAATAAAATACTACGAGTACTCTGTATGCAAAGTAGTTAAATACCATTGTATCACCCGTTCGTGTAAATAACTGGTTTATTTGCTTAAGTATTTGATATCTAATTGCCCAAAAATACGGGTAATAGCACACGCTTGGGCAACATTGATCATTATATAAAGACGCTGTCATAACAAAAGGAAGAGCTCTTTTAGTAGCAGTAGTAAAAGCCAAAAGGGCGGATGAACTAAAAAGAGTAACCAACCTACTTCGCGGCCGAGCTGCGAATTAAAAGGAGAGCTACCGGTAGCGAACTAAAATATGCGCGATCAGTCGCGAACTAAAATATGCGCGATCGGTAGCGAACTAGAATATTTGCAATCCGTCGCGAACTAGAATATTTGCAATCCGTCGCGAACTAAAATATGTGCAATCGGTCGCGAACTAAAATATGTGCAAACGGTCGCAAACTGAAACATGCGTTACCGGTCACGAACTATTATCCCAAACGTATCTCGCTTCTTAGTTCGTTGGATTCTTTTCCGAAAACCGATGGGCAATAGCGAGAGAGCGCGCAGCAGAATTAAAAATCACGTGTTTGCATTCAGCTGATGAGAGCCATTTCGAGGTGAGCGTCTGCCTGCTAGATTACATAGTTCAGTGTTACAAAATTTCTGTTTTGAAGTATTCTGCACCGTGCAATATCTGACTAAATATTTTTATAACGCCAAGATATAGAGATAACTCTAAACAGAACGCGAGAAATTATTCACAAACTGTTTCTTTTGGTTTGCATGATATCGTTAGCGGCTCAAGCAGCAAGCGCATGAAGCAGCTAGGTGGGGGAACTTCCCCCTCCACCTGCACGCGCAGACCACGCCGCTCAGCCGTCACTGGGAGCGGACGAACTAAAAGAGCGAACTAAAGTGATCGCTCCCGATCGCGAACTATTATGCGCAAGTCTAAAGTCAGTACTAAGAGTAATGCACCGTTATATCTTTCGATCGGCTTTGTTTTATGTGAGTAAAAGCTGGGTGGATGAAATATACATCTACATAGATACTCTGCACATCACATTTAAGTGCCTGGCAGAGGGTTCATTAACCACTTTCATAACTTTTCTCCTCCGTTCCATTCTCTAATAGCGCGCGGGAAGAAAGAACACCTAAATCGTTCCGTTTTCGATCTGATTTCTCTTATTTTATTGGGATGGTCATGTCTCCCTAAGTAGGTGGGTGCTAGCAAAATATTTTCACATTCAGAACTAAAAGTCGGTGATTGAAACTTCGCAAACAGATCACGCCGCAATGAATGACGTCTTTCTTTTAATGATTTCCACCCCAATTCGTGCAACATTTCCGTGACGCTCCCCGCCCCCGACCCCCGTAACGTGATACAACAAAACGAGCTGCCCTTCTCTGAACCTTCTCAATATCTTCCGTCAGTCCCACCTGGTGAGGGTCCCACAAGGGGCAACAGTACTCCAGGAGAGGACGCACAAGTGTGATGTAGGCAGTCTCTTTGGTGGAGCTGGTGCATCTTCGAAGCGTTCTGCCAATGAAACGTAACCTTTGGTTCGCCTTCCCCACAATATTTTCTATGTGTTCTCTCAAGTCAAAGTTGTTCGTAATTGTAACTCCTAGGTATTTGGTAGAATTTACGACCTTAAGGTTTGACTGATTTATCGCGTAATTGAAGTTCAGCGGATTTCTTTTAGTGGTCATGTGTATTGCTTCACACTTTTCTTTATTTAGTGTCAATTGCCAATTTTCGCATCAAGTAGAAATTTTGTCTAAATCGCTTTGCAGTTGCTTTTGATCCTCTGTTGACTTCACTAACCGATAAACGACAGCATCATCCGCGAACAGTCTAAGGGAGCTATTCAGATTGTCTCCTAAATCGTTTATAAACACGAGGAAGAGTAGGGGACCTATAATGCTTCCCTGTGGAACGCCAGATATCACTTCTGTTTTACTAGATGACTTACAGTCAATTACAACGAACTGTGTCCTTTCTGATAGGAAGTCATTAGTGTGTTTCGTCATACGAAGAATGTGTGTCAGATAGGGCTCTAGAAACAGCCATATGGGTCTATAACGATCCACATGGTACTTCTAGCGTTAAAGCGCTTCCCTTCGCGATGTGTTTCTAGCGGACCAAACAGATGGAAGTCACAGGTCGGCATGTCCGATGCTCAACCTGTTGCCACTTGGCCGGCACACTTTGTGTGGCCCTGGAGACGTATGGACGCGCGTTATCATGGAGCAGAATAACTCCCTCCGTTGGCTCTTGGATTTGCGTAGGCTACGGAGTGTCTCACAATCCTCGTCACTGTTAATGGTTTTTCCGCGCTCGAAGAATGCGATGAGTATCGGACGTCGGACGTCGAAAAAGACGGTGAGCATCGCCTTGCCTGCTGAGGGCACAGCCGTGAATGTTTTAGGGCAGCGATCGGCAACTGGTGGTCCGCGGTTCACGTCCGGACCGCGGAAGGCCGAAAACTGGACCACCAAAAGAATTTTGAAAGTGTAAGTTACATACTCTAAAGATTAAAAAACGTTTCTGTAGATAACGACACCGAGCAACAAGGTAATGTGAAATTAAAATGTGATTTGGTTAAAAGTGTACCATCATTCTGTCACAAGCTGGTTCTTTGAAAGAGACGTTTTCAGTCAAGATTTTCTTCATTTCGCAACAATTTCTGAAAATAGAAACAATCCTGAAATAGATATTTCCATATTATAAAATTTCTTCGCAGGTCTTACGAAGGAATTTGCAGTACGATTCAAAGACTTTTCAGAAATAGACAAGTTGTCACGATTATTAAAATCATCTTTTCAGGTTTATCCTGCAGCAGAATGCACATATGTGGCTGCGACGTTGTTCCACCTTTTAAAGCCTTTACTGCAAATGGAGATAATAGACTTCCAGGAATACATTTCCTTGCAACTGGATAAAACTGTACGCACTGAAGTACTTTGGAGTCAACATTTCCCGGAAAAAACATGAAAATTGCAAAGAATTATCGATCTATCTGGCTACTGTGTTTGGCTCCAAATATATTCGTGAAATTTCATTTTCAAAAATAAATTTCTTGGAGAATAATTTTCGCTGGAGACCGCTCACTTTGAAGACACTATTCGTATAAGGTGCTCCGCACATGAATCTAACTTTAGATACCTTCTTAAGACCGCAAATGTAATTTTTTGTATTAATTTTTTAAACAGATATACGCACATTTCATTGTATTTCACACTTTCTTAGTGCAAAATAAAAAAATAGTATGTATAATGCATGACCAGTTTCTGGACTTTCCAATAAAAGTTTGACTATTCAGTTTATTTCATACTTTTTGTGAGTGAAAGTAAAAATAAATATCAAATAAAATAAGATTCTCTGGATTGCTTGTTCATTGTTATTTTTCATTTATTGTAATTCATATCATTTTGTGAGTGAAAATTAAAATAAAAAATTAGTAAAGAACATTCAGATTTACATGTGGACCTCGATAAAAATACTCAAAAGTATCCGGACCTCTGTTTTAGGGACCTCTGTTTTAGGGGGTGGTGAAGACGCATGCTTCCATTTTTAGGTGTCGCACTACGTCGTTCCAAAGCGGAATATTCAAATTTCAACCGGTCTGATTGTTAACACATTTCCTGGCTTTTCATTTCCACACACGTCGTACATTCTTCCGCCTATTGCGCCTAAGGCTTGTCAAGGTAAGCAGCATTCTTTTTTGGTCGAATAAATCAGTCAAAATTTTAAAACAAACTAAGATTCTGATGAATTTCATTTCTCACAGAAGTCAATGAATGAAGTACGAGCCGTAAACAAAGCCACATTTATTGATTGCTTTTCGAGTGATTTATTGCCAAGTTCCTTTGTAATCTCAAACATAAAATAATGTCTATGGCCAAAATAGAAAATTACACAGGGGTGATAATTGAAAATTATCTGTTGCTGTACTAAACACACCTGGACGGTTATCCTGTGAGCGTCCGTGTGTGTGTGTGTGTGTGTGTGTGTGTGTGTGTGTGTGTGTGTGTGTGCATGCATTATCTTTTCTGCGATACGCTAGTGTCTGTTAGCAATAAGTCAAAGTAAGTAGTTTCCCATCGAAAATGGTGAGCTATTCAATTACAGTTATCCGACGAGTAAAAGTAATGATACAAACTGTTAAGTACCACCATACAACTGCCCAATCATGACGCAACCTTCCCCATGCTTGTCTGAAGGAAACAGGCACACCTTAATGTAAGCTTATTAGTGGGTTTATCGATTCATAAACCCGGTTGGTTATAGAATGCAAATCAAACGATTTTGTTTTACCCAAATAATCTGTCAACTCAAGTACATGTATTTAAAGAGAATTACTACTCTATCACAGCTACTCTATAAAGCCTTCTGGGATGGATCCCAAATAATAATATTAACAGTAAAATTTAAGAAATTAAAATTTCGTTTAGCTTTTTATTTTAAATCTTAAGGATATTTAATAACCTAGCTCCGTAGCACAGTGGTAGAGTGCCAGACTACAAATCCAAAGATCGCGGGTTCAATCCCCGCCAGGTCCTGGGACTTTTATCTGTCAATTTCCACTTCTTTCACCTCTGTCAGTGTTGCTGATGTGAAAAATGCCGAGTAGCACCGTGGTTGGGAACCCACGTTAAACTGTAGGTCCCCCTATAACTGGCTGGGTAAGTCAGTTCGAAGGTCGGAGGAAGGCAACGGCATACCACCTCCAAACAGGACCATGCCTAGTGAAGCACTGGGGTTTTCAAACCAACCTTCGGATTCCTGTTTTACCCTTTTATATCATGTTCCGCAGGACCAAACTGAAGATCAGATCTCCAGATTCAGGGAAAGAGGCAGTACATGAAATTGTAATAGAATAGTAGTGAAACACAATCAGGTAACTGAGTACAACATTTTAACTCAGAATTTACCATAATGTTTTTAATTTTTTAAGAATTCCTTTAGAGAATAGAAAGACTGAGCCAGAAGGAAACTTTTTAGTTTGGACTTGAAAATGCCTGGATTACTATTTCTAACTCTTGAATAAAAGAATGTCTTGGTTGCAATAACTTTTACTGAAATGACGAGTTTCGCCCGGTTAGAGCATCTTCAGATTTCTGACAAAGAATAAAAAATGATCCACATTAGGATTACTATTTTGAGTTATTGTAGCAGATTATTGAAAATGGATGCAGCTGAATACTTACTGCTCGCTTTTCTAAACATGAATCCAGAGGTATGATCGAAATGCGGATTCGATTTTTACCTTGTATTAACTGAGTGAAAGCTGCTAACTTTTAGCAGCTGATATCGTTAGCGATAAAGAAAATACGTATTGAGAAGTCTGTGTTAGGTTCTCCAGGCTACTGAACAGGGATCGACAGCAGGCTCACGAGATTATACGACATATTGCTTGAACCTCCCATTTCTACGTCATAAATGGTCTTTCTTATTCGGAACAGCTACCCCAAAAACGAGAACCATACTTCATTATCGAATGAAAATAAAGTGACTACTTTTCGTGTTGAAGTATCACTTTCAAATTATATTCTAATGGTACATAACGCAGTATTTAGTTTTTGAACAAGATCCTGAACATGAGATTTAGACGGCAGCTTATTATCTATCTGAACACCTAGAAATTTGAAATGTTCAGTCTCACTTATTCTGTGTAATCCAAATGTCCGCTATTATTGAATTTTGTTTTTGAAACTGTAAGAAATGAGCCTCACTGTGATTTAGTATTAATTTACTTACTGCAACCCATGTGCCTATATCTTGAACCGCATTTTTAATATAGCGCCAATATTGTAATACCAATCTAATGCCATTATTTCAGTATTGTGTTATAGTATAAGGCACGTCATTTACTTAAAAACCAACAGTGGCCCCGGAACAGATCCCTGGGGCATCCCACACGCACTTAATTGTGCTCCATTGTGAGCGCATATTATAGTCATTTTCAACACGATAAATAATTACCTTCTACTGTCTGTTATTAAAGTAAGACTAGAACAGATTTAGTGCTACTCGACTCCTTCCATAATGTTTTATGATGAACACAATGACCACCATTGTTAAATCAAGGGCCGAGCGGTCTAAAGCACCTCGCTGCGGAGCGCGCTGTTGCTCACCGTGGAGGTTCAAGTGCTCCCTGGGGCATGGGTGTGTGTGTTTGACCTTAGGTTAGTTTACCTAGGTTTAAGTAGTTTGTAAGCTACGGACTGATGACCACGCAGTTTGGTCCGATAGATTTACGAACATTTGATTTGTTAAATCAAGGAAGACGGCTGGCGTTCGCAGCCTTTTATTTAATCCATCCATCGCCTCACAAGGAAAAGAAAATGTGGCATTTTCGGTTATCAAACAAATGTACAAGCAAACTGTACATTTGACAACAAATTATGTGAAGTTAAATGGTCAGTTAACCTTTAATACACAGTCTTTTCAGTAATTTTTTGTATATTCCAATGTCAATGAAATAGGCCTTAAGTTCTTTACATTGCCCCTTTCTACTTGTTTATACAGTGGCTTCACTACTGAATATTTCAGTCTGTCAGGAAACTGACCATTCCGAAAGGAAAAATTTACAAATACGGCTAATTACAGATGCTGGACAGTACTTTGGTATTTTGCTAGATACCCTGCCATATCTATAACATTGGTTGTTGTTGTCTTCAGTCCGCAGACTGGTTTGATGCAGCTCTCCACACTACCCTGTTCTGTGCAAGTCTCTTCATCTGAGAACATGTTCGGCAATCTACATCCTTTTGAATCTCCTTACTGTATTCAACACTTGGTCTCCCTCTGCCGTTTTTACCCCAAACACTTCCCTCCAATGCTCAATTCACGATTCCTTGAAGTCGAAGTATGTGCCCTACCAGTCGATCCCTTCCTTCAGTCAAGGTATGCTTTCAGAAAGGATTTCCTGACATTTAAATTAATATTGGATTTCCACAAATTTAGCTTCTTCAGAAACACTTCTCTTCCCATAGCCATTCTGCATTTTATATCCTCTGTACTGCGACCATAATAAGTTATTTCACTACCCAAGTAACATAACTCATCTACTACCTGCATTGTTTCGTTACCTAACCTAATTCCACCCGAATCGCCCGAATTTCTTAGACTGCACTCCATTACCCTTCTTTTACTCTTGTTAATGTTCATTTTATACGCACCGTTCAACACACTGTCCATTCCGTTCAGTTGTTCCTCCAGGTGTTCTGCTGTCTCTGACAGAATTGCAATGTCATCTGCAAAACGCGATGTTTTTAGTTCTACACCCTGAACTTTAATTCCTTCTCCACATTTCTCCTTACTTTCCTTTATAGCTTGCTAAATGTACAAATTCAATTGCATTGGAGAAAGGCTACAACCCTGTCTTAGTCCCTTCCCAACCTCTGCATCCCTTCCATGCCCTTCAACTCTGATAACTGCTGTCTGGTTTTTGTACAAGTTATAAATAACCTTCCGTTCCCTATATTTTACTCCTGCTGATTTCAGAATTTGAAAGAGTGTATTCCAATCAACATTGTCAAAAGCTATGTCAAATCTAAAAAAAAACTAGAAATGTAGGTTTGCCTTTCCTTACTCTAAGATAAGCCGTAAAGTGAGGATTTCCTCCCGTGTTCCTACATTTCTCCTGAATTCAAACTAGTCTTCCCCAAGGTCGGCTTCTACCAGCGTTTCCATCCGTTTGTAAATAATTCGTGTTAAAATTTTGCAACTTTGACTTATTGCACTGTTGGTTTTGTAAGTTTCGCACCTATCTGCACCTGCTTTCCTTGGAATGGGGATTATTACATTCTTCTTAACGTCTGAGGGCGCCAGATGAAATAGTTTTATAATGGCTGGCTCTCCCAGAGACTTCAGTAGTTCTGAGTGAATGTCGTCCACTCCAGCGGCCTTGTTTTGACTCAGGTCTTTCAGTGCTCTGTCAATTCCTCTCTCATTATAGTTTCTCCTATTTCATCTTCATCTACATTCTCTTCCCTTCCTACAATACTCATTGGGAAACAGGAGAGTCACACTCATATGTAAGAAACAGACAAATTAGAAGCAGACACGTGGAACGAAACTAAGTAAACTGCTTCTTATTTCATAAGTATTCAACATAATTATTAATATATTTAACCCGCAGTGAGGCAAGAAGGTCAATTCCTCCATGTAGAAATGTTTACAGTTAGCTACACGACAATAATATTTTTACTCAAGTTGCACCTCTTAGTCGGAAATATTCTGATAGCCAGGAATGTCTTTCTTCAGGGCTCCAAAAATATGGGAATCGAATGGGGAGAAATCTGGACTGAATGAAGCATATGAAACGGTTTCCCAGCATTGGAAGAAATGTAGGCGTGCCCTATTCTGATACCGAATGATGCCACTTGTAGCCAGGTTTTAGCTCTGTCGACATTTCTGGAGACCGCCGTTGAGTAGCCGAGCTGTCTAAGGCGCCTCGCTGCGGAGCGCGCGGTTGCTCGTCATCGGAGGTTCGAGTCCTCCCTGGAGCATGTGTGTGTGTGTGTGTGTGTGTGTTGTCCTTAGGTTAGTTTATCTTAGTTTAAGTAGTTTGTAAGCTACGGACTGATGATTACGCAGTTTGGTCCGATAGATTTACAAACATTTGCAAATTTGACATTTCTGAAGGGGTTTGAAACCCAAAACTCCCCTCCCTATGATTACGGCCATGAACTATAGTAGGGTACAAGATGACCTTGGCAACACCATACATCAGTGCAAGACGACGTGTTACCGGTTATTACGCGTGATGGTTTATGTTGCAAAAGGAACGCAAATCGAGAATGTCCATCTTATTGTCGTACAACATGTTAATTTCTGTTTTCATGTGCAATAAAGAGATCTGAATTGTTGCTTTTGTGTGTCTCTATTGGATTTCAATGTAAATGATCATGAACCTGTAGAACGGTGGTGATGCACCACGTTTCTTAAAGTGTGGGTATATAACTTTTTCGTTATTCCCTGATCAAATGAGGATAAGTCATTTATCTGATTTCTGAGTTACCATAGCAATAAATATGAAGAGTAGAAACGAAATAAAACACTTGTAGAACGTTTGCGATTTTTATTCAACAAATGAAACATAAAGCGTCTATCTTTTCAGTAGCGCTAAAGCCTTTCAGCTTCATTAGATTTCGGAAAAAAATTAGTTTTTTTAGGATTCTGAAAGTCAAATGGCAAAAAAGGAAGCTTTATAGAAATAATTTGTTGTTGCCCTTCTTTCTCTCAGGCAGTCTCTTACGACGTTTTTCTCAGAAACGAGTAGAGGTACAAAGTTGAAATTTGTGTGAAATACTATTATCCCTCGGCGGCAAAAAAAGTTTTGAGCTTCCAATCAATGCAACAAGCTATACGGCCTAATATGCCACATTTTTTGACACTTGCGAACCGTCCCATCAAGTGATGATCCACGTATAAACTGAATTATGTTTCTGTTCTCTGGGTCCCGGGGTGTAGAGTATGTCTTTGAGGTTCAATACCACAATAATTATAAATTATTTTAACACTGCTTTAAAAATTTATTATCTCACTATAAGCTTATTTCGGCCTTAGGCCATCATTAGGTGTTCTGTAATACGAGTAATATAGAAGAGTTGTTACATATAATCTTATAATTACATACAATTTTTACAAAGCTTTACTTACATTAGTGATAAAAATCTAATCATATAACCAGTGTTGCTGCACATATACAGATAAGCAGTAATAGATAAGCATTACATCAGTTTCTGTAATCAATTGGGCAGCAAATAAACAACAACAATAATGTAAGTAAACAGTAATGTAAGTAAAACTAAAAATTTTATGTAATTATGTTACAAGAATATATCTAACAACTCTGCTATATACTCGTATTACAGAACACCTGATGATGGACTAAGGCCGAAATAAGCTTATAGTGAGATAATAAAGTTTTAAAGCAGTGTTAAAATAATTTATAATTATTGTGATATTGAATTATGTTTGCACGGCAATCTCAGAGCGCAAATCCTGTTCACACTAGTCCATTTTTCTTTTTCTTTTTTTAGTTCTATATCATAAGAGAACTTGCCAATTTCTGAAACTGCGTGATATCTCGTGGAAACAAAATTCACAAAACGTTTTGTCCCGTTCTCACAGAAGGGAGCGAAGGGACAAAGGCTCACAGGAGACTTTAAAGTATGTGGCCGTTACTGTGACCTAAGCGCAGAGTTGTGCGTGTAAACGCACTGTAGAACAGCGAGATAAAACTAAGCCGTAAATTTGTCTCGCCCCTGGTCGTTTACGTTGGAATGTCGGTATGCGCGTCCCTTCCGGAGCACAATAAGCGCATAGCCGAGCTTTTAGCTGTCATAGCAGCTGCCTCCGGGTTCAGTAAACGCATGCGTCTCCGTCACAGAACTTAGCCTACGCGCAGCACGATTGTAAAACAGTGACGTAAACTTTTTAGTAGTAGTAAAATCATATGCAGACAAAAAAAACTAAGATAGTAATTCCGCAAGGTCAAGGCGAAACGTTTAGATTCCCCACTGAATTGTATATCTCAGAAAAAGTTTTCATTTTGATGTTGCGCAAAGGATATAAGCGAAATGTAAAAATTACTTGTAACTGAGATACGAATATAATGCTGGAAAATGAAATTTTACGGCCACCTTACATCAATAATAAGATATACAGAAATTGTTTAAAATGTCAAGCGAAGGTAAGAAGTACGTAGAACAGCGCCACATGAAATGTTTCTTCTGTTCAGTATTGCTATTGTGTGTAGTAACGTAATAGGCACATTAAAAAACAACACAAATAAATTCGTGATTCAAAATTTTTTATACCCACATCCGTTAAGTTTGGATCGAATTTTATTTTGCTACCGGTTTCGCCACTCCAGCAGTGTTATCTTCAGACAAGAACAATGACGTCCATCCTGTTATATACGTTATCAAAGAAGCCGTATTTCACCAGAATTTCAATTCCTAGTAAACCATCTGTGTGCCCTTCGAACGACACTACTGGAGTCTCCAAACCAGCAGATAAATAAATTCAAAGAAAACTTTTGGTATAAATATTTTTGAATCACAACTGTGTGTTCCACTATCCAAACTAGTATGGAACTACACCTAACAAACATATTCAGTTCTTGAACTTTCGACCGTCTCGAACGTAGCGAATTTCGAATATCCTAGTGATATAAAAAATGAAATAGTCTTTGTCTTTGAATTTGTTTCTCCATTTCACCATCAGAAAAAGTGGCAATACTTCTATCAGAGACCACATGCATTACAATACTGTTATGGAACAGAATTTAACATTTGGCTCCCAACAGAGCTCCTGTTAAATTAGACAACATGCCTTGCATCTGCGGTTGAGAGACACATATTTGAGGACTCTGCTTGAAAACTTCAGTTTTCACAGTTAATAATTCGACATTTTACACTAACTTTTCTTCATAATATTTACACATAATCATTTCCATAAGAGAATAAAAATTTCTCTTTGTAAATAGTTACACACTTTCAACAACACAATAAAGAGGAACACAATATGAGAATAACAAACTCAGTTTTTGAATAGTTACACGCTTTCAACAATACAATAAAGGAGAACACAATATGAAGTGACCGATATCAGATATAAAAACCTGATTTCACAACTTTTTTTTTACTAAATTAAACAATAGTTGTTTAAGTCTGGATCGATGGAACAAGATATCATAAGCAAATTTCAATCATGCAAAAGCCTAACAGACTGGTCAATAAAGAGAAAGCAATTATTTCCTTCATTTACCTTGCATTATAACTTGAAAAATCTGGACTTGATCATAGTCGATTAAAAAGGAAAACTGAAGGAAGGGATTACTCTCATTTCCTAAAAACCATAACCTTATTACTCACAACAATTAATACAGCACTATTTTTTAAGTAACTTTTCCGTTCTCACGCAAATCGATGCAATAATCTATAAAACACACATTTTGCAGAATGTAAACAAATACTACTGAAACCAATGTAATCACTTATAGCAAATGACTACTATGCAGATGTACCAACTGTAATTATTTAAACTATTGTCATTCAATTTTTAAAATTTAAACAATTCACTCATATATCAGATAATATACCGGTAATCGTTAATACCAGCATGTATGAGACAGAACGTCTAATTTAGTATGTTTTATAAATATGATGGGCAAAAAGGAAAAAAGAAAGAAATAAAAACCTCAAGCATCATTTGTATCATAGCTTCAGTAACATGTATACATCCTGTAGATAATGTGATGGACGTCAAAGAACATCTTTCAATTTACAAGATATCAGATGCCAAATGTTACTGTGATTTTTTTTTAAAATTACCTTTTTAAAATCTTTCATTCCATCTCTGATGGAGATGGGGGGGGGGGGGGCTGCAAGAAGGCTCTTGTCCTTTTCAGACGGTGAGTCATGTATATGCTGCTCTGACACTTTTTATTTTAAAAAAAAATTGGTGCTTCAGTGGAGAATCTTTTATTGTATACTAGCTGTAAACCCGGCGTTGCCCGGATATTTATTTATTTATTCCTGCCGTTTTTCAGGTATATATTCATTTGTATAAGGGCTGTATGTCTGTAAAATTTCTTGAGAATACAATAAGTAGTTAAGGAGTAATGGTTTAAAACTTGGTCCGTGCTGGGGCGGTTTTCCATGAACGTTACTGTTTACATGATCATATCTGGTGAACTTCGTATCGTATTGCGATACAAGTTAGAAGGTACACTCAACCATATGCGTGTATAATGTCTGTAAAATTTCCTACGCTACAAATCGTAGTGTAGAAATAATAAAGTGTAACGTCATACCGAATGCCGTAGTTTTAGTTCATGAACAGCGGAACGTTACTGTTTATGTGCTCATATCTCATGAACTACGTGTCGTACTGTGATACAAATTAGACGGTACATTCAACTATATAAGTGCATACTGTCTGTAAAATTTCCTGCTACTAAAATTTGTAGTGTAAAAATTATAAATTGTAACGACATACCGAATGCCGTAGTTTTACTCCATAAACAGCGGAAAAGTAGTAAGTGAGAAACTTTTTTCCTCTCATCATTTTGCTATGGTTGTCAGCGAGAAAAAGTTTAATAAAGGTTTGAAATTATGTTTAAAGTTGGTTGCAAGTCGCTAAGTGCTGTCATTCTCATACAGTGTATTTATAAAGTATCGCCGCATTATGTGACTTCATTTTGCGATTCCTATTCTGAACCACGTGTCGTATGTTATTCTACATCTACATCTACATGGGATACTCGTATTTTATTCTGATGATCATTTCTACCTATGTAAGTGGAAGTCAACAATATATTTTCGCATTCGGAGGAGAACGTTGGTGATTGGAGTTTCGCAAGTAGCCCACGCCGCAGCGATAAGAGGCGTTGTTGTAATGATTCCCATCCCAGATCCTGTATCATTTCCGTAACGCTGTCTCCCCTGTATCGTGACAATACGAAACGAGCTGCCCTTCTTTGGACTCTTTCGATGTCCTCCGTCAAACCCACCTGATAAGGATACCACACTGGGCTGCAATACTCCAAAAATGGACGGACAAGCGCAGTGTATGCAGTTTCTTTAGTAGTTCTGTTGCATCTTTTAAGGGTTCTGCCAATAAAACGCAGTCTCTGGTTCGCCTTTCCCACGATATTATCTATGTGTTCTTTCCAGTTTAGGTCTGAAGTAATAGTAATTCCTAGTTATTTTGTGTAGTTTACGGCCTTCACATTTGTTTGATTTATGTTGTAAACAAAGTTTGACGGATTTCTTTTCGTACTCATGTGGACGACTTCACACTTCTCATTATTTAGAGTCAATTGCCAATTTTTACACCATACAGATATCTTATTCAGATCGTTCTGCAGTTGGTTTTGATCTTCAGATGATTTTACTAGACGGTAAATGAGGGCGTCATCTGCAAACAACCTAAGAGAGCTACTTAGATTTTCCCCTAAATCGTTTATGTAAATAAGGAACAGCAGAGGACCAATAACACTACCCTGTGTAACGCCCGATATCACCTCTGTTTTAGTCGACGCATTACCATCGATTACTACGAACTGTGTCCTCTCTGACAAGAAATCCCCTATCCAATCGCAAATTTGGGGCGATATACCATAACCACGCAATTTGATTAAAAGCCGTTTGTGAGGTACGGTGTCAAAAGCTTTCTGGAAATCAAGAAATACGGAATCGATATGCGAACCTTTGTCGATAGCACCCATCACTTCGGGTGAATAAAGAGCTAGTTGTGTTCCGCATGAACGATATTTTCAAAATCCGTGTTGACCTTGGGTCAATAGATCGTTCTGTTCGAGATAATTCATAATATTTGAATACAGGATATGTTCCAAAACCCTGCTGAAAATTGACGTCAATGAACTAGGCCTGTAGTTTAGTGGGTTACTCCTACTGCCTTTCTTGAATATAGGTGTGACCTGGGCCACTTTCCAATCTTTTGGTACAGATCCTTCTATGAGAGAGCGGTTGTATATGACTGTTGAGTAAGGAGCTATCGCTTCAGCATAATCAGATAGAAATCTAATGGGTATACAATCCGGACCAGAAGACTTGTTCTTGTTAAGTGATTTAATTGCTGCACTACTCCGATGATATCTAGTTCTACGTTACTCATTACGACATCCGTTCGTAATTCGAAATCTGGAATATTGGTTTCGTCTTCTTTGGTGAATGAGTTTCTAAAAGCTATGTTTACTAACTCTGCTTTAGTAGCGCTGTCATCAGCAGGATCGCCATTACTATCACGTAGTGAAGGTATTGTTTGTGATTTGCCCCGAATATATTTAACATATGACCAAAATCTCTTTGGGCTTTCAGTCACATTTCGAGAAAGAGTTTCGTTGTGATAAATATTGTAGGCATCGCGCATTGAAATCCTCGCTAAATTTCGAGCTTCTGAGTACGACCGCCAATCCTGGGGATTTTGTGTTCGTTTAAATTTAGTATGCCTTTTCCTTTGCTTTTGCAACAGTGTCCTGACCTGTTTTGTGTACCAAGGGGGATCGCCTCCTTCTTTTATTAATTTATTTGGTATAAAACTGTCAATTGCCTTACTCTAAGGCGGCCGAATAATCCCGCAAGGGATCTCCCGGCCAAGAAAGCCATACGCTCATTTCCATACCAGTCTCTCCTCTGTCCACGGGCCGTTAAACCCCGGTCTTTCTCCTCCCTCCCACGGCGTCGTGTTTGCAAGCGTCAACGTCCCCGCTCGGCCACACGTGTTGCTTCGGGCGCCTCGTACGCACACTGTTTATCTGCCGCTAGAGAGCGCGTCTCGATCACATACTAGACACACGGCGCGACCGGTCATTTTCAGCGGCACCGCGGGGTCTTTTATTAGCGTGTGGAAAGTAAAACGGGAGGTGAACACTATATTACGATGTTAGCGAGAGAAAACAAGCTGCTATCCGTGACTGCGCGCGGCTACCGAAACAACAGGCATTATCGACTGACCCCCTTGCCGGTAGATTTTATTAATTTCAGTGTCGAGTTCGGCGGACCTACCAATACTTTGCTCTCTCTGTCTTTGACAGTGATGGAGTGGCCACTCCCATCGGATGGCGGAGTCTACAAATTACTGACTTCGTGTGTCGAGGTATCGTACATCTGTCTTCGCTCGCGCAGCGCGGGTACCGTTTTATAATGATGGTTCAGAGAAGAAAGACTTAACTTAGACCAAGACTATGAACAATTCATCGGGGTAGGAACTAATAACTTCACATTACGGAATAATTGGTACAGCTTTATAACATACCTATCCAGTGGGACATTTCACCTCGTATGTGAAGTATACACTTCGGAACGGATGTTAAAGACGGGTCTTTATACGGTCACTTACTCAGTAAATTAGTTTCTCGTAACGAAGAGATCAAACATCAATAAATTCTACCAAAAGAAAGCAAAGAAGTTTCTTTATGTTTAAAATACACAAAAAGCAAACGTATATCCAAGCCAAGTAAATTCATGTTAGTGTTCGTAAAAATAAGATAGCGGTACTCCATTTTTTGACGTAAACTTCATAAATTACTTCTGTTGATGAATGAAAAAAGACTTAGCAGTGCCATCTATAAGTTCTCTGGTGTACTATGCATTACTCCTGAGCAGAGAAAACTCCTAAATCTTTATAATATCTTTCTTCTGCGATGAAATCAAATCCATATATAGAATTCCACCCCCATGAACCACAGATTGACGAGATGGGGTATCTTGCGTGCCTCAACGATACAAATAGCCGTCCCGTAGGTACAACCAGAACGGAGGGGTATCTGTGGAGAGGCCAGGCAAATGTGTGGTTCCTGAAGAGGGGCAGCAGCCTTTTCAGTAGTTACAGGGGCTACAGTCTGGATGATTGACTGAGCTGGCCTTGTAACATCAGCTAATGCGGCTTTGTCACACAGCTACTGCGAACGGCTCAAAGCAAGGGGAAACTACAGCCGTTACTTTTCCCGAGGACATACAGTTCTACTGTATGAATATATGATGATGGAATCCACTCGGGTAAAATATTCCGGAGGTAAAATAGTCCCCCATTCGGATCTCCGGGCGGGGACTACTCAGGAGGATGTGCTCATCAGGAAAGACAACACTGGCATTCTACAGATCGGAGCGTGGAATGTTAGATCCCTTAATCTGGTAGTGAAGTTAGAAAATTTAAAAAGGGAAATGTATAGGCTGAAGTTAGGTATAGTGGGGATTAGTGAAGTTCGGTGGAGAGAGGAAAAGGATTTCTGGTCAGGCTCTAACGTCCATCACCTCTTTTCGGAATGACTCAAACTGAGCCCTAATATTTTCCTGAATTACGGAAAGTTTTATTAGTTCACAGTCTATAACGAAGTCATTCCACTGTAGGTGAAGTTGAACTTATCTTATATGCTGGCTGAAGTCCATTGCGTTGTGAGCTTTCTTCGGCATTCACTAAAGCATTTGATTTTACAGGATCTTTTCATAAATTAAAACCATCTCAGTTGATATGGAAACGATTTTATTTCCACTTAAACATTGCACAATCAAGAAATGCAGCAGCAAGCCAACAGAGCTGCTTACAGGTTTCTGGCCACTCAAAAACTCTAAAGCAGACTCCCTAAACAATGGTTTCTGTCGAACATCTTTCTACATAACCGCGTAATAAGATTGATGACAAAGTTTTGTAATTCACAATTAAACAGTATTCTTTTACATTAAATATGCCAAAATACATAAATTAAAACATTACATTTAAGCTTTGACTATTTATGTCAGTGTATGTACTTGTTTCATGAAATTTGTATTTAATTATGGTACACAAATTTAAAGTCATTCTTTTGACTAGTGTTTAGTGTGCTCAAAATATTTACTTTATGTGTGTTTTCGAAATGCACACATATTTGTTTTTCCAATAGTGTGTAGGCGTATTATTATTGTGACATGGAATTTTAATGTGTTTCGGTTTGCAGTCAAATTATTTATTAATACGGATTTGTATATGGTTGTCGTAGTTTTGTTAATTTCGAAGATAGTTTCTTAGTACCAAACGGATTATTAATTTTAGTGCATGAAAAATTATCAGTATTTAATTTAGGATCTAGTGATATATAAAACATGGTCTGCCCTAATTTATTTAAACAAAAGGTATATATGAAATCATGTTGTGCAATAGTTTATAACATGTAGCATTGTTGTTTTTATACAAATTAGTATCTATATAGGTTCAGCAATTTCCGAAACTAAGTGTAATGCATTTTTAGTGTTTGCAGCTATTATTTACGAAAGTATTAAAAACTGAAAATTACGTAAAAGGTCAGCCAAAGTTATATTTAAATCAACGTACTATTTCTTAAAGGTATTTTACTAATAGTGTTAATAGAATTTCAATCTGAAGGCGAAAATGTGAAATATCACATGTCCGGCAACGAAGTTTTACTTTAGGTGTCAAATATTTCGTGTTTCTATGTTGGCAACTGATTTTTAGGAGTCTGCAACATAGCAGAAACGTTACAAGGCGAGTACACGATTACAAATACAAAATCAATTGGAGGTATTACAGAAGTAGGTCTGATAATCAATAACAAAATAGGAATGCGAGTAAACTACTATGAGCAGCGCAGTGATCGCATTATCATAGTCAAAGGCATGAAAGGGATGCAAAGGTTGGGAAGGTTAAGGTTGTAAGTCAGGGTTGTAACCTTTCCCCAATATTATTCAATTTGTACATTGAGCAAGCTATAAAGGAAAGCAAGGTGAAATTTGGAGAAATTAATGTTCAGTGTGAATAAATGAAAACATTGCGTTTTGCTTCTGATATTTTAATTCTGTCAGACAGCAAAGGACCTGGAGGAGCAATTGAACGGAATGGACAGTGTGTTGAAAGGAGCATATAAGATGAACATTAAGAAGAGCAAAACAAGGGTAATAGAAAGCAGTCTCAGAAAATAAGGCGATGCTGAAGGAATTAAATTAGGTAACGAATCAATAAAAATGGTAAATGAGTTTTGTTACTTGGGCAGAAAAAAAATTATGGTTGAGGTACAGCGAATATAAAATGCAGAATAGCAGTGGGAGGAAAAGAGGTTTTGAAAATGAGAAATTTGTTAACATCGAATATTGGTTTAAGCCTAAGGAAGTCCTTTCTGAAGGCATTTGTGTGGAGTGTTGCCTTGTATGAGAGTGAAACGTGGACGGTATACAGTGCGGACAGGAAGAGGATAGAGGCTTTCGAAAAGTGGTGTTACAGGAGAATGCTGAAGATTAGTTGGGTGGATCGCGTAACTAATGAGGAGGTACTGAACAGAATTGGGGAGAAAAGGAATTTCTGGAATACCTTGACTAAAAGAAGGGATCGATTGATAGGACACATTCTGAGAAATCAAGGAATTGTGAATTTAGATTTGGGGGAAGTGTGTGGGGTAAAAATCGCAGAGGAAGACCAAGAGATGAATATAGTCAGCAAATTGAAATTGGTGTAGGTTGCCGTTCTTGAGATGACGAGGCTTGTCCAGGATAGAGTAGGGTGGAGAGCTGCATCAAACCAGTCTCCGGTCTGAAGACCACAACAACAACAACAACCTTACCTTAAAATACATGTGTTGGGGGTATCTTTAATGCTCCATTTCATTTACCCTGCACACTATCGTATTGGGCAAACATAAATAAGAAATCCATCAAAAGCGTGAGATTGTTGCAGCAGTAGCAATAGTTTATGCACAATATCGCCCTTAAACGATACAATATATTGTGCAAAATATTGAGCGACCGGCAATATTTTTAAAGCTTGGCAGTCTCCTTCAATTTATTGCGCAGACCGTCAATACTGCTCTCAAACGGTCAATATTATTGTGCAATACTGAGTATTGGACAATAGATATTGAGCGTCTAAGGGCCCCTTTAGACTCGTATAAACCCGAGCTGAACTACCCGCCATTTCTTCAGTAAGCTGCACGAGTTGCCACGTTCCGGATGAAGCTCACGCGTTGTCTCGCATTTCATTCATCTCGCTCTCACTCGCAAACTAATTTCTGCATCAACGTCGAACTTTTTATCAATGTCTTCGTTAAGAACTACTCTACATTTTCATTTCAGTTTTATTTGTGGCAATTATTTATTAAGAGGATATACTTAGTTTACGAACATGAACTTCCTGACGACGTTGCATAATTTTCGACAATTTTTCTGTTGAAGTTAGGTGAACATATTAAGCGAATTAAATGTTCAAAATACATTATATTTTCAATCACCCCAAACAGGAACTCTGTGAGAAATTTATAATTAGAGATAATGTCAGTTAAATATGACGCACTGGGATCCGCTCGCCCGTCTAGTAATAAGTCGTCTTCATTATTACAGCTCCTAATAATTAGGCACAGGTTGTTACTGCATAACGTCTTAACCAAATAAATTTAGTAGTTCGAAACTACAAAAGTGCTGTGTCTACATTTCAATTGCAATTCTTCAGTTATAGGAAAAGAACATTCTAAAAATCTCAATAAAGAGTGCTTTTATTATGCCAGGAAATGAGAACAAGTCATTTCATTACTTAGTAAAGAGTTCCTTGGTGTCTGTTCATTTTCTAGTATTCTCGCATAAAATCATCGTTAAATCTAGTATCTTTTGTTCTGTTATTGCTAAGCTAAAAACTGAAGGAAATGTAACTCCTATTAGTTTTTGAAAAGTATATCAATTAATAAATCCATTACGTTACTTTTTTCATTAAAAAAAATCTACACTACCTTGAATAACGCCATAGTTAATGAAGTAACCATACGGAAAAATACGCCCCTCTTTGCATGTTATCATTTGCCAAAATATCATTCTGATACCTGTAACCGTATATGAGATACGCGATGTTTCATTCTGGCCTTATCGCCATCGGAAATGAGTTCGCCACATAAAATAAATTTTCGCGACATGGGTGAAAGGTAGAAACCTCCTCCTAAGTCGAAAATAAAATCCAATACGTTAGCAATATTTCGTCCGCTGGAACATATGGTGTAACATGCACCGAACGGAATATCACAGAAACCACTATTTATCACTTAGAGCAGTCTCTTCCTTTCAAGCCAATATCTTACTGTGAATAATAACCAAATGTTCCTCACAATGCAGACGTATGAAGATTTAAGTAACGTAAAAATAAAAATTTTCTACTGATTAGTTTTTGCGAAATCGTTTATGAAAGATGGCATAGCATGCGTTTCTATGCTGTAAGCGTAGCGCGATTCCAATCATGTTCGAGAAAACATGGCGGACGATTAAGCTTGGGTATTTAGGAGCTCTTCGATCAGGCACGTTACACTCTCAGGTGCAAATGGCCGACAACAAGGCTCGTCCACATGCCCATACCAATTCCCACCATGCCCCACGTCCAAAAGTGCAGATTTAACGTGCTAACGTAAATCGTTCAGAACCTACGATGATTTTATTTGATATAGTTCAGTAATGATCACCCTGTACTTATGCACACGCTTGTAAGGAGAATTTCCTCTTTGATGTCCACTGTAGGTTCGTACAATCCGCTCTTAAGCCATCCCCCCCCCCCCAAAAAAAAAAAAAAAAAAAAAAAAAAAAAAAAAAAAAAAAAAAATCTAACAGAGTACGATCATATGGTTTCGGTAGCCAATCTAAAGCCCATCCATTTCACATGGGGCTTCTAAAACCGAATCTTATAAACCGAATTTCCAATTTCGATTTACCTTCGATTCTGAAGATCAGATTCAATAATGTGAATTTTCACTTCGATGGTCGAGTTTCGTGCCAATGGAAATGTATTAGTTTTCATAGAGTGCCTGGGTAGTAGAATTGCGAATCTACTAAGTAAGGAACAGAAACTCCATTTTCCTACGGAGTTAGAAATTACTGCAGGAGTTGACATGTAAACATGGCAGCAAAAAATAAATAAATAAATAAAAATAAATAAACTAAAAAAATTAAAAAATAAATAATAAAAGAAAAACATAAAAATAAAACAAAAGGTACAAGAAATTCGATTTTTGCCTTCCAGGCGATGTTTCGCTTGTACGCTTGTAAACGTAGTGAGTAGCGACTGCGTAAGTGAAGGAGGCATTTAAAAGGTTTATAAAGGCAAAATTACGATACGTAAAATCTCATCAGGTGTATTCTCATGGGTATACTGGTGAAGAAGTAGATGCCACTGATGACCGTTATTTTAAAGCAACTGTATTTCCTATACGTTTAAGAGAAAGGGATTTGTTTATTTGCGAGGATATTTTTTTTCTTTATTTATTTATTTTTTTCAAAATCACCGATGCTGTCACCCCTCAATGCTTGTATCTTTCCTCAGTTACATTCAAATCACTCTATTATGAAGCAATTTTTTTTTCTAATAATGTGTCCCATCGTAGCTATTTTCTTGCAATTTAAATATTCTTGGTGGGCGGAACATAGAATTTCTAAAACTGTAAACTCATTTTTCTTTCTTCATTAAGCCTCATGCAAATGAAGAAGCCCTATCTTCCAAACTACAGAAGCGGTCGCCGCCGCCGGAGGTTCGAATCCTTCCTCGGGCATGGGGACTGTGTGTTGTCCTTCGCGTAAGTTGGTTTAAGTAGTCTGTAAGCTTAGGGACTTATGACCTCAGTACCTTGGTTCCTTAGGTCTTACACCGACTTAAATTTTAGACTACTGAGGGCCTAAAGCCTATTCATACATCGCAGACATTGTAAAGCCTGTACACTGACCGTACACTGTGATGAAAGAACGATTTTCTCCTGTTATAGTTCCAGCTATCGCCAGACTATTAATGGAGTGCTTTGAGGAGATTCTTTCCATAAGGTTCGTGCATAGCATTTTAACTTCTATCGTTTTGCCGACGCAATGTTCGTTATTTTGGAGTAATGGAAGTAAAATGCCGTGAGATTTCCTTCACCACATCGACAGCATCCTAGAGAATGTTAAATTCACGGTGGAGACACATGTGGATGACACGTTGGGCTTCCTTGAAGTCCTAGTCCAGCGTAAAGCAAACGGTTGTCTCATCCACAGTGTGTACCGGAAGTCCACCAACAATGAACAATATCTCCACGTTTCCAGCATCCACCACTTATGGAAGTAAAAGTTCTGAGGACCTTAGTACATCGAGCGGAAGTCATCTCAACACTGAAGACCTATCGAAGGAATTAGGCTAAAGAGGCATAAAATCGAATCTATCGTCAGATCCTGCAGCATCTTTTCTGCTAATGAGACCTGTGAAAGACGATGTAGGTCTCATAACGCCAGGAGCGTATAAAATATCGTGTGGCTGCCGATGTTTTATGTTTACAGACTGTACGGACACAGAAAAGCGCCGTGTAGAACATGATAGCTGCTTTCGCCTACGCCACCCTGAAAAATCAGCGGTAGCAGAACATGCTTTAGAAAACGGACATCTGATTGCAGGCGACGAGACATCTGTTATTTCACGGACTAATAGTTTCTGGGACAGCGTCACTAAAGAGCGATCGCTGTTTCTAACGGTTCTTGGTTTTAGATTTCCTTGATCGATAGAGTGTGCTTAGCCTGTTTTCCTCACACGAGTAGACTTTCTAATGGTTGCGATGCGCCGATTAGAAGGTAACATAGTCGTAGTGCGTAGTGTCACGATTCTTGTATATCTACATAAATACCGTACTCTGTAAATCATATTTCTGTGTATGACAGAGGGTTTATGGAACCGCTTTCGCTCCTCGTCAGAGGTTCGAGTTCTCCCTGGGGCTTGTGTGTTTGTGTGTGTGTGTGTGTGTGTGTGTGTGTGTGTGTTTGTGTGTGTGTGTGTCGTCCTTACGTTAGTTTAACTTAGTTTAAGTAGTTTGTAAGCCTAGGGACTAATACCCAATGCAGTTAAGTCCCATAGATTTGCAAACATTTGATTTTTGATTTTGAACCGCTTTCATAATATTTTTATACCATTCCATTCGCGACAAAGAAAGGAACACCTAATTCTTTTCGTTTTCGATCTGATTTCTTTTTTTATGATGACCATCTGTAATGTCCTAATTTTTACCAAAATCGACTATTGGAAAGTTTAGTGGTACCACTAATATAGACGCATCATGTAACAAAAGGTGTCTTTGTATACACTCGTAACAAAGAATAATTATTTTAATGTGTGTTATTATCTTTGTACAATTAAAATATATAAATGTATGTAATGTTAAAAAGTAATCTTGTTGTATCTGGTTGTGTCCTTTATCTGCGCTGGTCGAGTCATAATCGTGACGAGATTGATTTTGATGAAAATGAAGGAAAGATTGTAATGAGATCTGTAAATGTGTTTGAACTTTTTTAAAGACTTAAAATATATGTATTAAATGAAATAAGTGTACGAGCTTAAATTAGTTAAAAACACCCTGATCATTTATATGAAATGCTAAAGGACGCCATTAGCAAGAAGCTAACGACACAGATTGCGTCAATCGCCGCCATTACATTGCAAATATAGAATTCATGACTGATAAAGCAAGGACGGGTGGAAAATAACACTTAATAAAAATTATTAATTATCCATTTCAGTTATACAAAACCAAACTGGACTTACATAAAAATTATGCCAACTTCTGTGGTAATGTATGGTAAAATGTGGTATCTTACAAAGATCTATAAATTACGAAGTGCATAATTATTCAGAGTGACTATTAATCTGAGTGAGAAGTGAATAATATTTCATTAAATAATTTCCTGATAGCCATATCTTAAAAAGTTAAAACACAGATTTCATTTAGCTTCAGTGAATTCTTACTTTGTGATTTTACTACAACTTGGACATTCGGTTAAAGGTTCAATGATATACGTAACTGAGATTAATATTCAGAATTGTAATATAAAGGATAGGTTCCACATTACCTTCAATAAGAAATATTAATAACATTTCCCTTTGAACATTATTTTTATAGCATTTAATGTGGGACTACTTTGTAAGAATACTCGCACCAGTTGAACACCTTCAACTAAAATTTAACCTAAATAATCACGTCCCTGAGAAGGTTCATGTTTCATACGTTTACTGAGCTAGCTGCCAAAATAAATAATATAAAATACATAGACAATATTTTAGAATATTCTTACAAACCTGGCGACTTTTCAAAAAATATTTTTCTCTTTTCATACTTTTTAAGAGTATTCTTGCGCATCTCATTCTATGCACGAGGGTGCTAACAAAATATGTTCGCATTAGGAGTAACAGTTTGTATCAGAAATATTGCTCCACCCCATCCCGTGCATCATTTCGTCATACTTTCTCCCCTATATCGCGATAACACAAAACGAGCTGCCCTTCTCTAACGTCATCAGTAATCTCTATATGTCCACATGATGGGGAACCGACAATGAGCAGCAACACTCGAAAACAGGTCGCGCAACTGTAGTGCAAGCAATTTCTTTAGTAGCACTGTTGCATCTTCTGGTGTTTTAACAATTAAACGTAGCATTTGGTTCGCCTACCTAAGTATTCTTTCCAATTAAATTTGTTCCTAAGTGTACTTCTTAGATATTTTGTTGAATTTACAGCCTTTATATTTGCCTGATTAAGCGTATAAGTGAAATTTAACGGATTTCTTTTAGGAATCATATGGATGACTTTACACTTTTCATAATTTAGGGTCAACTGCTTATTTTCGCACCATCTTATCTGAATCCTTTGCTGTTGCTTTAGATTGCAAATTCACTAACCGATAAACCACAGCATCTTCCGTAAACAACGAGAGCTGCTCGGATTGTCTCCTAAATCTCTTTCTATATAAAAGCGAAAACACCCTCATTTTTCACTCACTCACTCACTCACTGACTAAACATGAAATCTTGAAAACTACTTCACCTATGAAGCTGAAATTTGGCAGAAATGTATTTTATAGATAGGAGACGTCAGCTAAGAAAGAATTTTGCGATAGGTTCCATAGTTCAGGAGATATGACGTCATAAACAATGAAAAATTACCGTCTTGTGGCACATAACAGTGTGACTTTTATCAGTCCACTATTTGAGATAGAGAGCACTTAGCGACTTGAAACAGACTTTAAACATAATTTCAAACGTTTAGGAAACTTTTCTCGCTGACAACCATAGCAAAATGATGAAAGGAAAAACGTTTCTCGCTTACTACTTTTCCGCTGTTCACGGAGTAAAACTACGGTATTCGGTATAACGTTGCAATTTATAATTTCTACACTACATATTGTATCCTCAGGAAATATGACAGACAGTATGCACAAATGTAGCCGAATGTACCTTCAAAATTGTATCACAGTACGACTCATATTTCATGAGATGAGCACATAAACAGTAAGATTAATTGAAAACCGCCCCATCACGCACCAAGTTTTAATCTTTTACTTTTTTACTACTAATTCTATTCGCAACAGATTTTACAGACATACAGCTCTTATACAGGGTGTTTCACTAAGTGTGTTTGCCTCTGTAACTTAAAAAATAATAGGTGACGGAAAATTTTAATGCGGTAGGCCAACACAAGAAATGTTGCGGAGCTATGAACATAGTTTATTGTATCATTTTCCAAAGAGTTATAGCACAAAGATATAATTTTTTTTAAATGGAACAATAGTTTTTTTCTATCGTGCATTGGATTCGTTGAAACCAGCTGCGTCCAAATCAATTTAAATTACATTCCTATCACTGTTAGTTTGGGAGCTACAACCCTTCAAAGTTTCAGGGGCAGATACCACAAACGCTGCGCATAATGCAATGCGCCTTCTAAATGTGGTGCGGCCGAGATGTAACGTCGCCGGTGTCACGGAGCGAGAAGCTTCCTCGATGCGCTGTTAGACTGCCGACTGTCGCCGCACACGGCCGTATACCCAACAGTTGGAGCCACACAAACAACCGGGGCTCAATATACCACAGTTACTGACATCGGATGACGATGGCATACACGAACAACGAGTACGTTGACATGTTGCTGATGCTCGGCGAGTGCCGACACGATGCCACTGAAGCAGCCACGGCGTATGCCGTGAGATATCCTAGGCGAAGAGCCCCGGCAGCAGTTACGTTCTTACGTGCCGAACAACGACGTCGTGAAACAGGCAGCTTGGTAATGTGCTGCAGTAACAGACGAAGACCTGCAAGAAGTGAGGAGACTGAGGTGTTTGTTTTAGCTGCACTACACCATGATCCTCGTGTCAGTTTACGAGCCGTTGCTGCATTCGCTGGTGTCAGTATCACATCTGTGTGGCGTATAGTACACGGCCACAGGTTTCACCTGTACCGCCTATCACTGACCCAGGAGCTGCATGGGAACAATTTCCGTGCAAGAGTGACATTCTGTGAGTGGGCCATGCGTAATTTCACACTGGAGTCTTTACAAAGTGTTATGTTCTCTGATGAGTCGACGTTCACAAATTATGGTGCAGTGAATCGCCATAACATGCACTACTGGGCCGCAGACCATCCTCGGTGGGTACGACCTGTCGACCGTCAACGTAGGTGGTCTATTAACGTGTGGTGTGGAATCCTTGGGGATGAAATCATCGGTCCACACTACTTCCCAGGTACTCTGACAGGTGAGTTATATCGCGCTTTTATAGCCGACAGTTTGGGTGGTCTCATTGAATATGTGTGTCTACATACGAGAGTCCATATGTGGATGCAACATGATGGTCACCCAGCCCATTCTGCGCGTGCTGTTGTGGAAGAACTAAACAACAGGTTTGCAGGAAGATGGTTCGGGTGCCATGGTCCTCATTCATGACCCGCAAGGTCGCCCGATTTAACACCGATTCCAATGCACAATAAAAAAACTATTGTTCTATTTAAAAAATTATATCTTTGTGCTGCAACTCCTTGGAAAATGATACAGTAAACTATGTTCATAGCTCCGCAGAAAGTGTAACATTTCTTGTGTTGACCTACAGCATTAAAATTTCTCGTCACCTATTATTTTATAAGTTACAGAGGCAAACACACTTAGTGAAACACCCTGTATAAATGAAAACATACCTACAAAATTATATAATTGTATAAGATATAACTCAATAAATATGAGATCGTATATACTGTGATAGATAAAAAATTTTCATATCAGTCCATCAGTCACCACGTTTTATTACATTTCTTATTTACTGCGAACACTCTCCTGTATTCCAGTGCGTTTAAGGAAATTACTGAAATATGACAGTGCCGTTGAGAAATTTGAAGCAACTTTGAACAGTGAAGCACATACCGCTGTAGGAAAAAGCAAGAGACTTCTATTGAGCTGCAAGGAAAGGAAGAGAATGAAACAATGTACATCTGACAAATACCCATTATTTCAGACAGATGTGACTTTTAACTTTAAAAGACTGCAGTTTGCAGTGAAACTTTCATTTTCTAAAATGTTTAAATGTTCACTAATAATAGATCTGTAAATGTAGGCCTGTCACTGTTCACTTCAATCTTCAAAGCCACAGTACGAATCTTCATGCGGTTTTCATAGGAAACATGAGAAAAGTATGGGCCAAAATATATGCATAATTTTATCAAAATCGGATCACAAGAAAGAAAAAAAATCGTAATTTTAAGTGTTTTCAGTAAGCATCGTTTCTGTTTGTTCAACTATTAACAACCTCTTATCTCCAAAACTACTTCACGAATTTGCATGGGGTTTTCACACATAACTTGAGCATATCGTGCGGTTACATACAGGCTTCAATAATTAAAATCGGATCAGAGAAACTAAAGATATCATAATTTATTTGTTTAAAATCCATCGTGTATGTCCATTCGGTGAGGATAATCTCCAAAAGTACTGCATGAACTTCCATGGGTTCCCACAGGTACATTGAGAATAGTTTGGAGAGTACCATAGGCTTCATTTAATCAAAATTGGATCAGAGGAAGGAAAGATGTCGTAATTTAAAGTTTTATGTGTATACTATGCTTATAAGTATGGTGTAGTACAGCAAATCTCGAAGAGTACTATACGAACTTTCATGGGATTTAATAGGTCAGCTGAGAGTAACTTGGGGCAACATATAAGCTTCATTTCATCAAAATCGGATTTGCTATACTTTTTTGAAATAATGGCATTTAACAGACATTGTAAACTTTTCCAAACCTGGTACTGAATGGTAAGACGCAATTTCCATACTCACCACTTCTGTCTGCAGAACCTAATCATAACCCTGAGCAGACAATGTAAACTACCATCTACTATCCTCTTGTCTCATACCTCTACTATTGTTTCATAACCATGTTATAAAAGCCTTGTGTAATCAGAACTGTTTGGCTGCTTACCAGATATAAATTGTGATGCCTTATCTTACTAGTTGCAAAATTCTTGTGTAATCATAACTGTTTTGGCTGATTATGTGGTGTAAACTTTAATGTCTTATTTTACTAGTAACCATAGTTTAATTTAACAAGTTAAAAATTTTTAACATATATTTTCAGATGTTTCATTCAACTTTGTGACCTGCCTCCATGTTCCAGACATTGGACCTGTTTAAGATAATTTAATTTAACCAGTTAAAATTTTAACATATATTCACAACGCTTTCATATTTCTAGAAATTAGACCTGTTTAATATAAGATATATTTAGATCAATATTTTTCAGCCAATTTCTATTGTTTCACTTTATATTTCTTAGGATAACGTCGTAATCTATTATATTGACACATATTTTATCAATGCCAGGAATTTACTCCACAAATTGAAGTGTAATAATTTCCCACAGGTTAGTTATAAACCAAAACACTAGTCTCCTTTGAAAGTTATATACCTAGCAAGTTAAGATCTTCGAAACTTAAACTTGTAATGTTTACCTGATGATGGTGTAACAGCCGAAAAACGGTTCGTAAACCAATAAATCTGCAGCATATCTCTCATTTATCTTGTGTGTTTCATTCATAATGTATCAAATATTTTGTCAAGAACCGACGTAACGGTCAGTGAAACTGTAGACCTATTCTATACCATTGTTTTTTTTCTGAAGTTAATGAAAGTGCTGTATATTCGAGGTTAATTGATTCACATATTTCGTTGTCAAACTTACAGTTTGGTTTCAGAAGTGGTTCAGAGATTAAAAATACTATATTTTCGTTTCTCTGTGGGGCACTTGATAGGTTAAATAAAGGCTACGAACATTAGGCGTCTTCTTTGATTTAACGAAGGCGTTTGATTGCATTGATCACAAAATATTGTCGAAGTTGGAACATTACGGAATAAGCGGAGTAGCTTACAACTGGTTCACCTCTTACTTTAATAACAGACAGCAGAAGGCAATTCTCTGGAGTGTTGAAAGTGGCCATGACGTACGGTCAGAATTGGACACTGTGAAGTGTATGCTGCCCCAGGGGTCTGTTTAGGGAGCGCTGCTGTTTCTTATTTAAATAAATGATATGCCTTAGAGTATAACAAATGATTGTAAAATATTTTTGTTTGCTGATGATACCAGCTTGGTAGTGAAGGATGTTGTTTGTAATATTTTCTATAATGTCGTTTTTTGTTAACAATGTTAGCTTATTCCACGGGTTAGCAGCTTTCGGTGAATAGTAGACAGAAATCTAATCTACATTTGGCTCACACCTCCTTGACGCTTGTGCAGGAAGGTGTGCTATATTCAGCAGCATCCATTTTCAATAAGCTGCCACAAGAACTCAAGAATCTTAGTACTAACCCACGCACCTTCAAATCTAAATTGAAGAGTTATGGTTCACTTCTTTTATTCTGCCGAGGAACCCCAGGAAAAACAATCGCACTGACGTGTTTTACGGCCCACTTTAGATATGTAGTTTTATAAGTTTTTGCAAACGTTTTGGACCAAAATAATAATCTAAATAATAAAAAGTTAATACGAGTGCCTGAAACCCTTTTAGGAAAAAAAATTTAGTGGCGGGTTCCGAACTACTGACCTTCGGATTCACAGTCCAACGCATTGCCCACTACGCTACGGCTAACAGTTGAGTTGCGGTCTTTTATTTCATACTATTAAAAGCCGTTTTTAACTGATGCTAATATAGCACTTTTAGACACTACATTATCATTTATCGTACGAAGAACGACGTGTTTTGTTAATTATTCAGTGCGCTATTCCTTTAAAATGACAACGTCTAAGTTACAATAAGAAAATCAACAAATACGCAACGCAAGATAGCGTATGCCAGAGACAGTTCTGGGCGAGGAATGTCACGTGACATCTGCGAACGGCTGGTTTTCGTTAATTAAATGGAGGGTGTCAAAACTCCGTTATTTCTGGAAATATCTCTCAAACGATATATACATATTTAAACCATAAGAAAACAAAGATGTAGAGGATTTTCTCCTCTACAAATTCGTTTATTCAATTTTCGCGTCAGATGAACGGTTTATTTGCAATAACAATTACGTTACAAACGGCTTTTGTTTTGTATTACTAACGTATTTCTTGTCCAAAATATTTCAAAAAGCGAGGTTCTGGTCTCTGGTAGCCAACAATTATGTCTGTCAAAATTTTGTACCGATCGGTTGAACGGTTCGACCTAAAAAGTGGAAACACGTTACAGCCAGACAGACATCCCAAAATCTCACTTACGTTTGCAAATATCTCTGAAACGATACGAGATATGAAGAAAAATAACAGAGCAAAGTTGTAGAGAATGTTCTCTTCTACAAATTCGGTTATTCAATTTTTGTGTCAGATGAATGGTTAAGCCGTTATTTTCATTTAAATTTCGAGATGTCAAAAGACGATCGCAAAGGCCCACTTTTAGTGTTACTACCATATCCTAAAGTGGGCCAATTAAAAAAATAATCTAATTCCATTATTCGTTACTAATTCTTTTTACTTATGTTAAAGATTGTGATGTGCATAGGACTACTTTAAGATTTTCTATTACCATTATTGTGTTAAACGTCATGTACTGAGTTGTTCCATGACTATGGAGTCCTGCTCCTCTATTAGGTCCTGCGGAACAGAAAGCCATATTGTTGTTGTTGTTGTTCTTCTTCTTCTTCTTATTATTATTATTATTATTATATTATTATTATTAACAGTAGTCGTGTACTTACGTTCTGGTGTTATGACTGAAGATGATCGGTGTGAGATTACCGCCCAATAGAAATAATGGTAATTAATAGCATTTGATAATTAAACAGTATGAAGTTCACTGCAAACATTGACCATGCCAATGCACTAAATGTTACACAATTTTAATCTTATTAATTATGGTAGCAATGTATGTACACAGTTGGGTGACAACATTTATAGTTAGGCCATAGGTAGAAATTCTCCACGTTGAGATTTGTGTGTGCTTGTAGCTGACGGGAGGCCAGCGAGCAGGCCGATGTTGGTGGCTTGTTCCAACTTAGGATTTTACAGTTCGTTTCCGGTGAGGGGAGAGAGGGACAATGGCGAGTGCCAGGCACAGTGCAGTGCACAAATATTGTAATACTACTGGCATTTGAAGTAATACGATGCAGTTAGGAACCTTTAAAGCCCTCATTACAAAATAGCCTGTTGATAAATAAACAATACATTAGCTGATATAGTCACATCTAACGTAATATGTTTAATTGACAATGAAAAGTAATAAATTACCAACGAAGACAAGACAGTTACACAACTAGCATGGCAATGTTTGTTTATAAAAATAATATATTAACTATTTTTCATTTTTTTTTCAATCAATCTTCTGTATTTTACCTTGAAATATTCAGTTAAATCAGTTATCTGTGATATAAGAAATTGCACGATTATGATAAACAGTACAAAGGATGTTTATACTAATATAAAAACGTAAGAAAATATTTGTTTAATGTGTAGTGTAATTATTTTGATTTTAAGTAAAGTTTTAGAAATGTATTGGCTGAACGCTGTACGTTGGCAAATCGGTTAGAACAGTTCACATGGGGAAGTTGATGACGTAGGGGAAAAAACCCCGGCAGTTGAGCTTTTGGCGCGTGCGCGCACCTGGACAGGAAGTGAGGACTCGGGACCACGTGGTGTGGCTGGCCGGGCGGCGTCGCTCTGATCAGTCGGCATGTGGATCTCGAGGTGGTGACTTGAGATTTGTCTGTGGCAATCGCCACGTGTGGTTGCTCGTCGTAGACTGCACCAAGTTAAATCGAGTGCTACTGTGTGTTTGTGAATATTTAGCCGGTGGAACAAGGTGTGCATCGCATTGAATTAAAGTGACTGTTAATGTAACACGTGTCGTCGCATAGGCATGAACATAAACGGTGTTTGAGACAGCCACGTGGTGTGAAAACAATTCGCGACAAATATTCATTTTGTCTGGGGGCTCTCGAGCTATAACTTTATTTGATAAATGTGCCGACGTACAGACGTATCAGCCACAGGGTTCAAGTATTGTGAAATAATCAACATAAAGTGAACTTTCACGTGTTTTCAAAAATAATAGTTAGTACACCCTTTTCTCTCATGAACTTGAATTTATTATTAATTTGTTTTGTTAATCATATGCAGGGAAGGAAAGCTGCGAACGTGTGATATCATCCCCTAGAAAACGAGTCAAACAGTCGCAATAACAGTTCCAGTGTTTTTGCATGTTTAGGAATATGGTTCGCAGCTGGTGGTTGTGAGTTTCAAAAATTAAACTTTCTCTAATTTAAACTCTCACCCCGACCTTCACCCTCGCATCGGCCGCCTTAAACAAACCGTCGCATTGAAACTGCTGATGCTTGGTTGTTTGCATGTTTCAAATGTTCAAATGTTTGTAAATCTATGGGACTTAACTTATTTGGTTATTAGTCCCTAGGCTTACAAACTACTTAAACTAAGTTAAGCAAACCTAAGGACAACACAGACACATACCCATGCCCCAGGGAGCACTCGAACTTCCGACGACGAGCAAACACTCGCTCTGCAGCGAGGCGCCTTAGACCGCTCGGCTACTCCACCGCGGCTTTGCATCTTTATGCGGATTGACAATTTATGTAAAAGTGTTCTTAATGCAATATACACATTCAACGTCAGTGTTCAGGTTACATGTAACACAATGTTAAGTAACACTTTTATTGTGTTACTGTATATCATACATAAGCAATAGCACAATATAGAAAAACTAGACCTAGATAAATTGAAGGAACCTGAAGTTCTTAAGAATTTCAGAGGGAGCTTCAGGCAACAATTGACAGAAACAGGGGAAAATAAAACAGTTGAGGAGGAATGGGTAAAATTAAGAAATGAAATAGTGAAGGCAGCAGAGGACAAAATAGGTAGGAAGGCAAGACCTACTAAGAATCCTTGGATATCACAGGAGATAGTAAATTTAATCGATGAAAGGAGAAAGTATAAAAATGCAGTAAATGAAACAGGCAAAATGGAGTACAGACGACTAAGAAATGAGATTGACAGGAAGTGCAAAACGGCTAAGCAGGAGTGGCTAGAAGGCAAATGCAAGGATGTAGAAGAATGTATAAATAGGGGAAAAATAGATACAGCCTACCGGAAAATAAAAGAAACATTTGGAGATAAGAAAAACAGCTCTATGAATATCAAGGACACTGATGGAAAACCAGTTCTCAGCAAAGAAGGGAAAGTTGAAAGGTGGAAAGAGTATATAGAGGGGCTCTACAAAGGAAATGAACTTCGAGACACTATTGTAGGAAGGGAAGAGGATGTAGATGATGATGAAATAGGAGATACTATACTGAGAGATGAATTTGACAGAGCACTGAAAGATCTAAATCGAAACAAGGCCCCTGGAGTAGATGATATCCCGTCAGAGCTACTGAAGTCTCTGGGAGAACCAGCCATGACAAAATTGTTTCACATTGTGTGTAAGATGTATGAGACAGGTGAAGTACCCTCAGACTTTAAGAAAAATGTTATAATCCCCATTCCAAAGAAAGCGGGTGCAGACAGGTGTGAAAACTACAGAACCATCAGTTTAATAAGTCATGGTTGCAAAATATTAACACGAATTATATACAGAAGGATGGCAAAACTGGTAGAAGCCGACCTCGGGGAAGATCAGTTTGGGTTCAGGAGAAATGTAGGAACACGGGAGGCAATACTCACTTTACGGCTTATCGTAGAAGATAGATTAAGAAAAGGCAAACCAACATTTCTAGCTTTTGTAGATTTGGAGAAGGCTTTTGACAATGTTGATTGGAATAAACTCTTTCAAGTTCTGAAGCAAGCAGGAGTAAAATATAGGGAACGTAAGGTTATTTACAACTTGTACAAAAACCAGACAGCGGTTGTCAGAGTTGAAGGGCATGAAAGGGATGCAGTGGTTGGAAAGGGAGTAAGACAGGGTTGTAGCCTTTCCCCAATGTTGTTCAATTTGTACATTGAGCAAGCTATAAAGGAAAGCAAGGAGGAATTTGGAGAAGGAATTAAGGTTCAGGATGAAGAATTAAAAACATTGCGTTTTGCCGACGACATAGTAATTCTGTCAGATACAGCAAAGGACCTGGAAGAGCAATTGAACGGAATGGACAGTGTGCTGAAAGGTGCATATAAGATGAACATTAACAAGAGTAAAACTAGGGTAATGGAGTGCAGTGTAAGAAAATCAGGTGATGCTGAAGGAATTAGATTAGGTAACGAAACAATAAAGGAGGTAGATGAGTTTTGTTACTTGGGCAGTAAAATAACAAATGATGGTCGCAGTACAGATGATATAAAATGCAGAATGGCAGTGGGTAGAAAGGCGTTTTTGAAAAAGAGAAATTTGTTAACATCGAATATTGATTTAAGCCTAAGGAAGTCCTTTCTGAAGGCATTTGTATGAAGTGTTGCCTTGTATGGGAGTGAAACATGGACCATAAGCAGTGTGGACAGAAAGAGGATAGAGGCTTTTGAAATGTGGTGCTACAGAAGAATGCTGAAGATTAGGTGGGTGGATCGCGTAACTAATGAGGAGGTAATGAACAGAATTTGGGGAAAAAAGAAATTTCTGGCATACCTTGACTAAAAGAAGGGATCGCTTGGTAGGACACATTCTTAGACATCGGGGAATCGTAAATTTAGCATTGGAGGGAAGTGTGTGGGGTAAAAATCGAAGAGGAAGACCAAGAGATGGATACAGTAAGCAGATTCAGACAGATGTAGGTTGCCGTTCTTATGTTGCGATGAAGAGGCTTGCTCAGGATAGGGTATTGTGGAGAGCTGCATCAAACCAGTCTCCGGACTGAAGACCACAACAACAACAGAAAAATATCGCACTGGCGTGTTTCACGGCCCACTTTAGATTTGTAGTAAGTTTTTACAAACATTATGGACAAAATAATAATCTAAATAATAAAAAATCAATTAATAAGAGTGTCTGAAACCCTTTTAAGAAAAAAGAATTGTGTATTGGCGGGTTCCGAACCCCTGCCCTTAGCGCACAGTCCAACGCATTGCCCGCTACGCTACAGCTAACAATAAGAATTTGCGTACTTAAATCTCATACTATTGATGGCTGTTGTTAAGTGATGCTAATATGGCATTTGTAGATACTAGATTATCATTTTTCGTACGAAGAACGACGTGTTTTTGTTAATTCCTCAGTGCGCCATTGCTTTGAAATGACAACGTGTAAGTTACAATAAGAAAATCATCAAATACGCAGCGAAAGATGGCGTATGTCAGAGAGAGTTCTGGGCGAGGAATGTCATGTGACATCTGCGAACGGCTGGTTTTCGTTAATTCACTGGGGGGTGTCAAAACTCCGTTATTTTTGTAAATATCTCTCAAACGATACGAGTATATATATATATATATATATATATATATATATATATATATATATATATATATTGGGTTATTCAATTTTCGCGTCAGATGAACTGTTTATCTGCAATTAAAATTACATTACAAACGGCTTTTTTTGGTATTACTAGCGTATTTCTTGTCCGAAATATTTGAAAAAGCGATGCTCTGGTCTCTGGTAGGCAACAATTATGTCTGTAAAATTTGGTGCCGATTGGTTGCACGGTTCGACCTAAAAAGTTGGAACATGTTACAGCCAGACAGACATCGTCAGCTTTTTTTTATTACTACCGTATTTTTTGTCCGAAAAATTTGAAAAAGTGAGGTTCTGGTCTCTGGCGGCCTACAATCACGTCTGTAAAATTTGGTGCTGATCGGTTTAACAGTTCGTCTTAGAAACAGGGAACACGTTACGAACAGACAGACAGACAGACAGACAGACAGCATCCCAAAATTGCTGTTAATTTTGCAAACATCTCTGAAACGATACGAGATATGAAAGAAACATAAGAGAGCAAAGTTGTAGAGAATTTTCTCCTCTACAAATTCCATTTTCGTGTCAAATGAATGGTTAAGCCGTTATTTTCATTTAAATTTCGAGCTGTCAAAAGACGACTGCAATGGCTCACTTTTAGTATTATTACCGTAACCTAAAGTGGGCCAATATGGTAAAACACTACAAACCACTCACTGGAGCATTAACCTTAAACGGAAATTACCGATGCCCCGTTAACACTTCCATTATTTATCTAAATTTACACTAGTAAGTCAGCGTTAAAACACTGATCACGCAGCATTAGAAGTAGCGGTATGGCCAAAGGGAACTACAAAGCTTGAACAATTTTCCAGCTATCGATGATCGACATGTTTCATGGAGCAAATACTATGATGCCATCCACAATACCAACATCGATTACGCTAAGGCATCCTCCTGATTGCTACGTGAAAAACACTATGACACAGAATCAATCCTTATTTTCTGTAATGCGAAACGAATGTAATTGAGGAAGAGAATTTCTATTAACGACGTAACTGCACAGCTGTCCTTGAATAGCGGAGAAAGGCCTCATTATACACAGTTGCAGGAATACGTTACACAGTACAAAAAGTAGTCAAGTTACGCGAATGTATTTTATTGCCTTGTAAAAGAGAAGAAAACCTCATACAGCTATCTAAAGCAGTGCATCTAGAACAACTATAATTGCTACTGCATTTCTTTGGGAAACAGTGTCTTGTGCAACAACTCCAGCAGTAGCCATAACAGTCGATGGCACCATTCCAACTCATTAGCATAATGTTGGCATGAAACAGTAAGAAAACTCTATTATTTTCGCTCTGCTATCGTATATTGTGAGAATATTACTCCACTCTATTTTTGTACGTTTTGTTGTCTCCTCTCGTACATGTGTACTAAGTCTCGCATGAAGCTTGGAATTATTCTGTTGAGTCTCAAGGACACTAATGTTTGTAGCAAATGCACCGGAGATCAACAAATTGTCGTGTAGTTCTCTAAACTGTCCTTTTTTTCTTTTCTTTTTTTTTCCTGAATTGGTTTGGTTTGATGGTTTAAGACCTAAGAGACCAAAATGCTCAGGTCAACAGTCCCTAAACTTCTACACTACATCTTACTGCATGCTCATTCGCTCAAGGTTTTTGTCGATAAATATTACTTTATAAAAGAGAAAAATGTAAGAAAAAAAGAAACTCCGTGCTCCGTAGTTTGTATAATTCTGCAGTATTTACGAAACAGTTGTTTAGTGATATGTGTTGAACGAATTGTTATTGCTTTTGAATAAAGTTACTTACCAACCTTCTTTAATCTAAATCCGACTAGCATTTTAATTTGCGTTCAGAGAAATATTTCACTCGGGGAGAAGCAGTTAACACTGGCCACTGAATGCTGACGTTGCTTCTTCGCGTAATATTTAAGTTAGATTAAATTTAAACTGTCCTTTCTGAATCAAATGTTGAATTGTCAGGGTTCCTAGCACATTTAAAGATGTTTAGAATGAATCATCAAAGAGGTTGCAATCAAGTAACGTCAACACTACGTAGACTGAAATGAACTTTACATAAACTTGTAATACATTTGAGATAAATGGCACAAGGCAAATATACACATTTTCCTTATTGGAAAACCATTTCATCTATTTATAATGTTCCCATAAAGAAAAATTTCAGTAGATTCTTTCAAAACTCAGTCACAGTAACGATACGCGGAGCCAACCATTTGTAAGGAAGAAGAAGGAAGTTTGGAATTTAACGTCCCGTCGACGTTGTGGTTATTGGAGCTCACCCTCGGATTTTGCGTCAGGGATGGGGAAGGAAATCAGCTGGGTATTTTGAAAGGAACGATTCTTGCATTTGCCGAAATCCTGAGTCTGGATGACCGGAGTTGAATCTGACTGTCTTCTCGAGTCCTGTAACACCACATCACGAGCATAGCATTATAATCACGGTATTTCGACATTTTTCATCGTTACGTAATTTTAATAATTTGTTAAATGGCAAAATTGTCTCATTTTTCAAAATTTTTAGTAAATTCAAATTATATCAGCGTAATTCAGAGTACTAGTATCCCGGGAATACTTACGTCAAAAGATCTCGTATATCAAAGATTATATTTGTCAGATTGCTATTATAATGGTGATTCTATTTACATTTCGGTAAAATCAGACGTGACGTCATTATGACGTATCCACAATATCGAAGACGACTGGAGCCATGATCGACTTGTGTGGTCGTTCTAGACTCAAAACTGCGGTTGCAATTGTAGCAGACGAATTAAAGGAGCAGCTGATAATATCTTATCTTCAGTTGGTAATGGTATATTCATTACAGTTTCGGAAGCTACAACATTGCTTTATTTATTTTTTAAAGTAAGAAGCTATAAACTTTCCGAAAAAGGACCTACACGTGAGCTCTTCCGTTAGTCAGCCAAATCTGATGTTGTCATTGTGACCCATTTGTGAAGGTTGTGTTTAAAACTAATGGAAACTTTTTCTTTAAGCGAAAAATGCTACCGAGTTGCATTGTAGTACGGAGTCTACGTTAAACTAAGAGGACAAAATACGATTACCAGGCTATGAAGCGACAATGTGTACTTGGACATGTCAAAATATGCGACATACAAAAACAACATATAGTCGCCGTAGGTATATGTATGTTTTCGCCGAAACTATAAATCAAATGAGCTGGATATTAATACAGTCATTTGTTACAGAGGCTCTGCGAACATCAGGTAAATCATTTCGTAAAACTGGGTACTCATCTACCGCCAAGTTGCTGCAACATGCTAGTTCTTTTCTTTGAAAATGTGTGAAGTTGTCGTTCTCTAAGGCTCGGTCTGCGTAATTTCTGACATAGTTTTCAATATACATTTACTGAAATTTCCGTCAGTGCTTTCCAAAACCTGATACCAATATTAAGTAAGGCCTAGTTTTGTCACTAAACTACGAAGGAAGAAAGTATGCAGTTCAGAAAGAATGTCGAATTAAGCGTGTTGTTCACCCGAAACCAGCGTCTCGAACGATGCAAAAGTCGATGCGCCGCTCTTCTGGGCGTCGATAGTGTTGATACGTCATAATGACGTCACGTCTGATTTTACCGAAGTGTAAATAGAATCACCCCTATTATAAATAGTACCCGCAGTTGAGTTACTCTCTGTGCTCAGCTTTCTCTACGTGCTTAGCTCTCTACGTGTTTAGCTCTCTATGTCACTAGATTTCACTACGTGCTTAGCTCTCGGTGGGACTAGCTCTATATACTTAGCTTAATGTATTATACGTGGTTTAATTCCAAGATAGGGAAAAACCCGAGAAAATGTTAAATTTTTATTATAAACTTTTATATCGTGATCATACGCGAAAGCGAACATTATTTTTGGACTTTGATCAGGATAGACTAGGACGGTAGAATTAGAAACTTCTGCCTCCCATAATAAACTGATGAACATTCGTGAGATTGAAATTTGAACTTATTTGCCAAGTTTAATGCAACAACTTTTCAAAGACGTATCTTGAAGAATTAAAGTTCGTAATCAATGTATAGGATCCAGAGAGATTAATACAAACAAACTTTGACGAAAATAATCACGAATTGTGAACTTATAAAGTGTGTACTGTGAAAGTGTTGTGAATGTAACTATTGACTTCAGAATAGAGAATTTATGAACCTTAAAAAAAGTCTTAAATAGTTATTCGAGTATTTAGTTCCATAATATTGTACCAGGATATTCTAAAAGTGAAAATATATCTGTGACGTTCCTAAGACATTAATTAATGTGTGAAGGAATATATCTAACAGTTTTGGTCAGGAGAAACTTATGGGGAAATTTTCTAAAGAATAATTCTATAAAGGAAAATGATCGGGCAAAAACAGTATCTCTGTGACGGGCGTCAATTTATCTGAACTACCGGGACTCAATTATACAAAATTTTATTCCTTGGTTTATTAAGTATCAGCCCCTGAGAAATGGATTATCATGCTCAAACATTATAGAAAGTCTTGAAGTTTAAATGAAATCCAAAACCAAAATTTACAGTGAAAAATTCAACAAAGATATAAATTTTATTAACTGCGGAGAAGTACCAGGTCTACCAACTTAATTTTCACACTGAGGTGACAAACAGAATTTTGAACCTATACATCCAATACAACTGTGAAAATCAAGACGTAATCTACAGCTTAAAAGTCGCAAGCTAAATCCAAATATAAAACGAAGTCAACACAACTGTCGCCCCAGTCACAAGCCAAACCATGTCGTCGCCCAGTCACAGTCCAGTGTGTTACCACCTGGGAGCTCAAAGATAATCTGTATTTAGTACTGTGTATTATGAAGTCATACACTATCCATTTGTCAGTATTATGAGCATACAAAAAATTTAACACTCTGAAATTTATAATCCTTCGTAGAAACTAGCTTTTATACAATGGCCGATAGCTGTTGTGAAAATTTTAATACTATTTCCAACACTCCTGGCGGTTAGTGAAGCTTTGCAGATGCTTACAGTTAGCAATAAACAATAACTCGCAACAGATTTATTATGTATACTGTAATATTACTAACTGTAACGAATCGCTACGACAAGCCTACGCCAAAATAATTGGGCCCCTTCGAGAGGATTTAAATTTGACCACGTGTGATCCTAATAGATAAAAGCAAAGGAGGTAACCTTCGTTTTACAAAGATATATAGTACGAAAAGAGAAGATATTGTTGAAAGATCAGAAAATCTTTCTTTTACTTTAAGTGCAAAACACCTCTATTTGTTTTCATTACCGTCGCCATTATCTATGGACAATAATAACTATTTGATTTGTATTCTGAATGTATTTATAGAGTAGAAAAAATGTTTCTTTAGTAATCTGATAAAAAGCATTGGTAGAACAGACTTTAAATGTAACACTACTTAAAACTGTCACTTTTGTGGATGTGAGACAAACATTATTAATCTTTTTACTATTTGATCTTAGTCTACAGCATCCTACTAAAGTTATAAATAATAAGCTTACTCTTTCAAAATATCAGAACGATAGATATTTTATTTAGGCTTGTCAAAATAAACACAGCAAATTAACTTCGGAAAACCCACTATTCTGTCTTAATTATGTAAAATTACTTCAATAGAAAATCTTTTGAGAAACCTAGTCCAAACATATGTTAAGCACTAGTATTTTTGCTGTTTCTTTGAGTATTATAAAGATTCTACTTTACACTGACTTACTTGGATAATAATAATATTCTTTTAGTAGTGCAATGTTTTATTTTTAAAACAAACACACTTTGAAAAATGAGGTGCCTGAATTCGATATGCTGTCTTTCAATTAACTCAAACAGCTCTGCACTTTACTATTGCAATCAAGAAACTTTATGACTGTTAACTAATTCATTCTTCGACTAAAGTTCAGTAAACAATTTAAAAATGCCACACTGAAAAAGTTTGCACGTGGTGGAGATAAAATTGAACATTAGCCTACACTTTAAATTAATTTCCACTATATGATTATGCAGCAAACATCACTATAACTTCTTGCACTCTATAAAAATTAAAATGTTATTATTTTTGTTGTTATTTCAATGGGTCACTCGGAATATTTCAGTTTAAATAAGGAAAGGACCCTGCAATGGATACATAGGATGATGACACAGGACAATAACAGGTTAACAGCACTGTTTAAAGTTATAAAGTTATTCACAATGTTCACAATTGTGAGGTTCAGGCTATTGTAACAATACTAAAAAATTGTCTACTTTGCTTGTGGTGTAAGATTGGCGATGCAGTGCATTTAGTTGTGGCGTAATATATTCTATCACTCGCTCTTGAAGCATGTAGCAAAATTTAGTCTTCTTAGCGTCGAAATAATTTCAATAATAAGCCACAAATATTATGCCAGTAAACATAATAAATAAAATTCTCCATCCGAGGCCATTTTACCACTCTTTTTGAAAAGTATAGCCTCAAGCAAAATAGCCACGAGCACTGTTCACTCATCAGCGTCAAAACCACGACTCGCTCGCGACTAACAGATTCGAGGCAATTTATGTGCTAGAAACGCTAGTTCAGAATAAACATATAGCTCACCTAAGTATCTGAACTTTACTAATTTTCCTTAGATTTCTCTTTAACCATAAACGACACAATACTTCACTATTATATATTTTTTAAAGGAATCAATCGTTTATAAGTTATTTATAAAGGATACAATTCAAGACAGATCAACACGACCTATGCGTACGGATTTGCCAACGTAACGGTCATAGGTCACGATTTTCACATATCCAGAGCAGTACAATTGTGTACCATCTACATCTACATCTACATCTACATGGGATACTCTGCAAATCACATTTAAGTGCCTGGCAGAGGGTTCATCGAACCACAATTATACTATTTATCTCCCATTCCATTCTCGAATAGCGCGCGGGAAGAAAGAACACCTGAATCTCTCTGTTCGAGCTCTGATTTCTCTTATTTTATTCTGATGATCATTTCTACCTATGTAAGTGGGAGTCAACAATATATTTTCGCATTCTGTTTGTGTATGAAGTCACTGGTGACCACTGCGCCACCTCGCTTGATGCATCCATTTGTGTCTGATCATAAATCTCTGTCTGTCAGATGTAAGATTTCCCGCGATGGCCGCGGGTTTACTACACTCCTGAGTCCCTCAGGTATAAGACCATTTGCTATATCAGTTGAAGTGCCCCAGAACATTTGCAGAGGGAACTGATAGATTCGCCGCATGTGACACGCGGTAATGTTTGGATTAATATTATTTTGAGTTTTAATTACATTTTCTTGCCGCGCAACAATGTTCATGCGGTCCAAGGCGTCTTGTCACGATTGCGCGGCCGCTTCGGTCGGAGGTTCGAGTCCCCCACCGGGCATGCGTCGGTTTGTTGTCCTTAACATAAGTTAAAGTTTTTTTAGCGAGCGATGACCTGAACAATTTGGTCTCTTACGTTTACAAACATTTGCAGCGTAATTATCGTTTGTGAGGCGAATTATGATACATCAAAACTGTTCAGGAGTTCTACAAAGGATTTCCTCAAGAGAGTTCCCGCATCTTGATTATGAAGATGTAAAAATTACATTCCTGTTTTGCTGAATTTATGTGTGTGAAACGTCTTTTCGGTGATGAAATTAAAGAAGTGACGACATTCTGACGAACTGCCTCCACCAGTCAGTATGTAGACAGTTCTTGCTCTTCTGAGAATCAAAATTATTATTACCAGCTGAAAAAATGCTCCTGTTGGAGCATAAAAAAGGCGAAAAAGTTCTCTGACAGAAAAGTGGGAAACCAGCTGCCTCAATCCTCATTCCGACGTCCTCACCAAATATTTTGCATACGCTCTTTTCGTGCAGAACAGTGTAAATACTTTTGTCCAGTTAAGCCCAAATAGTCAGCAATGCCGCCTCACTGTCAGTGTCTATATATGTCTGTCCGTCTGTCTGTTCAAATGTTCAAATGTTTGTAAATCTATCGGACCAAACTGCGTTGTCATCAGTCCGTAGCTTACAAACTACTTAAACCTAGGTAAACTAACCTAAGGACAAACACACACACCCATGCCCCAGGGAGGACTCGAACCTCCACGGCGAGCAACCGCGCGCTCCGCAGCGAGACGCTTTAGACCGCTCGGCTACTCCACCGCGGCTGTCTGTCCCGTTGCCACTTTCCCCTCTGTCTGTGTCAAACTTGGGTGTCTTCATTCCTTTCCATCGCCATTCCTTAACTCTGATCTGCCACTTTCATTGTCTCTCTGTCCCACTGACATTTTCTTTCTTTCTCACTAAGGCCGGTATTACACTGTCAAAGTTTTTGATCAAATCTTTGACATAAAAATATCATCATAAGTTGGTAATATTTTTTTTATGTAAATCTTTGGTGTGACGCTAAAAAGGGGTATTACTATTTGGCCGCGATAACTTGGGGTGATTCTATTTACACTTCGGTAAAATCAGACGTGACGTCATTATGACGTATCCACACTATCGACGTCCAGAAGAGCGGCGCATCGACTTTTGCAATCGTTCGAGACGTTGATTGAACGAGCACGTTGCAGCAACTTGGCGGTAGATGAGTACCCTGTTTTACGAAATGTGTTACCTGATGTTCGCAGAGCCTATGTAACAAATGAATGTATTAATATCCAGCTCATTTGATTTATAGTTTCAGCGAAAACATACATATACCTACGGCGACTATATGTTGTTTTTGTATGTCGCATATTTTGGCGTGTCCAAGTACACATTTTCGCTCCATAGCCTGGTAACCTCATTTTGTCCTCTTAGTTTAACGAAGACTCCGTACCACAACGCAACTCGGTAGCATTTTTCGCTTAGAGAAAAGTTTCCATTAGTTTTAAACACAACCTTCAGAAATGGGCCACGATGACAACACCAGATTTGGCTGAATAACGTTTCAGAGCACGCAGTGTAGGTCCTTTTTCGGAAAGTTTATAGCTTCCTACTTTAAAAAAAAATCAAAGTAATAGTTTCCGAAACTGTAATGAATATAACAATTGAACATATTATCAGCTACTCCTTTAGTTCGTCTGCTACAATTGCAACCGTAGTTTTGCGTCTAGAACGACCACATAAGTCGATCATGGCTCCAGTCGTCTTCGATAGTGTGGATACGTCATAATAACGTCACGTCTGATTTTACCGACGTGTAAATAGAATCACCCGATAACTTGACGATTTTGCTGGTGCTGCCACAAGCATCGAATATCGGCACTAGTTGAAAGTTATTCTTTTATTTAAAGTGCTGCCAACGTTACAATGGTCCTCGACGCGAAAAATTACTGTAAACATTGTTAGAGTAATGGTTGCAGCACTGCCGCAAGCTGCTTTCCCTCGCCCTTCACTTCCTGCAGCAGCCGCAATGGAGCTCCCAGCAGCCACCGCGCAAATCGTCAAGTTATCGTGGCCAAACAGTACACTGTCGTCATATTTTTGATCATATTTCAAGATGGCTGACAGTAAACACATGTTATCATGCGCTGTCATTGCTACTACGAAAACTGAATTCTGAAGAATAAAAAGGGCATTACTTGGGAGAAACTGTACAAATCATTTCGTGTAGCAGGAGCTGCAAGCAGAGGGCGCCAAGTCATATATAAATTACTGGAGAATGGATGATACAACGTATCGGTATTTACTCGGTAAAGTGGCTCCACACATTAAAAATCAGTATACGCACGTCAGAAGACTGTCTTGTCACTGGGGTTAAATTTTACTTGCGGCGTGGCGGCGTAACGTGCTCATGTTGGCAATGAAATGTTTGCTATACGAGGATTAACTTACTGGCCGGACAAGAACGCATACAAGAACCTGTCAACAAGAGAGCAGGAACAGCGTCGATTATTGTTAGATCGACAAGAGTGGAGAGCTTATAAAATCTGCTTCATATATTTCTATTAATTTTGTGGTTGATGTAACACACGAGGCCATTAATATTCTTCCTACACCCAGGCCGAATTACTCCGTTCAGTACCTCCGTCATTCTCTTGTAACTTTAGAGTCTCCGTAATCTATTCTTATTCAGGGTGTCCGCGATTATATAGTGCTCCGTCTGCTTCAGATGACAGCACACACCAAATAAACTTCAAACAAGGACGTTTGTTTTCAAATAAGCGCGGGCCAAGAGCTACAGCGATGCTAGCACTCCAAGCGGTTACACTTCGCATTGAAGTGAACAGTAGACAAACGACTTTTATGATCAAATCTACTGCGAGGCACTAGACATGATCATATTTTTTGACGAAAGCAGAGATATGTCAAAGTTCCCTGTTACACTATCAAATTTATATAATGTAAATTTTTGACAAAGAAATATGACAGTGTAATACCGGCCTAACAGTCGCCATTAATTCTCTTAAATCACGATTGTGTCCTTTGCAGATCTGTCCAGAAAGATGGTTTGCTTGGGGTTTGACCCACAGATCGGGAAACTTTAACACGCGGGTACTGGGGATTGGGCAAACTGGACACTTTGTTTCGTGGTAAAATTCGTTGGTATTCATGGTTTATGTCAGAGAACATATTCGCCTTTTTTGTGTTCCGACACGAGCATTTTTCAACTTAGTCCCGTCTTTTTCCTGTTACAGCCGAGTGTACTGCTTATATAATGTGAAATAAATGGTGAGTAAAATTTTGTTGGTACAAACGTTTTGTTTGTACAAACGTCAGCTACATTTAATAATACACTTTAAAATAGTTAAGCACGTTTCGCATTCATCTGAATTTGAAGCTAGTGGAATGCAGGGAGGGTAGCAAATTATAATGGATACATATATTTAACAGGCCGAATTGAAGGAGAAGCTCATCACAAAGTTAGATACAATTTACGGCGATAATCTATGGCTGTATCTATCATCGTACCTGCAAAGTTTTTCAATGCATCATCGATTAACGTCAATATGTAACGGGTATAACGTCTTAACTGCAGAATGTTTCATCACAGACACGATTTTCGGAAATATGTGACGGGTATACCCGTGTAATGTAAAATCTTTGTCACAGACTCATTGTACGGCGATCTGCGACTACGTAACTAAACTGAACAATTTTCCATTTTCTATCACAGACATAAATTTACGATGATTTGTGACTTTATAACACACAGAAGTGTAGGTTTGCCAATTAAAACAACTGCCGTCTGTTCCTGACTCACATTGCTGGTTTCTTTGGAATGGATAAATCGGGGATATTATTTATCTAATGACGACTACAGTCTATTGTGAGAGTATGTTAGCAAGGCTCCTGAATGCTGGACGCTGTTTTATTTTTATTATTTTTTAATAACATGTAATAATTCTTCTAATGTTACCTGAAGATGCATCTATATCAATGTGAAACTGGTAGTGTCTAAATAAACATGTCTGAATAGCTATGCGATTTTATCCCAACACATTTGCACTCAGGACTTTATATTATTGAAGTTAATTTTTAGTTTTTGCGGTGATCATTAGTCCGTAGCTTACAAACTACTAAATCTAAGGTAAACTAACCTAATGACAACACTAATACCCTTGCCTGAGCGGGGGGGGGGGGGGGGGGACTCGAACCCCCGACGGCCGCGGGCACCGCAGCACGGCGCCCCAGTGCGCACGGCTAATCCGCCGCGGCGCTTTGTGGTGTTTCTGTATTGAATTTTATCACAACTGGATCTTTTTATACATATAGCGTATCGTGATAAGTATACAGATTTTCGAAAACGGAACACAATTTTTCTATACAAACATCTACACAATGTACACATAACATTTGAGTCATTTACTATTCCCCAAGATACCTCAGAAACCGCATTTGCGCATGCGGCGTTTTCGAACTTATTGCTATCGCATGGTATCATTCACGGACAGATATCTCAAATTTAATTAAAATTTGGGTATGTTATCTACATTTCATACACAGCTATTATAATCCTTCAGCAAAGAACAAACGCTCTCTTCCTAGCAATTACACAGAGATTTTATATGTTCTGAAAAATACTGTACGATAGATTTGTGATTAATGATCATGCTTCTGAATTTTGATGCGTATTGAATACCGTAAACATTCTAATTAGTCTTGAAATAAATTTACAACGTGACGAAATATTTTATCAATAATTACATGGTTAACAAATGTACCTATGTGCCGTATAGTACTGACAGGTATCTTACAATGGGCCTTTTCACCCCTTAAATATGTTTTACCAGCGCTAAGGAAATACCTGACCCTTAGTTTTTCATGTATTATAACATATCCAGTATTCAAAAAAATCGGAGAGTGATACTTCCGTGCGTTTACTTGTCAGAAGACGGAATAGCCCGCATGCCAATGGACCGCCCGTGAGCAATTTTGTGGTCGTTGAAAGAAATTTCGGGCGTGCAGCCGCATAAAGTTTACTTCTTCTAATATTTCGGCTGAGAAACGTTCAGCCATCTTCAGAGAGAGTCGAAGAGTGACGCTCCAGCACGAGCTTCGTGCTTATAAACGCGCGGGCCGCGCTACTGCGCATGCGGCCACAGATACAACAAGGCGCCAAAGACGTTACTCGGCGGCAAGGAAGTACACGTATGTGTAAATTATGTCTGTGGCTGCATGGTCGATTACTGCGGAGAAATCGTGTTTTATGATCTGTGCTGTGGCGGCGTCTTTGTAAATTTATTATTTCTCAGCCGAAATATTAGAAGAAGTAAACTTTATGCGGCTGCATGCCCGAAATTTCTTTCAACAGTCATTGCGCCGCGAAAACATGAAGATGCACAATTTTGTGGTCGCCCGAGGTACAGACGGTAGTATTTAAATGTAGAACTTCAATAAAGGGAATATTATTGTGTACCCAATTAGTAAAAGGTATTACGTCGTGGTTGTATCATTTACGGCTCTTCATATGAGTCTACCCTGTTCTGCATACGAGGCTGCACCGAAATTCAAATGCCCGCCGAGACGGATGTAGGCCAAGGGAGAAAGAGACGGCCGAAGGGCCTCATTTTCCTTTGTCTTGTTCCGGCGGGCAGCTATAAACAGGAGTTTATTGTGATTTAGGAGCTATTACGCGGCGGGAGGTAATAAGAAAGGGTCCCCGCCGTGAATTCCGAGGCGCGTGCCATTTCGCCCCGCCCGGGACCCACTTCTCCTCCTGCGCCTGCCCACGCACCAATTTGGCAGTTAACGAGCCGCTCGGCCGCTAACCGAATCGTACGGCAATAAAGAAGGCGGTGGTTACCGCAGCGCCGCCCTGGCGGCGGCCGGTGAGACACGGCGCTGCGTCACGTGACGCCGCCGGCCGTTGGCGTTCAGTCACGCACAAGAGCGCGGGCTCACCGTAAACAACGCCTGCTTCGCGAGTGCAACATATCAGCCGCTGCGGAGCCCGCCATTTGTTTTGCTATTTGTAGCTTTCTTTTAGGTCACTGCACTACAGTCAGAAACATCATGCATAAACAAGCTCGTGTGCAGGGTTTGATGTGGGCATTCTGGCGCCCAGGCCAACAGTGCAATTCGACGCCCTCTCCTTCTTATACCCACAATATTAATATGAGATCTAATATAAACATTTATTTGTCCTCGGAAGTTTTCGCGATGGAATTCTTCCACAAAAATCTTCTTGGTGTACAAGCCACGTCACGTCGAATAACATTCTCAAGCTTTCGATGGCAGGAGTAAATTCTCTGACTGCCAGGCTTGGTCTTTTTTTTCCCCGTAAAAGACATGTGGGATGGCAGCAGCATCATATGCCACTCTTCAGCCATTGGATTAACAAAAAGAAGCAAGTAAGCGAAAAAAAATCATTAATTATTAAGGAGAACAAAAACTGTGCCAAGCAACGTGTATACGGAACTGGCAGTGCGTTCTATGTGTTCACTGGTTTAATGAACGCCGGCAGCGGTGGCCGAGGGGACTGAGGCGCTTCAGTCTCGGTCTGCACGGCCACTACGGTCGGGGGTTCGAATCCCCCCCTCGGGCATGAATATTTGTGCCGTCCTTAGTCTTAGGTAGTTCATAAGTAGTTTCTAAGCTTAGGGACTGATGACCCCGTAGTTAAGTCCCATAAGTTCTACAAACATTTGAACATTTTTTGTTTAATGAACCCGCAGAAAAAACTAGACGTGAAAAAAAAGGAAAAAAATTGTTTTTAAACTATCATTTTGCGCTTCGTTCTTCTATCAGATCATTTTATATGCACATTCAATTTTCATCACGTGAGAAACGTTTCACGTCCGCTAAATATAGAGGGTGTTACAAAAAGGTACGGCCAAACTTTCAGGAGACATTCCTCACACACAAAGAAGGAAAATATGTTATGTGGACATGTGTCCGGAAACGCTTAATTTCCATGTTAGAACTCATTTTAGTATTTACGGATGAGGAGGCTTCATTCCAACGTGATCAAATTGTAAATTTTCACAATCAACATGTGTGGGCTGACGAGAATCCGCACGCAATTGTGCAATCACGTCATCAAAACAGATTTTCTATGAACGTCTGGGCAGGAATTGTTGGTGATGTCTTGATTGGGCCTCATGTTCTTCCACCTACGCTCTCTGGAGCACGTTATCATGATTTCATACGGGATACTCTACCTGTGCTGCTAGAACATGTGCCTTTACAAGTGAGACACAACATTTGGTTCATGCACGATGGAGCTCCTGCACATTTCAGTCGACGTGTTCGTACGCTTCTCAACAACAGATTCGGTGACCGATGGATTGGTAGAGGCGGACCAATTCCACGGCCTCCACGCTTTCCTGACCTCAACCCTCTCGACTTTCATTTGTGGGGGCATTTGAAAGCTCTTGTCTGCGCAACCCCGGTACCAAACGTAGAGACTCTTCGTGCTTGTATTGTGGACGGCTGTGATACAATACGCCATTCTCCAGGGCTGCATCAGCGCATCAGGGATTCCACGCGACGGAGGGTGGATGCATGTATCCTCGCTAACGGAGGACATTTTGAACATTTCCTGTAACAAAGTGTTTGAAGTCACGCTGGTCCGTTCTGTTGCTGTGTGTTTCCATTCCATGATTAATGTGATTTGAAGAGAAGTAATAAAATGAGCTGTAACATGGAAATTAAGTGTTTCCGGACACATGTCCACATAACATATTTTCTTTTTCTTTGTGTGTGAGGAATGTTTCCTGAAAGTGTGGCCGTACCTTTTTGTAACCCTCTGTATAAGCGGCAGGATCCGCAGTGTTGCAATGCACATGCGCGTCTGAGGTTCAAATTCTCTTCTGAACCTCCTGGAGGCAGCATATCGGCGCTCCCGCGGCAGGGAGGGGCGAGGGAAAACGCAGCTTTTAACATTAGCGCTTGGGCTGGTAGAAACACCAGCCCTGGCTACTCAAGCTCTGGAGGCTACGCACGAATGCGCCCGAAGCAAGACAATGGAGCGTATGCGCAAATCATCCATGAAGGCAACATCCGCACTTCATATTTGTTTTTAGCACACCACATTTGGTAAAATGTATTATAAATATAAATTAAAGATGTATCAATTGTAAAAGCCTTCATAAGATCCGATCATGAGTAATAATGTCACTACTCATGCAGTGAAGGCTGTTACGAGTGGATGTCACAGTTACTGGTAGAACTTCCGGGTTATAAGGCCGTAGTCCATAAAACGTTACAGTTTTTCCTAACGTTTCGTCCAGAGCTGCGCCGGACATCTTCGGAGGTTTTCTTACTTCCGTTGAGTCTTGCCGACACAACGGAAGTAAGAAGACCTCCAAAGATGTCCAGCGCAGCTCTGGACGAAACGTTAAGAAAAACTGAAAAGTTTTATGGACCTCGGCCTTATAACACAGGTTCTACCAGCAACAATGTCACCACTCTCCATCTGGCAAAAATAGCCATGTAGTTAGTCGCATAACTCTGTGCTGTCGAAGGGATTGGGTTCGACACCAAGAAATTTTTTTAAACCCAGATGTGTTGAGATTTTAAAGGCAAATTTGTACTCTTCATTGTATCAAATATTTAACTGTTTGAAAAGATGTGGGGATAGCAGCCTTTGCGCATGCGTAAGTTCATGTTTGTGTCACGTGACCCTAAGGTAGCTTGTCTCTTCATTGTAACAGATACATTTTGTTACAGTCAGTTAACAGTGTAATGAGTTACTTACAATGTTTTAGTGTTCATGTGCTTATTCATATGTTCTTGGTGTTTCTTGTCAAAGGAAAATGAACAATGTTTAGAAAGAAGTTAGTCAGTTTTAAGTTCGAGTTGAAGCAAGCGGAAACAAGCCGAGGTAAGACATCCTGGAGATCTCGTAACGGAAATATATCTAAACGGGGGGGGGGGGGGGAGAGACTGGGGTGCTTTTCCCCAGCACCACTCACAGTGGTGCGTCAAATTGTCTCTTTGGACGCCGAGCAGGGGAGAGGGGGGCGGAAACATCGACGCACCTAGCTGGGAGGGGTGGCGATGGTGCCATTATCAAGATACGGCTCTGAAAGAAGTGAACCCCCAGTCATCTGGAGCACCAGATGTCAAAAAATGTTCAAATGTTTCTATAGTCTATGGGACTTAACTACGGGGTCATCAGTCCCTAAAATTACAAACTACTTACGAACTAGGACGGCACAAATATCCATGCCCGAGGGGGATCCGAACCCCCGACCGTAGTGGCCGTGCAGACCGTGACTGGAGCGCCTTAGTCCCCTCGGCCACCGCGGGCGGCACCAGATGTCATCTGCCGCCGTTATACCTCATGTTTCCACTACTGTTGTTGTTGTGGTCTTCAGTCCGAAGACTGGCTTGATGCAGCTCTCCACAATACCCTATCCTGAGCAAGCCTCTTCATCTCAACATAAGAACGGCAACCTACATCTGTCTGAATCTGCTTACTGTATCCATCTCTTGGTCTTCCTCTTCGATTTTTACCCCACACACTTCCCTCCAATGCTAAATTTACGATTCCCCGATGTCTAAGAATGTGTCCTACCAAGCGATCCCTTCTTTTAGTCAAGGTATGCCAAAAATTTCTTTTCTTCCCAATTCTGTTCAGTACCTCCACATTAGTTACGCTATCCACCCACCTAATCTTCAGCATTCTTCAGCACCATATTTCAATCCTCAATCCTCTTCCTGTCCGCACTGTTTATCGTCCATGTTTCACTCCCATACAAGGCAACACTCCATACAAATGCCTTCAGAAAGGACTTCCTTAGGCTTAAATCAATATTCAATGTTATTAAATTTCTCTTTTTCAAGTACGCTTTTCTACCCATTGCCATTCTACATTTTATATCCTCTGTACTGCGACCACCATTTGTTATTTTACTGCCCAAGTAACAAAACTCATCTACCTCCTTTATTACTTCGTTACCTTAATCTAATTCCTTTAGCATCACCTGATTTTCTTAGACTGCACTCCATTACCCTAGTTTTGCTCTTGTTAATGTTCATCTTATATGCACCTTTCAGCACCCTGTCCATTCCATTCAATTGCTCTTCCAGGTCCTTTGCTGTATCTGACAGAATTATTATGTCGTCGGCAAAACGCAGTGTTTTTAATTCTTCACCCTGAACTTTAATTCCTTCTCCAAATTTCTCCTTGCTTTCCTTTATAGCTTGCTCAATGTACAAATTGAATAACATTGGAGAAAGGCTACAACCCTGTCTTACTCCCTTTCCAACCACTGCATCCCTTTCATGCCCTTCAACTCTGACAACCGCTGTCTGGTTTTTGTACAAGTTGTAAATAACCTTACGCTCCCTATATTTTACTCCTGCTTGCTTCAGAACTTGAAAGAGTTTATTCCAATCAACATTGTCAAAAGCCTTCTCCAAATCTACAAAAGCTAGAAATGTAGGTTTGCCTTTTCTTAAGCTATCTTCTACGATAAGCCGTAAAGTGAGTATTGCCTCCCGTGTTCCTACATTTCTCCTGAACCCAAACTGATATTCCCAGAGGTCGGATTCTACCAGCTTTTCCATTCTTCTGTATATAATTCGTGTTAATATTTTGCAACCATGACTTATTAAACTGATGATTCTGTAGTTTTCACACCTGTCTGCACCTCCTTTGTTTGGAATGGGGATTATAACTTTGTTCTTAAAGTCTGAGGGTACTTCGCCTGTCTCATACATCTTACACACCAGGTGAAACAGGTTTGTCATGGCTGGTTCTCCCAGAGACTTCAGTAGCTCTGAGGGAATATCATCTACTCCAGGGGCCTTGTTTCGACTTAGGTCTTTCAGGGCTCTGTCAAATTCTTCTCTCAGTACAGTATCTCCTATATCATCTTCATCTACATACTCTTCCCTTCCTAAAATATTGTCTCGAAGTTCATTTCCATTGTAGAGCCCCTCTATATACTCTTTCCACCTTTCAGCTTTCCCTTCTTTGCTGAGAACTGGTTTTCCATCAGTGTCCTTGTTATTCTTAGATCTGTTTTTCTTATCTCCAAATGTTTCTTTTATTTTCCTGTAGGCTGTATCTATTTTTCCCCTATTTATACATTCTTCTACATCCTTGCATTTGCCTTCTAGCCACTCCTGCTTAGCCGTTTTGCACTTCCTGTCAATCTCATTTCTTAGTCGTCTGTACTCCATTTTGCCTGTTTCATTTACCGCATTTTTATATTTTCTCCTTTCATCAATTAAATTTAGTATCTCCTGTGATATCCAAGGATTTTTTGTAGGTCTTGCCCTCCTACCTATTTTGTCCTCTGCTACCTTCACTATTTCATCTCTCAATTTTACCCATTCCTCCTCTACTGTTTTATTTTCCCCTGTTTCTGTCAATTGTTGCCTAAAGCTCCCTCTGAAATTCTTAAGAAGCTCAGGTTCCTTCAATTTATTCAGGTCCCATCTCCTTATTTTCCTACCGTTTTTTAGTTTCTTCAGTTTCAGCCTACAGTTCATAATCAACTAGCCTAGTCAAATGGTAGTTTTTCCGTAACAAAATTCCTAAAGTTTTTTTCTCAACGGTTCTGTATGTTTTTGGGGGCGCTGAATTGGAATTTCAAGTTTGTTGCCTCGCAGGAGGTCGGCTTCACAACGAAAAACTGAAAAAACCTCAAAATTTTCCCACTTTTTTCGGTTTCTTGCTTATATCTCGAAAACTATGCGTTTCTCGAAGATGTTGATTCTGAGCAAGATTAAGGTAGACAAAATTTCCTACAACATGCGCTACTCATGTTTGACTTTCTGACGAGCAGTATAGGTGCTAGAACACAATGAAATAGAACAAATTTTTGACCCTTCTGCGAAAACGTCAAAAACGCACAATTGCACGCCCTACAACTCGAGAGATGTACTTCTTATCAATGAAATCCCTACACCATGTGAAAGTACATTAATTTTCCTACAAGTTACGTCTATAATATTCCATTTTCTCGTAATGGGGGAAAGCACCAAAAAGCAAATTACGAGCAATGCTTTCTGCGCCCTATAGTATAACGCCCCTCCCACCTGCATATCTCTCGCCGGCGCTATATTTTCGATGTGTTACACTGAAAAGTGATGTTTCGAATTGATTAAAGAGAAAGTATGTTTGAAAAATCATTGTCAAATTATATTTAGACCACATTAGGTACATGCCATTGTACAGGAAGCTGAAGTTATAGTTACATGAAGTACATGTATCATGAGTGGATGACGAGTTCAGGATTGGGTAATCTCTTCCTATAGTTTTTACATCTGATAAAAAAGAGTGCCCTTTAGTGTTACAATATGGTTACAAAAGACAAATAAGTTGTGTAGCGATACTTGTATGAAGAAATACCGCTACTGATGTTATATGCACAGTTATTTTATTTGTATCCATTTGGGTGTTTTCGGCACAGGCAATGTTTCTTGGTCACGTGAAGATCTAGGTAAAGGATCTCGAGCAACATAAGGTCCAGGTAAAGGATATATAACAACGTAAGGTCCAGGTAAGCTATAAGGGCTTTACAGAGTCCAGGCTGAACAGTTATTAGTTGATCTTCAACTAAAAAAGCCGCGGTGGAGTAGCCGAGCGGTCTAAAGCGTCTCGTTGGGGAGGTTCGAGTCCTCCCTGGGGCATGGGTGTGTGTGTTTTTCCTTAGGTTAGTTTAGCTTAGTTTAAGTAGTTTGTAAGCTACGGACTGATGACCACGCAGTTTGGTCCGATAGAATTACAAACATTTGAACATTTTTGAACAACTAAAAAAAAAGAAATTGAATGATTAATATTATTATGACAGAGAAAAATTGATTATTAAAGACGCGTGATGCTGCAAAATATTACATGATTTAATGCCTTCTGTCACCTTAGCTGCTTCAGATAGTGGTGCTGCAAGTGGCTCGTACATGTCCTCTTCGTCTTCTGTATTCAACGTGTCGTCAATGTTCGAGCACAATCCTTCACATAGCTGGCACAGTTTCGGGCAGAAAAGTCCTGCTCGCCTGCACCATCACCGACAATGGCAATCCGTCTTGCATTTGCCAGATATAAGTTGCAGAAGAAGAGATGAGAGGAATGACGCAGGTGGCACAGCACTAATTATACATTGTGCAATGGCTGCCGATTTTTTCTTCCTTTTCTCTAGATCCCATCGCTTTTTGCTCAGCACCACAGAGTCCATGAAAACTCGGAAGAGTCTCTGGAATGACATCCTCAGTTTCCTCTAAAAACCTTTCTGAAGCGGGGTAGTCAGTCACATTGTATACTTGCGATCTTATGTCTTCCACAATTAAGGCAGCAGCTGCTTCAATTACAGCACGCTTTTCTTCTTTCTCTGGTAGCTTCTGAATATCTCGATACCAGGATTCATTAATGATTTTGTGTCCAGTGGCTTTGAAACATAAAACGTAAGGTTTGATTGTTGTAATGAAAATGTCGTCGCCATACTTCCGAAACAGGTGTCTTCTGATAGTGTTCTGATATGGACGGGAATCACATTCAATCTGCTCCATCAATTCTTCCATGGTGAATCGACATTCCTCGTTGTTTTCTAGAAAACAGTAAATTGCTTGCATAGCATCTTCCACCTCACCTCCAGGGGGTCTGCCAACTCCATGAAGAGTAGCTGGAGCCTGGTGTAGAGTTCTCATGCACAGGAAATGGTACTGCGCACAGTGTTGCCAACTCACGATAATTTTTTTCGTCATACCAACACTCAAAAATCCGTCAAAAGCCGTCAGAATTAGAAATCTCTCTATTTTCTTGCAAAATAAAGAATGAATGAAATATATTTTAAATCTTGGGGCCCGTTACTTTGTTTACGCGTCAGAATAATGTTTTAAAATGCGACAAAATTATATATTACCTTTTTTCTTGCAGAAATAAAGATAAAATTAATTTATGCTAAATATAATATTCGTTACTTTGTTTAGGAGTCGTACAAGCATTTAAAAATCCGTCACACACTGCCAATGTACTGAGCTCTCTATCCTGAATTCCTCGAACTAACTCGTAAAACAAAGCACATCATTGTTAGCTTGTTGTTGTTGCTGCAGCGGCTACTACTGAGGCGTATATCGTATCTTTGCAGCCAGCGTAAGTTTTATTTTACTTAGTTTTCCAGTCATCTGAGATGTTTGTTACTGGGTTTTAGTGCAACGATTTATTAATATATTGTGCCACGGTGTTGTAGACACAAAAAGACTTGCCACGTTGGAGTAGCCGAGCGGTCTCAAGCGTCTCGCTGCGGAGCGCGCGGTTGCTCGCCGTGGAGGTTCGAGTCCTCCCTGGGGCATGGGTGTGTGTGTTGTCCTTAGTTTAGTTTACCTAGGTTTAAGAAGTTTATAGGCTACGGACTGATGACCACGCAGTTTGGTCCCATAGATTTACAAACATTTGAACATTTTGAACAGAAAGACTTGCAGTCGTAACAGATTTATCAAAGAAAAAGTTATACGATTTCAAAATTGTATTAAACCAGCAATATCCATCAAAAAGTAAATTTCTAATAATATCCGTCAAAAAATCCGCCAGCCGTCAAAGTTAAATTTTATCCGTCATACAACTTGAAATTCCGTCAAATTTGACGGGGAATCCGTCAAGTTGGCAACGCTGACTGCGCATCAGCTGCTACCAAATCAGTAACTGGTCTCTACACGTCGTACTATACTGCGCCCATATTCATTATTTAACTTTCTCGCTAGTGTGAGCACATTTTCTCTAACGGCTAGTTTCCTCACAGGGTATACCAAATTACGTTTTGAGGAGGGCTTTTTTATTTGTATCTTGGCGTAGTCCAGAGGCACCTCCTCTCCACGTAAGAAACAGTGAGTTTTAAAGGCAAGCTCAGGTATAACTGAACGTAACGGTTTTGATTCAAGATTTTTTTGAGCCCTCTTTAAATAAGCAGCATTAGACTTTCCTGTCACGTAATTCATCCTGAATTTTCCATGAATCTCAATTTCAGTGCTCCTCTTAAATATTAGAAATTTACCATCCTGTCTCTTCTTACTGGCTTGATTGAAAGTTTTCAAACCCTTTTCTCTCACAACACTCCTCTATGTCCCATCTTCTAACAGTATGTCACAAATTACACTTTCCGCATAAGACATTATGTATGCATATACATTAAAAACTTGAGACAGAAACGTAAAAAAAATATTGCAGCTTGAAAGATCCGATCACAACACGTTGGCAACTCTGACGTGACTAAACTACCGCAAGATAAGATCAGATGGGCTGCTACACGCTCGAAAGTGTCTGGAGGGGAACCTATTAGCAGGGATGTGGCCAACAAAGGAATGGTAGGAGCGTCCCGTTAGGGGGTGGGGACAGGGTTCGACCACTTTGACTCAGCTGATGGACATTTAATGCTTTTTCACGTAGTGTAGGAGGTTTTTCTACAACATTTGATGACCCAATCCTAGGCTCGACGCTCACTCATTTCATAACACATGCTGATTTCATATTCAGCTTTCTGCTCAGTGTCGTGTAAGTAAAATGTTCTAAATGTAATTTGATGATTTTTTAAAACATACTTTCTCTTTAATCCATTCAAAACATCACTTTCCAGTTCAACACATCGAAAATATTGCGCTGGCGAGAGATGGGTAGGTGGGAGGGGGCGTTACACTATAGGGCGCAGAAAGCATTGCTCGTAATTTTCTTTTTGGTGCTTCCCCCCATTACGAGAAAATGGAATAATATAGACGTCCGTTGTAGGAAAACTAATGTACTTTCACGTGGTGCAGGGATTTTGTTGATAATATGTATATTTCTCGAGTTGTAGGGCTTGCAATTGCGCTTTTTTGACGTTTTCGCAGAAGGGCCAAAAATTTGTTATTTTTCCTTGAGGTCTAGCACCTATACTGATCGTTAGAAAATCAAACATGAGTAGTGCATTTTGTAGGAAATTTCGTCCACTTTAATTTTGCTGAGAATGAACATCTTCGAGAAACGCATAGTTTTAGAGATATAAGCAAGAAACTGAAAAAATGCGAACATTTTGAGTTTTTTTTGAGTTTTTCGTAGTGAAGCCGACCTCCTGCAAGTCAGCAAACTTGAAATTAGAATTCAGCGCCCCTCAAGACATACAGAACCGTTGAGAAAAAAACTTTCGGAATTTTGTTACGAAACAGGCTGTTTTGAGCACCAATTGACTGGACTATAGAGTCACTACATGCCTGTGATTCCTCCAAACTGTTCTGGAACCTATTTGTTCTGACTTGCAACAGTATCGATAGTTTCTATGTTTCCACACAACCTAGAAAATTTAATACACTATTTTAAATGTTTGAAATAATAAAACGGCACATTATGTAACAGAGACGCAAATTCGCTGAAACATCTATCAGATAACTTATTTTTGAAAACAATATTGAAAAGCACCAATCTTGATGAATAAATACAATTAATTAAAATTCTGTATAGATAGCATTTATTTCTTTTGATAATCGGTTTCGACCTTTTCACATTCATGTTCAGATCATTCTGGAGCAGGCGACGCCAGAAATGCGATGATCAACTGCCAGCGTTGTTGATTAGATTAGATCAACAGTTCCATAGATCACGAATACGTCACAGCAAAATTATGTGGAACGTGTCGGGTTAATGAAGGGTGTCTGAACAAGACGTTACATTACACAAAATATTACATGACGAACACATATAGGTTTATAATATTATATTGAAGGTATTTCACTTATCTGTCTATGCAACTGATTTAATAAAATATGCTATTGCCATTATGCATTTCGGCTTTATTTTGGAAGCCATCATCAGTGGCATTATTTCATGGATATAGCTTTATATCTGCTGCTCATTGGTTGCTTCCAGCTGTTGTGCTTCAATTCCGTGCATTTTTCTGTTTTTGTTGTTCCAGCACTTCACAGTTAGCACCACTAGGCACATGCCACTATTGGGTTATTTAACAGGAAGAAATAAAGAAATCCTGGTTGCTGGTGACTTTAATACAGATTTTCTTATGCAGTCTTCCAGTAAAAATTTATTGCAGTCAGTAACTTTGTCTTTCAATCTAACACACACTGTAAACTTTCCAACTAGGGTAACTAAAACCTCTAGGACAGCAATTGATAATATTTTTATAGACAAATCAAAGGAACAAAATCATATCATAAAACCAATAATAAATGGCCTGTCAGATCATGATATGCAGCTCCTTGTTTTAGGTATAGATTCTAAACAGATTATGAAGACTGCAAAATGTACATACAGGAGAGTAGTGAACCCACCAAAAATTGAAAATTTTAGAAAACTCCTCAAAGACATGAACTGGAGAGATGTATATAGTGCTAATGGCATGAATGAAAAATATAATGTATTCATTAATAATATTAGTATCATGTTTGAAAACTGTTTTCCTCTAAAAGTAACGCGAATTAAACAGAAGTCTATAATAAAACCTTGGATTACACAAGGAATAAAGATTTCATGTAAGACAAAAAGGAGTATGTATCTATCAGCCAAGAGTAGTTGCAATGATGATGATTTAACTAAATATAAGGAATACTGTAAAATATTAAAAAAAGTTATTCAGGTATCTAAACAAATGCACTATGAAAAGAAGATAGCAACAATAGGAAACCAAATAAATACAATATGGGATATAGTGAAAGAAGAGACTGGTAGAACCAGAAAGGAACAAGAGCAGGTACGGTTAAGAGTAGCTGAGACATTAGTAACTGATGGGCATAGTGTGGCAAATCTATTTAACAAGTACTTTATATCCGTTACTGATAGTATGGGATTGTCTGGGTCAGTAAATAATGCGCTTGAATATTTGAAACTAGCATTTACAAATAACTTCACACACATGAATATGTCAGTCACTTCACCACAAGAAATATCTTCCATAATAAAATCTTTAAAAACAAAGAATTCCAGTGGATACGATGAAATATCAACAAAGTTAATTAAAGCGTGTTCTTGTGAACTTAGCACAATCTTAAGTTATTTGTGTAACCAGTCTGTTATAACGGGAACATTTCCTGATTGGCTAAAATATGCAGATATTAAACCTCTCTTCAAGAAGGGGGATAAAGAGATACCATCAAACTACAGACCCATTTCACTTTTGCCAGCATTCTCAAAAATTATAGAAAAGGTAATGTACAAGCGGCTTCTCAACCACTTAACCACAAATGGCATATTGTCTAGAACACAGTTTGGATTTCTGAAAGGTTCCGATATTGAGAAGGCTATTTACACTTTCAGTGAGAATGTACTTAATTCATTAGATAATAAATTGCAAGCAGCAGGTATTTTCTGTGATTTGTCAAAGGCATTTGATTGTGTGGACCATAACATCCTTTTAAGTAAATTAGAATTCTATGGGGTCACGGGAAATGCTGCAAAATGGTTCAAGTCGTACCTCACTAACAGGAAACAAAGGGTGTCAGTGCAAGTGACTAGTGAATTAGGCCAACAGTCATCATCGGGTTGGAAGAAATTACATGTGGTGTCCCACAAGGATCCATCTTAGGGCCATTGCTTTTTCTTGTGTACATTAATGATCTCTCATCAGTTACACTACCAGAAGCAGAGTTCGTTTTGTTTGCAGATGATACAAGTATTGCAATAAAGAGTACGTCAAGTATAGTGATAGAAAAGTCTGCTAATGATATTTTCATGAACATTAATAAATGGTTTAAAGCCAACTCATTGTCATTAAACTTTGAAAAGACGCACTACATGCAGTTCAGAACATGTAAGAGATTTCCTGACAGCATATGCATTAAATATGAAGAAGAGCAGATAGAAGAGGTTGACAGAATTAAATTCCTGGGATTACAGCTTGATAATAAATTTAGTTGGGAGGAGCACACCACAGAACTGCAGAAACGACTCAACAAATCTGTATTTTCAATACGAGTGTTATCAGACATAGGAGACATAAAAATAACAAAGCTTGCATACTTTGCTTACTTTCATTCCTTAATGTCATATGGTATAATATTTTGAGGTAACTCTTCAAGTCAGTCAAAAGTCTTCAGAGTCCAAAAACGTGTAATACGTATTATTTGTGGAGTAAATTCACGGACGTCTTGTAGAAGCCTCTTCAAAGAACTGGGTATATTAACTACTGCCTCTCAGTATATTTATTCCTTAATGAAATTTGTCATAAATAATATATCCCTTTTCCCAACAAACAGCTCAGTTCATACATACAATACTAGAAATAAAAATGATCTACACAGGGATTTAAAAGCACTTACTTTAGTTCAAAAAGGGGTCCACTACTCAGGAACACACATTTTCAATAATTTACCATCAAGTATAAAAAATTTAGCTACAAATAAAGATCAGTTTAAGAGGAACCTAAAAGACTTTCTAGTGGCCAACTCCTTCTACTCCATTAGTGAATTTCTAAATTGTACCAAATGATGCATGCACTCATACTATATTAGTATTATTATATTATCACCAAAAAAAAAAAAAAAAAAAAAAAAAAACTTAAAAAATTATGTATCTGTATTTATATTATAAGTGTATGTATTTATATTATTAGTATTATTTGTTATTCAACTTGTAAATTTTGTTTCTTGACATGTTCCACATCCACGAGGATCCCCTCAATATGGATCTACGGAACAAATAAATAAATAAAAAAATAAAATAAACAAACAAAAATGGCATGTGCCTAGTGGTGCTAACTGTGAAGTGCTGAACAACAAAAACAGAAAAATGCACGGAATTGAAGCACAACAGCTGGAAGCAACCAATGAGCAGCAGATATAAAGCTATATCCATGAAATATTGCCACTGATGATGCCTTCCAAAATAAAGGCGAAATGCATAATGGCAATAGCATATTTTATTAAATCAGTTGCATAGACAGATAAGTGAAATACCTTCAATATAAGGTGATTCTTCAGTTTCTCCCGGCGTATTTGACGATCAAAATATCCACGGGTGTACTGCCGGTCTATAGTGTCCAACGGGCACAATATTTCGGCGATCATACATGTCGCCATCATCAGGTGAACTGACGGACTGAGCTCCTGGAAACGCGCCGGCGCGGAGATCCGCACGCTACGGCTGCTCGAAGGAACTGGGTTCTAGCCCGGTAGCGGGCAATTTAAATACCCTCGGCCCGCGGAGCGACCCCTCCGCGGTCCGCGCCCCGCGCCGCGGCCGCGCAGTGGAACTGATTGGTATCATGGTAAGTTTTGACGTCGTTTCGTTGTTTACGAGGGTGCCCCTTCGAGAGTCACTAGATTTGATTGGTCAGAAATTTGACGAGAAGACCACCGAACTTTTTAGACATGTCTTGACCTCCACGTATTTTCTTTTCAATGGCGAATACTACGAACAAACGGAGGGAGTCGCCATGGGTAGCCCACTCTCCCCTGTGGTCGCAAATTTATACATGGAGCATTTCGAGGAGGAAGCCCTTGCATCATCTTTATGGAAACCTACTTGCTTTTTCCGTTATGTGGACGACACTTTCGTCATCTGGCCACATGGTATGGATAAACTCCTTGACTTCCTTACACATCTGAACTCCATACACCCCAACATCAAATTCACTATGGAGACTGAAACGGAGGGTAAATTGCCGTTCCTTGACGTCTTGGTCAAGAGAAGAGCTGACGGCACCCTGGGTCATAGTGTATATCGGAAGACAACGCACACTGATCTGTATTTACACGCAGACAGCTGTCACCACCCTTCACAGAGGAATGGGGTACTTAAAACTCTAGTACATAGGACGCGCACTATCTCCGATGCAGAGAGTCTACCCCAGGAATTGGAACACCTGAGAACTGTATTTCGAAAAAATGGGTACTCAGAGTGGCAGATTCAGCGGGCTCTCCGCCCAACCACTACAACACAACCTGTGGAAACGGATGAAAACGCAAGGGAGGATGTATGCACTGCGTTCGTTCCATATACCGGCGCACTCTCAGGGAAGATCGCCCGCATTTTGAGAAAACACCAGGTTGGAACTGTTTTTTGTCCGCCGAATAAAATTCGTGCACTGGTGGGGAGCGCTAAAGATGATCTCGGTTTGAGGAAGGCGGGAGTGTACCAGATTCCGTGTCAGTGTGGAAAGTCATATATTGGACAGACTATGCATACCGTCGAGGATCGATGCGTTGAACACCAGAGGCACACACGATTGATGTATCCGAGCAAGTCGGCGGTCGCTGAACATTGTTTGTCGGAGAATCACGCCATGGAGTATGAACACACTAGGATTCTGGTGCAGACGTCGAGATACTGGGACTGCGTCGTTAGAGAGGCCATTGAAATTCGCACAAGTGACGACCTCATAAACCGTGACTCTGGCTATAATCTTAGCAAAGCCTGGGAACCAGCGATTGGGTTAATTAAGAGTAAATCTAGCAAACGTAACGAAGTGACGACCACGGCGGACAGAGCCCTCACACCGACGTCTTCTCAGACGCCGGCGCAATCGGTTCCACTGCGCGGCCGCGGCGCGGGGCGCGGACCGCGGAGGGGTCGCTCCGCGGGCCGAGGGTATTTAAATGGCCCGCTACCGGGCTAGAACCCAGTTCCCTTCGAGCAGCCGTAGCGTGCGGATCTCCGTGCCGGCGCGTTTCCAGGAGCTCAGTCCGTCAGTTCACCTGATGATGGCGACATGTATGATCGCCGAAATATTGTGCCCGTTGGACACTATAGACCGGCAGTACACCCGTGGATATTTTGACCTTCAATATAATATTATAATATAGCAACTGTGGTAAAAAACAGGACAAAAGGAACTAAAAATGTTACATATAGGTTTCTTTTAATTTACTATTTTTAAATGCTGGTTGGCTATCTGTCAGGCTTCTGATGCTGCTTGGTAGGTGACAAAAGACTTTTGTGGCAGCGTAATTTACCCCTTTCTGTGACAAACTCAGATTTAGCCCTACATAGTGAAGTTCATCATTTCTCCTGGTGTTATAGCTATGCACACTGCTATTACTTTTGAACTGGGTTGAATTATTAACAACAAATTTCATAAATGAATATGTATACTGTGAAGTTACTGTGAGGATACCTAAATATTTAAATAGATGACTGCAGGATGATCGTGGGTGGGCTCCAGCAATTGTTCTGATTACACGCTTTTGTCCAATGAATACTTTTTTACTCAATGATTAATTACCCCAAAATATGATGTCATGCGAAATCAGTGAATGAAAATAGGCATAGTAAGCTAATTTACTGAGATTCTTATCGCCAAAATTTGCAATAACCGTAACAGCATACTTAGCTGAACTCAAACGTTTCAGCAGACCGTCTGTGTGTTGCTTTCAGTTAAATATATCATCAATGCACACCCATGCTCTAGCATGATCTAAATGATCTTGTAAAACGGTCGCATCCAATTACCAGTCTGTGTGTTGCTTCCAGTTTAATATCTCATCAATGCACACGCATTCTATAGCATTATCTAAATGATCTTGTAAAACGGTCGTATCCGGTTACCAAAAGAAATAAACGTGGTCTACACTGATTTTAAATTTAGTAGATATACTAGGAATACAAAGAAAGAAACTCTGTGTCGTGCTGTTGACCTCTTCCTCCTCTCTGTGGCTGCTCTCTGCACATACAAACAGGAAAAAGCAACAAAACTCATTGCAAATGCACGAACACACGTGATAAATGAAGTGTGGCAAAATATATGCTTTCCTTGAAACTTTATTTATTGACATCGGACACTACTGTAGCAGTAGTTGTCAGTGACAAACGTGTAAGCCTTATACCTGAGCTACAAATTAGCATGTAACAGCACGAATAAACAAAATAACATTTAGCGATATTAACTACAATAAATCGATCATACTGCTTGCTTCGATCGTTATCCGAGAGGGAGTTATTTAATGCGAGAGTGAGATTACTCCTCTTACTGTAGCGGATGTCGTTGGAAGTATTTCATGTCAGATATTACAAATGGTGTGCACAGCAGCAGATTGCTGCGAAATTCGTGAACAGTTTTGTTTCGTAGCATTTGTCTTTCGTATTGCAAGCATTTACTAGCTGTGTTGGCAACAAACGCGATGTGAATACTAATGAGCTGAGTGCACGAGTTTCGCTACATCAGTCGAGACATATGACCCTAATGTAAAACACACTCGGCGCTAGTTACACATGTTTTAACCGGTGATGTATGGTCGAGTCCCATCAAGGCATCGCTGTACTCGTAAAAACTCTTCGCATGACTCGAGAAATACTGCTGCAGCCAACCAGTTTCTCATCAGACAAGCAAGCCGCAAGATTTCTGTGCAAATGAAATAACAGGCGACTGGAACGACCTTTGGATCTTTACTGTTTTACTGTCGTGTAACTCCATTATGATTATTTGGGTTGCGCTTGTAATGGGGGAGGGAGAAGACACACAGATAAATTTGAAAACTAACATTTTTTATCAGCCTTGATTCTATTTTGGCACTTTGCTCAACGACTGTTTTTTATGACTTGTAGAAAAATTTTTCAGCGATCAGTCGTAAATATTTAGTTCATGCAGATCCAGATTTCGACTACTGTGAGTTGACTATCGATGCTTAAAACAAACAGAACAAGTAAAAAATTTTGACTTCCATCTTGGAGGTCAGAATGAACGTGTACTTAAGTTAACCTATCTTACACAGGCGATGCCCAGCATTGAATTTAAAATAAATTACACAGAACTTGGTAACGTAACACTATTTTCTTTATTTTTTTGTTTATCTTTGATCAGCGATGCTTATCGCCTCCGGTTCCCTCTGACTCGCAATGCAACTAATTTAATTTCGTTCGCCTTTTTTTACTTAAAAACAAGCGAGAAGACGGAACCTTGATAGTAGTTTTACTCGCACTCTGGTCTGTATCTAATCGGTGTAAACGTCTTTCATACCTGTATCCACTAATGTAAGTAAGAATGCAAGCTGTTGATGAAAATATATTATTTAAATTTAAAAGCATTCCCTCTTCTTGGTTTTCATTTAAATCAAAGTCCTCCACGCCAAATATTTAATTTCTTAATGTTTTCAGCTCCTTCGCAGCCGTAATAGTTTAATCGCTTCGCATTATCTCAAAAATTTCAATCAATCAATCATCCTTATACAATTCTTTTCTAGATTTTAGAACGTGCAGTCATTTCTTTTGTAATTTCACGAAGTCCGAACATTTTTTTTAAATTATTCTATCATTAACAATAACTTCATGTTTCACCCACGGTCACACAACAATGAAACGCGAAGTGAACAGTCTGAACATTGATCTCCTACGGAAAGTTCCTCGAACATTCACAGATTAAATAAGAAAAACTTATCATTTCCAGCTTCTACAATTCGAAGTGCAGGATCCAGCTCAGTGGCGTAGCTATCATAGGGCTAGGCGGGGCAGTGCCCCGGGGCCCCCCAGATCAAGGGGCCCCTCGGCCTCAGCGAGCAAAGTTCGGAAAAAGTTACAGTAGAGCGCCGGTTTATTTATTTATTTATTTATTTATTTTTTCTACTTTCCACCTACCGTCCTTCAATTCCCCTTCCCGTCAAACTAAGCTTCCCACAGTAGCCGCACTGGGCCACAGGGTGACGGAACATTGCTTCTAGTGGGGCCTGCTGACAGGCCAAGCCGACAGTCGCTGAGTACAACAGTCGGCACACTCTAGTCGGCAGACGTACAGTAGCGGCAGCATCAAAGCTGCTCACAGCAAAAGCTGCGTCTTCCAAGTGTTGCGGCGTGCCGCTCGGCGCAATGTGAAGGATCGCGCGACTAAATACATTCACTGTACAGTACTTCTTATTGGCAAGTAGAAGTGTACAGTTCGATTATACGAATAATCGGTTTTCCGAACATCCATGTCCCCCAATTACACTTAGGATAATTGACGTTCTCTTGTATACAATATTTTAGGTGAATGAAGGATTTTCGACTTTTAACGTTTTGAACACTGCCAACAAACTTCAAACGCACGAAGTGAAATCCAAAAATTATTCCCATGTCAGAATATAAACATAAAAAGGTACTGCTTGTCCTCTAAGACGTGCATCCTGCCACCTGCTGAATTACTAACAGTGTGTGACAATACTGTTCATGGTTTGATTTGCGGCAGGGGGCCATATTTTCGTGGTTGAGTAAAACTTCATTGTTCGTTTTTACTAGATTCTGCCTGCGATTTGATTAACCTGGTATGGAGCAACTTCGAAAAGTATTCCATGGTAGTTTTATCTGTATGTCCTGCCCAGGTCCAACTCTATCCCTCTCCAAAATTTCATCCAAATCCACCCAGTAGTTTCTGCTTGAAAGCATAATTAACTTTCACAGTTATAATTATATTAGAGTGTACGATTAAATATTATCTGCTGCGTGACACACAGTAATTTACTCAAGACTTTTTGGTTTGCCATATTATGTCTTCCAGTAAGCTGTAAGGACCTGACGAAGTAGTATTCCATTGAATAGTTCATACGCGCCGATTACGGGTATGCTCGGTCGCTCAAGCATACCCCAAAATTTGAGTGGGTATGCTCGGCATGCCCTATTGAAAATTTTGGTATTATTTTTTTTCTTTACGTTATATTTCTTGATTGTAATTAAATTCGACTCGCTCATTTCATTGATGGGCGGCTGGCTTTTGTAATACACCGCTGTAAAAAGATTATCTAAAACAAACAGGTTCAAATGTTTGTTAAGCTTATGGGACTTAACTACGGGGTCATCAGTCCCTAAACTTACAAACTACTTATGAACTACTTACAAACTAGGACGGCACAAATATCCATGCCCGAGGGGGGATTCGAACCCTCGCCCGTAGTGGCCGTGCTGACCGTGACTGGAGCGCCTCAGTCACCTCGGCCACCCCGGCCGGCAACAAACAGGTAATTGAATTCGTAGGCATTAAAATTCATGTTGACAGGTAAGTGAAGTGATCATTTTCTAAATATTCCGAATGTTCATAGAATTCTGCTTGTAAGTTCAATATCGTAAACTGAAGCCGGTAACCTTTAATTGTTGTATTAAATAATTAGAAATGAAGTAGGTTTGGTACGATACGATGAAAATGTGTATTCTACTGATTTAACGTTTATGTATTGTCTTAGAAGACAATTGTCTTCAAGGAATCATGTTGGTGTTAAGTCGCGACATTTTTCATCCAGTTTACGTAATTGGTGTGTGATGTAACAATGGGTTGTAAACCTATTGGTATCAACAGACATGGTATGACAGCAGAAGTGGTTATGGACTATTTTTGTAATACTGTACAGAAAATAAATCTGCAGAAGAAAGAAGGCAGGAAGACGACCCGATGTTAGTTTTTGCGATAATGAACACAGTATTGACAATACAGGCACATCATTATCTGATATGCATGTCTAAGAAGACGAAAACTCTGAAAATGATTTCTGTATTTACTACAACGGGAAAACAGGTTCAAATGATCGCAAAAGCCACCCAGTAATTCTGAAACGTGAAATTGACATTAATGGCTGTTAATTTCTTTACTGTATGTTAAAAAATAACTTTCCCCCTTTCAGAGATTAAAATGGTCCTAAATTAACACCAGATGAAGCAAAAAAGAAGAAATGTTACTAAAATAAAACAAAATTATTACTTTACCTTTGTAACTGGAATTGGAAAAATATAATAAAGATTTGTCTTTTAGAAATACCTGTCGGAGGGGGGGGGTTGCAGGCCGGCAACCACCTCCCCCCTATTGGAAACGCCACTGAGCATACCCCAGGATTTTCAAAAGTCGGCGCCTGAGGTATAGTTTCAGTTCAGAGAGGGCCTCAACGTCATTTTTGCCCCGGGGCCCTTGGTGTAGTTGCTACGCCACTGATAGCTAGATGTTTTCCGTAAGTTTTATAACGTGCTGATGCTTGTATGGTCCCCGACTTTAATATGCAACACGCGGTTTATTTGCTTTAATGTTCATTTTGTGCTGTACTTTAACTTATTTCAAATTCAAACATTCGGTACCATCAATTCCTTGTCCAAAAAATATAATCGCGGAATCTACTTTAACAATTATGGCATCATACGAAGCAAGGGCAACGTTATAACTTAACGCTACTGGGGGAGGATTTATATGATGACTGTTCGTAGAAGGACTGCGACGAACCGTCGATGCAGATGAGCGCACACCTAAATTACTGTATGGTGACGAATTGCAGTGTCGATATATTTATCAATATTTTTTCGCAATAGCGCATTTCTGTTGGCGTCACTGTATAAGTATGGATGTTGTGCCAAATGGTGACCTAAGAAAATTTGTGCCGGGCAGGGACTCGAACCCGGGTTTCCCTCGTTGTTTTCATTCTCCCTGGTGTGGGAAAACAGATTAAGCTGCGAGTGCTAAGGGATGAATGTAGTTGACTCATTTGTGCAGTCAGTGTGGCATATGGAAGTTTGGGACGGAGTCGTGTTCGGGTAGCCTAGTGGTTAAGGGGACCGCTCGCGAAAAGCGGGAAACACGGGTTCGAGTCTCGGCCCGGCACAAATTTTCATATGTCACCATTTTATACAACATCCATACCTTATACACTGACGCTAATAGAAATTCGCTATTGCGAAAAAATATTGACAAGTGCACACCTGTCAGAGAGCTTCTGCGACGTGCCAACACTACGAATCACGCGTGTACGCTCCATTATGTGGGCAGGATGACGGTCATCCCGTGCTGTGGTCATGTTCCGTGGTCCAGTTCCAGGTCGTCGCTTCGTACGACCTTCCTCCATCCATTGCTTCCACACACACACACATCACTGGCGTAGCAGCCCGCTCTGTGTCACGGTATGACAATTCCCGTTCCCCGGAGACCGATCACTCTGCTCCGTTCGAACTCGCTCACATGGTGATATGGCTCCCTTTGACGTCGAAGAGGCATACTGGCGCTCGCTGTTAGAAGTCGACCACTGTACGAAATAAAAACTTAATTCAGGTAGGAGGTGCCCAGATAAGAATTTACTGTTATAAAAAAGCTTAATTTTAGCAATAAAATTAGCAGAAGATCCGTGTGAGCTACTGGCTACTCCCTGCTGAAAAACCTTGTTCCCTGGCCCAAATTGAGAACTGACTCGGTTAAAATTATTCTAATAACAGGAAGTTGACGACACAGTGGCCAACATACGTAGCAGCTCACACGAAATTACACACAAACATTAATAAACAAACCACAATAAGAAAGATTTCACATGCACTGTTCAAAAATGAACATATTGGCTGTTAGAAATCGGGCCTCACAAGGCTAAAAGGAATTTACACAGAGTTCGTACACCGCCACATAATCACAAAAGGTTTGAATATACCAGGCCATTATCAAACTGCAACTAGTAACACATACACCGCGTTTTTATGTTGGAAATCACTGGATTGAAAAACTAGAACACATTTCTGCGCACGAGTGGAAGGAATGTTCCAAAAAATAAAACTAAGTTCAAGAGTCTAAGTAAAACGTGCTAGACAACGAATTGCTAACATCTTTGTAAGAACAAGACAAGAATCAACCTTACTTCACCCTGTTCCCAGCACGAAGTGAAGTCCGAGCGGCCACGAGGCGGTAAAGCTACCAGAAACTGGAAAACCCAGCAGTGGTGAGGAAATAAGATTGTGAGACTCGCCCTGGAGAAGGCTCATCGACTAGCTTGTAACCAAAGGGTGTAGAAACCTCTGTGGTCGCATCAGCAGCAGGAGTTGGTAACGACTAACTATCGACTCTGAGGCAGAGAGAACCATGCAGAGCGAGCTATTACCACCCACATTCAGACAGCCATTAGATTCTCACACATTCACTTAAAAGTAAAACAAGTACACAGTCTCACAGGGACAATAATAAATTATTGAAGTAACAAAATCCTAGCAATATTAACTAACATTTCAGAAATTAATATTTTAAAACATGAATTTGAAAAAATGACTTTCCTCATGCCTTGGAAAGAGTGG